>CM069432.1:26596353-27846353 GCA_035610365.1 Aquatica leii | reverse complement strand
GTTACTAGCAACTCATCCAAAGCAATGTTCTTGTCGGTCGACACGATCAGAAGCACTGTTACCTGTAAAAATTCCGGCGGGTAATTTCGAGCTGATAACTAGGTTGCCGACTAACCCTTGGGTCGTGGGTAACTTATTCAAAAACCTAATAGGGCGCCAGGTAGCGTTATTGACGTTTCCGCGCGCTACTGCGGAAGGGCTAGGCTCCCCAAAACCATAAGAAAACACCAGGTAATTTATACAGTTCTTTAATGGCTTGCAAGACTATCAAAACGTAGACTTGCTAAGTGTAAGCCTACGAGAACAATGTATATAGATGTAAATAGAGTATAAATGAAAATAAATAGATATAAGTAAATGAATAACAGAAAATGAGCTGTATAAATAAATAAATCTTAGTGAATATATATAACTATAACGATAATTTACGTTTTTCGCGGTTTGGTGGACGAACAAGAGTTAACCGCGTCGTTTCGCGCAAGGCCTTGGAGGAGAGAAAACCCTCATAAACTACGACAACCTGGTTAGACAACACGATTACAAAACTAAACAAAAAAATGTCTAGCCCATTCGACGTCACTATTTACTTGTAAAAATGAATTCTTTGCAGATGTGTGGGTGTGTATGCGACAATTCAAGCAAGAATTGCTATAATGTGGGGTTGAGGTTTGCGAAAACAGAGGGTTTGTAGCATACGTTAAGCTACCCAGCGATATCGGGGAGAATCGTGAATAGAAAACTAACGCGCGAGGTTAATTAACCCCCAAATTAATAAAATTGATCTCACCTACAATTTCTTTTTAGTTCGTTTGACCTCAGCGAACGTGGACCAACCACGTGGTGTCGGGTTCGCCAAACACTAATACGACGATTACAAAGAACGAACAAACTCTGCGACTTCTGCACCTTATACGTAGTAAAGGTGAGAGCGGAGCCAAAAACGCTGAAATACATAAAGCTGCTAGAGGTATGATTACAATGTACGACTTCTTTACCAGGTGTTACGTGTTACTATTTTTTTTAAGCTGCCGGACAAATCCCGTACAGGAGCTGTTGATTAATTGCCCCAAAATCAAAAATATAATCAACACTACAATATTGGAATAGTAAGGTAAGATTCTAATTAAAGCTTTTTATAACAAATCTCAGTAACTTCCACAACGTTGCAGCTCTTTCTCAACGTTATCAACCTAAGAATGTTGCGATGCGAAAGTCGTCGGATTATCAACCTTGATACAACCGTATGGCTGGTTGTTTATACCTAGGCGTTTCCGTCCTCAGCGGAAATAATAATGTTACAGCACCATAAACAAGTTCAGGAAGTTGTTAAGAGTTTGACGAAGATTTAGATGATTCTATAGTACATCTTGATTATTTGCCAAAAGAAACTAATTTTCCTAAACGTTCTCACTTTTTAAAGCGAGTTCTGGTCACTCAGACGATAACAAACTATTTGATAGAATAAACAAAAAAAAATTAGAACACGAGCGTTCTCAAGATGTGCAAAACATCAATATTGGGTTCCACGAGGGGAGTTATTTGACTAGAGGGAGCTACAAATAGTCAAAAGTTACAAAAAAAATCAATTATTTAAAAAGCTGATTTCAAGAAAAACGTTGGACGTACAGTCGAAGTCAACACTGCCAGTCCAGGAACAAACTAGTATGCAAGTAAAATTAGAGCCACTGATATCTATGATAAAGTGACAATAAAAAAGCTTAAGGCGTTTTTGGAAATATTATTATTTATGGGTTTTTATAGCTTACCCAGCATGAAACTGTATTGGTCGCTCGATAAAAATTTTTACGTCCAACGTGTAGCCAGAGTGATGCCATTAAAAAAAGGCACATTCATCTCAATAATAATGCAAAAACGCCCACCAAAGATTATGATAAATGTTTTAAAAAATTCTTTTCCAATCGCCTACTTACCATCTAGAAATATATCCATCGACGAGTTCATGATAGCCTTCAAAAGTCGTTCTTCAATGAAGCAGTACCTACCTATAAAACCTATCAAGAGAGGCTTTAAAGAATTATCTCTTAGGAAGAAAGTTGTTACAGATCTTTCACGTTCTTATGTTGGCCAAATTAATGACCCCTATACTATTGCCAAAGTGATCTTCTAAAACCAGATAATAACATTGTTACGTGCAAAAATTTTATAACGTAATAACCTGTATATTGCTTCAATTAAAATTGTATTTCGGTTTTGACGCCTTCTGCCGATTTTTCTTTTTACTGTCATTTCCTGTCAAGACTTTAAACTGACTACCTAAAATTGCCTACGTTTAAAACTAAAAACCATAGACAAGAACTTTTCTTCGAGATCCTACTCATGCGTTAAACACCTGCGAAACCAACTTTCTCTGAATGTGTAGAACAGCGTTCGATAATCGGGTTATGTTATGTGTACTTTGTTTTAGTAGTAATTAACAATTTTTTAGATGTTGCTTACGTGAGTAATTGTGTTGACACGATTTGCTATTCAAATTTATTCCAGCTGACTCAACGATGAAAACGTTTTCTTCGAACAAGTAGGTTCTGGATTGTGAGTAAGTTTATGTAATTATTTTGTCGCTGTCAGAAAAGTCACTTACGGAGTTTTGTTTACTTTCACTTACATAATTACAATAATTGTTTCAATATCATTGAGGTAGTTTCACTAATTATTTTGTGCGTATCGCATGCTGTGTACAAACGATATTTATTATGTAATTTTCTTCACTATCCACTTCGTTTAAACTTATGTGTTGTGTGTTGCCGATACTTCTGGCATTTATGGATTGAGAATTAGATAGACTCGTTGTTAATAATCCACGTTATTAAATTAAAGTTTTTGTATACCTATTTAATCTTTCCTTGATGGTAACATACCTTTTTCTTTTATTGTGGTTACCGAACATCAGGGTAACAAGGATTACGAACCTAAAGTTTGTTACAAGCTTGAACCCTCTGTCCTGATCGAGACAGAAGTTTTGCTTATAAAAGATCTGGCGCACTTAAATATTATTTACTTGAACCTTCCCTATCTCCGACTGTGTGAGTTGGCCGTGCAAAGTTTGTAAGACCCATAAGCTTGTAACAACATACCAAAACATTAATTAGATTTTGCGGTGTAGTGATATTGGCTTGGTGAAATAGAAAGACAGAGGAATCAAAAGTGTTTATGTGATAAATGATTAAAGTAGTCTCACAACCGTACAAAAACGCGATAGTAAAAGCAAACGGCTACCTGTCAGTTGTCTGGAAGCTATAGCAACGTATAATAAACATATGGAAAGGAGTTGATCCCTTTGATCAACGTATGTTTTTTTACTTCAGAAATGAAAAATTACGTAGGTGGTAGATACAAATTTTTTACTACTAGGCATCAATCAAAAGCTATGCACATAGCAAAAGTCGCGTCATAAAAGAAAATTGTCCAGAAGGCTGCCCAACAGTAGAAAATACTATTAGACTGGTAAATATAGGTGACCATATACCAGAAAAAATTGCAACCTGTCGTCGTTGTGCTCAGTGCAGCACTAGAAAGAAAGAAAAGCGAAGTAACATAATTTGAATAAGATGTAATGTCGTTTAGTAAATCTTATGTAAGTAATAAAAAATTATTTAAATTTCCTAGAATAGTATTTTTTAAGTCGTTTTGCCAGAAGTGAAAGATAAGAACCCAATAATCTTTGTTATTTAAACATAGTGGAATATATTCTTTGGGATATATAGTTTCCACTTTTTCAAAGAAAAGGTAAAAATCAAAAATAGAAAATAAACATCTATATATATATATATTATTTTTCATCCCTAAAATTAAGTCCACTGCAATTTTCAATCAAGAAAAATCCCCCAGTCTTTTGCCACTTAAAGGGTTAAAAGTTAAAATTAGAATTGCTGTTTCCAAGAATGATATTAAAAACTGGTTTTTCAATATTTTCTCTTATGCACCAAAGAAAAAAAAGTAATTGCTCCACGTGATTCAAGAAATGTATATTAAGTTGATGAAAGTGTTGCGAAAACCAATGTGAATGGGTTTTAGGAAAATTCACCGACAGCAATTCACCGCCGGAAAATTCATCGCTCCGTCACATATTTATTTTAATTATTTGAAGATAGCCTGTTAGCGTTACCCAGAAGACACCACGTGGAGGTCGGCTTACTATAGTCTCCCTTTTTTTTAGTTTTTTAATTTGAAGAGATACTGAAATGTGTTTATGTTTAGAGAGTAGTGTTGTGAGCGATTCCACGCAGGTAATCAAAAATATTCATATCTACATTGTGATATGTACCTACTACTCTCTGTAGCCGTTGAGTGCAGTCACGGTATTTTCTCTTAGGCCTTAGAGGTTCTTCTCCACTTAAATACTGCTCAATACGTAGTTCATTTAAACTTTGTTCTCGTTTAATGGCCAAGATGAACTTTCGTATATTTGGATGGTGAGCTGAAATTTGTTGCTCAAATGCCATATGCCATCCTTCGACCGAATTGTTGGTTTTAGGCAATCCTTGCAAAACTGCTTCGTCACAAATCCACACGGAATGATCAAAATTCGGTGGTCTTCGCTGCTGATGTCTATTCGGACGGCTTATCCACGTGTCTTCGAAATAATCGACGACGTCTTGCGCTTCGGGTGGAAATATATTATTGTCGCACATTTCTTCGAATACTTGAACAACGGAGTCGACCGGAACAAATGCCAAGGCAGAGAGAAAACGAAGCTTTAAAGCAAAATCAGCGTCCGTTTCGTAGCGTTGTTTTAACCCGTTGGTTTGAATATTTCTGAAAATACTTTGGCAGAAATGGAAAAATCAACCTTGATGTCTAATATGTGGAAATTCTTTTTTCACGGTGTTTATCATTGCTTTCTCAAAGTCTGTTGTTATAGTAGCAGGTGATACAGATGGTTTCAACTCTTTAATTTTTCTGAAGAAAGTAGCGTGCGTTATTTCGCTTTTGTTCGGTAGCAAAGCATAGACTAAAGGCAACGAAAGGTTGTTTTTAAAGTCACGAAATGTAAAAATTTGGTAAAATAAATGCGGAACGGTTTTGAACGTGCCGTCAGGGTACCAATTCTCACTCCGTGCCAAAAGTTGAAGATTACGCCTAGTGCAAAAAATTAACATTCTATTCTCGTCGCCGGAGTCAAATAACAAAAATTCTTCTCCGTTCAAGGACATTTTGTAGTCTTCGGGAAATATAATAATTTCACTACGATGCCCTGGAATAGCAAGGCCGTCATCTTTTCTTTGCCTAAAATTTCTTACGGTTCATTTGATGGTATCTACACTTGGCAATTTTGCAGCAGCCGCTTGGCTACATCACACAGAAGCAAACGATAAAAAAAAACGGGGCGTATCTCTTGTATTGGTCGTAGAATTACGAATAACATCTAAAATCTTGGCAGCTTCAAGTTTAGCTGCATCACCGGCGTGATTATGTTCTTTCCAGCGTTTGACGATTTCATCTTCTACTGTTGTCACGCGAGTTGGACACTTCGTCTGCTGATATTTGTCACATCTCCAATGTGTTTTTTTGTCAATCACCTTACTTTGTAAATTAGCAGTTAATGTACGTTAATCACAGAACAATTAAAAAAGATAATGAAAATTCAAATAATATATAATACATACCACAATGCAAATATGAATTTCTTCGATTACCTACGTGAAATCGCCCACAACACCACGCTCTAAACATAAACACATTTCAGTATCTCTTCAGATTAGAAAACTAAAAAAAAGGGAGACTATAGTAAGCAGACCTCTACGTGGTGTCTCCTGGGTAACGCCAACAGGCTATCTTCAAATAATAAAAATAATGGTTACGGAACGATGAATTTTCCGGCGGAGAATTGCTGGCGGTTAATTGTTGGGGCGATGAATTGCGTAGGCGGTGAATTTCAGGCGATGAACTGCTGGCGGTGAATTGCTGCGGTGAATTTTCCGGACATCATGTGAATGTTATGTTCACATATGAACATTTAGTGCTTTGTGTTTTGTCATTCTTACAATGAATTTATCCCTATAAAATACTTCCTAATTATATCGTTTTTGCTCCTATTGTAAAAGAAATTTGAAAATCTAAAAATTAGCTCAATTTAATGGTTTTAGGAATTGTGGACTATTTCTATGGAATGTAAATAGTATACATTTTTCAAAATGTTTTAATAAGACCACTCATACCAGACGTCTTATTAATAACAAAGTTAACACAATTTCAGTATAATCTACAATGATTTTACTAATTTAGTAGGACCTGAAAAGATGGAGAAAATAAAAAGATTAGTGAAAGCATTCAAACGAGAATTTTGAACTGTTGGTAAAAAATTTCCAACGGTTGATCAAAGGTGAAGGCAAAAACATAAATAAGATAATTAATGACTCTTTGGTTAGAATTGACAACATTGATTTATTGGAGCTTGAGGTTTTAAATACACAACCTTTATTGACCAAAAACAAATTGATATAATGTCACTAATATTTAAAAACAACGATGGTACAATAAACCTTTTCAAGAAACCCACAACGCACCATTTCAAAAAAATGAAAACAACAGCGAACCATTCACATCGTCTGTTATTCAAAATAAAAAAACCAATTATTCTTGAGAGTAATAAGGATGTAATAAGTTACTTGAATATTCTAAACATAGGGGTTCTGACTATTAAGCCACGGAATTCAGCAACTTTTAACTAGCTGTACAGAAAACCATTCTAGTTACAGTAAATATGAAACAGACATTATTTCTTTTCAAAATACAATTAATAGTAGTTTACGTAACAAGAGTCGAAAGTAAGAAATAGCATAACCAACGTTAATGCGACGCGAAGCCGCACGGCCGAGCGTTGCATGTGAGTGAGTTATGCTATGATTCTTTCGACGAGAGAAATATACATTATTTTTTGTGTTGCCTTTTATAAAATTACATTCTTTTTTAAAAAAATTAAAAAAAACCAACAGAAATATAATGTTGGTACTACATTTATTACTAAATCTGTCAAATTTGACATTAACTTTAACATCGTTTTTCTTCAATTTTAACTGAATTTCAAGATTTTTAAAATGATTTTTCCACTTTTCGTATACTAGTTTTAATATATTAATTGACTTTGAACACTTACTTTTATGTGGATTCCTAGTTTTCATTTTGCCGTTCTAGAGCTTTTTTCGTTCATTACGTAACTACACTAACGAACGAATATTGACGTTTGCGATGTTGGCAGCACAAAAACCTATTTTATCACTTAGCAGTTGCTATGGTAATTCAAATGTACCGACTATTTCCAAAACAACAGAAAATCAAATCTCTGACATTGATGAATTGAAAACAGTGTCTGGCGAAATAATTTTTGTTTCAACAAGACCAATCCTTGATTTATAGTATAATACACCAGAACTAAAAAGGAACAAACAAAGTAAAAGAAGTCCTTGTGTTATTATTTCTACTGGGTGAATAAAAATACACGAAAAAAAAGAAAAAAAAGTCAATAAACGTAAGAGAAAACCAAAAGCAGCTGTAGAATCCGCAAAGTGCCAATCACTAGGTCGGTTACCCTAGTTACTTTAAAGTTTAATAAATCCTTATCTTCGTTAATAAAGTCATTCCTTTCTGTACTGTTAGTGGTTCGTTACGTAAAAAGAACAAAAGCACAATCTAATATTAGTTTTAACCTATGGTACAATTTTGGAGAATGCAGTACGTGATTTGTGTTATATTCAGTTAGCATATTGTATACAGTAGATACAGAAACGCTTATGTAAATAAGTAAAGTTAATATAAATGTTTACATGTAGGTATATAAAAAACGCAAATAGAATAAACGGTTACGCTACCAATTACTGTAGCTGTAAATTTAGTAGGATGTGTTTTTAAACTACTTAGTTGACTTTGTTTGCAAGTTGTATAGATATTTAGAATAGTTTCTTTATTAGATAACAAAAGGTCTATAGTAACGTATTAGATATCCTATAAAAATTTTGTTTTGTCAGTAGGTAGGTCATTTAAAAGAAATTATTTCTTACTTTAGTACAACAACAGCAAATGGTCTTTAAAAAACTATTTTGAAAAAATAAATTGTTTACACATAAAAAAATACCGATAAAAGTTAACGGAACGAAAGTTATTAGTACAAAATAATTTTGGAAAGTGTGCATCAGATTTATAATGTAATTTTCCCGCGTAGTTTGAGTTAACCAATTAGAAAAGCTTTTGTGGGAGGTGCTTGTTTCCATTTGTTCGACAATTTAATTATAGATTATAAAGATTTATCAAACAGTATACATTTTAACATAAAGTTTAGAATACACTAATTATTGAACAGTATCTATAAGTTATCAAAAATAACTTTCTTGAATAATGTTATAGTAACATTTAAAGTTTACATTTAAAATGTTGGTATATGATAACTGATATCTTTGTAGAGGTACGTTCGTATTAAAGTAAATTTCGTTTCACGCGAAGTTCTGAATGCGTACGTATATGCTTATTATTCACATAACGCTATCAGTAAATTCAAGTTTCTAAATCTATTTGAATGAGTCAAATAAAATAAAAATTCTTTATACACTTTAGCAATTTATTCCTCGTAAAATCTAATAAAAACAATAAAGTAAATCTTACACGTAGTTTCTATTACAAAAATAGATTTTTATTGTTTTGTAAATCACCCTTGACTTTTTGATTAACGAAGATTAATTTACAAGTCCCCACTTAGCTGGCGTCTTAATGTTTAAATTATTAGTATAATACAATAAAAAAAAGATTGTTTAATGATTGAGTTATCGATAATAATCCGAAATTTTAAAAAAAGTTTTAAATTTTACAATTTATTGTAAAAAAAAATTCATATTCAGTTTAAAGCAACCACAACCACAAAAAAAAGAATTAGTTTCCCAGTAACAAAAAATCGATATTATCCTCTATTTCTTTTTGTCATTTTACACTGTTACAAGATGGTAACTATTTTCTGTATTTTCATCTGTAATTTATAGACGCCAATGCAGTACCAATTGAGGTTACCATCTTTAGATTGTGTTTTAGCACTATAATGTATTGGCAATATTTCGATGTTGTCATAAAATAATTCAATTTCCTTGCCTGAAACTAAATTTCCTTTTCTTGTATAACTGCGAATACACTAATATTTTGTATACGAACGTGTCCTAAGATAAATTACTTTCAAGATTTAATAATTTTTTTGCACTGTAAATAATGTATATAAGAATGCAATATTATTGTGTATAAATATTGATTCACCATCTATGTGTTCCAAACAAAGAATTTGAATTCATTTCTTGTGCTGCTAAAGCAAAATATCTGGCAACGAATTATAAAAATTTAAACTTTGTTAAGCTAATAATTTGCACATAATTTATTAAAAAAAACACGAAAAACAGAAAATTAAATAAAAATAATTGCATATTTCAAAATGATCAGTTTTACAAAACAAAATATATATTTAATTATATTGTTTACACTTATATGTGTGATACAATGATAACTATATAATAGCCTTTTTTTGCGTATTATGTGGTGAATGATTCTTCTGCACCCCCATTGTTGAATAAGAATGTTGCAAGTGTAACACGCTTACATTTTAGTTTGTAATTAATAATTAAATGTATTTAATTTATGAGTGCTTTGCTTAAATCAAACCCAATTGCCAACATGGTCCTTCGAGCCGGATTATTTCAAAATTGTCTAAAGAAAGTGCAAATTACAAAAGTTAAGAAGAATTGCTACCACGAGGTCCACCTATTAATCAAGATATCTGCGGACATCCCGTCGAGAAATGTGAGTTTTCTTTGCTAACTTAATTTTCTAACGTTGCAAAATTATATTTCAATCTTTACTTTTTATTTTTTTGCTCAAAATATTGCTTGTACTTTGAACACATTGAGCTATGTTTTATGTCGTCGCATGCTAGTTTTGTGCTATTTTGTGTTGCGTTGTGCTATTTTATGAGTGCATTATTCTAATTTACTATAATAATTGATATGATGTTTTTCTAAATCGTATAAAAATATTTTGCTTTATTCTGTAGCGTCATCATTGATTTTAAATTTCATAAATTTGAAGTTCATGCCTTCAACTTACAGTTACATCAAATTTAAGTAATAATGTAAAATTGCGGGTTTTTTTCCTTTAAACTAGCTTATGGCTTTATTTCGAATTAAATATTTGCCGTATAATGGCCCCAACAATTGAATCATTAAAAGCTGAACGCGCAGTCATCAAACGAAAATTAACCATGTTTGAAAAGTTTATCGAAACTGTTTTATTAAATGTGTATACAAAGAAACAATAGTTTTGTACAAAGCTATAACTACGTTGACTAACTAATTAACTACGAACACTTCTCGCGTCACACGTACTGAAACCCTGACTTGACTTAACTTAGAGTCGCTGGTTTTGCACACTAGATGGCGCTTGCCAATGCATCCGGTTTAGTTTAATTTTATTCAGCACTACCCCCTAAACTAAACCTTCGAAAACAAAAATTCCGGTTATACGCCGAGTCCAATATTGGAACACATATTCTTAAAAACGTCCTGGTTTAAGGATTTAGTGAACATGTCTCTAAGTTGGTCTTCAGAACGAACGTATTCTACTGCTAAAGTATTATTTTGATAAAGTTCACGCACAAAATAGTAACGCACTTCAATGTGCTTGGAACGTTTGTGAAACTCGGTATTCTTTACTAGTTTAATAGCACTCGCGTTATCAACAAACAATACAGGCCCATATTTCTTTTCACTAATCTCGACTAACAATCGTTTTAACCACAGTAATTCCTTCGCATCTTCACTAGCAGCGACGAATTCTGCTTCGGTAGTGGATAATGCAATTGACTTTTGTAACTGAGAAGTCCATGTCACAGCTGTACCGCCAATTAATGACACGAATCCATTTGTTGACCGTCTAGTTTTGATGTCTCCAGCAAAATCGGCATCTGAGTACGCACATAATGGACCTCCTTATGAACTGTAGTTTAATCCAAGTTCTGGAGTACCACGAAGGTACCTGAAAATACGCTTAACACAGATACAATCGAAAGATGTGGGCGCAGCCATTGATCGAGCAACTTTCGAAACTGCGTAGGCAATATCGGAGCGAGTAGCACAAGCCAAGTACATAAGTGATCCTACTGCGGACTGAAATGGAACGGAATTATCGAGAGCACCGTTGGATGTACTGTCTGGTTGTGCATTAACAGAAGGTGTCTTTGTTGGTTTGGATTCGACCATGTCAAAACGTTGTAATAATTTCTTAATGTAAGTTTTCTGAGAAACGAACAGTCCGGATTCTCGTTGCTGAATTTGCATACCTAAAAATGAATCCAAAGATCCTACTGTTATCTTAAATCCTACTTCGAGTAATTTCAAATACGAGTTGACCGCATCTTGTGTTGAACCTGCGATGAGACCATCGTCGACGTAAATTGCTACCAATAATTTCTCTGTTTGATTCTGTCGAATGTAAATGCACGGATCAGCTGTCGAACGAACAAAACCATTTCTTTCCATAAAAGAGTGAAATTTGTTGTTCCAACACCGAGGAGATTGTTTCAGACCGTATAAAGATTTATTTAAACGACAAACACGACCTGATACATCATCAAAACCTTCCGGTTGTGTCATGTAAATCTCTGCATCTATGTTTCCATACAAGAATGCTGTTTTTACGTCAAATTGGCTAAGCACTTATTTTTCTTCGGCTGCGACTGCGATTAAGGTACGAATCGCGTCGTAACGAGCAACCGGGCTAAAAGTCTCATAATAGTCGACTCCTGCACGTTGAAATATCCCACAAATAACCAAACGAGCACGATAGCGATCTATCGAACCATCAGGTTTGTATTTCACACGAAGCACTAGACTTCACCTTGAGGTATCAAGTTCATTTTATCGGATTCCGGATTACTACTCGAGGGTAACTGATTTGTTGACTGTTCTTTTTCTATTTCTTCCTCGATGTGTTCGCATTCAAATTCAATCAAATCGTTCGTTGTGCATAATTTTTTCGGACGAAAATCTATGTTGCGCGATTTAATTATGCGATGTTGGGACGGTACTCATATTTTGAACCCATCCTTGTTGTTTACATAACCGATGAAGTGCCCAAAAACTGCTTTATTATCGAATTTTGATCGAAACTTCTTTGGTATGTTTACGTAACATTCTGAACCAAAAATGCGCAAATAATCTAAACTGTTAAATATTCTACCGTGCCATAACTCGAACGGAGTTTTACCTTGAACACTTGACTTTCCGGTGCGGTTAATTAAAAACGTAGCAGTGTTACATGCATGAGCCCAAAACGATTTTGGTAATTTACTGATTGAAAGCATTGAACGCGCTAGTTCAACTACGTGTGATTGTTCCGCGATGCTGTTTTTAACACTTCTTTACAATCAAATTCACGACCACCGTCGGAACGAAAAACTTTAACTTTGTGACCAGCGGTGTCACATTCATTCAAAAATGTTTTCAAATTTTCAACCACTTCTGACCTACGTTTTGTTACGTACGAAATTTTCATTACGGAATACCCTGTATATGTAATTGAAATTAGATTCCGGTTTGGACGCCCCCTACCGATCTTTTCGTGTGACTGTCATTTACGACGAAATCGTTAAGCTGTCAACTGCATAAGATGGCCGGTGTGGCTTAAAAATAATTTTCAAAGATCATCCTTAGTAATGGGAATCAAATTATAAGTGTATTACGATCGTAAAATATTTAAGCCGTCACCGGGTAAGATAATTGCTGTCGTTTATTAAAATTCTGTTGTAATTTCTCGTTAATTTGATAACCGTTCCACCACGTTCTGGCACATGTTTCTATTCGATAACGAATTATGAGGGATTAACATCGACAAATACTTTCGTGGGACGAGTATAACTCTATCTATAAGGCCTACGGTTAAAACTAAATAAACCAAAGACAATCACATTTCTGCGAGATTCTACTCATGCGGCAAACACCTGCGAAACCAACTTGCATCGAGGGTGTACAACAGCATTCGACTATCGGGTTATGTTATGTGTACTTTCTTTAGCAATAATTAACCATTTTTGTAGATTTTGATTTCGTGAGGCATTGGTTTGACACGATTTGCTACTCAAATTTATTTCAGGCTCACTTGCCGGGGAAAGCGCTTTCTTCGACCAAGTAGGAGTTACTGTATTGTGGGTAAGTTTATTTATTTATTTGATCGCTGTCAGAAAGGTCGCTCACGAAACTTTAGCTAGTGTTAATTCCGTAATTGCTATCATTGTTTTATTACCATTAAGGTAGTATCATTAGTTATTTTGTGTGTTTCGTATGCTGTGTACAACCAATATTTACTAGGAAAGTTTAGTGTTAATTCAGTAATTACTATCACTGTTTTATTATCATTAAGGTCGTATCATTAATTATTTTTTGTGCGTTTCGCATGCTGCGTACAACCAATATTTACTACGAAATTTTAATGTTAATTCCGTAATTGCTATCATTGTTTTATTACCATTAAGGTAGTATCATTAATTATTTTGTGTGTTTCGCATGCTGTGTACAAACAATATTTACTACGAACTATTCTTCGCTGTTCGCTTCAACTTAACTTACCTATGTATTGTGTGTTGCCCATACTGCTGGCATTCACGTACTAAAAATTCGATATCTTTGTGTTAATCATCGACGTTACTAAATTAAAGTTGTTATACTGGTTACTCTTTCTTTTATGGCAACATACCTTTCTCTTTTGATCGTCGTTACCTAGTAACAACCTTTGGCTACTCGAACATCAGAGTAATAAGGATTACGAACCTCCAATTGGGTTACAAGTTTGGATCGTCTGTCGTGAGCGAGGCAGAAGTGTTATCTTGGATCAGCTCTGGCGCCCTTAAGCATACTTCCTGTGAACCTCCCCTACCTCCGACTGTGTGAGTTGGCCGTGCAAGGTTCGTAAAACCTAAAACTTGTAACAGTTTCATAAAGTATATACAAACAAACCGCGAATAATGGTCTTTAAAAACTACATAATAACGAAAACTATTTATGGAGTCAATCGACATAGGACCGTTTACATCAGCGTTAATTAATTCACCTACCTCTTGTGGACGATTTTCACGAGCACGAAACGGTTTTCGGTGTGATTTTCCGAGAATACATCCATCACAGAACTAAGAGGTATCGGAACATTTGACGCTTATACCAAAACGAGATAGGACATTGCGTACGTGTCTTTTATCTTGATGTCCCAGTTGCTCGTGTTATCCTTGTAGTAATTCTTCAGAAGTTGCTAAATTAACTTCTACATTGGAATTCAAATGCCGAACTCGCATATTCATTATGTACATCGTACCAATGAGTTGGTCTGCTGCAACGATTTTACCGTCGCGCCGAATGTTGACGCCTTCACTATTGAAAACAACATCATTACCATGCTCAGCGGCTTGACGAACGGAGAAAAGTTGGTGACGAGCATCTGGAACGTACCAAACGTCATGTAACGAAGCGGGCTACCATTTGTTGTTTATACACACATCAACATTAACACTGCCGGTTCCGTATGCGAGCAGAAATTTATTTCCTGCTGTCTGAACGCGCTGCGGAATTGGAAATTTTTCAAATGTAGCGAAATGTTGTTTATTTGCAGATATGTGATGTGTACTACCGGAGTCCGATATCCAAGAGTCAGCATAATTTACGTCTCCATTGACTACCAGACCTGTGGCAAGAAATGTTCCTGGTTTGTTTAAACTTGTATCAGAATTATTTTTACTTGCTGCCGACTTTTCTTCCGTTGCGATTCGTTTTTTGCAGTTTGCAATAAGATGTCCTATCTTTTTGCAATATAAACACGAACGCGTTTCCTTCTTTTTCTTTGATTTGTTTATATCTTTTGATGACCTACATTCGTTTTGTTTTACGTGTAATTTAGATTTTGCATAGAAAGCGCTGATTGTTTGCGAGTTTCCGTGTGTTGTCAGCGATTTCTCAATCGAACGCAAATTCTCAATAAGCAGTTTTGTTGTTTGTTCAGCTTCCGGAACACGATACCAAGTTGACCGATAATACTGGTATTCCGATCCAAGTGTTTTAAAAATGCGATGATGCAGCAGCGATAAGGGCAGCCTTGCATTCGGATTACTTTTGCGTAATTCATCGCAAAGGTCATCGAACAGATTTGATAATCGTAAAGTATGTTTTGTAACGGAAGTGACGTCATCTTTTGTAGTCTCGAAAAAAGAATCGAATAGAGTGTATAAGCACTGCAGTGAGGATTGCTCGAAAACTGAAATTAGGGTATCCCAAATTTCTTTCGCGTCAGTTTTCCTTCGGACATGGATAGCGGGTTCTTCATCTAGAGCTGTACCAATTATACGGGCCGCACGGGCATTATCACGTTGCCAATTGCGGTATGCGTCAGACGGTTCTTCGTCTTTTGTAGGTGACGTCGGACACACGCGTGTACCATCAACAATCGAAAATAAGCACTGTTGTTTCAAACAAAGTTCAATCTGCCACTTCCACGTTTCCCACTGTTCTTCGTTTACTAATTTTCTAATGCTTACCGTACTACGAACACTGTCGTCAGTTTGTTGTGTTTTCGCGGCCATTGTTTCTTTGTCACGAATGTGTTACTAAATTCTTTCACAGCGAATACACTCAATAGCGAGATCAAAGCGCACCTGAGTCCATAACCTGTATTATTAAATGTGTATACAAAGAAACAATAGTTTTGTACAACGTTGACTAACTAATTAACTAAGAACACTTCTCGCGTCACGCGTACTGAAACCCTGACTTGACTTAACTTAGAGTCGCTGGTTTTGCACACTAGATGGCGCTTGCTAATGCATACGGTTTAGTTTAATTTTAATTAGCAGAAACCTTACCAAACGATGTCGCGGAAATTACAGTTAAACAAAAAACAGAATTAGGAAAGCGTTATCAAACTTTCGTAGATTTAATGAAGTCGTTCGACACCATACAAACACAAATAGAATGCGAGTGGAAAGAGCCTGAACCTGAATACGTTGAACGTGATTCATTCGATGCGTGATACAATTCAGTTGACGCCGAAGTCGAAATATTGTTGCGCGAAAAATCTGAAAATGCTACGAATTTAAATCATTCATTAAACAGTAGCGATAATCAAATATCATACTTTCGTTTGCCAGCAATAGATATTCCAAAATTCAGTGGCTCACACCAAACGTGGATTGAGTTTCGGGATGCTTTTGAAAGCTTAGTAAATAAAAACGATGCTTAGAAATCACATCATTGCTCTTTTTTCCGTCGATAACAAGATTTAAGTATCCTCAGCTAAATTTAGAAAAATTATCGATAATACAATGCAGCATGTAAAGTTTTTAGGATTACTTGTCCCTGAAGATAAGATAGGCGAAGTAATTATTATTTAGCATTTAGTCGCTAATTTAGATTCACGCACCAAATTAGACTGAGAATAGTCCAAATACATCATAAACTCTCCTACAGTTTTCGAATTTTTGGATTTTCTTGAATTGAAGGCTAGTATAGCTGAAGCAGTTGCAAATGACACAGGAAACCATATGCATTCACGCGATGTATCCCAAGTGCTTAGCAAACAAATTGCAAAGTACATTGGTGTTCGCTCTTTTGTTTCTAACAATCACACTTGCCAATATTGCAAAGACGTTCATCTAATTTTCTGCTGTGAAAAGTTCAAATCGTTTCCTCTAAACAATTGAATTCATTATGCCAAAGAGAACAACCTTTGTTCCAATTGCTTTTATAAGGGTCATATATCCAAAAAAATTCCAAATCGCGATTTAGCTGTCGTCATGGTAAAGGCAGACACTATTTATTGCTTCATTTAAACAGTGAGATACCTGCATTGCCTTCCATTCTCGCTCAAACTTTAACAACTATTTTAGATGGAGTCGAACATAATTTAACAACGTTCTCATACAGCCATTATTAAAATTGCAAATAATGATCGTCAATTTCTTGTAGCTAGAGCATTGTTTGATTTGAAAAGTCAAAGTAATTACATAACTGCAGATTTATTCAATCGCTTAAAACCTGAAAAAACGTGGTCACATAAAGGTTCTGGATTTAATGAACACTTTTACAAATCTTAATTCGGAATGCGACGTGTCAAGAAGTGCAAAACACAAAGAATATCTTTTAGAAACTTTGTGCTTAATAATACCGATTGTTATGGGATTTCTGCCTAACGTAGACGTTAAAACAAAGCACCTTCAAAGTTCAGATAATATCACATTAGCTGATACAAATTTTATGGAACCTGGTTCTGTTGACGTCCATCTTGATGCAGGATGATTTTACGATTTGCTATGCGTAGACCAGAACTCACTTGAACCTGGTCAATCAAAGTTACAAAAAAATTGGTTTGGTTGGATTGTCAGTGATCCAATTTGCAGTGCGTTCTCTTTACAGAATGTAGTCTTAGTTTTGAGAAATTGAGGAAATTTCTCATAAAAAACCTCTGTCTATTGAAGAGGCAGAATGCGAAAACCACTTTGTTGTAATACCAAACGAAATTCTTCTGGACTATTTATAGTTCGCTTTTCTTTAAAAGATCTAAATTGGGCGAGTTGTATCAAGCAGCCAAAAGATTATTCTTTGCATTGAAAAAACGTCTCTCTCGCAATGAGCGTATGCGAACTAAATACGTCTCATTTATGCGCGAATACATTGAATTAGGCCACATGTCTCTTTTAACTACTCTATATGCTAGTCCAATCTATCACCTACCCGATCATTGCGTACTTAAAGAGGATAGCATAGCGTATTTAATTCTTTCCTATCTGCAAGTAATTATTCAATCAACGATCTACAAATGGTCGGTCCCACAGTGCAACGAAATTTATTCTCCATACTCTTAGGTTTGCGCTCCTTTGCTTGTGTTATTTCGGCTGACATCGAAAAGATGTATCGGCAAGTACTTGTTTGCCCTTCTCAGAGATCTCTTCAAAATATACTATAGAGAAAAACTGGTGATTAGGAACTTCAATCATACGATCCTTAGTACCGTGACATACGGAACAGCTGCAGCTAGTTTTCTTGCCATACGTTTTCTATATCAACTGGGACTTGATTGTAAAATATCTGTTCCTGTAATTTCTAAAATAATTTGCAAAGATTTCTATGTTGACGACCTCTTAACTGGATGTGACAGTTTAGAACGCGCACAATCAAAAGTTTACCCAAAGTTGTCAGGATGTTTTCGTATTTGCAAATTGATCTCAAATGACCCACGAGTGCTAAACCACGTAAATCCATCTGAGGTACATCCAAATCTGATAACATTTGGAGAATATGAATCTACAAAAATTCTCGTTTTATCGTGGCAGACTGACACTGATAATTTAATTTCTGCGATTCCTTCATTATGCTGCACCAAGATTACCAAGAGGTTGATTTTATCCGAAACGGATCACATATACAATCCTTTAGATTTTCTAAGTTTTTGAAATTTTGGAATTATTGTACATGACAACAATTCAAAAATTAAATTTACAACAACTGTGGCTTGAAGAATTGAACTGGGATGAATCGATTCCTTTAGATATACGTTAGAAATGGCTACAATTTTGAGCATCAATTACAAATTTGAGCAATCTAAAAATACCTCGTCATACTATCTGTCGTAATTACAAGTCCGTTCAATTACACGGGATTTCAGACGCTAGTTCTTAAGCATACGGAACCTCCGTGTACCTTCGTTCTATTAATGCAGACGGAAAAATTGTATGTCATCTTTTATGCTCCAAGGCAAAGGTTGCGCCACTAAAGTCTTTAACAATACCGTTAAATATCAAAACATTAGTTGTTAACTTAAGACATTGAGGTTTTTAAAGCGGATCTCGAAGAACTAGCAAAGGCCATAAAATCAGCAGCAAAAGGAGGTGCACTAATTGGTGGCGATTTTAACGCCGCGTCTAGTACCTGGGGCGCAACACGAAACAACAAAAGAGGAAACATAATAGAGGAATGGATGGCTAACCTAGACCTCATAACTCTTAACAGAGGAAACAAACCAACCTTCGTGAGAGGAAAACAAAAAACCTATATTGACCTAACATTGAGCACCAACGATATGAAAGAGAGAATAACAAACTGGCAAGTCCTAGAAACGGAATCGCTCAGCGATCATCGTTATATCGAATGGATATGGGACGACACAAGGAGCAATATTCTAAAAGGGAAAACAACGGTAACTTCAACCTGGAACACTAATAAACTGAATAAAACAAGGCTGGAGCATATGGTAAAACAAACGGCAGAAGAAGACCTAAATACAGTAGATAAAATGACTAAATTCCTACGTCAACTATGTAAGGAAACTATGCCCATAAGAACAACAAATAAAAGGGGAGAATACTGGTGGAACGAAGAGATCAACTTACAAAGAAGAAGATGCATCAAAACAAGAAGGAATTACCAACACCAGATTAGGAAAGGTGATGAAACTCAAGATGAAAAGAAAATACTAAAGGAGGAAAGAAAAAAACTAACAGTGATGATCAAAAAAAGTAAGAAGGAGTGCTGGAAAAAGATCTGTGACGAGCTCGATCAAGATACAGTCGGACCTCTATTCAATGAACTCCTATTTAATGATTTTTTCTATTTAGTGATTTTTTCTTTAGGATATTGACTTTTGGGTTAAAATGCGTGTAAAAACACCTCGAAAATATGATGTTCAAATTCTATATTATGATCTTTTTCAAAGAAAATGTTACCCAACTACTTAAAGTTTTCTTGGAATCACGTACAATTTACTTTACCTTTACAATATCGCATTGTTAAACGGATAAGCGGATTATAAGACTTCTTAATTTACAATACAGAAAGGTTAATGGTACTAAAAATTCTGTACATTTGTAAATGACATAAATGCATGAATTGTTTAGAGGATTATAGGATTTCCTTCGAGTTTTGAAATGCAATGTCATGTTATTGAACACGTCTCATTTGCATTTTTTTCGTTTCAAGTTGTTTAAGTGTAAAGTTGGTTAAAAATGACAAAACGAAAGAGGGTTTATAATTAATATGTTATTTCTTATGTACGTTTTATTTTTTAAGTATAAATTCTATACAATGAAGTTTCTATATAATGATCGATGTTTTTGAAGAGAATTTTGAACATCACTATATAGGAGTTCGACTGTATTTGAGGAAAAGGGTACCAGTTAATCTATAAAAAGATAAAAAAAAACTATATTTGCCTTGGATAATAAAAAAATGATAGAAATAATACAAAAAATAATTCTCGAAGAAGATAAACTTAAAGAAAGTGACAGATATAAAAACCAGCTTTTGGCACGGAGGTGGAAGAGGCAGCAAAAAGACTGGCTACGGGCAAAGCTCCAGGACCTGATGGAGTTCCTGCCGAGGTGGTAAAAGTAGTGGCTATACAAAGAGCACAGACCTGGGCTAATGTGTTAAACTCGTGTGTCAGAGAAGGTAATTTTCCACTGTGCTGGAAAAAAGCAAACCTAGTACTAATACCAAAGGGAGAGACGAGCTCGACATATAGACCTATTTGTCTGATAGACGCTGCGGGAAAGATATTGGAGAGGGTACTGGCCGAGCGCCTCAAACATAAAATTGAAAAGAAGCTTGCTGACAACCAATTTGGCTTTAGAAAAGGGAGGTCAACAATAGACGCAATAAGAGTCGTGACGAAAGAAATAAAAGAGGCCAACACTGGGACATGGAGGACAAGGCAGGTATGCCTAGTGATAGCAATAGATGTACAAAATGCCTTCAACTCGGCATCTAGACGACAAATAATGAAGGCACTAGTGGAAATGAAGATACCAGGATATCTAATAAATATACTACAGAACTACTTGATAGAAGAAGCATACAGATAAATGACTCGAAGGGAAGAAATATAGTACACAAAGTAACCTCCGGGGTTCCACAAGGTTCGGTCCTTGGGCCAATCCTATGGAATGTCATGTACGACGGAGTACTAAGATTAAGTATGCCAGATGGGGTTAAACTGATTGGCTTTGCAGATGATCTCACAATAGTTATAAGATCCAAACAGATACAAGAAGCAGTATATAGAGCAAAGATAGCAATGGAAACCATTATCACATGGATGACGGAAAACAGACTAAAGCTGGTTCCAGAGAAAACAAAAGTAGGACTAATGACGGGGCAAAGAAGAATCACAGCGCTAAATTTAGAACTACTAGGTCAAAAAATAATAACCCAGAAAAGTATCAAGGTCTTTGGTATAACCATTGATAAAAACCTCAGCTTCATTGAGCACGTCAAGACGATAACAGATAGGGCTCTTACAAAAGCAAACGCATTAAGGAGGATACTGCCAAATCATGGAGGAGCCAGATCATCAAAGAGGAAAGTTATAGCACACGCGGTAGATTCAATCGTATTGTACGGAGCAGAGATTTGGCAGGAAGCAATCAAATTTGGAACTGTAAATAAACTATTAGATAGGGTGCAAAGAATCCTAGCAATAAGAGTTAGTCGAGCTTACAGAACCGTAAACACACAAGACGTTATGGTGGTTGCAGGAATCTCACCGCTACAGATCCTGACTAAAAAAAGAAAAGATAAAATGGACACTAGTGCAACAATAGCGGAATGGCAGAAATAGTGGGAAGACGGAGAGTCATGGACAAAAAACTGATTCTAAACATATACTTCTGGATACACAGAAAACACGGGGACTGAGTTACTATACAACGCAGCTGCTAACTGGGCACGGTGAAAATGGAGAATACTTACACAAAATTAAAAAAAGGGAAAATGACAACTGCGCGGATTGTAGTGAAAAGGATGATAAAGAACATGCGGCGTTTAAATGTAAAAGATGGAAGAAAGAAAGAAGGAAAATCGAAGAAAAGATAGGAGAAGAAATAAAAGCATCTAACATCATTAGCGTAATGTGCGAGAACGAGGATAAATGGAAAGAAATAGAAAGTTGGTACACAAAAATAATCAAGAAAAGAGAGGAGGAAGCAAGAAAGAGAGAAAAAGAGATAAGTAACTAAGGAGACAGCTAATTGCCAAGCTAGCATAGCGAAGAATGCGAAAGCGGTACCCTATGCTGGTGAAAAGGAGATGTGAGGAGAGGTTTTAGTGGGTAGGCCTTGCCAAGATGGCAAGGAGAATCTCACACACTCAGCCAATAAATGGTTTCCCCTCCTCAAAAAAAAAAAAAAGAAAAAAAAGTTGTTTACTTAATGGTAACTTTGTACGGTTTTTAGTTTTCTCCTGGAGTAAACACAGCCAAACAGTTAGTTTATTTTTGTGCCGTCAGCTATGTATGAGACACTATCTAATGAATGTAATGTAGTTACTGACCACCATGTTTTTATGTTAAATTACAATTAAATCTTTTTATCTTTTTTTACATTTGGATTATTATTAAACGTACTAATAACCGAAAACTATTTAAATTATAAGAGGTTATGGACTCAGTCCGTTATCGTTTCGTATGCGCGAGTTATTTTGTAAAAGAAAATTAAAAAGTGGTACACGGTAACACGTAACAAAATCTATTTGTAGAATGGATTTTAAATTTCAAATCGATAAGCTCGAAGGCGCTGGAAATTGGACAATGTGGAAAAGGCAAGTAGAACTTTTATTGCGTCACCACGATGTGCTGTTGCTGTTGGAACCTATACGGAGCCTGCTAAACCAGTTGACACTCCAACACTTACAGAAGAAACCAAAAGAATTTGTGAAACAGAAATAAAAGCATTTCATAAAAAGAACGCGCTGGTACAGTTGGTTCTCGTGGGTAACATGATAGGAGGAAATGTGGATCTAACGGCCACATGTGAATCAGCAAAGGCTATATGGGACAAATTATTGTCAGTATATGAACAAAGTAGTGGTCAACGATTAGATCGCTTAATGGAGCAGTTTTTTAGCAGTGAACGAGTTCCCTCCGAGGACATCTTTTTATCTTTTCACGATTACAAAGAAATTTTAGGGAACTGAACTGTGAATTAAAAAGGTTAGTGAACTCGGAATTGCATGAATTACTGTTGTTAAGTAGGATTATATCAACTTTACTATCTGAATACTTTGAATTCAAAAGTGTTTGGGAGTCGGTTCCTTTGGAGAAGAGAACTATAAATAAACTCACTGAACGATTACGTTTAATAGAAATGCTGTTACTTGAACAAAAAGATGATTTGACAGCTTTTATGGCAAAATCCTCAAGTAACTTTAAGAATAAAAATAGGAAGAAAGTACGTCAGAAAAAGTGCTTTAAGTGTCGCAAGACTTTGTGAAAACCTGTCCGTTAAAGGATGTTGTAGGTACAAAAACCACAGCTTGTGGGAGTTCTTCTGGAAATTCAAATCGTACTGGATATGCATTTATGTGCACGATAGCTGGAGTCAACGATATAGATTTATGACTAGCCGACTCAGGAGCATCTGCACACATGACTATGAATCATATGAAGCATTTACAATACCAAAGCAGGTACGAATTGGTAACAATGATGTTATTCTTGCTTATGGATCCGGCACTGTAAATGTGGAAATGTTGTTGCATGGAAAGTAGCAACGAAATAATTTAACCAATATCTGGTATGTGCCGAAAGTGTTTTATTCATGTGCCAAGACAACAAAGACAAAAGTGGAACAAAAAGAGTGTCGTGGGGCGCATTGTTGGTTACTGCGGAGAACAGGATGGCTTCCGTATATGGCTTGAAAATGAAAACAAAGTTGTTATGAGTCTTCAACCTTGTAATATATGCTAAAATTTCGTCCAAAACCTACATTTCCTCTTATGGTTGATTTGCCTGTTTGTCGGGTTAGAGAAACAAAATCATTTCTTTACACGGGAACCGATTATGCTAGTCCCATACATATTTCCATTAGTCGACGTAGAGGCTTCAAGACTCAAAAGGCTTACATATGTTTACGTTTGTTTGGTTATTAAAGCTTTACATCTTGAAGTTGTGTCTACTCTCAGTACAAATCCCTTTTTGTTGGCTCTCAAACGATTTTTAAGTCGTCGTGGACTATGTTCAAGATTTTATTCTGATTGTGGTACTAACTATATTGGAGCTAAATCCCGTTAGACGATATGTACAAATTACTAAATTCAAGCGAATCTGGATCTTTTTTATTGTGAACTTTCGGAACGAAAAATCTAATAATCCGCCTTATAGTCCCCATTTTAGTGGTATATGGGAGGCCAATATAAAAGCTATTAAAACACACTTATATAAGTCGATCGATACACAAATTCTTACTGTTAAAGAATTGCAGACTGTTCTGTTCAGAAGAAGAAGGAGAAGCAAGCTGAGGTTGCTGCAGAGACACCGTCAGAAACATATGCTTACTCACCCTACGTTGCCGGTGTCACTGACAGACTAAAGAGGGTTCTAGGAAAGAAGAATATCACTACACGTTATAACACAGTGAAGAAAATAGATCAGTTTATACCTCCTAATAAAAATCAACTTTTTTAAATAGTCACTTGCGCTAGTACCCCTACGTATCGAGGTAATAGCGCAGCACAGTAACGCTAATGACGCAGCAAAACGGCAAAGCAACAAGAACTAATAAAACAGAATTTTTTTAACTTAAATATTATTATTTCAGTCAACAATGAACAAAATTAATTAAAATAATTATTGATTTAATTGCCGATAAAAAAAAAAATAGTAATCATTAATTCACGGCCAAGTTGCCAAAGGACACACCAAAGGATAAAAACGACTGTTACCGTTTTGTTTTACCGTGTAGTATGGGGTCCGGTAAAATCATTTTAATGTCAGTCTTCTTGATAAGGGACATATCTGAGTTGACTGGCAAAACAAAATGCTTTTCAAATTTTTCACTTTTCTAAAAAAAGATATTTCGTATTCTTCATTTTCGTCGATCTCAGTTAATATTTTTCCCACATAGTAAATTTTTCGTTCTTTGGTATTAAATTCTACCAAAACATAATTATGTTTCTTGGGAACGCCGTCCAATTCATTAAACTGGAAATAACACTCACTTTCATCATCTGAAGATGACATAACTATTTCTTCATCAGATGTATCATCTTCAGTAGGTTTCATTTTTTTACGATGACGTTTTACAGTATTCGACTTCACTGCTGCTGTTTTGATTGATTTTTCGTGTTTTTGAACTAATTCTTCCCTGCATGGCGTCAAACTTAAAATTTCAGAATGTTTTTTTCTTATATTTCTTTTAATAGCCTCTGCCTTATTTGTGGGATAAGTAAAAATATCACTGTGATCTATTACTGGAACGTCATGAATTGTCTGCATCGTCTCAGTAGCTTTAAATGACGTGCTGGTGGAATGAGGTGGCGTTGTTTCTTTTTCTCGTATTGCAGCCTCAATCTATTGATTTGGTTTAAAAGAAAGTGCTTCCGCTGCCACAAAATCCTCTTCAGAGAAGACGCTAGGTTGATAAGGAAAAATATCAGAGGCTTTGAACCCATTAACCCCCTTATCAACAGTTGCAACTTTTTGGTAAGCTGTGCCGAATAACTCGGCATTTTCATACACAGTAATTCTTTTGCCAGGATTGGATTTCATCCCATATGCACACTGATTGTTAAATTCAGTCTTCAAAGGCCCAAAAAATACTCTGTCCAAAGGTTGTGTTTTATGAGAGGTATGAGAAAGTAAAGAAGACAAATATGGCTCTCATGATTATCTAAAATGAGGCATACCCTGTGTTCCTTAGACGGTCTAACTGGGTCTATGAAATGTTGTATCCATTTTGTAAAGACTTCAGAGTTGCTCCAACTATTTGAGCTAGCGAAGCCTTTTGCACCGAGAGGAGCATTTTTCATAAGGCGGTTGTTCATGTTTTTTCTAGGAAACACGATGAAAGGTGGCACTTAATTGCCAAAAGCACTGAAACAACAAATAACTGTGATGGTATCTTCTCTTTCTGCACTGGTGATTTTGCCTATTTGCTTAACACCTTTTGGCGCCAATATTTTTAAATGTTTATGTACAGTCTGTAAACCGCTTTCATCGACATTATAAAAGTCACTGGCAGAGTAATTCTTTTTCTCATACAAAAGGGAAAGATTCTAAAAAAAAATCTGCTAATTTCTGCCTTGTTAAAGCCAACAACTCTACTCAAACTCGTAGCTTCAGGTGGCCTTAATGATATTTCAGGATGTTTTTTCTTAAAATTCCAGTAAAAATCTCAACCTGCTATTTCTTCAATGTTTTTGTTCTTCATTCTTTATTTTATATAGGTACGAGTTGAAGACTCCGTGTCCTGTCATCGCCTGCGTTAGAAAATGGTCTGTTTCCCCATTTTCTTCCAATCCATTTTTCTAAGTATTGATTCCATCTTTCTTGCCATTTTTGTAATAATTTTTCCTTTTCTTCTGTTTTGTTTTCTTTATTCTTGTTTTTGTAGTTGTTAATTATTTCGTCTATTTTTAGGTCAATAGGTGGTACTCCTGCTATTGCTTCGATTGCTACTGTTGGTGCAGTATTTTTACCAACAAATTTTTGTAGTAATTTTGTTTGATAATGTCGCCCCACACTGGAGCCGCATACATCACTGCTGACCTGACCGTTGCCGCTAACATCCTCCGTTTGCACTCTCTGGGCCCTCCTATTTTAGGAGTGAGTATACTTAGGTTTTTTATTGCTTTATTAGCTTTTTCTACTATTTTGTGGATATGTGTTCTTTTTTTATTGTGTTTTTCTAGGTATACCCCCATATACTTTAGATATTCTTTACTTTCAATTTCGTAGTTGTTAAATTTTATTTTTATTGTTTTTGTTTTACGTTTTGTTTGTAGGAGAATGATTTCAGTTTTTTCTATAGCTATTTCTAATTTCATTTCTTTGAGTTCTTCTGTTATTTTTTGTAAAGTATGCTCTGTTTTTTTTATTAATTGGTTTATGCTTTTGTCCCTTGTTACTACTGCTAGGTCGTCGGCGAAGGCTATTAATTTTACATCTTTTTCTTTGATCAAGTTTAGAATCTTGTCGTACATGATGTTCCAGAGTACTGGTCCTAGTATCGACCCTTGCGGTACTCTTGCTGTTATTTCTATTTTTTCGTCGCCATCTGTTGTAATGTATCTCTCACTTAGGGAACTTTTAATGAGATTTATTAGGTATTCACTAATTTTTGTTTTTTTTACACTTTTTATTATTTCTTCCCACGACGCAGAGTTAAAAGCGTTGTTAATATCTAGTGTTGTCAGAAGAACTTGTTTCCTGTTTTTTATTTCCTTTTGTTTTTCTTCTAGACATATATTTTGTATTTTTTCGAGGGCGTTTATACACGATCTCTCTTTTCTATATCCAAATTGATTTTCATGTGGTATATTTTTGTCTTTCACTTCTTCTTCTATTCTATTCTTGATTATTTTTTCAAATACTTTTCCTGTTATGTCTAGTAGGCATATAGGTCTATATTTTGTTTCAGTGTCGCTTTCTTTTTTTTGGTTTTTCGATTAGTATTAGCTTAGATGTTTTCCATATTTTTGAAAATTCTCCTTTTATCATTAGCTTGTTGTACATTTTTTTAAAGATCTCTATGTTTTCCTCGATCGTTAGTTTTATCATTTCTGGTGGGATGCTGTCCGGTCCTGGTTTTTTATTGTTTTTGTCGCTTCTTTTATTTCTTCAACTGTTATTTCCTGTTCTGGTTTAGCGCTTTTAGAGTATTCCCATATTGTTTTGGGATGGTTTGGAAATAGAATTGATATTTGTTTGGTTTGTTCTTGTTTTGATAAGTGGGTTTTTGTTTAATATTTAATCTTTTTGTTGCGATCTTGTACGCTTTTCCCCAGATGTCCTCGTCTAGTTGATTGCATAAGTCGTTCCATTTCTTTCTTTTGTTGTTTTCTATGGTTTGTTTTAGTATCTTTTTTGTTTCTTTATACCTTTTTATTTGTTCCACTACATTTTGTCCGTTTATTTGTTGGTTTTTCCTTGCTCTAGTTATTTTCCTTCTGTTTGCAATTGCTTTTTGTCTTAGATCCGCTATTTCGTCGGACCACTAGTCGACTGGTTTATGTTTTCCATGTGGTTTGTATTTTTTTAAATATTTCCTACATATTTTTTGTAATGCTTTTATGATATCTTCTGGTGTTTCTATATCTGTATTTATTTTTATTTTTTCTGGGTTTTCTTGTAGGTATTTTATATTTTTGTTGTTTATTATCCATTTTATGTTATTTTTGTTTTTTCTTCATTTACTCTGTTCGTGTCGATCTCGAATGTTATCGTATGATGGTCGCTTAAATTTTCTTCGTCTCTGCGTACTTTCCAATTTTTTATTTTCCTTGCTAACTCTTGTGTGGCTATCGTAATATCTATTACCGAGCTCCCCCGTACATTTTCAAAGGTCGGCTCGCTTCCTGTATTTATCGGAACTAGTTGGTTTGCGTACATCCATTCTTCCAAGATTTCCTCTTTTGTGTCTGTTTTTTTTCTCCAAAGATTTTGGATTTTGCGTTTAGATCTCCTCCTATGACTAGGTCAAGGTTCTTTTTATGTTTGTCTATGTAGATTTGTAGTATTTGCAGATAATCTTCAAATTGTTGTATTGTTTTGTTTGGGGAGAAGTAAGTTGATATGAACAAAATTTTTTTGTAATAGACGCCCGCTGCATTTGTGTCGCTAATCTTTTCTAATTTTAAGTTTTTTTTGTAGCTAATGAAAGTGTCTCGATTTTTGTCGCAGGTATATTTGTAGCTTCTGGATATGTTTGGTTCTTGTCCCAATGTTATGTCTATGTCTAGTTCTTGAATTTGTTTTTCCAACATGTCGTGCGCGTTTTTGCATCTATTTACATTTAGTTGTAATATTTTGATTTTGCTTTTTTCTTGAGTTTTTAACGTTTTGCTAATTGTTTTGTTTGCTGAGGTTTTTGTAGTAGCCATTTATTGCGATTCGTCTTTTTTTTGTAATTGCTGTTGTATGTTTTTTTCTTTTTATTTCTTCTAGTTTTTTCTTGTATATTTCGCATCTTATGCTTATTGAAGTGTGGCCTGTTTTTCCGCATATCACGCATGTTTCTTCATTTTTGCAATTGTCTTCTCTGTGATTTTCTTCCCCGCATCTTTGGCAGTTTTTAGTTCTATTTGGTCCTGTGCATCTACTGTCTTCGTGATCTAAGGACCAACATATTCCACATCTCTGTATCGTTATGTGCCTTTCTACCTTACATACGTTCAGTCCTATTCGTATCCATTGTTCTTTCGTTAATTTTTCCCCCATTTCTTTTTCTAGTGTGACTGTAACTGCGAAGGTCTTGTTTCTGTTTGGTCTTACTGACCCTACTTTTATGTCTTCGTCATCTTGTATTTCCAGTGTTTTTCCCAAAGTTTCTATGATTTCCTCTCTATCTATGGTCCCGTCCATGTCTCTTATTATGACTCTAATTTTTTTCTTTCTTTGTCTTATTTTTCTTATACTTGTGTTTTCTGGTTTATGTTCTATTGTTTTCTGTAGTTCTTTTATCACCTCTTCTTCTTTATTTGTTGTTATTAGTAATTTTCCGTCCCTTGTGCTTCTTACGTTTTTTATTTTCTCTGTTATTTTGTCATCTTTAATTGCCCTTTTTACTTCCTTTAAGGTATCTTTATAGTTTTTTCCATGTTGTTCAACTATCAACTTTAGAAGGGTACTTACCACTAAATTTCAAATACAATCACATAGGAAAAACTTTTTTCATGTAATTTCACAAAAAAATATACTACTTTGAAGAACCCGTGTTTCATTAAACCTTTTCTTGGGAAACCAAGCGGTGTTGCCAAGAGTTACAGATGTCTGGAAAATTAAATATGCGTTATTTCCCGGATTGCGCTAATACCCCGACCTCCCCTACTGTTTTTTTTGTCTTGATTTTTATTGTAATTTCAAACCAGGATTAATTGTTAGTTTTTTCATACAGTCCAATTACATACAGCACGGAAAATTTATTTTTTTAGGAACTCATATTAAAAAAATAATTAAGCAGAGTTCTAAAATTCTTCTACTTCTGAATTTGAAAATTTACTAAGTTACTAAAATCAATTTTTATTATTTTGAAATGAAAACACGGATGACACCGTAAAACATTTTTTTTACAATTAAATCCAAAATAAGCTTTCTTAATTATTCATGAATTATTTTACATATATAAACGTAATTGCACTAAAACGTTGTAATTTTCTTGCAATAAAGTTTTCCAGATTTTTTCCAATTTCTAAACAAGATTCCTATATTTAATTTTTATAGCCAAAAAAACATTTAAAAACTTACGCTTTAACTTTAAAATCATTTAAATCATGTAATAAATTAACACGGTCATAAAATACGTAATGAAGTGTTTACAGATACTTTCAATCCGTAAACAATCCAATTAAGCAAGTGTGTAGCTCAACAACAAACTCACATAAGATACTTTGTGTAAACAAAAAAATTCACTCGCTATGTTACTAATCCATTGACATTTATACTTTTTGCGACGTATTGGTCGCTAAAATTTGTTAAAGGCGTTATTGCCATTAATTAGTTTTGAGTGAATAAATTACAATTTAGTATCGTGTCATTCACCTTGTAAACTACGAAAGAAAATCGTTCGCCCACAGATAATGTATAAAGCAATAATCTCTTCAAGATTCAGTAGACAGGTAATCATGCAACTTTGTTGCCAATCAACTACCTTAATAGTAAATTATAGAAAGCAATGCGTGATGGTTCTAATTAAAATTTTAAAGTTCTGTGCCGCATTTAAATTTTAAAATTTATATGGATGTGGGTAATAAACACAATAACGTTATAGACTAGAGACACACGTGTTGTCTCTTATGCAAATTGAAGATGATATTGAAGTAACAGACTGAGTTCTGGCGACTTGAGATGCATTAGATGATAATATAGACAGACTTATGCACTTAGGGATTCGTCCGTGCTTCACCGGTACTTCCTCAAAGACGTTGTTTTAAAGTTTCATAAGAAGAGAACGATGTTGATGCGATAAATTTAAATGAACGCGATAGAAATGTGTCTTCGCGTAATAGGAATTTAAACGATTTGAAATTCTCATAGTGGAAATGCGTAAATATAATCCCTTAAATGACGCATCGCACCCCCTGCGTTCACATGTCAGGCGGGTGCCGCACCCCATCGGAGTCACATGTCCCCGCATGAGGCAATTATGCAGTCCCATACCCCGTGACCTCTCAAGCTGCTTATAAGAGCTTGTATTGAATAGGCGACTTCTAAGAGTATTCAACGGAATGCATTTACGAACACTTTGTCAAGCCCGCACTGAATACCCGTCTGGGCCAAAATCTCCAGGTCGTGTGAATCAATTCAAAGTTCAAAACAAAGTTTGTTTCTAATGTTCTCAAACGTACTTACCCATGCTTCATATTCCATTTTTATTATTCAAAAGTTCTTCTTTACTTTTATTAAACCATCGGTTTTTTTCGTGTTAGACATAAATTAATACAAACATTACCTAACGAATATAAGTAAAAAGTTTATATTTATGACAACTGCTGAAATCTGAAGTTTCCTGAAAAATTTATACAAATAATACGTCTATCAAATATGTTTTACTTCAAACTAACATAACATCTTTGTTTGATGGACAGGGTAATTTTATTTTGTGGCAATCAAAATATGAATTTTAATAAAGAAACTTTTGGTAAAAAGTTGTTTTCCCCAGGCATAGAAATTTCAATGCAAATTAAAAATGTATTTTATTATTAACTTTTGGGGAAAAAATTAATTTTGTTTTTATTAATTTTATGAAAAATCGATGTTTACGTTGTTTACATTTAGTAATTGTTTTAATTTTTTATTTATGTGTCTCGCACTAGAAAATATTGCCTTTTAATATAAACAAAAAATATCATATAACTTTAATCATCAGAACCTACCAGGGATAGTTACATAGTGATTTATACTTTCTATATCTTGAAACATTCGCGAAGTTTTTGTAAATTTCGAGAACGTTCCCGTACTTTTTATCCACATCTAGAACGTTTACAAAAGAATGTAGAGGCTTCTCAAATGTTTGCAGAAACGTATAAATACGGTACAAACAAATCGTAGGTCAGTTATTTCCCGTAATTCGAAGACGCCGGTGATAAGAAGATTATTCAAGTCTAAATAAATAAGTAATTAACGCGTGTGAGATAAATCTACGGAAGTTTAACTTTGTACGTGACTTTAATGTAAACAAACAATAAGTGTTAAACAAGTGTGAGAAGTTATCCGCGGACACTGTAAGTGTTTTTATTAAATTTCCTTAGATTTTAATTAATTCGGTTAATAATAATCAACGTGTACATATTTTTATTATAGCATAAATAAATTAGTTTTAATAATAATAAAAAAATGGATTCAAAAATATTTGAAATTCTCGAATCGATGAATAAAAATATGGAAGAAAATAATAGAAAAATGGGCAAACATTTTCAGAAAAATTGCAGAAAAACTGTTCAAAATATCCAGAAAAATGGAAGAAAAGTTTTACGAAAATTTTCAGAAAATGGAAGAAAATTCTAGAAAAATAGAAGAAAAATTGTTAAAAAATTCTAGAAGTTTAAAATAAGAAATACAAACGCCTGCAAAGACTGAAAGTGTGGTGATGGCACGACTGGATGGAAACCTCCGGGAAGGCTACATACGCGCGATTGAACCAATGGAAGGCGGCTTAGTTGAAAAGAGACTACTCGTTGGCAGAACTTTAGTACGAGTAAAAAACACGATGCCAGTAAGAAACTTAAAGATCAACTCAGATCCTGTAACGTTGAAAAAGAAGACCGTGGTAGGCTAATGCACGCCAGTATCTCAAATTGTGAGATGCGTAAAATCTAACGAACATACGTCGCCAAAGAAGTGTCCACAACATAGATTGAACATTCTTACCACCAAATGCCAGAAGAAGCCGAATAAATAAACACGGATATGGAGAGAGAAGGCGTGATTGAACCCAGTGGTACTCGTAAAGAATAAGGATGAATCAACGAGGTTTTGCGTAGACTACAGACAACTAAACGACGTGACCAAAAAGGACAGCTACCCTTTACCCAGAATTGACGATACGTTAGACATCCTGTCAGGATCCCAGTGGTTTTCTACGTTAGATTTAAAGAGTGGTTACTGGCAGGTAGAATTGGAACCCAAGAATCGTAAAAAACAGCTTTTACGATTGGAACTGGTTTGTGGCAGTTCAGTGTGATGCCCTTCTACCTGTGTAACGTTCCTGCAACATTCGAGCGTTTGATGGAGACCATCTTGCACGGATTGTATTGGAAAACGTGCTTGGTTTACCTGGACGACGTGATCGTGGTTGGAAGGTCGTTTGAAGAACACCTGATCAACTTAGAAGAAGTGTTTCACCGACTACGCTAATCTCAAACTGAGCCCAAAAAAGTGCCACGTATTTAAGAAGTTGCAATACCTTGGCTACGTTGTATCTAGAGATGGGGTATAGGCCGACCCAGACAAAAGCCGAGCAGTGCAAGCATGGCTAAGACCAATTGACAAACATCAGGTCCGAAGTTTCCTTGGGTTGTGCACCTATTATAGACGATTTATACCCGGATTTGCTAATATTGCCAAATCTTTGACGAAATTGACGGTAGAAAGAGCTGAATTTAGATGGAATGAAGACTGCTAAAATTCTTTCCATCAACTAAAACAGGCTCTAGTTACTTCGCCGATTCTAAGTTATCCAAAACAAGATGGAAAAGTTGTTTTGGATACCGACGCAAGCAATCTGGCCATAGGCGCGGTCCTTTTGCAGGTTCAAGATGGACAAGAAAAAGTTATCGCATATTTTAGAAAAGTTTTGTCCAGGCTAGAAAGGAATTATTGCGTGACTAGGAGAGAGCTGTTAGCGGCCGTCAAGTCCATCGAACATTTCTACAAATATTTGTATGGACGAAAATTTTTACTGAGTACAGACCACGCCGCTTTCAAATGGGTACCTGTAGTTCCGTAACCCAGAAGGGCAAGTGGCAAGATGGATCGAGAGACTGCCAAAGCATGACTATGGCACAGAACACCGTGCCGGGAGCCGTCATCGGAATTCAATACGGGAAATGAATACATCCTGGTGGCGATGGATTATTTCACGAACTGGACGGAGGCGCCATACCCAATCAAGAACCAGCTACAGTTGCAGACGTATTAGTAAAACAGTTTTTCTGCCGGTTTGGAGTTCCGTTGGAATTACACTCCGTTCAAGGCCGCAACTTTGAGTCTGGGCTGTTTCAAGAAGTTTGCCGACTGTTGGGAATTAAGAAAACTCGGAGGACGCCTCTCCATCCTCAATCTGATGGCATGGTTGAACGGATGAATCGGAAAATGGGAAAATACTTAGCCAAAGTAGTGTCCGAACACCAAAGAGACTAGGATCAGTACTTGCACCTTTTCCTAATGGCATACCGATCATCCGTTCACGAAAGCACAGACCAAACACCATTTTGTGTGATGCTCGGTCGCGAAATACGACTGCCATGCGACCTCCAATTTGAGCGAAAAGCGGAAGAAGAAGTTGCTGGAGAAGATTACGTTAGCAAGCTGACCAAAAGGCTAGACGAAGTACATGAGGAGGTCCGTAAAAACACAAATTGCCAGCGACAGGATGAAGATTACTGATTGTTTGTACTTTACTTTTTGGTATCGCTTTATGCGCTTCGGAAATTAGTAAAGCGTGTTGGTATTCTTCGTTGCTTTAGGATCAAATTACTCTTTGTTTCTTGGAGATACTATTTGCTTCGTGCGCTTCTGTTACAGTTTTGGTTGTCGGGATTCTTAAGATTCTGGAAAACCTCTGTGGTAATGAGATTAAAAGAGGTTGGGTTTCTTGGAATTGGGTTGGTTTTGGATTTTACGTAATACTCTGTATATTGGTTGAATTAAAATTAGATTTTGGTTTTAACGCCTTCTGCCGACTTTTCTTTTTACTGTCCTTTTCTGTCAAGACGTTAAACCGACAACTACGTAAAATGGCCGGTGGTGTGAAATATTTTAAGTAACTCTTGTTTCTAAGAACATCGCCGTTAAGGCATTACGCAATTAAAGTAGTTTACTCATCACCGGGTAAGCTATTTATATCCGTTTTGTTAGAATTATTTATTTATATTTTTCTTTCTTAATTTGATAGCCGTTCCGCCACGTTCTGGCTACATGTTTCGATGCATGATCGACCAATGAGGGATTAATATCGATAATTACCTTCACGAAACGATTAGTATTCTAGAAGGCTTATATCCAAACTGAAAACGAAGTCTCGACACAAAATTTGCTTCCGAGATGTTACTTCTTATACGTCAATCGATTGCGATACCCACTTTTCAATAATTGCGAAGAACAGCATTCGGTACATCGAGTTCTTATATAGATAATTTCTTGTAGTCTTAACAATTTTGTAGATTTCTACTTTCGTGAGTCATTGGCTTGACATTTTTTGCTATTCATAATTATTTTAGCCTACTCAACGAGGAAAACGTTTTCTTCAGGAAAGTACTGAATTGTGTGTAAGTTTTATTTAATTATAATGTCGCTGTCAAAAAAAGTCACTCACGAAATTTAACTTGTTTAACTTACGCAATTGTAATAGTAGTTTTAATACCATTTAGGTATTGTCAGTAATTATTTCTGTGATATCGCATGCTGTGAACTTTAGTTATTTAACGTGTAATTTTCTCCGCTATCGACATCGTGTGAATTTATGTATTGTGTGTTGCCGATACTTCCGGCGTTTATTGATTGAGAATTCCTAAGACTCGTTGCTAATAACCTAGGTTATGAAATTAAAGTTGTTATACCTATTTTATCTATCCTTTATGGTAACATACCTTTTTCTTTTATTGTGGTTACACGAACAACAGGGTAACAAGGATTACGAACCAAAAATTCGTTACAAGCTTGGACCGTCTGTACTGATCGAAACAGAAGTTTTACTCACAAAAGATCTGGCGCCTTTAAATATTATTTACTTGAACCTCCGCTATCTCCTACTGTGTGAGTTGGCTGTGCAAGTTTCGTAAGACCTATAAGCTTGTAACAAATTTTGGCTGCCCAACTTCAGGGGCTCGATTTTCTTATATCGAATTTCCTATTCTTTGTATCTCTTTTAGCTATTTTCTTTAATTGTGATTAGCTTAGGATTACTATCATTCAGCGGTAGTTTATTTAGTTTCGACATCGGTTACGCTGTAGTGTTAACTTTCTTTCGATTTTCTTTATAACATTTTTTTTTGTATTGCAATTACGTCATTTATCGGTAGCTTGTACTGTTGGTTTGACTTTGCTGTGGTTGTCGATTTGCTTTTGGTTTGACTGAATTTCCAGTTAGACGTTTGTTAATTATGTATTCTTTAGACGAGGAGCCACGACTTCTTACTTCATCAGACTTTGATTCGGAAATGAACTTGGCTGATTGGACTGTTACTTTCTCTAGGGAAGATCCGTCTGTACTGATCGAGTTTCTTATTCGTATTGATGAGTTTTGTTTGTTTTGTGGAGTTTTTCAGCATCAACTTTTTTTTCAGCTTCTGAGGTGTTATCGGGTAAAGCTCTTCTTGTGTTTAGAAGTATACTTTACGTTCATGAAATGAGGTTACTGTGATGTTGAAAACTGAATTTCTGCCTTTAGATTATGATGAACGGTTAATGGACACTATTCGTGACCGATACTATGCGATATCTTTTTATGCAATTGTTAAAACCAGTCTCGGAGAAGACGCAGCTTAAAATCATACGCCGGCGCCGAAACTTGACTCCATTTTATCAATTTCATTTCGCACTGATGGATATTACTTCTTTTTCTCAATTGGATTCTTTAGGCAAACGTTTGGAATCAAAGCTTAACTCTTGTAATTCTTTTACCTTTTCGACATCTGAAGGAAGTGATCGACTTCAGAACCATCTTTGGTCTATACAAATAAAACTGTTGCTTCCGCATCTCTTCAAACCTCGTCGTTTCCTTCTTCTGCTACTACTCTTAAGCCTACTACTTGTGTTCATTGTCGCCCTAAAGCTGAGAAACTTTTACGACCTATTCGTTCTTTAGCTTCTCTTCCTCCAAATTTTTCTTCAGTTTCTAGGATTATTAGGCTTACTACCGATTCTTGATACTTAGTTTGGTTTCTAAAGTTTCTGCTTTTCTTCGCCGTTTCTCTAGTTGGTGTATTGTGTAAGGTCTTCTATGTAAACGTTTTCTTTGCTTAAGTTCCTAGCACACTTCTTTGATTTCTTTCGTCTCCATCTTACTGCAGCACAGACTACCTTTCCGTCTGTATATATTTATATCCGCTTAGTCGGCCTTTTTGAATTGGTATGTCATCTATGGAATTCTCTCTCTGCTTTTGGACTTGGTTTTTTCTTTTCTTGAGTTTTCTATTCCGCTCGTCGGTATTAAAGTCTTGAAGTATACTTTCTAATTTGGGACAGAAATTGGTACGCATTCGTTCTATAGCTAATTTTGATATATTTTCCCATCCCTTTCTTGTTTTTTATTCTTCTTTAATGTTGGACGGTTGGTTGGGTAGTAGGGTAAGGTCACTCGGGGTCAGATATCTAGAGAAAGGTAGTCTGTACTCTCTCTTCTCCTTCTGTCTTTCTTTTTTGCTTTCTTTTTTCTTTTATTGCTTGGACACTTGCTTCTTATCCTTTTGATAACATCTTGTCTTATCTTTCTTCGTTTTTCTTTGTCTTTCTCTATCTCTTATCTTTTCTACTTTTCATTTTTTTTCTTGGGACCTATGTATCTTTTCTTTGTGCCAACCATTATTCTTTTTCTTTATGTTCTTTATGGTTCGCCTTATGGGCGGTTTTATTGGGCATTGAAAAGTTGGTCACTCCCTTTCGTTTCTTTTACGGAGAGAAGAACGAATCAGACACTTACATCTTGTCTTATCTTTCTCCGTCTGTCTCTTTTTTTCTTTCTGCTTTTCTTTCTTTTTATTTTTATCTTCTTACTTCTTTTTAAGTACTTTCTCAAATACATGCCGATTTTCTTTCTTCTTCCTTGTTCCTCCTGAAGATTCGTTTGGCCTGTAGGAATCTGGTCATTTCTTTACAGATTGAGTGTTCGACAAGGTAAAACATCTAGCCTCTTCTTTTCTCTGTCTTTCGCTATGTCTTTCTCTTCTTTCTACCTTTAGGATACTTTTCTCTTTTATCTCTTACATCTTCTGAATTCATCTTTCTTTTGAATTGGTCTGGTTGCTTCGATACTTTGTTCTCTCTTGTTTAAGCCTTGCCTTTTTCTTGGAGTCACTGCAATAATATTTTGTCTCTTTATTTTCCTTTTTGCTAATTCAATCTTTAGTACGTTGGGGTTAGTAAGTTATTCGTTTTGCTGTGTAAGTCTGAAACTTGAAACAGACTACAACACCGTTTTCTGTACTCTATGTACTTCCGCTTGGTCGGCTTTTTTGTATATTGTTAGTCATTCTTAGGATGTCTCTTTAGTTACTTTTCTCTTTGTTTTTTTCTTGGGATATTCTATTCCGTTTATCAACTTATAAGTTTCATTGTTACAGTCCAGCAAAGTAATTGATTAACAAGTGTTCGTTTAGCAATTGATAGTTCTTGCGTTCTCTTCTTTCTTTTCTTTTCTTCGAATGACTCTTGTTTCTTGGAGATACCATTCGCTTCATGCGCTTTTGTTACAGTTTTAGTTGTCGGTATTCTTAAGATTCTTGAAAACCTCTGTCTTTTCTGTACTTGTGGTAATTTGATGAGATTACACGGGTTGGGTTTCTTGGAGTTTCGTTGGTTTTTGATTTTAGAGTTCTATCCTTGGCGTATGCCTAAATTTCTGTCTTCATTTTAGCTTTTGTTCTGTTATCCACGCTCCACACTTATTTTTGCTACGTGCAAAAATTTCATAACGTAATACCCTGTATATTGGTTGAATTAAAATTAGATTTTTATCTTGCAGTCAACACATTCGTTTTATAACCTGAATAATGGAATTCTTTTAAGTTTCAAAATTTCGAGCAAAGTTTTCTTCTATTAAGAGTGGGCTGCTTAAGTCGACTCGTGGTTGTATTTTATCTATGATATGTGTACTTAATTCCAGCGGAGTATAAGTTTTTAATTCTCAACAGTTAAGACGCTAGAGTCGACTGAAATTCACGAAAAATGAGTAAAAAACACTTATTTTTAGCACGAAGTCTTTATTTAAATAGGTCAAAACAAATTGTAAAAATCAAACTCGTGCAAATTTTGTTCTTTGGAACCCTAGAGAAAAGTTTCTCAAAGTTACGCAAAAATCTAAAATGGGTTGACAACAATTTTTTTAATTTTCAGACGATTTTATTTTATATGGAATGATAAATTCAATAAGTTAACCCAAAGATATTCCAGAGATTTAAAAAACAGTCACAGTATAACGGAAACTCAAATTTTATTAATAACACTGTAAATACGTTTGATTTTAGAACATTACTGCAAACAGAATTGTACCAAGAAAATTCTTTATTAGACAAGTTAAAATTAATTAAAAGAACTATAAGTTTAGCATTTAAAGATATAACAAATTTAGAAATCATTACTTTTAAGGAATTACCAACTATAGAAAAAGATTTAAAGAATTATTATTCAACACAGCAATTATTACCTTTGGAAGACATTCATTTATTTAAAGTTCTTGAGTTTTCAAAATCTTCTGTAATTGGAATAAATAAAACAATAACTTTTATCCTCAAAATACTTATTTTACACCCTATAAAATCACAGTATTCCCAAATCTATCCATTACCTAATTCCAAAAGTACAATTATTGTTCCTCGTACCAAATTTATCATACAAATCAATCAATACGTCTACTGGACTTCTAAGCCATGTGGAAGAATAAGCGCCATCTCTTCATGTTCACAAAAAAATTTCTTACGAACTAATTGCACTATAGAAGAAACTAATAAGTGTCTTACGTCACATATAAGTAACGATTACGAAATCATCATACAATTGCAGAATCACCAAATTTTGTATTCATCCAAGAACAACCAAGAATTAATAGAAGAATGCGATCGGCAAGTCTTCATACTTTGGTTAAAGGATAATAATGTAGACAACGCTTAAAACGTACCAAATTATATAGTTTTTTAATCACCTTTGTCCTAAGCACGTTTAAAAGTTCTAAAATGCACGATAATTTAAAATTCCATTAACCAACCGGATTAAATTAGAATTAAAAAAACAACTACATAAAAAATGGTACTAAGTGGAACAATTTTGATTTAGGGTATTGCAATACAACCCCAGTTAGATTAGGCTAGGGTGAATTTTACCCTACCGTGCATTGTTTACTTTCAAAAGCATGTGTAGGAAATTTAAACATACATAATTGAAAATAGCTTTAGAGTATGTTTAATTTACACATTAATAAAATCGGTACGCGTCTTACGAATCGATATAAGCAACCTAAAATAATCAAAATCGAATTCGTAAATGTATAATTCTCTCGATATTTTACGACACTAAAAGTGATTGATACGATAGCTTTAACCAACGTTTTTAGAACACACACTTCATATAATAAATATAACAGCTGCTTTTTATCAAATTTATTCCAATATTGTATAAATAAGCTACATAAAAAATATAATAATAAATATTTACAAAAGCAAAATGGATCGATACGGTTTCGAAATCAATTTATCAACATGATTTATACTGTATGCTCTAAGAACATGCATCTCTAGATAGGAAATTCAAAAACAATCCATCAAATAAAGGTTATTTAAAAACCCATTTACATTAAAATATCGTGCTGCGTATTGTTATCGAGCTTTTTCTTTTGCCGCGTAAAATAATTTGCATCTTACTCTGTTATAGAAAATTTTAAATCCAATTAAGTTTTGAGACGCATCTCCCAAATTGATTTTGGCTAAGTTTTTGTTATCACTTTTGAAGTTTTTCATGGCATCGTGACACAAAACAAAAAGAAAATTACTTAGGGTTTTATCCTTTAAATCTGATCGTTTTTTTATTACACTACTTTATATTCGTTCCAATGTGATCGTAACTTTTTTCTGCTTAAAACTTTTACGTTATAATACATATAAAGATAGGCATGACAGCTACAAAAATAAATTACAAAATGAAAAATATAATAAAAACCTCAAACTACTTTAACGTCAATTTAAAGTTGCAAGTTCATGTCCGTTACAAGCGAACCGCTCATGCACGACAACCCTGCAATTCAGATAAATGCCCAGAAGCAAAAACTAGATTATAATCTGATGGTAACGGCTGTATTACTAGTTCCCAAGCTAAATTCTCAGATTGGCAATTTAAAATCGATTGCAACTAACTTCAGAGAATTAATTTTCTCTTGAAAATGAAAAACTCTCAGATTTTCTTTTAATGTATAATTGGATTTTTTATTTGATTTGTACTGCACTTGCCACAACTAATGAGGTCTTAAGTAAGTATATACGTAAAACATGGATTTGACTGCTTTTTTAATTAAAAAAAAATTGATAAACATTTCAATCACTTAATTAAGAGCTTTAATACTACATATTATAAAAAATATTAATTAGGTCAATGTAAGAAATTAAATTTTAATAAAATTTTGTTAACAACTATTTTCAGTATTCCTACATTATGTCAATAAGAAATTAAAAAATTAGTTAGAAATAGTGGTTTGTGATCACTACTGATAAGATTAAACTTAAAATAAATATCATTTGGGGTTGTTGATTTTTTTTTCGTTTTATTTATTGATGAAGGAGTAAAATGTTTTTGGGATTTAGCCATTTTAAATTAGAAAATGTAAAGCAACCCAAATGACTAATACGTGAATGTTTAATTAGCTACAATTTTTTTTGTTTAACGTATTAACAATAGACTCAAAAAAATCGACATTTTTTTTCCTTAGGCACTGTGAAAATATCATTGGAAATGACGAAAAAAATACTGTAAAAGTTTCAGCTCTTAATATTCATATTAAGGTGTGGCGTGCCGCATCGCAAATTTCGATTTCCTATTTAATTATGGGAAAGGTTTTGTTTAAACTTTGGAATTTTGTAACTTAGTAACTGAATTGGTTATCAGTAAGACTATAAGATATTCTTATAGGAAATTTACAAATCTTATGTCTTATAAATTTTTCGTAAATCTACTCCTTCAAAAGTTATTGAAGGTTAAAGTTAAACCCTTGATAAATTTCATCATTTTTTTAAATTTCCATGGAAACTATCAACTTTATCGGAAAATATTATTAAACTTTTTTGTAGATCATTTAATTTCCTATAAATTATTTATCACAAGTTTTTCGAAATTTTCTACGGTTTGTGAGCGGCATCCATCAAAGTGCGAAATTTTTTGTTAATCGTACTTTAACTGTATTAAAAATTAAAATTATTCATTTTTTTGACTAGAAATTATTTTTATTTTATGTTTTGATCAATTTTGATAATCATATTTATAGATAAATTATTAAATTAACATGGAGACATTATTTTTTGGATTTTTGGGATTTTATATTTCATTATAATTGTAATTCATTCACTTATAAATTTAAATTATTTTAATTATATGACTGCCAATTCTTCTTATTTAATTTTCTAATAATTTTTTTTATATTCAATTTATTTTACGATATTAAGGTTGTTTTATTACAATTTGGAATTTTTTTTTCTATATTCACTAACAACGAACAATAAGTACTGCAATTATTCATTTTTAGTACAACACTTATTATAATGTTTGATTAACGCCACACCACGTTCTGCGACATCAAAAAAAAAATTAATTTCGTCATTTCCAATGATAAAAATTGTCGATTTTTTTGAAACTGTCTAATAAACAATCTTAATCACTGTACAAATATCTCGTTTAAATGTAATTATTAATTTGTTACAAGCTTTAGGTCTTACGAACCTTGCACGGCCAACTCACACAGTCGGAGATAGGGGAGGTTCAAGGGAATTATGCTTAAGGGCCCCAGATCTAATCCAAATTAACACTTCTGCCTTGATCACGACAGACGGTCCAAACTTGTAACTAAATTTGAGATTCGTAATCCTTGTCACTCTGATATTCGAGTAGCCAAAATTTGTTACTAGGTAACGACAATTAAAAGAGAAAGGTATGTTGCCATAAAAGAAAGATTAACCAGTATAACAACTTTAATTTAGTAACATCGATGATTAACACAAATATATCGAATCCTCAGTGCATAAATGCCAGCAGTATCGGCAACACACAATACATATGTAAGTTAAGTTGAAGCGAACAGCAAAGAAAATTGTGTAGTAAATATTGTCTGTACACAGCATGCGATACACACAAAATAATTAATGATACTACCTTAATGGTAATCAAACAATGATAGTAATTACGGAATTAACACTAACTAAAGTTTCGTGAGCGAACTTTCTGACAGCGATAAAATAAGTAAATAAACATACCCACAATCCAGTACCTACTTGGTCGAAGAAAACGTTTTCCCCGGCAAGTGAGCCTGAAATAAATTTGAGTAGCAAATCGTGTCCACACAATGACTCACCAAATCAAGATCTACAAAAATGGTTAATTATTGCTAAAGAAAGTACACTTAACATAACCCGATTGTCGAATGCTGTTGTACACCTTCAATGAAAGTTGGTTTCGCAGGTGTTTGCCGCATGAGTAGGATCTCGCAGAAACGTGATTGTCTTCGGTTTATTTAGTTTTAACCGTAGGCCTTATAGATAGAGTTATACTTGTCCCATGAAAGTATTTGTCGATATTAATCCCTCATAATTCGTTATCGAATAGAAACATGTGGGCCAGAACGTGGTGGAACGGCTATCAAATTAACGAGAAATTACAACAGAATTCTAATAAACGGAAGCAATTATCTTACTCTGTGACGACTCAAATATTTTACGATCGTAATGAAATTATAATTTGATTCCCATTATTAAGGATGTCCTTCGAAATTATTCTTAAGCCGCACAGGCCATTTTATGCAGTTGACAGCTTAACGATTTCGTCGTAAAAATGACAGTCACAAGAAAAGATCGGCAGAGGGCGTCAAAACCGGAATCTAATTTTAATTCAATATACAGAGTACTCCGTTAGAAAAATTTTGCACGTAACAAATTTAATTATGATAACCACAACTATTACAGCCTTTCAAAAAATCTTTTATTAAAAAACTTACAAAGCGGTAAAGTAAAAACTCATTTCAGTACAAAATACATAACATTTTATTTATCTCTTATTTATTAAATGACATCCAATATGACCGAGGTCAGTAATTGATTAATCATCGTTACATAAAAAGTCACTATCGTAAGTTTTTCTCATTTGAATCGGTATTATTCACTGTCAAACTTTCCACGACTTTATTAATTAAACCATCTGTTTTCCACATTTTTTCACAAAGATGTAACACATGATTGCACTGCTTTTTCAAATCTTCAGCACGTTAATTCTGCACAAATTTGTTATAGCATACCTTAAATGATTTTCCTGTTATTAGAAGATTCCCTCAGAGCGCGTGCTTATAGTGCGTTCAAAAAATATCATTTATTCGTAAATTTTCGTAAAAACAAAAATACATATTATTAACACAGTTTTGCACAGATATTGTAAATAATTGACGTAATTTGTGAATTCGTTTGTGTTAGATAATGTTAGAATTATGCACACGTATTTCATACACACGTGTTGTGCGTTGCATTAACTTTCTTGTTTTTTGTTTATATTATTATACGTTCGGAGGTGTTTGTGTTTTGTCGGATTTTTTTGTAGCGCCGATTCATTCTTTTGTTTTAGATAATTATTGATCAGTGTTATATTACTGTTGTTATTGTTAAAAGGTTGAAACAGCGTACAAAATATAATCTGTTAACAGAACAAAATTTACAGTACATTTTATTACACAATTAAACATGGTCGTTCGAGCCGTATTCCACCTAATCCAGGTTATCGTAGATATCCAATAGAATTGCAAGGTTGCATCGCCACCTTCAATACTTTTCCACGTGCAGACAGTACTGGAAAAAGAGAGCATCACTAATCTCAATTCCATTCGATGCAGGTGCGTTTCTTATCTAAACATTTGCATTCCTTTAAATTAAAGCTTTCTTGGCAATATACTGTCCATACAGTGTTTTTAGTTCGTTTAATCCATTTTGCGCGTATATAAATATCAAATTTGGTTACGCTACGTATTTTCGTTACAAAAACAATTGGCAGAATGAAGGCCTCTGAAAAACTTGAGTTTTTAGAACAACTCAATCGGTTGATTAAATTTGTTGATGACACTGAAAAAAGGCACGACTTACAGGAACCGCTAATTCGCGTATAGGTCAATTAACTCAATTCTGTCTATATTACAAGAATTCGTGGATTTTTTTATCAAAACAAAAAAGACGATCAAACCACAATTTCTATAGCTACGTTTGAGTCAAACTATTTTGATATTGTTAGTAGAGCTCAAACGCTTATTCATAGTAGTATGACCGCTGCCAGTAATCGTAATAACCAAACAGTGGCGTCAGCTACAGAATGAATAAAATTACCAGTATTTAAGTTTCCATTAATTAACGGCAACTTAAATTTGTTTCTAAGTTTGGTGCATGAAAGTTCTCCGATTTCGATTATTCAAAAATTTCAGTATATACAAACGTCTTTGATCGGCAAGGTCACAGAGATTACTAAAAACATGCCATATGCATCAGAAAATTATTTCTTATTTTGGTAAATTGTTAACAATCGTTACAACAACGAAAAGGCTTTGATTCAAATTTAATTAAAACCTTATTTTTGCTAGAACTCATACATAAAGAATCTTCCTCTAAATATTGTATACTTAAGACAACGTAAGAAACACCCTTCGTTCATTAGACATGCTCGAGGAGCAAAAGGGCGCTATATTGTATTATTTCATTGCTTCAAAATTAGACTTAAGAACGAACAAAGAATTGGAAAATTATTCATTTCTCGATGGAGAATCACAAATTGATGTTGTGTTGAATTTTTGGAGGCACGAGCCGTTCTTTTAGAAACAAACAAACAGAGGAAAACTACATTTGATAAACTATCCACTATCCGTTTAAAGCGTCACAGTCAAATTGCACCCTTTGCAAGGGGTCACATGGAACTGTGGAAAGCAAGTTAACTCAAGTAAAACAGCTGGGTTATTGTGTGAATTGCTTACGTGCTGGACATCAGGTTCAGTCATGTAATTGAAAATCTTCTTGTCGCACATGCTCTGCCAAACATCACTCGCTCTTGCATTTTATTTCGTCGCATAAAAACTATAAATCAACCAAACAGTCGTTTCCATCTAAGACTGCTGCTCTAGTAATCGAATATGCGCTTAGGGAAGATGAACCGACCTCTTCGGTGTTTTCATGTTTTGTTCTTTTACGATAAAAAAGTGGTTCGAACTTTACTTGATAGTGGCTCTTCTTGCAACTTGATTTTCGAAGATTTATGCGACACTTTACGTCTCATAAAGCACCTTGTCTATTTAAATCTAGCTGGTGCAGGTGATACTACCTCTATCAAATACAGATGTTTTGTGTATTTTCACGAATTAATTCAAAGCAAAAATCACTGGTCTCGTTTTGCCAAAGATAACTGCATCACTATTTCCTGAGGAAATGAATTACGATGGACTGAAACTACCTCAGGATCTGCAAATAGCAGACTCTGACTTTGCTACTGCTTCATCCATAGATTTACTTTTGGTGGTACATGACTTTTGGTCTATTTTATTACCTGAGCAATACAGCCACCGGAAAGACTTGTCTTTTTTACGCAATACGCGTCTTGGATGGGTGTTGGCTAGACATCTGCTTTTCTCATCTAACACTACCGTTTGTAATCTAGTCAAAAATGATGTTATTCATTCATATGAAGATATCCAACGGCAACTTGCCAAATTTTCAATTATTGAACACTTCATCCATGCGAAACTCATTTTTTTGAAAATACAACACGAGATAAAACGAATCGTTTTGTCGTCTCGCTTCTATTGAAGGAAAGTCCTCATGTTTACAATATTGTAAAACTCAGATTTCTTATCTTGGAAAAACGTTTCCTTGGTAACGCTAAACTTCGCTAATTTTAACGATGAATACATTTGCTTGGCTCACATGTCACCCGTCGAGCCTCGGTCTGGTCATCGCCCAGTAGACAAAGAGTCCTCGGCGACTACAAAGCTTTGAATTGTGTTCAACGCTTTGCAACCCGATTTTAATGGCGTTTCGTTGACTAGCATACAGATAGTTCTGCCCGTGAAACAAGATTTATTTCACATATTACTTAGATTCCGTACGCATCGCTTTGTTCTCTGTGGCGACATCAAGCAGATGTATCGCTATGTGTTAATAAACCCGAATCAGCGTTTATTACAACGCATTCTTTGGCGCTTTGATCCTAAAGATCACCTACAGGTGTATGAATTAAACAACGTCACTTAAGGCACTGTCTTCGCTAGTTACTTGGCTATTCGCTGCATCCAGCAATTGGCTGACAAATGTCTCTCAACAATGCCCGACATCTCGGATATTCTAAAATATGACACATATGTGGATGATGTCATAACAGGCGTCGACACCATAGAAAAGACTCGGCAAATTAAGGAAAACTTAAGCCTCCCGTCATTTAAGGATTCTTTTGAATTAAGAAAATGGGCAGCAAATGATCCCCAAATCCTAGAAAATATTACTAAAGATGACTTACACCCGAGCATAGTCAACTTGAGTTCTAATAAACAAGTCTCCAATAAAACGTGCTTATTGATTCTCTCTTCAATGTTGTTTTAAATTCTATTTCTAACCAATCAGTTACCAAGCGAGTCATTTTATTAGAAACCTCAAAAATTTTTGACTTCCTGGGACTATTGAGCCCAGTTATTGTCGTTGCAAAAATACTATTTTAAAAACTGTGGCTAGAAGTACTTGCGTGGGACAACGAAGTCTCCTGTGAGGTGGCGAGGAGATGGACAGTCTTTCAATATGATTTGGTATACTTACCCAAGTTGTCAGTATGTTGACGCGTTCTTAATGAGTCAGCAATTAACGTTGAACAGCATGGATTTTCGGACGCCAGTCAAGACGGTTATTCTGCTGTAGTATATGTTTGCTCGATCGACTCAGAAAGCAATTGTCGTCTTTGTCTGTGGTGTTCCAAAACAAAAGACTTTTGATTCTACGATTAGAGCTCTTAAGAGCTTGTTTACTTTCAAGACTTATACAGACGGTCGTGTGTTTTTCAAAAATGTCCTTCAAGCAAGTCTTCTGTTAGACTGACTGGTCCGTCGTTTTATACTGAATCTGCACCAGATCATGCGGTTTAAAGACTTATGTTAAAATCGAGTTGCCACTATTCAAGAATGTACTGAAGGTTTTAAATGAAACTACGTTCGTACTAAGTGCAACCCAGCCGATATAGCTTCACGCAACACTACTCTTTGCGCACTTTTGGTAAATAAATTATAGACCTTCATTTCTGTCCAAAGATTCTACTCAATGGCCTTTGTTAAAATTTAGAAAACATGACGTTGAACTTACTACTGAACTTATACGTCCCCGTACGCGAATAGTTGGTTCTCGTATCTACCACTGTCTTTAGTCTCGATCTAGTAAAAAGGTTTTTAAGAGATCATCCTCCTTTGAAAAGACTCGAAGAATTTTTGCTTATGTTTTTCGATTTATCAAAAATTGTCGTAGTCAAAACCAGATAACTATCGGGCCGTTAAAGGTTGTTGAATTAAATCGAGCACAATGGCTTCTTATAAAATCTGTTCAAGCAGTTTCCTTTTTAGAGGAGATCCGATCATTAAAAACAGGAAAATTAATTAAGGATAATCGTTTAATCGCCTTCTTACCGTTTCTCGATATAGACGAGGTCTTAAGAGTAGGTGGTCGCTTAAAAAACTCAAATTTCTCGTTTCAAAAGTGCCATCACGCGTTACTGTTAAACAAACATCATCTTTCTGAGCTAATAGTGGAGTATGACAACATTCGCTTATTTCATGCTGGTTCGCAAACGTTACTCGCTTTTCTTCGAGAGGAATTTTGGATACTCGTTGCCAGGAACTTAGTAAAAAGAATTGTACATCGGTGCATTAATTGCTTTAAAGCTGCGCTTAGCATCATTAACCTTATCATGGGAGAAGTTCCAGCTTCTCGAATTACATGTTCTTATCCTTTTTGGAAATCAGGAGTGGATTATGCTGGACTCATTCTGATCAAAATTAAGTTAACTCGAACAAATACGCTCGCAAAGATTTACATTGCCTTGTTTGTGTGCTTTAGCATCAAGACCATTCACCTCAAATTGGTAACAGAACTAAGTACAAAATGTGTTTTAGCCGCGTTTTGCTGATTGTTCAGCAGACGTTCTAAACCGAACACAGTGTACTCGGATTGGATTTAGGTAGAAATTTCGTTGGTGAGAGGACGCAGTTGTTAGACGTATATAAATTTCTTAACTAACATAAAAACGAAATTATTCAAACTCTTGCTTCCGATGGGATAACTTGGTAATTTATCCCCCAGCGTTCCAATCATATGAGAGGTCACTGTGAGGCCAACATTAAGTCTTGCAAGTATTATTTTAAAACGCGTCTCTGAAGATACAAGATTAACTTATGAACAGTATAATACCTTACTATGTGAGGTCGAAGCTATTTTAAATTCCAGACCCCTTGCACTCTTGTCAAACGACCCAAACGATCTCAGTCCAATTACACCTGCGCACTTTCTGATTAGACGCTCTTTCATCAATATTCTTTTGTTGGAGGCACTGGTTGATGGATTTGTTTAAGTTAATAGAGAAGCTTTGCCTTCAGTTTTGGAAGCACTGACAAAAAGAATATTTAAGTGAATTGCAACGTCGCTGCAAGTGGTCAACAAAGACTTCTGTGCTAGTTAACGGTTTTAAGGTCATAATCAAAGACGATGCTCTTCCACCGCAAGTGTGGCAGCTTGGTAGAATCATAAGAACCTTTTCTGGAAAAGACGGCCGTCAGTCGGGTAGCCTCCGCCAAGGTGTCTATTAGTGAAACAGTTCGCAGTTTTTCTAAGTGGCGTGAGTGCCATTCGTTTTATTAATAGCAACTTACTTAGATTATTACGTAGTTAAATTTTTTTGTTTGTTGTTCGGATTATACCCTACATGTACATATGTTGTGATTTGATCATATTGTGTTGCATATGTATTTGTTGTCTTCAAATAAACACTTCAGGTTATATTCAAGCTTATTCTCGGCTTTCAATAGTAGCAGTTTTTACAAATTTATGCATATCGGTGATTTTGAAACTATATAGATTTTATTCATACTCAGGAATTACAGTTCAATTTTTTTTATATTGAACACGATCACAGACGAACTGAATACTGCCAGCATGGGTTTTTATAAATGCAAAAAGATGAGAACTTTCCAGCTTAGTCGACTAGTGCAATTCCTCTAAAATTGCTACATATGGTAGAATTTTGTTTCTTATTAACAAATCTGAGGCTAAACGCCATCTCGTAGGAACGGAGCTACGTACGAGTTAATCCACATGTAGGAAACTATGAAGTTGTTAGTTAGATAGTAAATATTACAACCGCGAATTTCAAAAAATGTATTTGAATTATACGCGGCATAATATTTCTAACTGTACTACGCAAATGCAAAAATTTGTTTATATAATTGCAGAAACCATCTTAGAGACCAGTGGACAGCTGTTTCGTCCTATTTGGACTCCTCAGCACTGGAATACTCTAATGCAGTTTCCACAACTATATGAAACAAATTGCCATAGTTTTAATCCCATTCGGGTGTTAATTGATTAACAAATCTGAGGCTAAACGCCATCTCGTAGGAACGGAGCTACGTACGAGTTAATCCACATGTAGGAAACTATGAAGTTGTTAGTTAGATAGTAAATATTACAACCGCGAATTTCAAAAAATGTATTTGAATTATACGCGGCATAATATTTCTAACTGTACTACGCAAGTGCAAAAATTTGTTTATATAATTGCACTGGTCCACTGGTCTCTAAGATGGTTTCTGCAATTATATAAACAAATTAGTGTGATTAGCGTAGGATTACTGGTACTCATAGGAACTTATACTGTTGAATTTCTCACAGACTTAGTGTGTAACAAATTGGCTACCCGACCTTTCGATTCTTTTTTTGAATTTCTCATTCGTTATAATTCTTTCTGCTGTTTAGATTTTTTTCTCTAATTAGTATAAGATTACTAGCAGGAATAGGTAGTTTATATTGTTGACTTTCCCCCGATTTCGTGTGTGTGATCATCATTTTTCTAGATTTATTGGTTCTTTTATTTTCCCTTAGTCTCTCGTGGGTTCGAGTTACTCTGCTTTGTGCACGTAGTTATTGCTACTAGACTTGACGTCTGAGTTACTTCGCTACCTTGTAATATTTTTTTCCCTCTCTTTGTACTGCGGGTTGACTTGATAGTAGTAATTGATTTAGGTTACTTGTAAGCATACTGGTGTTTGGAGGCCAGGATTTTTTTTTTTTTGATTAACTTGACTACGTCAGTTAATTTTTTTTTCCTTATTACTTGTATTGTTATTAGGGTTTAGTCGTACAGTTTTACGTCACGATTAGGTTAGTTTCTTGAGAATTTTGTCGTACTTTTGGGAAGCGTGATTAGAACTGTACCACTATTTGATTTTTGACTTTTCTTTTTTTCTCTCGTTCATTAAGAAAACTCGTCACTAAAATGGCTACTTGGCGATTAGAAGTGAATCGACTTAGGAAGCAGGAGCTTCAATATGAATTAGTTTCTCGTGGGTTTGATCCTACAGTAGTCGTTTCTACGTTAAGGGGTGCGGTACGTAGTGCTTTACAGTTGGAAAAAGAAGCATCTTTTCGTATGGATACTGTTACTTCAGTTTTTGAGGATGATAAGTTAGCTGTCGAACAAGCTATTGGGGAATTGCAAACGCTATTAAGCGATTTTGATGGGAATTTTTCTTCGACTATTTTCAAACGAGCTAGTACCTTGTGGGTACACATTCATCGTCGTTGTGTAAAGATGTCACCTGATGGAGAAGATGAAGAAAAATTGCATCGTCAATTTGGACTTACGCTACAAACCCTTCGTAATGAGTTCACAGCTAAAGGGAAAAAGGCTACTAGAACTACATCGGTTTCTTTTGCTAATTTACCTTCGTCTAGTCCTAAACAGGCGGCGGTAGAACTACTACTTCAGGATGAAGAACCACCTCTTCTTACTTCTACCGATTCCGATGCTGAAATGGATGTATCTGTTCCGACTACTTCTGCTCTTTCAAAGACTACTGTTACTAATGTGTCACTAGCTAAGTGGAATTTGACTTTTTCGGGCGAGGGTTCGTTTTCACTCACCGAATTCTTGATGCGAGTTGATGAGTTGTGTTTGTCGCGTGGTGTCTCACCACAAAATTTGTTTAATTCGGCTGCTGAAATTTTAACTGGAAAAGCTTCGTGTCTCTTTAGGGTGAATCGAGATTCTTTACGTTCTTGGCAAGACGTAGTTACTTTGTTAAAATCAGAGTTCTTACCATCTGATTACGACGATCGTTTATGGGATGAGATTCGAAGTCGAACTATGGGACCTCAAGAATCGATCGGCATGTATGTGACGATGATGCGCAGTCTCTTCCAACGTTTATCGTTGCCCGCTTCGGAAGAAACTCAGCTCAAGACGATACGACTCAATTTAACACCATACTACCAATCTGCCTTAGGTTTAGCACAGATTTCTACTTTGACCCAGTTGATCGATTATGGCAAGCGGTTGGAGTTAACAAAAATTTCAGTGTATAACTATAAACCACCTCCTTCGCGGCGTACCACTCGACTTTTGGAACCTGCTTTGGCTTATGTTAGCGACACCTCGGTTTCTTCGATTGCTTCTACTTCTAAAAATCGTTCAGTACGATTCGAAGAAAATAATATTAATTCTAATTCTTCTCGACGTGGTTTTCTTAATTCTTCTCGCGTTACTTGTTGGAATTGTCGTCAGATAGGACATGTCTCTCCGAATTGTGACAAACCTCCTACTCTTCACTGTTATGGATGTGGACAGGCAGGGGTTAGTCGTCGCAACTGCAATACTGTTTCGGGAAACTAGGACACGAGTCTACGGATCGAGTCGTAGATTCTACGCTATCTTTAATCTCGGATTCTATCTTCGACTTGCCTGACAAACAACGTATTCTTTTGGACTTTATATTTGCCAGTGTTCGTGATGATGAGCGTCCTTATCTTAAGGTTAATGTATTGGGTCTCTCTTTCTTTGGTCTTTTGGATACCGGTGCTTCTCGAACCATTCTGGGTGGTCCGGGATGGCAACTTCTTCAGTCTTTGAATATTCGCCTTTTTCCTTCTTCTGTGTCTTCATGTAATTTAGCGAATGACGTTAAGTGTACCGTATTGGGATCAGTTCTTCTACCATTTTCTCTAGAGGGTAAAGTAAAAACACTTAATACCTTGGTTATTCCGGAAGTTTCACAACAATTGATTTTAGGCATTGATTTCTGGAAAGCTATGAATTTTACACCTGATTTTCGGCGGGGACTTGGAATTTTAATGCTAACCTTCCTTCGATTGATAATATCTCTTCGGATTCTATTGGGGCTATCTCAGAGCTACTTCTATACCAACAACAACTCTTAGACAACGTTGTTGCGGACTCTTTTTCGAAACAATCCTCAGGACTTGGTCACACCTCTCTCGTTCAGCACCAGATACGTACGACTGCTGAACCCATCAAACAGCGCTATTATCCGCTATCACCAGCGTTACAGAAAGTTGCTAATGAGGAGTTGGACTCGATGCTGAGTATGGGTGTTGTGGAGCCATCGAGTAGTCCGTGGTCGAATCCAATTGTTTTAGTGAGGAAGAAGGATGACACTTATCGGTTCTGTGTCGATTTTCGAAAGGTGAATCAGGTAACTCAAAAAGATGCATACCCACTACCGTACATTACCTCTATTCTAGATCGATTGAGAGATGCTAGATTTCTGTCCAGTTTGGATATTCGGTCTGCCTACTAACAGATTCCGCTGTCAGAAAACTCCAAAGCTGTGACTGCTTTTACTGTTCCTTCTCGTGGTCTTTTTCAGTTCACGCGCATGCCATTCGGTCTGCATAATGCGCCTGCTACTTTTCAGAGATTGATTGATAGGGTGTTGGGTGTAGATTTGGAACCTTATTGCTTCGCTTACCTTGACGACATTATCATCGCTACTCCAACGTTCGATGAACATATTCGAGTGCTAGAAAAGGTGTTAGAACGTCTAATTTCTGCTGGACTTACCTTACGGCGAGACAAATGTAACTTTTGTTTGTCTGAATTGAAGTACCTCGGATACGTAGTCAACAAGAATGGTCTGTTGGTAGACCCGGACAAGGTAACAGCGATACTCAATATTCCTACTCCTTCGAATGTCACTGATATCAGACGATTTATTGGTATGACTAGTTGGTACCGTCGCTTTATTCCTAATTTTTCTTCTCTTACTTCTCCACTTTCGGCTCTTACTCGTAAAAATGTTTCTTTTATTTGGACAGATGAATGTCAGGTCGCTTTTGATTCTCTTAAAAACAGCTTAGTTGCTGCTCCTATTTTGTCGTGTCCTGATTTTTCACTTCCTTTTGTAGTACAGACTGATGCTTCGGATTTTGGTTTAGGTGCGGTGTTAAGCCAAACTACGGCGGATGGTGAAAAGGTTGTTAGTTATCTTAGTAGAACGCTCACGAAGGCGGAGCGACATTATTCGACTACTGAGAAAGAATGTCTGGCTGTGTTATGGGCTATAGAGAAGTTCCGTCCGTATGTGGAAGGATCTCATTTCACAGTGATAACTGATCATCATTCGTTGTTGTGGTTGAACCGTTTACAGAGTCCTTCAGGACGATTGGCTCGGTGGTCTATTAGGCTACAACAATACGATTTTTCGATAATCCATCGGAAAGGTAAAGATCATGTCGTTCCTGATGCACTGTCTCGCTCAGTTCCTGTATTAGAAACTATCCATCTGTCTGAAATTTCTTCTATTTTGCTTAAATTGCCGACTCTTGATCCTTGGTATAATAATCTTCTTAAACGTGTCTTGGATGCTCCTCATAAGTTTCTGAAATGGTCTGTTAGAGATAACGTTCTTTATCGTCGTGTTGTTACTTCTTTCTCTTCTGATTCTGCGGATGATTGGAAAATAGTGGTTCCTACGGAACAACGTTCGGAAATGATTCGTAACCATCATGATCCTCCGGTTGCTGGACATTGTGGTGTTTTGAAAACTACGGCAAGGATTTTACAACGTTATTATTGGCCCTGCTTACGTGCCGATGTTGCTCGTTATATTCGGCGTTGTCGGGTATGTGCAGCGCACAAGGTGGAACAAGTGGCTCCTCCTGGTGTATTCGCTCCTCGCGCTAAGCCAACACATCCTTGGCAAGTTCTTTGTTGTGATATCGTGGGTCTTCTGCCTCGCTCTTCGAAAGGCCATAGTTATGTTTTAGTAATCGCTGACTATTTTACTAAGTTTCCGTTGTTCTTTTCATTACGTTCAGCTCTTGCTTCCTCTATTTGTAAAATCATCGAAGAACATATCTTTCTCCTTTTTGGTGCTCCTCAATACCTTATTACAGACAATGGTGTACAGTTTCGGAGTAAAGAATTTGATAAACTTTGCGCAACTTATGGGACAACGATACTCTTTACAGCCAAATACCATCCTAGAGCTAATCCCGCAGAACGAATAAATCGTGTCTTAAAAACCATGATCTCTTCTTATGTTAAAGAAAACCATAGGCATTGGGATGTAAATCTCTCGAAGATTGGTTGCGCCATTCGTACTGCGAAACACGAGGTCACTGACTGTACTCCTTTCTTTGCAATGTTCGGACGTGAACACGTTATCTCTGGAAATTTCTTTGGTCCTTCTTCTGATGTTATTATCTCTGAATCCAAGGTTACTCCCTCAGTGTCTCATTATGAAGCTATTCGTACGCATATCTTGAAACAACTTTCTAAAGCGTACACAAAGACACACAATAGATATAATCTTCGCCGTCGACACGTGCGATATAAAATTGGGGATTCGGTATGGCGACGTAACTATACTCTTTCTGACGCCACTAGGCATTTTAATGCCAAGTTAGCTCCTAAGTTCCTGGGACCTTTTATTATTAAAACGGTGAAATCTCCTTGGACATATGAGTTAGTCACCACTACTGGACAATCGATGGGTGTCTGGCATGCTAAAGATCTTAAACCAGATCAAGGCTCTTCGGACTCTGATTCGAATGAGACTCCACACCAGGTAAATCGTCGATCGGTCAACGTGTCGTTACTGTATCCTCGTCGGCGTAAGCGGCGTAAATTACGTGCTAGATTATCTATTGCTTCTCTGGATGACTAATCTTGCTTTCGACTTATTATTACTTTCTTCGGTTCTTTTGAATTCTACAATTAATGTTAGGCAAATGTAATGTTCATCGGTGTTAGTGTCTATTAGGTTTACGTAGATTCATAGTGGCAAACTAGGTTTGGGGGTCACTCTAGTCTTTGGCTTGGGGTTTAGTGACTGATCGGACTGCTGGTTCATTTCTTTACTCAGTCAGGGTAATACGACTTAGTCGACTGTAACCAGAGTCCTTACTAATGATATTCCTTCGTTGGTTTTAGGTTGCTGTTGGGTGGTCTTTGTCAGACCTCTCCAAAATTTTGGTTTATTATTCTTTTTGGGGTTTAGTATTTTGGGGACTTTTTAGTTAGTTCGCCTAAGAAGGGCTACCCGTAGAGGGTTATTATTATTTTGGGTTTAGTTCTATTTTTGTGGAAGGATATCATACCGTCTTTTGACGACTTTACAGCACTATATCTCCATCCAAGTCTAGTGGGATGTGAGTTCTTCACACTATGTCTCGACGTTTCGGGTTTCTTTGTCTTGTTTACTTGTTTTCTTACTGCATTTGGGCGGTTGGTTGGGCAGTAGGGTAAGGTCACTCGGGGTCGGCTATCTAGGGAGAGATAGTCGAGCCGTACACTCCATCGTACTCTCTTTTCTCCTTCTGTCTTCCTGTCTTTCTTTCTCTTCTTTCGATCTGTCGCCATGAGTGGGGGGGCGCCTGTTGTGGGAACCTGACGGCTATGCGTCCGGGAAGGTTGGTTGTCTCCGACCCGGTAGCCCCAAGCTCTGGACCAGGCATTATACCTTTCGGGAGCCGTACGGCGGACTTGGTGGAGCTGGGTGGGGGTGGCCAATTCTTCTTAACCGGCGCATAGGATGTTGTGGTTGTACAGCAGGCACCGCTTCCGGCTACAGTCACGCAATTGCGGGCTGTAGTCCTTTATATTTGGATTTTTGGGCAAAATTATGGGATGCTTCATTTCTTTCTTCTTTTATCTACTTTCAGGGTGGGGGGCTTTCCTGGGTCTTGTTCCTTCTGGTCGCGGATCAGAATCCATCCGGGGTGGGAGGAAGACTATGGTGGGCAAGCGAGTACTGGTTGCGGTGACGTGCGCTTGTGTGGACTAACGTTGGGGGGCCCAACGACGCGCTTTAACATCTGTCGCGAGGGCTTGAGGTGGGATTAAGACTTCGACGCAACACAATCGTCCGGCACTCCAACGAGGAAACCTTAGTCTGCAATAGGATTCCTAGGGTGTTTCCTAGTCTCGGGGTTATGGGTACCGTTCCTTTTCCATTTTCCTGTGATACCTTATTCCTTTTCCTGAGGGGCTTCCTAGGGGTTTATGGTCAGGGTTGGATTTGTATTCAGGGGTTGGGGTTTCAAGGGATTTTAGGGCGTTGTCCTTGACCGTGGTCTAAACTTCTTTTCTTTCGTTAATGCTGTATTAATTTCACACGCTGTGTTATGATAAGTTAACATTAGCGTAGTACTTTCTTATTTCTGTATTTGATTGTCAGTAATGCCATTTTACTAATTATGTAAACGATATTTTCTACAAACTATCCTTCGCTATATATATATTTTTACTATATGTTTACTTATGTACGGTGTGTTGCCTATGCTACTGGCATTTCTGTATTGAGAAGTCATTATACTCTGTGATAATCTTCAGCGATTCTACATTAAAATTGTTATTGTGGTTAGTTATTCTTTTATGACAACGTACCTGTTTCCTATGACTATCGTTACCAACTAATTGTTTGTGACTACTCGAACAGCTGAGTAGAGGAATTACAAACCTAAACATCTAGTTACAAGTTTATTTCCATTCTGTTGTGAGCAGACAGAACTGACTTTGGATAGGCTCTGGCGCCCTTAATTATCTTTTCAATCTTCTCTAGGAACCCTACCCTCTCTCCGACTATTGAGAGTTGGCCGTGCAGGTTCGTAAAACCACCAAAAGCTTGTAACACGTTTTTATGATTGCAGTAAATTGGAAAATATAGCATCATTTATGAGTTATCCTTTTTTATGTAAAAACATTGAGGAATTAGCTACTGAAATAGCAAGTCAGTTTAATATGAACTCATGTTCTGTTGAAAATGACTTGGTGCAGATTATATCAGATATACAACTCAAAGCTACAGCATCTGATACAAATTTCTGGTGTTTTATATCTGAAGATAAATATCCGAATCTAAGGCAAATCGCCCTTCAACTGACGGCAATGTTTGGGTCAACTTACTTGTGCCAGTCTGCATTTTCTAAAATGAAGATAATTAAGTCAAAATATCGCAATCGACTAACTAACGATTATATGTCATCATGCTTGCGATTAGCACTCAGTGGTTACGTACCATCTTATGAAAAGTATGCTGAGGACATGCAGTGCCACGCATCAACATCCAAAGTCACTCCTTAGTTAAGTTTAACACCATAGGTAACTATTTTGTTTTGTAACGACCAATAAACTCGCAATTTTGAATAACTATGAGTTTTTTCATTGATATTGTAGAGAAGAACCTAACTAAACCTAACCTAAACCTTGACTAAAACAATGCATATTGTGCGGAAAGCTAATACCTATATATGCCACGGTACACCCTATCTAGGTAGTTAGGTAAGTAGGGTGTATCGTGTATGTACGACAACCCTGCATCACACATACTTGCAGCTCTCAGAGTCGATCGTAAGTAGTCGAAAAATATTAAGGTAGATCGCCAGCAGTTCAAGTTTGAGCACCCCTGATCTATACAGTGGCAATTTTGCGTTCTGTTCTTTATTATATTTGACAACGGTAAAAACACTAGCAGTACAAATTCAATTGTTCAAAAATTTCTTTTTAAATAACAGTAGGTACACAATAAAATGTTTCGGTGAAATTAGTTAACGCTGACAAAATTAATTGTTTCAGTAAAAAATTGTTACTTATAAAAAATAAAATACAAAAAACGTTTTATTATGTAGCTATGCAGTAATAAAAATATAAAAACTGATTCGCATTTTTAAATTATAGAAGCATTTCCATTTGTAAAAAGCGTTTGTAAAAGCGTAATGAAATTAAAGCATTAATTACGTTCGCTATATAATATTACAAGAAACATTTTCAACGCTATTATACAGCTGTGAAAAATAAAATTACGTTTTGTTTTTTCTAAAAAAATTTATAGAAAAAAAATTTTATTACAGCATTTGTTACGTTTTAAACCGTACTAAATTAAATTATACTTTTAAAATGTAGTGAAATTTTGTAGCTGGAAAACCAACATTTACAGCCATTACATTTTAATTTTTTTGCTTAACTTAAAGGTTTTTGTCTACACGTACGTAAATAATGTATTTTATTACGTTTAAATAAGTTATTAAATTATTTAAATTTGATGTTTATTGTTTGTTTATTATTGTAATGAAATTTACTCTTTGCAATCAAAAACAAAATGTTATTATTTTAGTATTTAATCTTATTTTGAAAACTTTCAAGCGTCATTCTATTAAATATATTATTTATTACAAACTTAAAATGTATTTGCAAATGTTTTCTTTATAAATTTAAATTGATTATAATTAATATTCTAACAGTTATAGCAGCATTCAGATCCTGTTCGGGTCAAATGTGTCTTATAACTACGATTCCCACGGTTTAAGTTCATTTCAAATGCAAAAAACAGATATGTTTGCAACCAGATCAAAATCTGTTAAAACGAAAGAAAACATATAAATTGTTCTAACCACAGTAAATTTATATGTTTAAGAAAAATATCCGTGAATAGAATTTTATGATCTTTAAATTTTAAAGAACGAGATAAGTAGGTACTTCTTACACATTTTCTCTAAATTCTAAATTGTTTATTAAACATGTATAAATGCATTTGCAAAAAAATTACTATATAAGGTAATGTAGAATAACAAACTAACATTCGTAACAACAGTTAAATTAATTTATTTATCACTGTAACACTATACCCTCAGCGGATAACATTTGTCATTTACTGCGTTTGTTTATTTTAACAACACGTTCTCGTATTTATTTAACCCCGCACACTTTCTTTTTAGTCCAGTAAAACTAGAACCAATTTTGACAAAAGCGAAAAAAACCGGTAAATTGCAATTTGTTATAGAGGTTCATCATCAACCTTCGAGACGATTAACGAATGTTCTGGATCTAGATAAAATGAAAATATAAAACGTTTCCAAATAGTCTAGTCAAATAGTGAAGAATATGCAAAAATATCCGGTAACTTTCTGTAAATTGGTATAGATGTTCATTATAGCATACTTTTCAACATACTGAAAATCCTGGACTCAATCTGTTACGTTCGGGCCGCCATCTTGGAAAAAAAGTGCTCTAATTCGGTTTTTCGTGAATATCTCTAAAACCGTTGAATTTATCGAAATAATTCTTCCTACAAAAAATAATGTTTGTTAAATTTTCTATAAAAAAGGTAAAATACATTTACTAAAAAAGCCTTTGCTCAACTGAAACGGTGAATATTAAAGAAGAAAGCTTAAATACTTTAAGAAAATCAAGCGAGAGAAGGAAAGATGGCAAACATGAAAAATTGACTGGAATGAAGACTGCACGTATCGTGTAGAAAAGCTAATACCCGAAAAGACACTATTACCGCGGCAATTAAAAAAAAAATAGAGCAAAGAAGGATCGACTAGTTCGCCATTGAGAGGAAACCTAAAATCATCTATATCAGGTTTCAATTTCAAAAAAGCATGCTTTTTCTGTACAGAAATGATAGAACGCGTTCGAGGTTTATTCTTAAAGCATGATGTTTTAGATAAGGCTATAGAAAGGGAGTACAAATGGAGTCGCGAAGTAAAACAGCGAATAGAAGGTGTTTCTGACTTCGCAGCTGTTGAAGCTATATACCATGAGAGATGTTACGTAAACAGGAAAAAAGGGTGGACGGCCACTCGTAGATGATGACACTTTAGCAATTGAGGCAATTTTTGATATCATTGACAGCAATGTATGTCAATTTTCATTACCTGATTTAATGAGTCGTGTCGGAGATTACGTTCTTGTTGAACAAACAATAAAAAGAAATCTTTAGGAAAAATATGGTGATGACATAATTATAGCCACAAATATAAAGAAAGTTTCCATTGTTTGCTTCCGAGACACTGGACACAAAATTTTGTCAGAACATTGGTACAATTATCGTAAGACTGACGAACTTGAGGAAAGACTTCAAGTAGTCAAAGCAGTTGCTGAAATTATAAGAAAAGACATTCGGTCACAAATTTACGACACCTCGGCATATTCCTCAAGCAATGGTTTTCTAAAAAAATCAACAACGATATTCCAGAATCACTCAATTTTTTGTTGAAAGCTATAATAATGAAAGGATGAAAACGTCTGCCAAAAAATTTTGAACAAAAATGTACTTCCATGGCTAACGTTATTATGTCCGCGGTCAGACCATGATCTTTTTTATCGCCTCTTCTAGTCAACGTATCTACATTTTTCTACCAAAAATTCGGATCCAAAAATTTAACAAATGTTTTATCTAACTTGGGATTTTGTACTTCTGGTAACGAAGCGCAAATATTAGAAGCATCAGCGACTCTCCAATCTGAGACAAAAATATCGCCAGAAAGGTTTTGTTAATTTGTATTTGATAATGCCGATATTAATATCAGCACCATCGATGGATTGCATACGTTTTACAGTATTCCTGGTCAGGTGATCAAACAAGTCACAAAAATACCAACAGCTGCTAGTATTGGAAAAAAAGGTATATTGCCAATCAAAACATTTGAGAACATCAATGGAAGAGAATTGAAAAATATTGTCATTGCCTCGGAAGATGCTTAGAATCTTCCGAGGTAAATGTTCTGAAGCCATCACCATCCGATGTTTCTTGGATGTTAATGCTTCCATTCTTTTACGCGAGTCGACACTGTCCTCATGCAAAAGGCTGTCATATACAGCGTGTCCCACGAGGTACTGTACGTACTAAAATGGTATGTTCCTTAGGTCAATTTAAGCAGAAAACGTCCTATAAACATAGGTCCAATTTGCCATAGTTACACAGATACAAGCGTTCAAAGTTTATAACTGATCACACATTTTTTGAAAATTAATTATTCTTAGTCAACTGGGAAACAAAAGCCGAACAATATGTCATTTATTGCTTTCTTTTCTATTAATGTCACTGTTCATACATGAACAATCATTTTTAATCATAACATTTAAATTTAATCTAAAACCTCTAAATTTTACAAATATAAATTATAAAATTTCTAAGTTAAAACGTAATAATATAATTGTGATGTAATCCTATACAAATTCCTTACAATGCTTATAATGTATATCAGCACATTCTTTCCAATGTCACAACATGTATTATGTAGTAACAAATTCTTTACAATGCCATAACACATAAGCAAATATTTTATAATGTAGGCTAATAATGAAATAGTTAAATGTACAAGCAAGCAATTTGAACTGTATAAATACTCAACTTTTTATTAATAAATTATCATTCAAAGTAAAACTTGTTTGATCACTGACATCTGTCCTAGAATCTGGTATCGTTCAGATACTGATTACCTGGGCAGGTGTCAACCTATTAAGTACGAACCACCATCGTGCTTAACAGTCACAGTCGATTTTATTAAATGAAGTGTAATTTAAATGCAAAACGCCTTCTCATTTTACCGACGAAGAGTATGCTGATATCATTTACATTTATGGATTTTGTGATGGAAATGCGAGATCTGCCGTTAGGGAATATGAACGAAGATTTCCCAACAGGAGGGTGCCAAATCACCAAACCTTTTCTTCTGTGTTTCAACATGTACAGACTCATAGTTCATTTCCATCAGTTTCAACAAGATCTGACCGTCCTGTGCAGTTAAATGTGAATGAGCAAGAAAACATTCTACAGATGGTTGATCGGAGTCCAAGGTTGAGTACTAGAAGAATTTCTTCTCAAACGCGGTCCCCCGTATGTCGGTATGGCGAACATTACATGATGGGTTTTTGTATCCTTATCACATACAACAGGTTCAGCATCTAGAACCTGGAGATTTTGCTGCTCGGTTGAATTTCTGCCACTGGCTTCAGGTAAATCCACAATTAGTTTCATTCATTTTATTTAGCGACGAAGCGCAATTTACTAGAGATGGAGTGAACAATACACGTAATTCTCATTTGTGGTCATATCAAAATCCACATGGCACAACAGAAACTAACTTTCAGCGCAGATTTTCTGTTAACGTATGCTGTAGAATGATTGACGATCAACTTATTGGACCTTTTTTCTTTGAGGAACGTCTGACAGGAGAAGCATATGCTAACTTTTTGCGGAATGAATTGCTACTGCTTTTGGAAGAAGTACTTTTACTAACAAGACAACAAATGTTTCTGCAACATGATGGAGCTCCTCCACATTTTAGTCGGCATGTGACCGAATATCTGAATGTTGCTTACCCCAATAGGTGGATTGGGCGTGGAAGCCCGTATGCTTGGCCACCGAGATCGCCCGATCTCACACCTTTGGACTTCTATCTGTGGGGTCATGTGAAAAGTTTAGTATACGAGGTAAAAGTTAATACCAGAACTAAACTAATACAGCGTATCCTGAGTGTGTGTCAACAAACACGGAACAACCAGCAGGTGCTTCGAGCGGCTACTCGGTCCATTTTAGATCGCAGTCGTCGTTGTATTAATGCCGATGGAGGTCATTTTGAGCATTTGATGTGATTTTTTTTGTTTGTTTTTTTTATGTTTGTTTTGTAGATCAATTTTCTGTTTTCAATAATAATGATTTTCAAAAAATGTGTGAGCATTTATAAACTTTGAACGCTTGTATCTGTGTAACTATGGCAAATTGGACCTATGTTTATAGGAACTTAAACTTACTACTTAAATTGACCTAAGGAACATACCTCTTCAGTATGTACAATACCTCGTGGGACATCCTGTATATCTTTAGGACATGTTTGATCTGATCCAAGATGCCCACTGACAAGTATCGCAAATTCGTAGACTATGAATTTTTACAATAAGACGAACGGACAAGTTCTGATCTAGAAGTTGGTCGGATATGACCATAGAACAAACTTTCATGAGAAGTATGAAGGTTATCGGCGGTCTGACTGGTCGAGGTTTTACTGATAGTGTCCTTAACAATTGAACTTTGGCAATTCCTACTCTCCATGATATCTGTGAAACATTAGAACAATACTGCAGCTTGACATTGGTCAGCGGGGAACAACATGTGGATTCTAGAGAATCTCGAGTAAAAAGAGATAACGATGACGTCAAACGACTAGACAACTGGTTCTCATGTCATGATTCATTTATGATTGATGATAAAATAATGTCGATCTGTGCTGGAGTAGTTGGCGATGAAAAAATAAATTGCCACGATGCAATGAAAAAAGAAAAGAAAGCAATGAAGGAAATCATCGGAAATAATTTCAACGATGTTAGGCTTAAAACGTGCTAGTAGAGTTTTGTCTCTGGCTACAGCGATAAAAATTCATGAAACGATAGTTCCAAACGATCCGGTACTGTGTTACAAGCTTTAGGTTTTACGAACCTTGCACGGCCAACTTACACAGTCGGAGATAGGGGAGGTTCAAAAGAATAATAAGTAAGGGCGCCAGATCATTTATAATTAACACTTCTGCCTCTATCAAGACAGACGGTTCAAGCTTGTAACGAATTTTTAGGTTCGTAATCCTTGTTACTCTGATGTTCGGGTAACCACAATAAAAGAGAAAGGTATGTTACTATAAAAGAAAAATTAACAGGTATAAAAACTATAATTTAGTAACGTAGATGATTAACACAAGTATATCTAATTCTCAGTGCATAAATGCCAGCAGTATCGGCAACACACAATACATATGTAGGTTAGGTCGAAGCGAACAGCGAAGAAAATTTCATAGTAAATATTGTTTGTACACAGCATGCGATACACACAAAATAATTAATGAAACTACCTTAATGGTATTAAAACAATGATAGTAATTACGGAATTAACACTAGCCAAAGTTCCGTGAGTGACTTTTCTAACAGCGATAAAATAATTAAATAAACTTACCCACAATCCAGTACCTACTTGGTCGAAGAAAACGTTTTCCCCGGCAAGTGAGCCTGAAATAAATTTGAGTAGCAAATCGTGTCAACACAATGACTCACGAAAACAAGATCTGCAAAATTGTTAATTATTGCTAAAAGGAAGTACACATAACATAACCCGATTATCGAATGCTGTTGTACACATTCAATGAAAGTTGGTTTCGCATGTGTTTGCCGCATAAGTAGGATCTCGAAGAAAAGTCTTCGGTTTTTTTAGTTTTAACCATAAGCCTTATATATAGAGTTATACTCGTCCCATGAAGGTATTTGTCGCTATTAATCCCTCATTATTCTTTATTGAATAGAAACATGTGGGCCAAAACGTGGTGGAACGCCTGTGACGACAATTATTTTAAAAACGTAATGAAGTTAGAATGTGATTTCCATTACAGAGGATGTCATTCGAAAATTTCTTTTAAGCGACACAGGCCATTTTATGCAATTGTTAGCTTAACGACTTCGTCGTAAAATGACAGTCACAAGAAAAGATCGGCAGAGGGCGTCAAAACCGGAATCTAATTTTAATTCAATATACAGGGTATTACGTTATAAAAATTTTGCACGTAACAACTGTTTTTCCAAAGAATTATGATTGCGAAAATAGATGACGAATTAACAGATTACTTGGAGTATGAACTCGCGCCATTCCCACTTGCTTTATTTGACGAGTCAGGTATGCGATAGACAAAAAAATCCGCGTTATACAATGCTTTTAAAGAAACGTTGCGAACACAATTCCTGCTGACTGCACTTATGTTATCTACGGTGGATTTCTCTTACACCGCGTGGTATGGCACCGAAATCAATTTTATCTTGGAATTTGCTCTGGCTAGGTTAATTATGTTCGAAATCATTTTGGATCGGCCCGTGATTATTTTTAATGGCTATACTAACAGCATTGCAAATACGGAAAAAACCGAGCAGAACCGACGTAGTTTGAAGCACAACAGTGCAGACATACTCTTCGATGAAACTGTGGCTGTTATCATCACCCAAGAAAAGTTTCTGAGTAATGAAAGTAATAAGATTCGATCCATTTCAATATTGTCAACAAAATTCGAAAGCGAATTTAAAATTAAAGTTAAACAAGCTGCAGACGATATAGATCTTTTTGAACGGCTGTGTCCCCACCTGAACGAGATATTTACTTTGCAAAATTAGGAAAAGGACAAACTGAAAGAAATTCACGAAATCTACAATTGCAACAATCATATTTACAAGATATGATTTTATTTGCTCATGCCTTCAGCGGATGTGATACAACATCCTGTCTTTTCCAGAAAGGTAAATTGAAGGTCATAAAAATATTGAGAGAACGACCGGATTTACAAAAAAACGTTATAATTTTCATCGACATGAACGCTACCCAAACTGATATTACGCGTGTTGGAGAACGGTTTTACTTATCGGTATATAGCGCACCTGCAACGGAAACGTCTTTGAATAGACATAGATACAATCTGTTCATAAAATGAAATTATAGAAGTAAGCCGAACTTAGCTGCGTTACCAGCTACTGCTGCTGAGGCTCAGCGCGTGTATCATTAGGTACAGAAGTGGCGTGGGAATGCAAAATGTCCCGAACTTTGGGGCTGGATTTTCTCGAATCTGTACGGACACTGAACTCACCTGCTCTAGATTCCCTGCTTAATCTGGTATCGTGCAACTGCAAGAAAGGCTGCAGTTCGGCTTGCGGATGCAGAAAAGCAAACCTAAAATGCGCAACAATCTGCGGATATTGTCACGGTAATTCCTGTCTTAACTCAAATATGATCATTGAAATAGAAAGAGAGAGCTTTGTTGAGAAAAAAATTGAACAAGGTGATATAGATCCCGATGATGTCGACGAACGAGAACCTGAGACTTCAAATAATATCACTTCTAGTACGAGTCGCGTACTACGAATTTGATTGGTAAAATAATCAAAATTTTCCTGTTCTTTTAATACTGCCAACGTATCACATATTTATTACTACTACTATGCGACTATACTATTCTACTATAGACTAATTTTTTGTTTGCAGGATTCTAAGGGAACTCGGATCGAAAATAATGATTATTGCAATATTTGATGTTGATATATCGCGAAACTAACACATATACGGAAAAAATGTATTCTATTTTTTTTTATAGAGAATTGGAAGCACCTTTTTTCCAAGATGGCGACTCCAACGTAACAGATTGAATCCAGCTTTTTCAGTATGTTGAAAAGTATGCCATAATGCCAAAATTACAGAGGTTTACCAGATATTTTCGCATATTCTTCACTATTTGACTGGAATATTTGGAAATGTTTTATATTTTTACTTTATCTGGATCCAGAACATTCCGTCTCTTTTAACAATCGTCTCGAAGATTACAAATACCTTTCATTATTATTACACATTATTTTAGCACTTAACTAAATTACTATGTTTGATTTAATTTGATTTTTTAATTTGTTTCTAGTTTTGCCATTGATTTATGTATATTTGAAATTTTAATTTAGCGCAGTCGTGACTTTTTCTTAATAAATTTGTAAGTTACAAATAGACAGTCACTGTAACCAAGCAGAAAAATAAAGCTACTTTAAAATTATAATTTTTTTTTGTTTTTAAGATTGTTCTCTATTTTTTATCGTTTTTGATCCGAATTTTATACATACATAATCAGTACCTCTTATACCTCTACGGTGTTGAGGTTAAATTAATTTGTTACATTTAATTTAAATACTTCAAGTTTATTCTACACTGTTGATGAACCTCTATTATTTCCTGTCATTGCATAGTTGGGTGACTCTATTTTTTCTTCTGTTTTTTCTAGTGGTTTTGGATTCCCATACTCTTTTGGTCTGTTGGTTGTTATTCATTTTTTATCATATGTCTAAACCATCTTAGCTCTCTTACTTCTATTATTTCTTCTAAGGCTTTTTATGTTTAGTTCTTCTCTTATTGTCTTGTCTTTTACTTGATCAACGCTTTTTGTTACTCTTCTTAAATATCTCATTTCAGCCGCTTGGATTCTGTTTCTCTGTCTATTTGTTGGTCTCTTCTATTCTCAATTTATTTGTATATTTAACGGTGTTGTTTCTTCTTCCTTCCTTCCTCACTATTCTGTCATTTTTTGATTATTTCATCTATTGTAATTATGAACGGAGCTGGGCTTAAACTACCCTCTTGTCTTACTCCTTTTATTGTAATAAACATTTTGGATCTTCTGTTATTGGTTTTGATTTGATTGATAGTGTTTTTCCATAAGCTTTTGATTGTCTTATGATTAAGTCAAACGCCTTTTTCATGTTCATAAAGCTTAAATACACTGATTATTTTTTCTGTTATTTGTTGTAGTGTAAATATATGGTTTTGTATACTATGTTACTTTTTAAATTCACATGGCCATCTCACATAGCAATGAAAATCTTTTATAATTTCTACATTCTTTGGTATTTCCTTTCTTATGTATTGGTAGGATTACTGCGTTGCTCCATTCTTGTGTTACTTTTTTTCTTCTCCATATAACGTTAAATAATTTTAACAGGTATTGCCGTGCATTTTTCCTCATATATTTTATCATTTCGGGTGTGCTTTCATCACAACCTGGTTCTTTTCTTATCTTAACAATTTTATCTATTGCCTGTTTTAACTCCTCCTCTTTTATTGGGTAGAAGTTGTCTGTTTCCTCTGTTTTTTCCACTTCAGTCATCTCTTGCGATTCCTTTTTCTCCTTTCCGTTACTAGTTAGAAGTTCTTTATAATATTCTTTCCATCTGTTTATTATCAAGCTTTCATCACCGATTAAACGTCCTTCTTTGCTGTTTATACTTTTCTTATCAGTTTTTTTATTGATAGTTAGTCTTTTTAATATTCTGTAAAATACTTTAATGTTTTCTTTGCTGTTCGTCTCCATTACTTTGCCAAATTTTTTCCAGTTTTCTCTTTTGACTATTTTAACTATTTCCTTAGCTCTCTGAGATTTTTTCTGTAATTCTCACGTTTAAAAATCCGTACACCATGTCAAGTTGTACATGATCTGAAATACCATTTGCCTGTAGGACGTGACAACAATGCACGCGTTTTAGAAATGGGGGGGGGAGGGTTGATTCTATTAGGAGAATGGTTCGTAACGTCATTCATACGAAACTAAACAAATCCTTCACTCAACTGAAGCATAAATTGCCATTTGAAGACGACAAGATAGCGATGGATCAATCTCTGGCTGAATTAAACACACTTAGCAAGGCTTTTGATGTAAATCTTTTTTTTGCTTGGCTTCCTAGATTATACACTTTGTGGCTACACACGCAACGACGTTACGAATTACTTTAGCCTGCGTCAGTGAACAATCTGACTCGTCAACATCAACACGTAATGTTAAATTTTCTGAAATTAAAGCAACTTTACCTAAGATTTCTACACGTTCTACTACTCCTACTGTGACTCGACCTCGTGCAAGTTTAACTTCTGTTTTTTCTTTGCTTTCGGGAAAAGTTGTTACTTGTTGAAACTGTCATCAGCAAGGACATGTTTCGACTTTTTGTTCTAAACCAGGCACTGTCAAATCTAGGTGTCCGAGGTGTTCTCACAATTCAAAAAACTGGGTTCTGATCTTGCTAGTCGAGGGGGAGATCTGGAATTCTCGACCATTCCGTTTGATGGACTTTCTGACGAACAGCGTATACTTTTGAGTTTTCTTTTTTCTAGTGCTCGAAACGATGAACGTCCTTTTCTTACTGTATCTATTTTGGGTTTTTCTTTTCAGGGTCTCTTAGACTCGGGATCTTCTCATGCAATTCTAGGAGATACTTAGCTCGCTGAATTTATTACTGTCAAATGAAACCTTTACGACTTGTACTATTGCTAATGGAACTGCTCCATCTTAGGATCTCTTTGGCTTTCTATCTCTTTGGAGGGACGAGTGAAAGCTCTTAACGTTCTCTTCATACCTTCTATTCCACAACCACTTATTCTCGGCATAGACTTCTGGAAAACAATGGGCTTTGTCCCAGATCTTCGTAATGGTCACTGGTCTTTCTGTTCTAGTGTGAATGCTACTAGTAACTCTCATATCTTACTTTTGACCGAACATTCTTAAGACGAGAGTACCTCTCTAAAAGATCTACTTGATCTACACTTTGTTCAGAATTATGATACTTTGGGGTGTACTTCTTAGGTGGAACATAAAATCCGAACCACCGGGGAACCTATTAAACAGCGGTATTACCCACTGTCTCCGTCTATGTTGACCATTGTGAATGTTGAGTTGGATGCAATGTTAGCTCTAGATGTTGTAGAACCATCTACCAGCCCGTGGTCAAGCCCTATCGTACTAGTCAAAAAGAAAGACAACTCTTACCGATTTTGTGTCGACTTCAGGAAAGTGAATTCTGTTACTCAGAAGGATGCATATTCTTTGCCGTATATGTCGGCTATACTTGATAGACTTTGAGATGCAAAATTTCTATCTAGTTTAGACATTCGTTCTACTTACTGGCAGATACCTTTAGACGAAGAATCGAAGCCAATCACGGCGTTCACTGTACCTCAAAGGGGACTTTTCCAGTTCACGAGGATGCTTTTCGGATTGCATAATTTGCCTGCAACTTTCTAAAGGTTAATTGACCGAGTGTTAGGAGCCTTTCTTGAACCATTTTGTTTTGCTTATCTGGATGACATCATCATCGCTACTCCTACTTTTTCTAAACATTTGGAAGTACTTGAAAGTGTCTTGTGTAAATTGACAGAAGCAGGTTTGACTTTGCGTCAAGATAAATGCCATTTTGGTCTTCCAGAACTTAAATTTCTTGGCTATGCCGTTAATCAGCATGGAATTTTGGTAGATTCAGACAAAGTTTCGGCGATTGTGAATCTTTCCCCGCCTACTACTGTCACGGAGGTTAGACGTTTGATAGGGATGGCTAGTTGGTATAGACGATTCATACTCAACTTTGCTACGGTGACGGCTCCTTTGTCTGCGTTAACTAAGAAGAATACTCCGTTCCTTTGAACTGACAAATGTCAACGTTCTTTTCTTCTTTATATATATTCTTTATAGTACAGACTGATGCTTCAGACTATGGGTTAAGTGCTGTATTGAGCCAGGAAACAGAAGAGGGAGAGAAGGTGATTAGTTACTCTAATAGCTCTCTTTTGAAAGCGGAGAGGAACTACTCCAACGACGGAGAAATAGTGTTTAGCAGTGCTTTGGGCGATCGAAACATTTCGTACTTACCTTAAAGGCATGTACTATACTGTCACTAATCACCATTCTTTAATTAGTCTAAACCGTCTCAATAGTCCTACTGGTCGTTTGGCTTGTTGGTCAATTCGACTGCAGCAGTATGACTTCACTATTAGACATCGGAAGGGAAAAGAACATCTGGTACCCGACATGCTGTGACGCTCGGTACCTATAATCTCTACTATTCTGATAAAAATTCTTCTTCTTGTCTTGGAATTACTTTACTTACTTCGGATTCTTGGTATTTAAACTACTACTAAAGTTCTTACTAATCCGCGTAGCTTTCCTAATTGGACTGTGTAGAACGACGTTCTGTTGCAAAGGATGAATGATCCGTTTTGGTTGCTTAGAGATATACTAGTGGACGAATGGAAAATTGTTGTACCTACGGACCAACGTGTTAATATTATTTCTCGTTATCATGATCATCCTACTGCAGGTCATGGTGGCGTCTTCAAACCGTTTCCCGGATTCAACAACGATACTATTGGCCACAGTTACGTTCTGACGTTACTCGATACGTACGTCGTTGCTCTCTCTGTTCGGCGCATAAAGTAGGAAAAAAATCTTCTCCGGGAATTTTTGCTCCTCGTGCTCAACCGTCTGGTCCTTGGGAAGTACTAAGCTACGATTTAGTTGGTCCTTTACCTCAATCTAATAAAGGCCATTGCTTTGTTTTAGTTTTGACTGATTACTTTACCAAATTTTCTCTTTTCTTCCCTTTGCGTACTGCTACTGCTGTTTCTGTAACTAAATCGGTGGAAAACCATGTCTTTTTGGTCTTTGGGGTTCCTAAATATCTAATTGCTGACAATGGAGTGCAATTCCAAAATAAAATCTTTACTAGTTTATGTGCAGAATATCACACCACGATTCTTTTTACTGCAAGGTATCATCCTCGTTCTAATCCTACTGAAAGACTCAACCGTAGTCTAAAAACTATGATAGCTACATATGTTAAAAAAAATCATCGGTACTGGAAAGTACACTTGTCAAAAATAGGTTGTGCTCTTCGTACGGCGAAGCACAAAGTTCTTCGAATGACTTCTTATTTAGCAATGTTTGGCCGTGAATATAATAGCTTAGGCATTCAGATAGGTGCTCCACCTTTGAAATCTTCTCCAATTGTTGAACCAAAACCACCAGTAGTAGATTCTAAGTTACGTATTAACAACAACGCTACGATTCAAAAACATTTGCTTCGAGCCTTTCAGGTTACTGAAAAACGTTATGTTTTTCTAGTCTCTAGAGTTGTGTCGTCGTGGACATATGAGTTGTCCGACGACAAAGGAAAGTCGACAGGTATTTGGCATGTGAAAGATCTGAAGCCAGATTATACCACTGTCTTAAAGAAATTTTCTCCGAGTTCAGACGATGAAATAAACTTAATTAACGTCTCTCTACGATATCCTCGAAAACGTAAGCGCCATAAACTTAGTGGTGTTGTAGCAGAGGATCGGTAATTAGTTGGCTGCGTTTCTTCATTTTCTCTTTTAGACTCTTTGTTTTCTTATTACTACCTAGTATACATATTTTCATTTTCTACTTTTTGCTTCTTCTTACTCCTTTTTGGCGAGATGTAGAAGTTGGTGGTGGGTAAATATTTGTGGGACTTATAGGATGTACTGATGTCTCGGGAGTATGGGCTTTGCTTGTTTCTAGAAGCGTTACGACTTAGTCGACGTGTTAATGTCACCAAAATTGATGTTTACGATTTCTTTTCTTGCTCTTTGAGCTGGTTTTTTCTTTAAAGATTTTTCTTTTGGTTTACTTTGACGATGGTGGATAAACATTATACGCATTTTTGGCGACTTTATGGTCTCTACACAGAACATCCTGTAATTCTAAGTTTTGCCTACGTTCTTTCTTTCTTATACTTGTTGGGTTAGGTGTTAGGGTTTTGTTTCTGCGGGTTGGGTTTTCATGGGATTTTAGGGCTTTGTCCTGGATCGTGGTCTAAACTTCGTTCTGTCCTATACCTCTTCTTTTTCTCTTGGTTTGTTTAGGGTTAACTTTCACTGATGTATTGGGGCTGCGTTGTTTGCTTGCTTCCATAGCGTAACGACTAATGTCGACTTTCAACGCGTACCTTTTTGTGATACTTCCTTTCTTGTATCTTTGGAGTATCTTTCCGCTTCATGCGACTTGTGGACACTGGATTGTTAATACTTTGCGAATTAGAAAAAGTTCTTTTTTCTTCACCTACCTTCTCCTTGGATTGATCTCACGAGTCTCGTGTTGTGTTTGTTCTCATTCTTTTTTTATATGCCCCGGTTTGTTATCTTAATAAGGGGGAGGGACAATTACGTTTTCTTTTTAATTAGTAACGTTCTCGAATGAACGCATCAGTTAATAATTTATTTACTCATTTTCGGCACTGTAAATATTAAATTTGCCTCTACAGTAAGATACGGGTTTGGACGAAGTCTAAAGGTCGCTAAATGTTTAATCGCATTTGGCCGGTTCTGGTAGATTTGTCATTGCGTTACTATGCACACCTAGTTTTAATACTGCGGTAAAAGTTTGATTTAAATGGTTAATTCTTAGCCTGAGAGTTTTTTTTCTTTCTTTTGGTTGCTGAATGTTGTAACCGCTTCCAAAGAAAAAAAAGGTAAATGGCGGCGGGTGAAAGTCGAGGACTTCGTACATCTTTCTTTCTTCGATGCTAAAGGGCGGAAGAGTGCCGTTATGTGATGTAATACAACCATTGCGATTATATGTACGATTTGTTGTTGTTGTAATTTTGGTTATGTTCTAACCTACATTAAGTGCGAAGTGTGGTACTGTTTTACTTTTGTGTTTTAGCTAATTTCTTTTCTGATGACTAAGGACTAGGACTTGGGCAGAGCTCTGGACAAGTCAATCGATCTACAGGTGTATGTAAGCCAGTGTTACATGTGGCTCGAGTAAGGAAGTATCCTGTTTTTTTACATTTTATGTAGCGTTATTTGCTTTCAAATTCACTTTTGGTCATTCGATTTTGACTAGACCAAGTTTGCTTAAAACTCTTGATTGAGTGCACGTTTACTTAGGATTGTTGGGAATTTCTTCCCTCTTATTTAATTTTTGTTTTGATTATTCTACTATTAGTTATTGAAAATTTGTTTCTACGATTATTGCACCGAGGGAAATTACTCCGTATCGGTAGAAATTACTAACTTTTTTTAGTTTGTGTTATTGACTCTTATGGATTTAGAGTCCATATTAACTTATGTCTACTTTTTATATACTAGTCTTACATATATTGTATCGTTAAGTATATTTACTGTGTTTATTGATAATACGAAATTTGTTCTGAATTTTGTTTGTATTGGTATCTTTGGTTGGCTTTGGTAATTTTGCCAGAATTACAAGATTTGTTTTCAAAATAAACTACCGAGCGTCTATATCTTTGGGTATTTACTAAATCTTTTAAGTTTATGTAGGATTTTTTTGATTATTGATTATATAAGCTACCTCCAAATACGGCTGTATTATTTTTTGTTACCTAGTTCTCCTCACTTTCTGAGCTAGGGCAATATTTCTTTACAATTAATTCCAACTGGAATTCACTTGCATTTATAGTTACTACCCCACTGCAGCTGGTAGGGGTTTGTAATACATTGAAAGTCTTTTTAGAGCATGTTCGTTGTTTATATTAAGACATTCCTTATATACTGTTATTGAATCAATGAATGCACGTAAGGCAACACGTTGGGCGCTATTTGTGGCGGCAGGTGTCGGTTATTACCCTCGTTTCAATAGTTAATAGTTTTATTTAGTTAACTGATACATACAAAAGAATTAATACTTTAATTGGTTTCAATGGCTAATTGAAAAAATGATGATGATGTTAATAAACTGAATAATTTATGAAAGTAAATGCATACTAACAACTACAAAACGCATAAAAAGGCAAGAATTTCTGGTACTACCGACCTAGTTTCTACAATTTATAGAATTAACTATAGTTATTTTCATTTCTTCTTAAAATGTGTTATTTTCTGAGTAAAAAAATAACTAAAAATAATTTAGCTCTTTTGAAATATTCATGAAAAATAATTCTTACGTAGTGAAGGACTCGATGGAAATTGTGTGCAACTCGATTAGTGGCAGATGGTAATGCTTTAATGCTTACGGTTCAGTAATTTCCAATGTAATTGAGACCTTAACTACTTAAAATGTTCGGTGTTATAACAGAACCAAACAATTAGCAACTAATTATTGAAGTACTTGGCACAAAGCAATTCTAAAAATTAGATTTGAAAATTTAATACATGTTTTGCTTGTTTTTATATAAGAGGTTTTCGTAATTATCCGCTAGAAGATACGTAACGTATTATTAATAAAAGAATTGTTTTTATTTAAATGTAGCATTAATGTTGTTATTACTAACATAAATATATTTGAAATTGGATACAATTGTATAGAAGCTTATATATAACATATAGAAACATTCATGTATAATGGCAATAAATATATATAATAGTATTTACAATCACATACGATCGCATTTAATTTTCTTTAAAGTGAATCAGCATTGAACAAATGGCGCATAAATGCTAATAATCTATAAAAGAAAATTGATACAGAACGCTATTACATAAGTCTGCGTAAATGATAGTAATCTAATATGCCATTGAAGTTGAAATGTGCTTATTTCAGCAGTAATATTGGAAATGGCGCGTGTGGTATACTCGTGTACAGGAAGTTGCTAGGGCAGCGACATTTCCGTCAGGACAATCGCCACACGCTGTTTTCATCCAAGGCTTACTCGATTATTACACAGCGGACTCGTATTAGCACCGCCTAGGATGCTTTTATAGCTCCATTACGTTTCTTTTTGCACTTTAGCATTTGATGTGTATCATATGTCGTTTCGTTCAACCATAATTACACTTTTTTCCACGTCTTTTTTAACATTATGCGCGGTTAAACAATAAGCTGCGGTTCAAACTTCGAGGACACTTTACAAGAATGTAAATAAAATTAACGGCCACCTCGTAATACAAAATGCAAATAATAAAAATGTCTTTTGGTCACGAAATTTCTACAAATGAAAAAAGTAAACATTTCACGATGGAATTTTTGATGACTACCCTATACTTTGTTTATTTTAGCAATTCTCCAAAGTCCTTTCCTACATCTTAAGTTTGTTTTTCAAATAAGGAACAAATATTTATGACATTTCCAAGTATGCTTTATAAATAATACATTTTGCTCGATTGTGTGTGCATTTCAATTCAATTGTTACGTCGAAAAGAAAGCAATTAATACGTAGTTATAAAAGCTTTACATTCATAAATAAAGCAAAAAAGCTTTTATCCGCCTTCAACGAAATCGATGACTGATTGATGATTGAGTTAATTTTTTTGTTTGTTTTATTAAATCCATTTACGAAAGCAAATAGAAATATTAGTGTTTTGTAGTCATATCGTAGCCTTTACGTTTTTAAATTAAAACAATGTTATTATTTACAGTTAAAATAATCCATCTCTAAGTGGAGTTATTGGAACGAAATTTAATATTTTCTTTAAGTCAATTCACAAATAGTCATTATTTATTGTCATCGTCAGTTAAACTAAAAACAAATAAATTAACAAAAATAATTAAACATTTAAAAGAGCTTACAAGTTATTATAAGATTATAAAAAGTGAATAATAAATGTCAAAAATAAAAAAATTAATTTTAAACTGACGTTAAATACATAGCTACAGGTGATATAAAATAGAAAATGAAAAAAAGCAAATTAAAATTTATTATTAAGAAAGAGAATTTCATTAAAACAATTATTTGAATTTTCTTTATGAAGATGATGAATTTCAAGATAATTAAGAAAAGAACTTTGGTACACAAAGGTCAGAAGAAAAAGAATGACCAGTAGATAAAACATGATTAGCAAAAGAAGAACAAGTTTTTAATATACCAGAATTTAAATACCTTTTAATAAAATAAATATGTGCTTTTAATCTTGTTTTAAACTTTCTACCAGTTTGTCCTATTTAAGAACAATTGCAAGAAAAGCAATAAATTTTGTACACACGAGATTTATCTAAAGAAGAAACAGAATCTTTGATAACAATAAAATATGTTAAATCATGATTAGTAGAAAAAGAAATAAAATATTAAACTTTTAAAATAATTTTTAAGAAAGAGACAACCAGAATTAACATAAGGCATAAAACGACAGATAGCATTATCTGATTTGTGTGTCTGTGTGTGTGTAACGATGTATCCACGATAACTCTCGAACCAAAAGTCTTAGTAATTTGTAATTTGGTACAGAGCTGGCTTTTGATATTCTCTCAGTTTTATCAAAAACTGGGTGTGATAAAGAAACCGGAAGTAAATGTATCCGCCATTTTTAACAGTTATTCTTATATAATTTTGTACGTATGTAACTTATTCGAATTGTTTTTCACTGTAAATAGTTATAACGGGGGTAACACGTTAAAATTGATTTATAATTTTTACAGTTTCTTATAGAGATTATTCTTCCTAACAATTTGATTATAATTTATAGTGAATTCCATATATAATCTAGGTTTGAATCCTGCTTGCGACGATTTTTTATTTAGGATGTATTCCACATCTTAATTGCATAATTAATTTAACCCTCTATGGCGCAACAGTTTGTTCGTTAAAAAATAAAAAAAAGTTTCGTTGTTTTGGCTTTGTTACTATGAGTATTGAGTAGTATACTAAAGCATACACCGTCCCCCTAGTGGTTTCAAAATTTCCATACCCATTATTGGTAAAAGTATTTTTCTATATATATCTTGTTACAAAAACTAAATCTAATTGTAGAATAGATAAAAACAATTTCGGTTTGGAACAAAAAATAGGTAGCATTTACATTTGCTACATCGTACCTTCGTAATTTTTTGACACTTGTTCTTGCAGCGTCCTATTTTAGTGTCGTATTTGGGCCAATGGTCGATTTTATCTGATCTGCTGGGATGTACGGGCTCGGGCTTTCTTTTTTGGCTGTTTTTTATTTGAAAGGCGACCTCTTTTATTTATCTTTCCTTAGAACAACGTTTGAACTGGTACTTATATCTGGTAGATGATCAAGTTGATGTACTAGACCTGAATATACCTCAAAGTCGTAAACGATACGGCTTCCACCAGCCAGGCAAAATATTTTGTATCCCTATTTCTTGGGTTTCTTTGGATTATACTGCTTTAGGCCACTTCTTCCTTTATAAGAAACAATTTGTTCGTATATAGTTGCTCAAGTGGAATTGTTTTCAAACTCTTTCTTATGCCTTCAATAAGCTTTCTTATTTTGAAAAGACGATCTGGTGGGTCAATAGGCAATTTTGAGTTATCGGCGAAGGCAATACGTCTCTAACTTGAAGTATACCACATTTTACGCCCCAGTACCTTGGCGTACCAGGTACCGTAATCAGTGACATATAAAAGCAAATGCTTAAAAATCACATCAGTGTGAAAGTCCCGATTTCTTCCAATTTAGATGAATTATGTCTTTGGTCTTAGCTTTAGAAGCTTTTGCTGGGCCCACATTGGCTCCTACAGGTTGTTCCTTGCCCTCATCACTTTCGTAGTCTTCATTATCATTGTAATCATTACTTCTCGCTGATTCTGTAAAATTTATGTTTCAAAATTAGGTAAACAGCGGAATACATTCAAAAGTACCTGCTTGTGTATTCAGTCCACTGGTATTATTGTCATTGTTTGATTTATCATTACGCTTCTTAGAAATGATAGTTGTACTTGTGGACAGAAAAACTTCTGAAGATTGCAAAGTGTAGTGATCCCCTCCATCATTATCGAAAGTATCATCAGATTCAGAAGAATATATTATTAAATTTGAAGAAACCAAGACCAACACAAACATTGTAAAAACTTACCTAGAAACACATCTGGTATGTAGGTCTCGTCTGCAATACTATCGTCTTCACTAAAATCTTCATCACTTTGTTCTGTCGGTAAAAACGTTTTTACACATTTGCTTTTTTTATAAAACGTTTTTGGTTCAATTGCTTACTATTATTACACAGATGTGCAATGTGTATTTGAAGATACAGGTACAAAATGGCTAACTGCAATGTTAGTTATTATAATTTACAGTTTGTAAATGCATATAGATATACTTACATAGATAATGAAGATGAATTTTATTTTTATATCAACTTCTTATCAACAAAACTCTCTAATTACACACACGTCCAAATAATACCTTTAGAATCATAACATAAACGCACATCATAAACTCACATGTGGCGATTAGGACTCAAATTAGTATTTTTCAAGTGCGCAAACGCACCTACATGTACACGAACGAATGTATGTTCTGATGTACAGAAAGCGTTAACGACTCAAACTTCATATAATTCAACGTAAAAATTAGTGAAAATTTGTATATCCTATTATACACTATACCATAGAGGGTTAAAATGCTACTGGACATCCCGTACAGCAGAGGGACAGTATATGCCAGCTCATTTATTACACCAACACTGTACAATGAGTAAAGTGTCTACTGTAAAAAATGTCTTATCTGAAGAAGAATGTACACTGCCTCAAAAAAGTAATTGGACACATTTAAACGCGACCTGCAAGGTAGACAACGAAACTTACGTGATAACAGAACGACTAGTTAAATTTGACAACATTGGGATTGTAGACATTACTTGCAGCGATATTACGAGGTTACTAACCATTCTTTATAAACACCGCCTCAAGCGTTCAAAAAACATGTTTTTTTGGGTCAAATATGTATCTAAATTATACCATAAAGATTTAAATTTTTTTTCACCGAATTTTCTATTTATGTATTTATGTTCTCTGCTCAAGTTTTAAATGAATGCTACAGCCCTTAATTTAAAAAGTTATAAGTCATTTATAATTTGATTTATAATTAAAATAAATTAAAAAAAGTTCCATACCCAAATATGAAATTATTGTTTTAATTAGCCTAAATTTTTATTATTTCCGGATTAAATTAAAGTCAGCATCCCCGATTTTCTTTGTAAAAGAAGTATTATTATCATTTGAACGTGATTAGTGGTTGAACAATTGTAATCTTAATTCCCATTACAAATTCTCATAACATCTATTCGTAGTTTGGATTTTTTTGTAGAAAATGGATTTTTATAACTATAGGTAAAATCCGATGTTCAATTGGTTTTTTTGATTACACTGTCTTAATGCACGGAAAAAATGCTTCAACTATGCCGATTAAACACAATTTATGGATGATATCAAACCTACTAGTTTAAGTATTAGACAGAAGTATATAACTCAAATTTACTTATCTGTGCCTGTAGAGTTTTATTTTTAGGCGGCTTTTGTGAAATCTTATTTATATTATAAATAAAGAACAAGTAGCAAGAAAATTAATATTCTTTTAAAAAGATATTATCTTTAGTTAGATGTAACTGAACTGAAAATCAAAACTAATATGAATTTCGATACCTATAAATCAAAACAGAATTCTTGCAGGTTTTTGTTAAAACTAAGTAATGGAAATATATCACTAAATATTGGAAAAATCAGTCTCTTTTTTTGTATAAAATGATCAACAACGTTTATTTCTGAATTAATAATATAAACACTAAGTCTCAACCTTGCTTTAAAGAGAAAATATTTTTTTTTATATATCCAGTACTTCGAAAACCTGATAATTATAAGTAACGATTAACCTTAAAGATGTCACAACGTGGAATATACGTAGGTTCCACTCATGCGAAACTGGGACAAATGGCTAGTATTTAATACGTTTAGCCCCGAGGGCTAAACTTTCGTCACAGCATATCGACCGCAGGGCGAAATTTATTTTAAACTTTCTTCATAGCTCATGCGACTGTATTTAATTGCGGTTTACAGTTGTATTTGAACGTCCTGTGTCTTTAAAGCAATACCTTACGCAAAATATTAGCTTTTCTTATTTTTTCTTTTTCTTGAAGTAATTCAAATTAAAATTTGATGAAGTATAATGTTAAACGTGTGCTTTGTTTACATTGTTTGTTTTTTAATTCGAATATAAGAAAAATGACAAAATTTAAAAAACGGAACTTTTATTAAATATAATAGGAGTAAGATTTTACATATTACAAAAAATGTTTTCAAACATTGTTATCTGTTTTCTTGAACACTAAACCATTCTATGATCATTTTATTTTATTATTTATAGACCCCACACAAGTAACATGATTTTTTTACATTTTTGGGCATAAATTCTTATTTTATAGGTATGATGTATAATTCAGATTGCACAATTATTCACCTACATAACAGGAAATGGTTTATAATGAAATTATAAACGTTTCAGTCACATAGAAATTGGGTATCAAGTTTTTCACGTCCATCAAGTTAGCAATACAAAGTTAACAAAACCAAATAAAACATAATTAGGAATTTGTTACTAATTTGTTGCAAAAGAAAAAACTTGTAGCTTTCTTACTCTTTTAGGTATGCATTAAGCTTAAGGCAAGTTACCAGTACACGATCCTAAACAGTGTTTTAATGAATCTGTATTCGGTTTAAAATGTGTGTAGAATATGTTGCTAAATTGTTGTAAGTTAATTGTAAAAGACAAAAGCTGATGGCTTTATTATTCTACACAGATTTTAAACATAAAATGAATTCATTAAAGCACTTTTTAGAATGTTATACTGCTAACTTGCCTCAAGTTAGCCGAAAAACGCATAACTAAAAAAGTATGCATGTTACTTTTTTTTCTTTCGCAACAAATTCTTAACTATATTCTATTTGGTTCTGCTAACCTTGTACTGTTAATTTGAAAGACGTAACTTTTCACTCAAATTAATAACATTACTTTATTGGTGCCTTTCAGTAAACGTAAACTTTTTTGCGCAGTTTTAATTAACTATTATTTATTTCATTAAAAAAGTGTGGTCCATTATTGCGTTCAACGCAAAGAACAAGGCGCGGAAAATGATCGCCCTTTGCAGACCGCCCATAGAAGTGGAAAACCATCACTCTTATTCAGTGTTGAAAAAGACAACATTATCCAAGATGCTCGTTTGACTTTATATACAACTTTCGGTTCCATTCGCGAAAGACTACAGCTGCAATGCAGTTTGCAAACAATAAGGAATACTTTGGAAGCTGAAGGAATAAGCTGCTATCGACCTATAAAAAAACCTGTAATAACTAACGAAAATGCTTACCGGAGATTGCAGTTTTCAGAAGAACATTTAAGTTTTGATTGAAAAGTGTTGTTTTTTCAGATGAAAAAAACCTTCTGAACTTTCCAAGATAGTAAAAATAATTTTTAAAAGCCACGTAATTCTAGATATGAATCAAAACATGTGCAACCCAACAAAAGAAGTGGGAGAATTAGTGCTGCGTACTGGGAATAGATGAGTGATGCTTACCTAACACGTGTCGATGGACACTTAACTGCTTAAACTTACCTGACGGTTTTGGAAGACGTTTATCTGCCGTCGCAGTTTCACATGCCATAACTGTAGTGTTCTTTTTCCCAGAACCTCCAACATTTTTAGATTTTGAGAAAAACTAATTTTATCACAATTGTAGACACGATAGTAAAAGGATCAGTACCGCGTAATCGTTGGCAATTCATGATTTCCCCTTTTCGTACAGACAGTTCCGGATGTTTTCGCTTTCGTACCAATCATTGCCAAGACCAGACTCATTCCAAAGTGTTCCATTTGCTTCACAGTACTCTTTCACGAAAGTTAACATTTCTTGTTTAGTAAGACCGCATCCATATTTTCCAAATCTATAAAGGTATTTTGCCAAGGCATTCTCAGCATCACGAAGAGTATTTCCCCGACCAACCTCTTAAAGTGTCATCTGCAATGTTTTACTGTCATAATTTAAGCGTTTTGTTTGTTTTTTGTTTTTAGTGGGTTTGATTTGCTTGAGGTTTTGCTTGGCTTCTTTGTGTATTGCTGCAGGACTTGACGTCGGAGATACTTCCTTAACTTTTACTTTTTTGATTTTAGTGCTTCGGTTTAACTTTATATTAGTAATTTGCTTACCTTCCTTTTGGTTGGATTTCTGGTCAGACATTTGTCGTCGGACTTTGCTCTAATTTTTGGAATAACTCGACTACGTCGATTTACCCTTTTTCGCTTATTAGATTAGTTATTAGTGATACTACTTGTACTTACTGTTATTTTGATTTGAGTTTTAGTCAGACATGTTTTAGCAGATTTCTGCTTTGGTTTACTGCTTTGCTTAGTTTCTTGTCTTAGGTTTTATTGTGATTTTAGTGTGTTAGTTATGTATTCTTCAGATGAGGAACCACCACTTCTTACTTCATCAGACTCTGATTTAGAAATGAACTTGGCTGATTAAAATATTAGTTTCTCTGGTGAAAATCCGTTTATACTGATCGAGTTTCTTATTCGTATCGAGAAGTTGTGTTTCTCTCGTGGAGTTTCTCAGCATCAACTTTTTCTTTCAGCTTTGGAAGTGTTATCGGGTAAAGCTTTTCTTGTGTTTAGAAGTAAGCGACATACTTTACATTCATGGAATGAGAGTACTGCGATGTTGAAAACTGAAATTCTGTCTTTAGATTATGATGAACGGTTAATAGACACTATTCGTAACCGAGTGATGAAACCTAAGGAATCTATTGGGATCTACGTTACTACTATGCGATATCTTTTTATGCAGTTGTCAGAACACACGCCGCAACTTGACTCCAATTTATCAATCTCATTTCGCCCTGGTGGATATTACGTCCTTTTCTCAATTGGTCTCTTTAGGCAAACGTTTGGAATCAAACCTTAACTCTTGTAACACCTTTAACTTTTTGACATTTGAGGGAAGTCATCGACTTCTAGAACCATATTTGGTTTATACAAACAAAACTGTTGCTCCCGCATCTTCGACTAATGATGTTGCTGGTTCTCTTCAAACCTTGTCGTTTCCTTCTGCTGCAACTTCTCTTGAGTCTACTACTTGTGTTCACTGTCGTCCTAAAACTGAGAAACTTTTACGACTTATTCGTTCTTTAGCTTTTCTTCCTCTAATTCTTTTTTCAATTTCTAAGATCCATTAGGCCTACTACCGATCCTTGGTACTTGGTTTGGTTTCTAAAGTTTCTGCTTTTCCTCGTTGTTTCTCTCGTTGGGGTATTGTGAAAGGTCTTCTATGTAAACGTTTACGCATTTCTTTGTCTGACCCTTGCCTGTAGAAATTAGTTGTTCCTTCGGACCAACGCAAACAACTAATCCACGATTACCATCTTAGATCTGAGCGTGAACACCGCAATGTGAGGAGTACGTTGGAAGCTCTTTGATGTCATTTCTACTGACCTCATATAAGACCTAAGGTTGTCGAGTTTATACGTCACGGTTCTTGTTTGAACGCACAGCAAAGCAATCCTATTAGGTTGCGTTACGTTTTGCCAAGTACGTCGAAGTTTTCCAACACTGGTGTCGCTACAAGGTCTACGCGAATACATAACGATTGTGCTGTCTCTTTAGATGTAAAAAGCGTTGCTATTGTTTTTGTATCTCCTTCAACCGCTTCTAGTTAGTCTTTGCTGTCTCATTCTTCTATATGTTCTCTTCTCTTTCATCGGCGTCGCAAGCGTCGTAAGTGCTAGTTCACTTTTTGGGCTTTCGACTTTCGAGCTTTGCTATTCTTTTAGTTCTTTTCTTTCGGTTTTGGTGGTTCGAGTCTTTGAATACGTCCTCGGTATCTTGTTGGTTGTAGCTTAGATGCTACCCAATTTTTCCTCTCATATTGCTGTCACCGATATTCTTTTCTTTGCTTAAGTTTCTAGTACTTTTGTTTTGGTTTCATTCTTCTCCATCTTACTTCAGGACAGACTACCTTTCCGTCTTTATATATTTATATCTGCTTAGACGGCCTTTTTGGATTGGTACGTCATCTATAGAATTCTCTCTTCTACTTTTGGATTTGGTTTTTTGTTTTCTTGAGATTTGTTTTCCGCTCGTCGGCATTAAAGTCTTGAAGTATACTTCTCAATTTGGAACAGCAACTGGTATGCTTTCGTTCTATGACTAACTGTCATATCTTTTCTCTTCTCTTCTTTTTTTTTCTCTTTAACTTTTTTGGATTATTTTTGTGGTTCGCATCTTGGTCGGTTAGTTGGGCATTGAAAGATTGGTCACTTTTTTTCGTTTTCTCTACGGAGAGAAGAACTAATCAGACATCTACATCTTGTTTTATCTTTCACCGTCTGACTCTTTTCCTACTTACTTGTCTTCCTTATTTTTCTTTTTGTTTTCTACTTCTCTTTGATTAGTTTCTCACCTACATGCCACATCTCCTACTTTCTTTCTTGTTTCTCCTGAAGGTTCGCCTTTTGAGCGGTTGCTTGGGCTGTAGGATTGGATTACTGTCTCCATATCTTTACAGAGTGAGAGTTGGATAAAGTAAAACATCTAGTCTCTACTTTTCTCTGTCTTTCTCTGCTTTCTACTTTTAGGGCACTTTTCCTGTATCTTCTGAATTCTTCTATCGTTTGAATTGGGTTGGTTGCTTTAAAAGTTCCTTCTCTCTGGCTTAAGCCTTGTTTTTTTCTTGGATTTACTGCAACCATATCTTTTTTTCTTAATTTTTTTTGCTAATTCTTTCTTTTGCTACGTTGGACTTAGTGAGTTATTCGTTTGGTCGGCTTTTTTAGATGTTGTTAGTCATTTTTAGGATATCTCTTTTGCTACTTTTCTCTTGGTTTTTTTTGGGCTATTCTATTCCGTTTATCGGCTTATAAGTTTCATTGTTACAGTCTAGCACAGTGATCTATAATTAACAAGTGTTAGTTTAGCAATTGATAGTTCTTATGTTCTCTTTTTTTGTCTTCTTTCTTTCCTTTCCTTCGAATTCTAGTTTTGGGAATTATTAGTACTTCGGAGATTGGGTTACTTATTTTGGGACCATTTTGAACGGTGGTTATTATTTAAGAGTTGGGGTTTAAGGATTTTAGGGCTACTTAGTCCTGGACGCTTGTCTAAACTTCTACCTTTTCTACATTCTTTTTTTCTTCTCTGAAATTCTTTTGATGCTTACGTCCTACTGTATTGAGTTACTGATTGTTTGTACCTGTAACGTTTACATTTTTTTTCGTTTGAATACGTCTGATTTTCGTTAACATTTTTGTATTCACTGTTGATATAAATTCTTTTACGCAATAAATTTCGCGCACTGACATGCGTATGAGCCTTCTTCTTAAGTACGAAGTTATCCTCCATCTTACGTTTAGAAATGAGGTGAAGTAGTAGACATTTTTTTGCGTGCTGCAAAAAGTGGAATTACCACTTATTTAATTTGTGTTTGTGAATTTTTGCCCCAATGGTGAAAATTATTTAAGCTGGCGTTCGTTGTAGCCCGCATTTGTTAGTAGCACCGCATTTGTTAGTAGCACCGCATTCGTTAGTAGCAATTGCATTTTGTTGTATTTACGAAAATTAGAATAAAAACCCGTAAATTAGAAGGGGTAAGTCATTTTTGTTTTGATTCGAATTGTATAATTCATCGCAATTTACGTTCTAGTTTTTTTTCTTTGTTCCGGATTTTTGGTTTCGTTCTTATACGATGTTTTTGGGTATGAAAGTCTTATGAATACGTTTTCGATCTTTATACGTCTGCGATTATGGAAACTACGATCTCTGATTGTCAATTCTATTGATTTAAAAGGCAAGATATCAATCAAATCTTCGTGAAAGATACGATTTATGGAAATTGCATCATATTGCATCATTCAATGAGTCATGATGACCACACCTTAAATAAGAAGCTGCGCGATTCGCAAGTAATAAAATTAAACCTTCAATGACACGTATGTAGATATCTGTAATTATTAGTTTTAAGTTAAGTTTTTGGTTTCAATATTTAACCATTTTATTATAAAAAATATTGTGGCGTCCAACTTATAAAATTTTTGTATTTATCAAATTGAAAATTATTAATCTTAAGTAACGTAAGAATTCCCACGACTCTAATTAATTAAATATAAAAATGCTCATTGCTCTTATGTAGTTTGTGTTTAATGTGTTTTAAATAAATATTTTTGTGAGCTGGCTGGTGCATTCATTTATTTGTATTATGTTACATATTTGGCACCGATTATTTGTGTGATGTTACATACCTTACTTTTTGGTATCGTTTTATGCGCTTCGAAAATTAGTAAACTGTGTTGGTATTTTTTTTTTTGCTTTTGGATCAAATTACTCTTGCTTTCTTGGAGATACCATTCGCTTCGGGCGCTTCTGTTACAGTTTTCGTTGTCGGTATTCTTGAGGATCTGGAAAACCTTTGTCTCTTTTGTATTTGTGGTAATCTAATTAGATTACACGGGATTGGGTTGGTTTTAGATTTTAGGGTTCTATCCGTGGCCTATGCCTAAATTTCAATCTTCATTTTAGCTTTCGTTTTGTTATCTACGCTCCACGCTTTTATCTTGCTCGGAGAGATTCTGTTACGTATAAAATTTCATAACGTAACACCCTGTATATTGGTTGAATTAAAATTAGATTTCGGTTTTGACGACTCTGCCGAGTTTTTTTTACTGTCATTTCCAGTTAAGACGTTAAACCGGCAACTACTTAAAATGGACTGTGATGTTTAAAATTTGAAGTTTTTAATAACATCGATGTTAATGGAAATGAAATTATAATTTCATTACTCATTTAAAGTAGTTTATTCATGACAGGGTAAGTTGTTCATATCCGTTTTTTTAGAATTCTTTGGTAATTTCCTTCTTAATTTGATAGCCGTCCCGCCACGTTTTTGGCTGTATGTTACGATGCATTATCGATCAATGGTTAATATCGACAAATACTTTCATGGGACGAGTATAACTGTGTAAGGCCTACGTTTAAAACTAAAAATAAAGACAAGAACTTTTCTTCGAGATTCTACTCATGCCGCAAACACCTGCGAAACCAACTTTTACTGAATGTGTACAACAGCATTCGATACTCGGGTTCTTATGTGTACTTTGTTTTAGTAGTAATTAACAATTTTGTAGATCTTGCTTTTGTTAGTCATTGTGTTGACACGATTTGCTATGCAAATTTATTCTAGGCTGACTCAACGAGGAAAACGTTTTCTTTGAACAAGTGAGTACTGTCAGAAAGGTCACTCACGGAATTTTAGCTTATTTTAACTTCCGTAATTACAATCATTGTTTCAATACCATTGAGGTAGTTTCACTAATTACTTTGTGTGTATTACATACTGTGTACAAACGATATTTGTTATGTAATTTTCTTCGCTATCGACTTCGTGTAAACTTATGTACTGTGTGTTGCCGATATTTCCGGCATTTATGTATTGAGAATTTCTGAGACTCGTTGTTAATAATCTACGTTATTAAATTAAAGTTGTTATACCTATTTTATCTTTTCTTTGTGGTAACATATCTTTCTTTTGTTGGTTACACGAACACCAGAGTAACAAGGATTACGAACGTGAAATTTGTTACAAGCTTGAACCTTCTGCCTGATCGAGATAGAAGTTTTACTTATAAAAGATCTGGCGCCCTTTAACTCATATTTATTTAAACCTTCCCCATCTCCGACTGTGTGAGTTGGCCGTTCGTAAGACTTATAAGCTTGTAACAGTTTATTTCAAAATATGTAGTTCCGTGTCATATTCTATAACAACAATGTACGTTTTAAGTATGTTCATTATTACACACATTTTGTGTCCATTATTTTCCACAAACTCGAATTTTTTGTGGGTAATAATGAACATGCTGCTGTATCAAACAGGCTTCAGATAATTGGAAACCAAATATCAGGAAATATCACCCTACTTTACTGTAACCACCTACGATTTTTATTTTATTTCAATGACATCTCGGTTTATGACAGTTTTCAATAAAGTAACTAAAAACTCGAACTTAAGTGTTCAGTTCAAACCTATTTAATTAGTAAAATCAACTTACTGGCTTTTCACTTGATTCTTACTATAATATACGCTATGAAGTATAGTTCACACCCAAACACAATATTTTAGCGCAAAGTTTGAATGAATTGTGACTTATGTCTATTATTACCCCTGTCCATAATTACCTGCTCTTCACCTAAATGAGTTTGCCTGTGAAAAATTTACCAAATTATTATTTTTAGAGAAAATTTTTATACTTTAGGAAATTCTTCGATTACAGAGCTGTACAGTTTTTTAAATTTGTCAACATCTTATTTAACACTCTGTACAGTTTATGTTATAAAACTTAATAAACAATTTCTTTTGTTTTGTTCGCTTTTTTTGTTTAAAGCTATTTTGATTTTTTAGTAAATGAAACCAGGGTAATATTTTCACTCTCAATCTAAAGTACCAAGCTGGTTTTTGTTTTTTTTTCTACCCTCCGACTATGATTTGAGTATCGAAAAGTTTTTTAAAAATTTAATGGGAACGCGTTCGTTGTAGTTACCGGTAAATTCCCACAGGGTTATTATTTTTAAATTGAATTCAACTACGTTATTATTTAATTGAACTTCGATGAAGCGTGTTTTGTTGTTTTATTAATTATGTAGTCGCATAAAATGGGGTTTGAAACGTTTTGTTATTTACACAATCATAAAGTAACTATGAGCGCCATCGTTTAGCTGCGCTGTGAACTTTAGCGAAAAAAACACTAGAACGTGGTTACAAATTACATCTCTTATGTAATTTAAAATTTCACAATTATAAAAACGTTTCTATTCATTTTAAATTAAAAGAGATTTAAGATAATTGCTTTATATACTTGAATGCAGAACCATCTGCTTATTTTAATTAAAAAATATTTTTAAAAGAGCTTATTAAGCACGGAATATTAAAAGATACAAAAGAAAATGTTCATACTGTTATTAAAATTTTTAACAAAAATCAACAATATTGATACAACCATTTCATCGCTGCAAGAGAAATGCTGCGTAGTAACGAAAAAAAATATACAACAAAGCGGGTTGAATTTATTTGAATAAAGGGCGTATTTTGCTACTGGAAAATATAATATTATATGAAAATATCGAAATGTATTTTTAATTTAATAAGGTGGCAATGCACCAGATGTTTTTGAAATATAATCCGAGCCTCTTTTATTAATAATAACTTTTATCTACAATACGTCCTTTATTATCATTTTATTACAACACAACTTGATAAAGATGCCCTAACAAATGCTGCTATAATCTAAACACAACAGGCGTCATGTCGTATTGAATTTCCTCTATTCAATTTTGTATCTATTGTACTCTTTTTTTCAATTTAGTTCAGAGCGATTGCATGACGTACAAAGTCTGTATTTGACATTTAGCTCTGTTATTTGTTATGCCCATAATGAACGCACAGCGTCCTTTCTACATTAAAATCGTTTTCAATGTACATACACATTTTCGTAGTTACAAAGAAAATCTGCAGGCACAATTTACTCGATAAAACATTGTGGGTAAAACTTTTATCTCAAAAGCTTTATTGTAGACATTACTCTTGTTAATACCACTAAAATATACCCAGATTTAAGATTTAACACAATCAATACGTTTTACTATAAGAGTTTCTCGGTAAACTCAAATAATGTATTTCTTTATTTGTTAAAGTAAATAGAATAAATCGTGAAGCGAACATCCAAATATTTAAAAAGTCTAAGTTTAAAATCAACTTTTAAATGCACTGTTTATTCATAGTTTAAACATTACGCGTTCTTTACAACAAATGCAGGACATTGTAGAGCTAAAATAACACCCTTGTTGAAAGAGGGTGATGCAGAATGTAAGCATCAGTGAGCCGTAGACCACCAAAGAGCGTAAAACATAATAATCTAAGTAAGGGTAGGTCTGTTTACTCACTCGACTGTATTCGACCACCCAAGCTTAGAGCTTTCACGAAATGAAAGAAACTTCGTAAACTTTCTTTTGTTCAAATTTTAATTACCTTTCCAATTTAGTTTTCTATTTCTTGAAGCAAATGCAATTGTCCCATCCTTATATCTACCTGTTTATTCAAAGAAAATAATTAATTGAAAGAAAAAAATCGCAAATGCAAATAAATTTGTTGCAAGAATCGCCATCTGTCAATTGTCTTTGTCTTAAGATAGAAATTGTGTTCGTTTCTAAGGTATTTCCACTTTCAGAACGATTTCGTGTTAAATGCTACTTTACTTGTCTAGGTGATTGATCACTTTTACCACTCAAATGGAAAGATTCCATCTACATCGTTATGGTCGAGAAACCTTTAGAGATTTCTTAGAATCATGAATCTACCTTTAATTTTTTTAATTTAGTAGGAAGGGTGGCAGTGCGTCACGTAATCGTAAAGATTCTTTAATTTAAATGAATTACGGTTTTTAAGAATTACTTAATATTTACAGCTATAATTACACGAACTAATTTATATGAAAGACATGCTTAACGTATATTGAATTTAAAGTTTTTAATACTTCTTTGATACCTATGTAAATAACTAAAAATGCGTTTTAACCACCTTACACAAGTCTTAAAAAAAATATTATCGTTCTAGGAGTTAGTACCTCCATCTAATTTATAGGTTTTGTAAAAGGTTTTTGTTGTTTTGTTCACAGAGATTGAGTCGCAGGCTTCGTGATGCTAGATTATAAACTAAATTTAAAAAAGCGTCAAAACGATGAAAGTCTAAATTAGGAAGAGATCGTTTAAATCTACTTACAGCTGAAAAAGAGCAAATAACACGACAGAAGTGATAACACAAAATATATATTTATTTTATCACAGACAGTAGTTAAAGAGGACGAAAAAAGTACATATATATATATATATATATATGCATTTGTATCCTCTTCGGCTCCGCATATCTTTAGGACGCCCATCTATCCGGTTGAATAAATTGTGTTACACAAGTTTTTTCCGTATTTAAAGGATCAGGTGTTACACCATTTTACAGGCAAAGGTAGAGGGGTAATGATATCACAAGTTTTTTTCATACAAAATACAAATCTGTATTTAGTACTACCCTAACTCCATATGGGATTACAACGTTTTCGCCTCCTTATATATAAAACTGTAAAATGCTACGGTTGAGTTCACCTCCAGCGACGCTGCCAAAGTTTAAAAATATTTTCAACGCATTTGACAAAACAGCTTATGCACGCTGCGATAATACAGCATCATATTTTGTACTTGTGATTTAGTTTTTACAGTGGTACAACTTAATTTTCAGTTATTGTGTGCAGACAGTGTATTAACATTGTCTTTGAGTAATGTGCAGTTAAACCAGACTGCTGCAATAAATACTTGTTTGCAGTAAGTAAAAGTTTCTTTTATTACAAAATAGATGTATTGGCGTATTGCTGAGAACTCAAAATATTCTATAATTGCTTAGGTACGTCTTTTCAATTACTGTGGTGTACAAAATTCTTGACAACGTTTAAATGTTTTATCGCTAAATTCATTTTTTATGATTATAAGCGGCTTGTGGCTTAGACCGCGTCGTAGTTAAACACCCAGACTTAGGCTTGGTCTTAGTCTCTTCTTGAGAGCCAAAACAAGAATTAGAACTTGACCTTTGCCGTATCGTCGTTTGTGAACCCAAACAAACTGACGTTTCGCAAGACATTGCAGCTTACATCTTCAGAGTGGGAAATGTCACTGAAAGAAAAAGTGTAACCAAGATTTGCTTAGTCTTAAACCGTCTTCTCGGTTCATATTACATGAATGTTTTTCTATTTATACAGCTTAGCGGATTAGTCTGGGAAAGTAGAAAGGAGTTCTAGCCAACACTTTAGTTTTGTCAAAGTTCAGCGTGTGTCCTTGGTTTCACACGTCTTCCGCCACCGCTGATTTATTAACTCTGCGGTGTTTGCACTCAGCCATATGTTCTTTTACTTTACACTCATTTCAGTTATAACGACAACTTGTTTAAACAAGTAGAAGGAGCGGCTTTGCGTTCACCGCTCTCTCCAGTTATAGCCAATATTTACATGGAATATTTTGTAACTGAAATTATGAAAAATGTTGAGTTAAAACCAAAAACTTGGTTCAGATATGTTGATGATACGTTTGCTGTATGGCCTCATGGTGATAAGGTAAAATAATCGAAAATTAAGGCATTCAGTTTATAGAAAGAAAACGCACACTAAGAGATACTTAAACGCAGAGACTCTGTTTTGCATACTTTAGCCAAAAGAGCTATACGTGTGTCAGATAATGAAAATCTACAAAAAGATAACGTAACACTGTTGCAGTCCCTACAACAAAACGAATACGGGTTGAAAGACATCCAAAACGCATGGAAAAGAGCAATAAATCTAAAAGTCAAACAGCCTTATCACCTCCTACTAGCACAGCTTATTTACCTTACTGCATGGGTTTGACAGACAAAACAAACAGGGTGTTAAAAAAACAATATTAAAACTGTCTTTACGATTTAGGATACCCTGAACACCTGGTTTATATTTGTTAAAACAAACGAGGGGCTCTAAAACATGCTGGAGTTTACAAAATTCGTTGTTCCTGTGAATCAAGTAATATAGGACAGACGGGACGCTCTATTGAAGTTAGAGTACAAGAACATATAACTGACTTCAAACACCGCAGAGTTACTAAATCAGCAGTAGCAGAACACATGAGGAACCAAGGACACACGCTAAACTTTGACCATACTAAAGTGTTGGCTAGAACTCCTTTCTACTTTCCTAGATTAATTCGCGAAGCTGTGGAAATAGAAAAACATCCATGTAATATGAATCCAGAAGACGGTTTAAGACACAACAAATCTTGGCTACCAGTATTATATCCTCTAAAACAAAGATCAACCTTCTTGAAAAGGACACAAACACTTACTCCAAGTAATAACGATGTCAGTCAAGCGGCAACGGAAAGATTGGTATAAATATCCTCATTTACACTTTTTCTTTCAGTGACATTTACCACTCTGAAGATGCAAGCTGCAATGTCTTGCGAAACGTCAGTTTGTTTGGGTTCATGAACGACAATACTGCAAAGGCCAAGTTCTACTTCTTGTTTTGGCTGTCAAGAAAAGACTAGGACCAAGCCTAAGTTTGGGTGTTTAACTACGACGCGGTCTAAGCAGAAAGTCGCTTATAATCATAAACATAACAACCGCGAAAGCTTAAGATTTTATATCGTACAATTTTTGTTTAAGTACAAAAATACTTCTAAAATTGGCGATCAAATGTAATCAACGAAAGCAAAATACTCAAAAAATTTGAAAAAGCTGAGGTTGCGTACTTAATAATTAATAATAATGTGTTTGACGATTTGTTTTCTTTTTTTATTTTCTCTAGGCTCTACCGGCTATGAATCGATAGATCCGTTTCACTGCAGCCACAACTCCGATGAAGATCCGACCTTTCATCCAGAAAAGCTGCGCTTAAAACCAACTTTAGTGAATAATCTGCTGTTCAAAAATTTTTCTTTAAAAGCAAACAATATTGCAGATAAAATAGCCCTTTCTAAGTGGATAGACCAACCAATTAAGCATTATTACTAAAGAACGGAAAAAATGCATTTTGCATTTTTTCTTGTTTTTTGGACAAAGTGCATTTTTGTAAAATTACTACTCCAAACTAAAAACACAATCCTCATACCTAAAAAGAGAATTAAGGTAGTTCTCTCACGTGGCTCATTTAGTTATAGCTTTGTTCTCACGATTTGTAAAAATTTCCAATATTTTTTCTCTTATTGTAGCTAATGTTAAAATAATTCTAGTGTCGTTTTTATTTTTATTTTTTTTAAATTAAAGCTTGATTAATTGGCCAAAACATAACTAACATTATCTGTGTCGTGCAGCAGTTATTTTTTATTTTCTTTTTTAATGCTATATTTTAAAAAATGAAAAAATTATAACAAGGTAAAATTCATAATAAGGTTTGTTTTTAACTATAAATATTGGAAAATGCATTTAAAGAAAATACATTTAAAAAATTGTTTTTTACTACCTACAAATTTACAAACGACAGAGTGGTAAATCCCTACCGCATTGCTGTTTACATTTAAAATTACGCTATCAGCATTTTATTTTAGTCGTCCACTACAAGCTTTATAAGTAGATGCTTTTTTAGACTTATAACTTCTTGTTCCGCCAAATTTACAAGAATTTATAGACCCATTACTTGAATTAAGAAGTGAAATGATGCCGCAAAAAACAAATACTTGTTTATTTGCAACTCTGATGCAGTTAGTAAAAATCAAAGTGCCCAATTTGCCAAATACATGGACCACACAGTAAAAACTCACTATGAATTTTACGAAATAAGTCAAAAGCGTACTAAACGGTTAAGGTTGCAACATTGTTAACGTTATTTGACAAAGGGGGCCAAATTGAATACAAAAACAAGGCATTAACTTCATTAATATTAATTCTGATGAAGAGGGCATTTTACCGAACTCACCACTGTACCCGTACAAAAAAACAAACCTTCGACTACAAACGACTGTGCAGGAGAAAAAAGTTGCAGTTTATCAAGTTCTAAAAATGTTGCAATAATAGAAAAGAAGCCGAATAGTTAGGACAGAAAAACAGAAAAAATTGGTACCGTCACACTTTAAACAGCATATTAAAAAGAACTAAGCTCTAAAAATGCTTCGGTGTGTGAGCTTATAAACCAACAGAAAGTGAAGACTTTTGTTTATAATATGTACACAACAGCAGAATTATATTGACACTCAATTTTTATCTGCTTTTTAGTTCTTCTTTAACGCTTCATACAAAAAAAATCCTTTCGTAAAATTAAATGATTTATCCTCTTGTAATTTGATCTGGAGATATACTGTATATATGTATAATGACTTGTTTTATATTACTGCATATATATTATACTTACCTTACTAATCTGTAATATAAGCAAATTAAACAAAAATTGACTGGGAGAAAATACGAAGTATGTAGGTACGACTAAATTCAGAAAATTAATTATATCCATAAACGTCATGTACATACATCTTTGTATCGTTTTTGCCTCTAGCGGTGCTGCCAATACGATGAGGCAAATACGTACTAGTAGCATACGGAGGTGGTTTGGAACTAAATACATCATGAATATAAAACAGCAGCGCCTCTAGTGAATAAGTAGTAGAACTGTATTGTATTTTTGTATGGATATTTAGATCGTTTTCACCTCCGGCAAAAAAATCGTCAAACGATAGAGAGTGTGTCAAAAAAGATAATACAGATGATAAATAAGAAAAACGCTTTCGGCTCCGAAAACGGAGGCAAACACGTAAAAACGGAGGCGAAATCGATCTATTCATATAGCATTTGGAGGTGTATGAGTACTAAATGCATATATATACATACATACAGTGTGTCCGAAAAGTATGGAATATATTATACAGATCGATAAATATGCACTTTACACGAAAAAGTTGTAAATAAATGTTGTTTATCACTTACCACCTGGGAGATATCAATTTAAATTTTTGCTGTAAACAAAATCGCAACGAATAACACTTACATTTTTTTAAATGGCAAGGCACGTCTTTATTATACTCATTTGATAGAGTCTTTTTTTTCTCTTTTCAACCATATGAAACTTGAATACCTTTACATCAAAAAATTTTCAAGAAAAACAAGGACATGTCTAACAAATTTATTTTACTGAGCAGTATTAATCAGATACTTAATATGTAGCATTGAAACAATTGAATGCACTTTAGAACACTGTCACACTTTGTTATTTGTTAGTGCTTGAAATATGGCTCAATTATCTGAGAAACATAGAATTGAAAGTTTAATGATTCTGGGATATGGAGATAGAAGAAGAACCCAAGACGAAGTATGTAATTTATTTAATAACTTGCATCCAGAATTAAACATTTCGCAGTCCACGGTAAGCAAAATTTGGTGGAAATTTCAAGAGACAGGTTCGGTGAAAGATGCGAGTAGAACTGGTAGACCTTTGTCATTAAGTAATGTGGAACGAGAAAATGTGTTCTTGTCTGTTGAGGAAAATCCACAAACTTCTGTTCGGCAAATTGCTAGAGACCATAATTTGAATAAATCGGCTGTACATGACGTTTTAAAAAAAGAAAAATTTCATCCTTATAAAGCTTGTGTAGTTCAAGAATTATTTGAAGACGATTTAGACAGAAGGCTGGAGTTTTGTGAAACAATAACAAACAAACTTGAACGAGATGCACATTTTCATAAAAATATCCTTTTTACTGATGAGGCCACGTTTTGTTTAAACGGCACAATTAACAAACAAAACACACGTTACTGGTCTTCACAAAATCCTCACTGGTATCTAGAAGGACACACCCAATACGAGCAGAAAGTCAACGTCTGGGTAGGAATGATTGGAAGTCAAATTTTGGGGCCATATTTTTTTTAAGGTAGTTTAACGGCGAATATTTATCTCGATTTCTTAAGATTTCAGTTAGTTCCTGCTTTGGCCGAGTTATTTCCACATGAAGTAGATCCAGATATACCTCATAACAGAATATGGCTACAACAAGACGGGGCACCTCCACATTTTGGAATTAATGTCCGCCACTTTCTTAATAATACTTTTCAAAATACATGGATAGGCAGAAGAGGTACGATAGAATGGCCTGCTCGCTCGCCGGATTTAAGTCCACTAGATTTTTTTCTTTGGGGCTATATTAAAAGCAAAATTTATGTAAATAGACCTGATAATGTTGAAGATTTGAAAAATCGCATTAGAGTTGAGATAAGAGCTATAACTCGAGATATGATTTCAAAAGCAATCGATGGTTTTAAAAATCGAATTTACCACTGTCAAATTATGAATGATTTACATTTTGAACATTTATTGTAAGTTTAGTTTAAATACATTTTTTTGTTATAACAATTTTATGTAAAGATATAAATTAAAGTTTAATATTTGCTATTGTGACAGTGCATTCAATTGTTTCAATACTACATATTACGTACCTGATTAATACTGCTCAGTAAAATAAATTTGTTAGACATGTCCTTGTTTTTCTTGAAAATTTTTTGATGTAAAGGTATTCAAGTTTCATATGGTTGAAAAGAGAAAAAAAGACTCTATCAAATGAGTATAATAAAGACGTGCCATGCCATTTAAAAAAATGTAAGTGTTATTCGTTGCGATTTTGTTTACAGCAAAAATTTAAATTGATATCTCCCAGGTGGTAGATAACTAAGTGATAAACAACTTTTATTTACAACTTTTTCGTGTAAACTGTATATTTATCGACCTGTATAATATATTCCATACTTTTCGGACACACTGTATATATATAGTATAGTTATATAAATTTTTCCAAACACTAGCACATAAGTCGGATCAAATATAAGTTATGCCCTATACTGGGCAACACGTGGTACATAAAAAAAATAAAGACTTAGAGACAGACTTAACACGCACTGCATAATACTTTGAGACGCACAAAATGATCTAATAATTAATTGTGTTAACAACCTAACATGTACCTACGGTCATTCTAACAATCGACATGACCAACGAAGTAGTACTCATAAAAATAGAAATTGTAATACTTAGGCCCAGTTGTACAATCATGATTTAAACTAGGGTTTAACTAAACTTGGTTTAAGTTTAAAACTCTATCATATTATTGGTCAACACAAAACTAGCAACCAATAATATGACAGTATTTTGAAATTGAACCAATGTTAGTTGAACTGTAGTTTAAACCATGATTGTACAACTGGCCCTTACAGTTATGTTTTATCCAGTAGATTAGCTAATTCCGTACCTGTATTACCTAAAACGTAATATGAAATCTAACACAAAAACGTACATTCAGCGTTATCACAAGTAAATTCCGTTTTTAAATCATACAATCATTAAAGATAGCAAATGCGCAGCGATTCCTCTCGACTCGACATAGTAAACTCAAGAAGTAATAAGGAAAACCAAGTACCTAGCAGATTTTGAATTATGATATGCGGATTTAGAAGAAGAAAAGCCAAAAAAAACTTGTGCCCAAAATGTCGTCAACAGATGACATGAGATTCTAAAAAAAACCTAAACAAACCCTAGAGATCTCAAGCAAAAAAAAAAGATTCTGATTAAAAAAACACAAATCGGACTACCTAAAAAGTAGAAAAAAAGAATCAGTAATCCAAGAGTCACAAGCAAAAAGTTAAACACTAAGTGAGTGCCAATCCAAGACAAATCCAAACTGCGTAAGCCAAAAACAAAACCGAAAGAAAGAAAAAGAAACAAAGAAAAAAACCAAACAAGAGCAAATAAGAAAAAATAAAAAGCTTCACTTGCTAATCAAACATCGTGAGTCAGTGCTTGTCGTGTTGAAATGTCACATTAAATCGTAAATGCCAAAGAACGCATTAGAATATTCCAAAAGCAAAAGAAACCCAAAGAAAAGAAATACCCTAACGGCGACGGGAGTACGTAAGTACAAGAAGCGACGTTCTAGTTCATTCCAAGTTCCAAACCAAAAACAACAAAACAAAAACCCACTAAACCCAATACAGCAAGAAAAGTAACTGAGAAAGAAAATAAACACTGTTGCATTGAACGCTAAAGAGAAAAGTTGCTAAAAAAGAGAAAGAAAGTGTTCAAGGAACAAACCAAGAAGAAGAAAACAAAAAAAAGCAAAACAAAGAACTGCCCGAAACGCGAACCTTTAAACGCAAAAGAGAAAAAAAAGAGAAATAAGAAAGACAAAAAAGGAAGAAAAGAAACAAACGGAGAAAGATAAGACAAGATGTAGATTTAATATTTTCTCCGTAAAAGAAACAAAATCAAGTGATCAGCCCTTCAATGCCCAACCAACCGCCCAAAATATAAAGAAAAAAAGAAAAAGAAAAAATATCAGTCAATCATAGAACGGATCCGTACCAATTGCTGTCCCCATATTGGAAAGTTTACTCCAAGATTTAAGTGTCTTATTCGTATTGACGAGTTGTGTTAGTCTCGTTGTGTTTCACAGAATCAACTGTTTCTCTCGGCTTAGTTTTCTTGTTTTTAAGACGAATCAAAGTTTGTTTCCGTTTGTGGAATGAGGTTGCTGCTTTGTTGAAGTCGGAGTTTTTGCCTTTAGATTACGACAATCGTCTAATGGAGACCATTCGCAAGCGTACTATGGGGCCTAACGAATTCATTGGTACGTTACCACAATGCGATACCTCTTCCTTCAGCTATCAGAACCGGTCTCAAAGCAAATGCAGCTGAAGGTCATTCGCCGGAATCTAACGCCGTTGTATCAACTTTCTTTAGCGTTGATTGAGATCACACCTATCGCTCAATTAATATCTTTAGGTAAGCGTTTGGAGTCAAGCAACACAGATTGGTGACAAAGTTCATGAGCCATCTGTAGTTTTTGCTAGTAAGATTTCTACTTCCGTCTCTTCTTCTATTCCTGCTACTTGCTCTCTTAATGCTTCTACACTTTCTTCTTCTATATCTACTTTGAATTTGTGTGTATTCGTTGTCGTTCGGTGATAACCCTTTACGTATTGTTCGTTCTTTTCTTTCTCTTCCTTCTAATTTCTTTTTAGTTTCTAGGTTTATTAGGTCTACTAGTGATCCGTGGTATTTAGGTCTGATATCTAAAGTTACTGATTTTTCTCGTCGTTTCTCTCGTTGGTGTATACGTGTACATGTTTCTCCTTCTGATTTTTGCGTTTGGAAGTTAATTCCATCGGACTAGCGCCATCAACTTATTCAGGATCACCATACTCTATCTGATTGTGATCACCGCAGTGTTAGGCGCACTAGAAACTCTTCTCTATCACTTCTACTGGCCTCATATCAGACTTAACGTTGCCGAGTTTATACGTAATTGTTTGTGTTCAAACTCGCAACGAAGCAGTCTTATTAGGTTACGTCACGTTTTGGCAAATACGACGAAGCTTTCCAACACTGGTGTCGCTACAAGTTCTATGCGTCTACATAGGGATCGTGCAGTCTTTTCAGATGTAAAAACCTCTGTTATTGCTTGTGCATCTCCTTTTTTAGTAGTTTCTAATTATTCTTTGCTGCCTGCTTCTTCTAATCGTTCTCTTCTCTTACATTGGTGTCACAAGCTTCGTAAGTTTTTTTTTGGGCTTTTGACTTACGACCTTGCTATCTTTTGGTTCATGTCTTTTGGTTTTGGTGGTTCTAGTCTTTAATTACGTCGTTGGTATCTTGTTGGTTGTGGTTCGGATGCTGTCTATTTGTTTTCTCCATTTTGCTGCCGCCTTCTCTTTTTGGTTAAGTTTTTACTAAAATTCTTTTGGTTTTTTCTTTTCTATCTTACTTCGGGACCGACTACCTTTCTAATTGTATATACATAGTTATATCCGCTCATTCGGCCATTTTGAGATTAGTAAGTCACTAGTGGACTCTTGCTTTAGTTTTAGATTAGATTTTTTTTTATTTTGGAGTTTCTATTCCGCTTGTCGACACTTAAGTCTTGGAGTAAACTTTCCAATATGGGGACAGCAATTGGTACGGATCCGTTCTATGATTGACTGATATTTTTTCTTTTTCTTTTTTTCTTTATATTTTGGGCGGTTGATTGGGCATTGAAGGGCTGATCACAACTGAAACAACTCGTTCGTTATTTATAAAAAAGGGACCCGATTTTTCCAGAATAACGACAGTGATTTTTCAAAATCTGTCAGACCCTTCAAGGAAACAAACGAAAACATAAAAATGCAAACTCTATCAAAATCAGTTTTCATTCGTAGACTGAAGAATGGCGAGAAGCGGGACAAAAAATGGTTACTCTATTTTCCTAGGAAAAATGCGTTCTGTTTTACGTGTAGAATATTTTCTTCCATTGCAACCAGATTTAGTGAACACAATGAATGTAACGATTGGAAGTACATTCAAAAATATGTTTTGAATCACGAAAATAGCATGGAACATAGACACACCATAATATATTACAAAGTTAGAAGTAAGTCTATTGGTAGAGTGGATACAGCCATTGTTTCTTAATTTGAAAAAGATGTTTAGTACTGGAAACATGTACTAAGAAGAATCGTAGTTGTTATTAAGTTTTTGGCATCCAGAGGACTTGCGTTTCGTGGAGCAAATTAAATAATTAGATCTTCTAGCAATGGAAATTATTTAGGATGCTTGGAACTACTAAATCAGTTTGATCTAATTACTGCAGAACATTTGAACAAATACTGAAATCCAGGAAAAGGTCATTTCTCAGCAAATATTTGCAATAATTTTATCAATGTTGTGGGTAAGAAAGTGCAAAATCAAATTATAGCTGAAGTGAAGGAATTTAAATATTATTTCATTAGTGTTGACTCTACACCTGATTTAACCCATGTAGATGAAATGTATCTTATGCAGCACACTTCTAAAATTTGATACTGCTTCATGCGGCACAGTGCTATATAGAAGCTACAAGTTTTTTTCAGTTAATTCAGAATATTTGCAATTTCATTTTTTACAATACAATTTTTGTGGTCTGATATATTGGTGGCAAAATCATTGTTTGAAACTAGATGCCTGCTCGCGCATCTGCGGTCACAGCTTAGCAAGATGGTTATAAAGAATTCTTTGCTGCGCTATCATCAATTTCTGAAGATGATGATCAATCGAAAGACACTAGAAGTGAAGCAGCTGGCAAATGCAGAAGTTGGAAATAATTATTCTTGCGGAGATATGGAATAATATATTAACAACCGTAAATGCAATAAGTGTTAGTTTACTAAGTAGATCTCTTACGATGGATGTAGCAGTGAAGATATTGAAATCACTAATTAATTTTCTGAATAACGAAAAAAATTATTTTGAAAAGTACTATAGCATTGCTAAAGATCAATTTCCAGAAAATACAACGTAAAACTGAACGGAGTTTGTAAATCAAATTTTTTGATGGACCAGCTAAAGAAACCCAATTTAGTGACAAAGAAAAGTTTACAATTGAAGTTTTTTTTCCAATTATGGATTCGTTAATAGCTGAACTTAATCGGCAATTTGCTGCATGTGACAGCGTTTTCAATCGGTTTGGTTTCCTAACAATTTTAAAAATAATCAGTCAAGTCGATTTGCACCTTAGTTGTTCAAAATTTGTAAACAATTACAGTTGCTACAAGCTTCTAGTAATTTACGAACCTTGCACGGCCAACACGCTGTAGGATTGAAACCTGTCGGAGAGAAGGGAGGTTCAAGTGATTTTATTTTAAAGGGCGTCAGATTTTTTTTGCGGATATAGCTCCTGCTAGATCAGCACAGGAGGTCCGAAGCTTGTATAAAATTTTTAAGGTTCGTAAAGCTGGAGGAAACGAAGAAAGAAACCAAATCGTTAACAACAATTGTACTTTAATTACTTTAGAAGAACATATTAATATTTGAATCAATAACAATTAGAGACAATTCGATAGCATCCCAGCAGGTAAATTTAATTTGAGTACAAGTATACGTAGGCACTAAAACACCAGAAGTATCGGCAACTTACAATACAATTAAATCAAGAGTGTAACCAACAAGACATACAAAAATCTTTGTAAGTAAATTACATTAATAATAATTGACAATAGATGTAATCAGCATGCGATAGCAATTTAACTTAAACTAATTGAGTAATAGTAATAAGAAGCAAATCATTTTAAACGTTTAGACACGAGTAATAAATATGATTTATGAGCAGCACCGTAGCGACAACGAATAGTTAAAATCAAAAATTGACTTACCAAGATTCAGGTGTACTTTCAGAAAACGTTTTCCTACTGGCTTCCTGTAATCAAACTACCTGAAAATAATCGTGTCTACCTGGTGACTCATAAACTACAACATGTACAAAGAAACATTTATAAAAAGTAGGAGAACCCAAGCGTATCGTATGCTGTTACATATGCCCTTTCGTCCAAGGTGGTATTAGTTATCAATTGCCTCCGAATAGAAATTCAATTGTGTCTGCCCTTGTATCGCAGAGTTCATAGGTCCAATGCTTCTTATTATAACTTATAACGTAGAGTTTAAACTGGTACAGACAAGGAAACCCAGATTTGAGAGGTAGCACATAGCGCTAATGAAAAGACATGAAAATTACCCTTAATTCCAAAAATAATAGAAACCACTTACCATGCGTGGAATAAATTAATTAGTTATAGATATTTTCATTATACATCGTGTCACAACACGTGAATGTTTTAAGAAATTAATTTTAATTTACGCAGTCATAGGTTAGGTAGTGAACGATGTCAAAGTAATAATGATCACCTGTCGTTTTCTCAGTCGGAAGGAACCAACGATGCTCGATAGATGGCGTCGAAAAATGAAAGTAACTTTAGTTCAACCAATATACATGGTAGTGCATTTTTAAATTTATGCACGTAACAGTCTTGATGTAAATGGAGAAGAATTAGAGTTGAAATGCATTCATTTGGCACAATATTCAAATTCAGACGAAATATATAGAACCCAGGAAATCAGTTTATTGGAACTATACAATATTTTAACAACTAACAAATTAGAGGATACATTTCCTATTGTTGCCATTTTATCGAGAGTATTTTTATCATTAATAATAACTAACTGTAGTGTAAAACCTTCATGTTTTAAATTGGCCAGAATCAATAACGAACTGAGGAGTACCATACTGCAAGAGATACTAAACAGTCTATCGTTAATGTGTATAGTAAATGAGATAATGCTAGGATATAAACTTTGATGACATACTAGACGATTTTGCACACCTAAGATCAAGAAAAGAATCATTTACATAGCGCGGATTATTTACAGTTATTAATCTTAACGTTTTAGGATGAGATTTAATCTTTGTATTATAGTTAGAAGAGATTAAGTTTTATTTTAAAATAAATGTTTTGACGACTTTATGTAAAACTGTATATAATAATATTATTTTTGGAGGGGCTTCATTTCCACCTTGGGCTTAGGTCCCCAATCATATGAAAGACGGCACTGTAATATTACTGTCTTGTTCATTCTTCTTTATATATTTTTATGTTTTCCATGCTTGGGCAACCTTTGTTTCTCCCATGCATCTATCTAATTTTTTACATTTTTGTCTCCATATATTTAATTTTTTTTTAATAGCCTGTTTAATCTTTTGTCTTGTCTTGGAAGCTTAATGATTTATCGTACGCTTTCTTTTTAATTTTTATAAAATTTTTTTATATTTTTATGGCTACCATTCTGGATTTTGTCTATTTATTTATGCTTGGTGTATACACATGTTTATTCGTTCATAAATTTTATAGGGTATTGGTTGTGTTGATTTCTATATTAAATTTGACTGTGTCTACTTTTTATTTTATGCATTTTTGTACTTGTGTTATGTTTGTTTTCTTGTAGTTGACGATAATTTTGGCCATCAACAGATGATGGTCTGATACTAGTTCTACAACATGTAGAAAAGATGACTTTGGATTTAATGACATCGAAAGTCAATGATCTATTGACAAGTAACGTCGTCAAAATCTCAACTATAAAATAGGTTAGCAACAGTGTCGGTATAATTGTGAAAAACAACATCAAAACTATCGGACAGCTTTTTTTGTTCTTTTGAAACTCATCAGCGCTAGGATACACTGATGTATTTTCACAGCTATACCGACAAACAATCGTAATCTTTTGTGTCGTGTAGACATTACCAACATATTTCAATGATTTTGGAACGCCATCTTGTGGTAAAAATACCACGTATATTAAATTTAGTTCTATTTCTGATGTTGTTTTTCACAATTATACCGACACCGTTATTAACAATAAAATTTGATATTTTCTTGTAGTCAATCCGCACAAGATAATACAATGGTTATTTATTATTAAAGAGCGGACAGTCAGGCAAATTCCTGGAGCCTGTCTATTTTGCCTTTTTGTGTAAATTTTTTGTCTTTTTTGTGTAAATTTTTGTCTTTTTTGTGTTTTTAAAGAGTATTATTTTATATTGCTTTTTACATATTGAAACGTTCGAGAAGTTATTTGCAAATGCAAGAACCTTCTAGAAGCTGTTATCCATCTTCTAGAAGATATACCGAAAAATAGGGAACGCTCGAGAAGGATTTCCGTATATGTATATATACCGACGAGACAGATCGTAGGTCAGTTATTGCTGGAATGCGAATACAGCAGTGTTAAGAAGATTATTAAAGTGGAAATAAATCGTTAGCACGCGTGTGTCTATTTAAATATACCGAGAATAATCGTGTACGTGATTTTTAGTGTAAACAACTGTGAAGCTACCCGCGGACGTTATCTTATCTTCCTGTAAGTGATAGTGTTATACAACGATTATACATAAATTAGTGTAAGTGTTTTCATGAAATATTATTACATTTAATTAGTTCGGTTAATTTAAAAGTGAACATATTTCTAGAATAAGTAAACGTATTTTTAGTCGTTTAAATAAATTATTAGTTTGTAATAAATAAATCCGCAACAATATGAATTTTGAAAATATTGTGTAAACAGTGTTTTAATAGGTAGATGACAATAACGCATTAAAGAATTTTACTTAAATTAAGTACAATAATATAATTAACATGTTTTGCTCAAAAGGTCTTACCACGAATCTATAAATAACAACAGGGGTTTTCATGTTTTGTTAAACAATGGTTTCCAGAAAACATTAAATACAAAAGCCGCTTATAGAGAAGAACTATTGTAAGAATTTATACTAGAATTATGTACAATGACAGGCTTAACAGAACACTATTTACAAAACCGGAAGGATTCTGTCCGATGGGATTCTTTTAATGACTAAAACACATGACTAAAATATTCTTTGTTTGTTATAAATACCTGTGATTTTGTCACACTGTGATAGTCTATTGCTGTTGTGCTGTGAGTTTTAAAAAATGCCACCTAATAAACAATCAAAATTTGAAAATAATTACAAGTGGAGTAAATTGGACAATAATTTAACAACCGACGGGAAAAAACCTTTTTTGTCAAGTTTGTTCAAAATTAGTAAGTTTGTATTACCTTAATGTAAATGCTTTTAATTACTAGTATATGTATTATTTTAGATCGGTGCTACAAAAAAGTTTTATGTAAAACAACACTTGGGTAATGGTTTACATTTAAAAAATATTAAAAAAACTATAAAACAACCATTGTTAAAAAACTTTTTAGAACATCAACAGAATAAACCTGGTCCATCAAAAACAACTTTCGCTCTAGATTTGTGCTAAGCATTGGTGTCGGCTCAAATTCCTCTTAAAAAACTTGATATCAATTTTCGCAATTTCCTCGAAAAATATACAGAACAAGTTGTTCCAGGTGAATCAACTTTGAGAAAAAATTATTTAGTAGACATATGTTACCATCAGTAAGCAGTTTAATTAAAGTATTAATAGTTTTCAAAATTCTGGTTTACCTTTTATAGAAAATACAGACAATAAGGAATGACATTGGGGACCATTACATTTGGACTTCGGTTGATGAAACAACCGATTGCAGAGGTCGATATATAGCAAGTTTTGCAGTTGGTAAATTGGCTGAACTAGAACCAGGAAAAGCTCATTTGCTAGCATCCAAAGAAATTCCACAGACCAATCACAAAACACAAACAAAACAGTTTTTTCGATAATTGTTTACGTAAGTTTTTTTTAATAATTGATTACTTCAAGCCAATCTATTAATTACAATTATATAATTGTAATATGTTTGTAGGACTTCTGTATCCCAATGGCGTAAAAAAAAAGAAAAAGTTCTCTTATTCGTAACCGATGCAGCACCTTATATGATCAAATCCGCTCAGGCCTTAGAAATATTTTATCCAAATTTAAAACATTTAACTTGTCTAGCACATGAAATCCTCGGGGGAACCTATAACCCCTAGAGGGCGCGTCCCCAGGTGGCGGATAGGGGAATACCCGGTAGATATACCAGGTAAGAGGGAAATCAAATACCTCCCGCGGACCAACATGTAAAAGCTGCGTCTGACCCAGATTGGGCGGCTGCAAACGGTGTCTATTCCCCATGTGAGAAGCGGCTGACTACACACTCGCCAACACGCAGTAGGATAGCGCGGCGTTTGTATATCCTATACCCCACGCCCAAATGGCGAATTACAAAACATACGGAAATATACCTCAGGTGGGCATGGATAAACCAAAATCCCACACCCTCAGAGCGAGGGTCAGCTTCATGGATTCTGGGGGAGGCAAAAATTCGCAAATATATTCAAGACACAGACCTGGACCAAAAACACGACGTTTAAACATTGCTACCTACAATACACAAACACTCTCATCCGAAGAAAGACTAGCACAATTAGAAGAAGAACTAGAACACATAAAATGGGACGTAGTAGGAATGAGTGAATTAAGAAGGAAACATGAAGGCCAAATAAACCTGACATCAGGAAACATACTTTACTACAAAGGAGAAGAGGAAGCCTTATTAAGAGGAGTTGGGTTTATAATACACAAAAGGCATGCAAAGAACATAATAGATATAGGAAGTATAAGCTCAAGAATTATATATTTAATTTTAAAATTGAACAACAGATACAACATCAAAATAATACAAGCCTATGCACCAACATTGCAAGAAGTAGACATCTTCTATGATGATATCACAAAGGCAAACGAAAATATCCCAACACATTATACACTCCTTATAGGAGATTTCAACGCAAAGACAGGACAAAAGGAAGACGAAATGAAAACATCTATGGGGCAATATGGAGTACGAAAACGGAACGAGAGAGGTAGAACTCTATTAGGATTCTGTCTACAAAACAACATTTTTATAATGAACAGTTTTTTTAAAAAGAACGAAAACAGAAAATCGACATGGAAGAGTCCAGGTGGCATCACCAAGAAGGAAGTAGACTTTATAATATCAAATAAACGGCAAATTATAATAAATGTTGAAGTTTTAAACAAATTTTCCATTGGAAGCGATCACCGCCTGGTGAAAACTACTATAAATATTAACCTAAAAAACGAAAGAGGTAACCTTGTAAAAAAGCAAGCTAAAGATAAAGGTAATCATGAAAAATGGACAAATGTCGAAAACCGGCAAGAATACACAGACATGATAGAAGAACGACTAAATCAGAAAAAAGATGAAGAAAGCATCGAAGAAAGAGACGACGTTATTGTAAAAACACTAAAGGAAGCAACTCAGAAACACTGTAGCAAAGGAAACCTACGCACTAGTAAGATCAGTGCCAACACAAAATCCCTAATAAAAGAAAGGAGAGAAATGGGAGACAAAAACTCTGAGGAATTCAGAAAAATCAATAAGGAAATATCAAAAAAGTTAGAAAAGATATTCGAAAGTATAACACCACAAAAATCATCGAAACAATCGAACAAAATAAAAAACTGAAAGTTCTGAAACGTCAAATAAATATTGGAAGAAAAAGTATAATAAAACTAAAAGATGAAAATGGAAATACGATAACAAACAAATCTGATATTGTAAAAATTACAGAAAATTTCTATCGCAAACTATACCAAAATGAAAATCCTGCAGAAGTAAAAGACATAAAATATATCAGAAACCAGGGATCGGAAGATATACCTGAAATTAGTCTGGAAGAAATAAAAACAGTAATTGGAGAGATGAAGAATAACAGATCACCAGGAGACGATGGAATAGTTAGTATAGCTGTCCTAAAAGCCTTGAAATCTCTATTTAACGAATGTCTCATAGAGAAAAAAACACCCACTTGATGGGACAAGGCCATCATCACTCTTATGCATAAAAAAGGAGACGCTACAAATCTGACCAACTACAGACCTATTAGCTTGCTACAACACATATATAAGCTCTTTACAAGAATACTAGCAAAACGTATAAGTGTAAAACTTGACCTATACCAACCAAGAGAACAGGCTGGATTTAGAGTAGGGTTTAATACGAATGATCACCTAACAGTACTTAAACTACTAATTGAAAAATGCGTAGAATATAACAAGCCTCTTATGCTGATATTTGTAGATTATGAAAAGGCATTTGATTCGATAAATCAGCAACAACTCTTCCATGCCCTTTCGCAATGCCAAATAGACTGCAGATGCACGGGTTTACTAAAATACATATATAACCACGCAACCGCATCACTAAGATTACACAAAAACACCAACACATTTCAAATAGAAAAAGGGGTAAGACAGGGAAATGTCATATCCCCTAAATTATTCACGACACTTTTAGAATATATGTACAAAAACCTAGATTGGGAACAGTGTGGAATTAACATCAATGGTGAATTACTAAATCATCTAATATTTGTCGATGATCTAGTCCTAATCACAGATAAGATAGACGAAGCAAATAAAATGCTACAAGAACTCAAAGCTGTCTCAAAGGAAGTCGGGCTTGACATAAACTATACAAAGACAAAATATATGACAAACCTGGTCCTGAGCGGTAACATTTTGGCAGATGATATAAAAATCGAACAAGTATACTCATACAAATACCTGGGACACGAGTTAACCATTGGGAGAGATAACCAAACCTACGAACTGAAGAGGAGAATCAATGTAACATGGGCAGCCTACAGTAAGCTCAGCAACATCTTTAAATCAGATATCCCAATATGCCTGAAGAGGAAAACGTTCGATCAGTGCGTACTCCCTGTTCTCACTTATGGGGCTGAAACACTAACATTGACCAAGAAAACCATAAAAAAAATAAGAGTAACCCAGACGGCAATAGAAAAGTCAATGCTTAGAGACAAAATACCAAACACCACAATTAGGCAGCAAACAAAAGTAAAGGATGCTGTGTTGAGGATAGCTGAACTGAAGTGGAACTGAGCGGGACACGTGGCAAGACTGAAAGATGAGAGATGGACAAGACGAATGATTGAATGGAGACCCAGGCAAGACGCATTCAGAAGCAGAAGTAGACCACCAACAAGATAGGCCGATGATGTAAAAAGAGTTGCAGGAAATTGGATCCAGATTGCACAGGACAGAAACAAATGGCAGGGTTTGAAGGAGGCCTATGTCCAGCAGTGGACGACCTAGGCTGGGGAAGAAGCACATGGAATACAGGGTGTCTGAATTCATTAGAGACGAGTTTGCAATAGTAAACAAGTTAATTTCTGCCACCAAAAAGGTAAAAATCTCTAACATATTAGATTATCTTTTTGATTATTAGATTTTGTTTTAGGTTTTTGTGAAAGCACAATTACGGGTAAGGGCCTATAAAGAAAAACTTCCAGATGTTAAGCTTCCACCGGAACGTATCATAAGAAGATGGGGAACTTGGTTATCTGCTTGCATTTTGTATGCCACACATTTTGAAAAAATTAAAGAGGTACAGTTCATACTATAATCTGACATACATTAATTGAATTGTCTTACTTCAGGTGGTTGAATTATTTGACGAAACGTCCTCTGCAGCAATTGCTAAATCTCAAAAAGCTTTTAATGACGAGGCTGTTAAGAGAGGACTAGTTTTTATAAAAACACACTTTTTCGGCATTCCTTACGAATTAAAGAAGCTAGAAAAAAGCGAAACCGCAATGACCGAATCTTTCGCTACATTCGAAAGAATAAGAGCAATTATAAGAGCATGTCCAGGGACTATAAGAAGAAAAATTAATCAAAAATTGGATTCCGTCACATCAAAAAAACCCTTCTTTTGACCTTTTTAAACAACAGACTAAAATTCAAAAAAGGAAGGTCATGAAGCATCAACAGAAAGTATCTTTAACAATAACGGAAACATCGGCATTAAAATTTGCTCCACTAACATCTTGTGATGTCGAAAGAACTTTTTCCTTCTATAAAAATATTTTAAATGATAAAAGGCAACAGCTTCTTGGTCAAAATATTGAAAAATATTTGATTTGTGCTTGGGAAAATAATAGCACTTAATAAATATTGTAAAACAAAAAAATAATCTGTAAAGTTTAATAGATATTTGTGCCTTTTTATTGCCTTTTTGGCAGGTTTAATATGACTTTTATGCCACCTTTTTTGGTATTTTTTTTGCCTTACTATCCGCTCTTTAATAATCACTATAAGAACGTGAAATGTCCGCGTACAACAAAACAAATTGGATTCGTTTAATAAATGTCTTAATGATTCGTTAGGGAAGTGTCACGTTGGTGTTGTATTTCCTATAGATACCGTTGAACATTAATGACTTAGTTTTTAATTAAAGTGGCGATGGTTTTACAAATTTTTAGAAGTGGCAGCTACGGGATTTGAACTAAGGACTATCGGTGTAATGAAAGACTTATGTGGGATACCTTTAGCTACACCACGGCGGATTGCTTGTAAATTATGCTTAGTTAAAGTATCAAATTCGTACGTTTTTAATGTTTGAAATTTACATATATTACATTTTTTTAAATTGTAGAACAAAACTATAGAAAACTTGTAAAGTTGTCTAAAAATTTTAAGACAAGGATTTGAAACGTAATGACAATGCACAAATAATTTTTTTCAGCTGTTTACGACAGATTTGTAGGTTAAAATCTTTAAACAGTGTTTAAAATAAAATTTTTTGCTGGAGTCTAAGATATTATGTATCTTGTAGTTTTTCGATAAACAAAATCTGCTATGTATGCAAACATGTCACTGAAAATCAAAAAAGTTTTTTTTTAAAGCAGATGAGGTAAATTTATAAGTATGTAAGAATTATTCGTACATAATAAGTATTGTTACTAGGAAAAGAAACAAAGAAACTAAGTTTTCAAAAACCAAATGGAGTAGTTTGACAAATTTGATTTACGTATCTTAAAAATGACCATTTATTTCATTAAATGTATATCGTACTCAAGAAGATTTTAACCTCAGACGAAAGCTATCAACATCGAGGACTTTAGCTTAAAAAATTAATTACAGAAGTGTACTCGATAACTCAAGATAATTTTTTTTCAAATTAGGTTTGATTATAAAAACTTATAATGAAAGGAAATTGTTGTTTGCTGATGTCGTTACCTAACAAAGAAAAATATGGTTCTCTATGAGTGAATAATGATAAAGACAACTATAGTTTAAACCAGAGGTTCCTAAACTTTTTTGTGTCGTAGACCTCTTGCCATGTTTTTCGGTTTTGGGTAGACCCCTTACTTACCTGATATTGATTTTTTGTAAATTTTTAACTGTAGTGAAGTTTAGTGTTAAACACTTACACATGTTAAACTTTATACGTTTATTAATTGAATTTAAATTAAAACTACTCAAAATAAAAGTTTGTATCTGTTATATGAAATATACATTACATAAAATAAACATAAAATAAACTAAGCAATAAGTAAATGTTTTTAGTGAGAAGGATGAACCTGATGCTTTAATAATAAATTATCAACATTAGGCGTCAATTTTGTAAGGTTTAATCTTAAATCTTCTCGGCTAATGATGTCCAGTTTGTTTCTTTTTTTCGTTAGGAGATTGGTAACAGCGCTGAACCCCCTTTCTACTAAGTATGACGATGGAAAAGAAATTTCCTCGTTATATTCCATAATACGGGATAAGTAACGGGTATGTTGTTTTGCAGCCAGAATTGCTAATATCCGTTTTTAAACTGAACCTTAAGTTCTTCGTTTGTACTTAGTTCAGTCAGTTCCTCTTGTATTATGACAGTCGTTTTTTCTATGTCACCATATGGGTTAATTATCCACGGTGGTATTACCATAGTCAAAACACCATCAAACCTAGTTTCAAAATCTGAATAGAGGGCATTTAAATGTTGAACGTAGGTTGAAACGTCGATTTCCTCTCAGTTTGTCTATGACAAATTGGGGAACTGGAAAAATTTGCCCCGTCCAATATTTTGCTTCATTATAGTTTAACTCTGGCAAGAAACGCTGATAAGATGGACTTTGTTTTAATCAAATTTAGACTGTCACTTTGTAACTGCAAATTAACCATATTAAATTTTGTAAACAAATCTGTTAAATATGCGATATCGGTTTTCCACTTCATTAAATTGTCTTTTAAAATTTTATCTTTAGTATCCAGAAATTCTAAAATATTCTCAAAAAATGCAAAAAATCTTGTCATAAATAAGCCTTTCGACAGATAGCGTACTTCAGTGTGAAGGAATAATTGATGAAAGTGTTTGTCATTTTCTTGACACAATTTCGCAAATAAGCGCGTATTTAACGCGTTGCCTCAGATTCGGTTTACTGCATCAATGACTAATTGAAGAGATTCATGCAATCTAACACTTAAATTTTTAGCAACTTAATGTTGTCGATGAATGACGCAATATATTGCTAACACCCCTGATACATTTTGTTTTAAACAGCTTACAAATCCACGATAACGTCCAACCATGGCAGGTGCTCCATCTGTAGCTACTGATATTATCTTTGATAAAGGGATTGCTTTTTCAATGAAGTAATCCTTCAAAACATGAAATATGGATTCACCTTTACTGTCGGTTGTCACGGTTCTTAAGAAGAGCAGTTTTTAATGATATCAGATGCAGGTTTGCGTAAAATAGTTTTTACCTCTTCGACGGCTGGCAAAGTTAACTTCTTTCCGATAGTATGCGGTTTTCCGGATTTTGCTATAAGTAGCGAGATATTGTAAGACGCCCGCAAACCATCATCGTTTCTTCGTGACGTCGAAGCGAACATTCTGTTCAGCGTGGGTCTCTTTTGAAGTTTATCTTTGAGTGTTTGAAAGTATTTCAAATCTTTCTCTGTTTTATCAGGGTGACATCTTCTCAGATAATCCTGCAGCTTAGATGGTTTCATAGCGTCATTGCCCAAAACTTTGTTTCATAAAAGGCACATAGGCAATTGTTTGTCCGACAATGATGGAATGAAGCCAAGTTTCAAATAATCGACACTGTACTGTCTACATTTCTTTTTAGATTCGGACATGGCATCAGTCATCTGTGGGCAAAATTAATCTATTTAAATAAGACATAAAGTCCAGCAGCTGTATATTAAAAAATCAAAGTCAAATTTAAATCGTATGGTCTTAGATTTTATGGCAGGCATAGACGTACAGCCATAATAAATGAATGTGAGAAAGGGAATGTTATGAATGTTACTTAAGGTTTTGATATGATAGAACTTTAAAAAAATTTTGAAAATAACATGACAAAAAATGTTAAAACAAAATATTATACAACTAACAATAATAACAAATTGTTATGCGATTTATCTGTACGTATACATTCGACTGTCATGTGTAAAAATTCTCTGGTTCCACTTTAGCAATAATACAAAATTTTATTTTAATATAGAGAAGTATGTACAGTGCAATATCCATAATCCGAACTTTCGTAATCTGCACATTCCAGTAATCCAAACTGTCCCACAGTGTAACGACCAATGGACAAAAGTACATGTTTTTTACTTTTTTTGTGAAGTTATTTGGTAAGATATATGTATTTATAAAAGAATAATAAATGCCTAGCAAGGTCGTAAATATTGACATATATACATATTTATTTATGTGACCGGCCAAAATATGTAGTTTAATTCCAAAATAATTTTTTTTAATATGTTTCCTATATGTAAACATTTAAATTCTATGAAAAAAAAACAAACAAATAAGAGTGTGTATTGGAAATTCTTCAAAAAACACGCAACTGTACAGTTGTGGATTACTTATTTTCTTAATTTATCTTTCAAACTGGTAACATATTGTATGTTAATAATAATACTTAATACTTAATATGTATGTACAGTTGTCTTTTTTTAGATTTTTCCGAAAACATTTCATAATCCCAACATCTCCTTCCAGCAATTAGTTCGGATTATGGAGATTGCACTGTAATTATAATAACGATTGCTAAAACTTTGAAAAAGAAGCTATTGAGGAGTACTCGTGTAATTTTGCATGATTTTAATAATAAACTACTAACAACTGAAGTCATGATTGGCGTAATTTATCTATCTTTGCTAACTACGAGTACAAAACTAAAATTTAATAAAAACTAATATACTTATTTTTATCCGGCACTCTCAAACAAAATAACACTGATTCACTATAATTTGTGTGATAAACTACCAGTTTATATTTTTTTAAATATTTTCTTAGCAGTTTCAGTTTCAAGATTCAGGAAACGAATAAACGTATTTGTCTCACATTTGTATTTATAGAGTGACGAATTGTCAGTGTAAGTTCGCGAAGCTCTGAGACTGGGCGTTTGCTTGTAACAAGATGATACTGGTATATCATTATGTGCAGGTTTTTACAAGTTCAAAATGTATTGCGACCACAAAGCGAATGCCTACATCCTACAACTTACACAATTTTATAAACATATATAATACGTTTTTTACTTCATAGGTACTTTTATAAATAATGTATATGTCTTTATATTATAAGATAATATAATGTAAATAAATAGGTACTATCAGTGTATGTTGAGATCCACTATCGTGGACCCCCATTTTCATTTCATAGACCCCCAAATTTTTTTTTCGCTGACGTAGACCCTGTGCAGGTTGTCATAGACCCCTGGGCGTCGATATAGACCACTTTGGGGATCACTGATTTAAACATACGTTTGTTCGTTGTTCTAACATGTCTTCGTGTAGTTAAAAGTTTTAAAAACTTCAAAAATATTTGGTTATTGTAATTTATATTCAATTTGTAATTGCACACGTGTGTTACCACAAAACGGTTTTCAAAAGTTTAAAAGTTAACTCAAAAAACCGATTTTGATAAATTGCACAATTTACGTTTCATAAAATTCAAAACGTAAATATTATTGGAGTGTTATTTATTTCATGTTCTAATAAAATATATCATAAATGTTTTTGCAACAAGTTGTGAAAATAATTTTGTGTTCTAAGTTTTTTACACTAAAAATACGTTTTTGATTTGTTTTGAGTGGCTTTGTTTTACTAAGGAGATAACAATAACGTCAGATATCTTGAGAAACTGTTTTTAATGCTACAAATATTACTTATAAAAATATTTAAAATAATTTATTTGAATGCTGCATTTCATGCCCAAAGCTATCGTTATAGTGTCTACAGCGTTTTCTGGTAGAAAAATTTATACACTTTTTTATAGTTCTATAAACATTATATTAAGTTCTTAACATAATAGATAATAAAAGTAACCATAATGCTATTAAAATAAATAAAATGTTTATCTCGTGTTATCAGCAAAAAAAAATTACAATTAATTTTTTTGTAATTACACGCAAATAGTATCATAATCGCTGAAGTGTTATACAGAAAAAAATAAATTTTAAGCATGAATAGGTTTGACAATGTAGACTGATGGTACAAGTAGATCAATGCGTGTATAAAGTTACAAAAAATATATATTTTGAAATTGAATATATTCGTGTTGCAAGATTTAATACGACGTCTAACCGATTAAAAATGATTCTAAAAAATCGAATTATAAGGCAAGCATTTTTCAAATTTCTGCTTCTTTTTGTGGGGTAACTTATATTGTGCCTGTTAGTCGGTAAACTTTCAAAAGAATAATTACGCTTCTGTAGCTTTAGAAATAAAACACCATGAATATGTTGTTGGTAGGAATGTGGTCGTTTTGTTTTTGTCTGAATATGTAATTTAAGAGTGAACGGCTTCAGCGGTCGTTGTTAGTGTTGTGATCTTAACCCGGAAGACGTATGTGTTTCTAACGATTAAATTTTTGTTAATTAGACTAAACTATAGAAAAAAAATTCATTTATATGAGTTGGTCATTGACAAAAAAAAATTATTAAACGACAGATTATTTCATATATATTTTGCATTATAGCATGAAACTTATTGATTGGACGAGCAGAATTACATTATTGGGTGTACATAGCACATATGTTATCCCTTATCCAGGCTATTACATTAATCATTTGAAAGCGGGCACAGTATGTATTAAACTTCTCGTAGACTATTGAACCGAATGAGCTGTCAATAGCAGAAATGTACGGGGCGGATGGTTATAAGCACAAAAAAAATGAAGCTTGATGGTCTCAAATTATCGATAAATCTTCATAATGGCTTTATATAAACTGATATTAGATTATTATGATTACAATATACTGAATTTTAGAACTAATGACTGACATTTAAGTATAATGTACTACTCGCAAAGTGCTCTTTATATATTAAATAAAAAGCCCCAAACACATTTTTTTTGCTTAATAAATGAGACTCACGGCGACTAATGGCAAAACATATAAAATATAATGTATATTTACTTTGCTCTCCAAATTAGAAACTACAAATTTGACGTGAATCATATACGGAGCTTGATTAATTATACATGCAGAATACGACTAGTATGAATTTAACACAATCACAGTTGAGATTTAAATCCGCTACAACATTAAAATTTAAGACCGTGAAAAATTAGAGATGCAAAAATAAGTTTATTGCGAATTTAGTTTACAATTTATGTTTATGTAAATTACTCAGCAGCCACTTGCATATGTACAGACTGCAGGCGACCTATATTTATTTATGTATTAACTCTTTAATTCCAGTAAGTCGCGACTAACAGTAATTTACATTTTTAATAACGTTCGTAAATAATTTTTTTAGTTTTTTAATACAATGTGATGTTTGCAATAATTCTGATTAAGTTACGTCATTGCATAGAGTGGAGATAAAAAGTTTGAAAAGTAAAAGAAATAAGAATAAATGTAAATAAAAGCAAATGTAAACATACAAAGATCTAAAACTGTAATATAATGCAAAAGTTGTAATAAAAAATAAAACACAATAATAATAATAAACGTGCAAATTATAAATATACGTTTATCAAAAGCAAAAATTCTTATTTACCACGGCAGCAGTCGGAACACAGATCTCTGGGTGTGAGCTTGAATGAAAGTAAAATACACAGGCGTAAATTCCTTTAATTTATTTGCAATTATAACATATTACACTAACTATTTACATTAAAGAAAAATGAACAATATTTAGATTAAAACAATATTTGGACGCCAACCACCTTTAAATTGGTGATAAACAAAAAGCATAAAAATCTATTAATCGATATCAAATTCAAAATGAATAAACGTTTAATTTCTTACGGAGTATGTATTCCAAAAAGTTTTTGATAACACAATTTAATCATTTCGAATTTAAAATGTAATATGTAGTAGAATAACTTCAAGCTGCCTCACCATATATGACGTTATCTGAGATCTACTATTTATAGCACATTCTTTGTTCAAATGATAAGCTTGTTCTAGAACAAAATAACGAATCAAACGAATCTAGATTGGAAAGCAAAAACAGCAGGCATAAAACCAAAAGATATCAATCCAATGAAGAAAAAAAAATCCAATAACGGAAAATTCCAGTAAAGAAAAAAACTGTTGCGTTACTTACAACGGTTTTGAGAATAAATTCCTTCGTCTAAATGCATTGCGTCACATTGTGAAATTACAGCAATTAGTTGGAAAGAATTAAAATTAGTTTGTATGCGCTTTTACGCCATAATTGAAAAAAATTGTCTTTCTTGCAACACGTACTACGTGCAAGCCTAAAGATGGCTCAAACGAAAGTGCAAACAAAAATCGATTGCTCCGTCGATTCGAAGTACGACGCGACGTTGCCTAACTAAATAAATTTAAATGCAAATTAGTTGCAGCAAATAAACGAATGCAAAATTGAATTTTAATTGTAATTACACACCCTTCCATAAAATTTGAAATCGGAAGGTTTCAAACTGCAAAGTGCAGAACAAAACAACAAACGCAAAATAAACAACAACAAACGCAAAAATCAACAACAAACGCAAAATAAACAACTACAAACGCAAAAAGCGAATCTCGCAACATCGTTGCACAAAAGTCAAATCCCAAAAACTTATTTCTTATCTAAATCCTATCTAAACTTTAAATTAGAAGTCAAAATCGGTAAAGGTAGTCAAACCTAATAAGTCACAATCGAGGATAGCGGATTTTCACTTTAGCAATACCGACCAACCTACCATTTTCCCAAAGCGGAAGAGGAAACTAGAATTACAAGTTCGACAGTACTATGTAACGAAGGATACAGATAAAAGAGGGACGTCGCGCGAATCCGCGCCATCGTTTGACGTATATTCCACAAATACCAAAATCACTCGAAACAATTTCCACCTCACTCAATAACTCAAAAAGAGAAGAGATTGAAGGTAGAATTGAAGATACGAAACAAATGTTCCTAAGGTTAGTCGGCTCTTACGACAAGCAATAGGTATTGCTATGAGAAAATTCTACTCCCGTCCTCACACAGAGCAAATTAATAAATAACAAGGTTAAATACAAAACAAAATGAAAATTATTACCAATACTTCAAACAAGGAAAATATGTATTAATGCTCTAAATGAGTTTCAAAGTTATACAGATAATTATATTCTCAGAGGTAAACTCAATATGATTGTCTTTACAATTGCAATTAAAAAACTCAAATTCAAGAAAACAAGTTCCAGAGAACAACTGCAAATAAAATATAAGTTTTGGTCAGCGCATTAATCAAAGAATTCATATACCCATACTGTGGTATAAATAAAATACAAAATATAAAACATAAGGCATCCAATCACTTAGATTATAATGACCTCCAATCCAAAGCTTAAAGTAAAGGAGATCTACCAAAATCTAATGAGGTTTCAAATCTTTAACATAAAAAATTCCTAACGGCTTATTATCAGGTGTAGATAATCTATAAGTCGTTGGACCCATAACTTCAACAACTTTTGCTTGAATAAATTTGGAAGCTAATTTAGAACTAAAATGCTTTGACGAATCCGAAAGAACGAAATTTTTCTTCCATACCAAATCTCCTAGTTTAAGTTTTAAAGGTCTACGCCGTAAATTATAAGAATGAGAATTACGCTTGTAAACTAATTAAGATTACGTTTAACATCTTTAAAAATAGGAGACAATTCATTAATATCTTGAACTAAATGTTCGCGAGTATTCAAAGTCAGCTCCTCCTCCCTAAAATCTTGGAACTTACCATAAAAATATATAGAAATTGGAACGCTACGACCAAACGCCAAAAAAGTGTAAACTTAGTGGACTCGTGCACAGTATTGCGTAGCGCGTGACCAATTCTGTGAATCTCAACATCCCAGTCTTTATGACTGTTAGAAGTTGTTACCTGCGTTTGAATTTCGTTGTGAAAAACACCGTAAGTTTTTTTTTTGTGTGTTTCGATTGATTATTTTAGTATTAGCATCGAGAACGTTTTGTTTGTTGTTTGTGTGGTTTGAGTTTAATGATATTTCAAGTTGTTTTCAATCATTATTGAAATTTTCTTTTAAATGCATACAGATCCGTAGTTTTGTTTTTGATTTAGTACTTTATTTAGTTATCTTCGTAGAATACCAATTCAATATAATTTACGACTTCCTTTGTGGAATGTAAGTTGATACATTTTTCTTGGTAATTACACTTTGATTAAGCCAACTGCAGTAATGCAAGTCTCAGCGTTCTTGTGTGAATCATGGTCTACGTGCGAAAATTCACGCGACTAATTATAATTTTCATCTTTGTTTTTCTCGTTTGTTCAATGTTCTTTCTTTTACGTAGATGTTACCGCGCAAGCGAAGAGAATTTGGTGGGAACACGAGTTGTTAAATATGAGAGTTTTTTGGTTTGGGGGATGAATAATCATCAATCGATCGTTGGTGGCAATTTTAAATTACCGGTTACCGGTTGGTAAGGGTACGTTTCGTTATGCCCTACCGCGGAAGTTAAAAAGAAAATTGGTACCGTGAAAATGTAGTGTAGTGATGGAAAAGTTTGATTTTTATCTTCTTTTCAATGTTCGTAATTTACGGATTATGCAAATTTCACGGTTTCCATAATTATAACGCAAGTTTCAAGTTGGATATTCAATCGTTGGGTTGTACTGTGTCCAATCGTCGCATTTGTGCGGATTATATTAAGTGTTAATAAAGAAATTCTTCCGCCGGCATAGAAATCATTTGGAGTACCTTTTCGTTTGGCCATCCCGGACCACCTAACCATAAGTACGTTCCTGCAGTTACGACGAATTCAAGGTATTTATGTTGCACCATTTATTTAATCGAGAAGATATTATTTACGTTTACGCGATCAAGTGTTAAAAGCTTTGAATTTTCAATTAAAAATTACAAGTGTTTCGAAGTTATCGTTAATGTAACTAATTAATGACCGTATTTTACGGTACTGTTTTATCCCAAGTTTAAAATTTATTAAACGGGACCGAGTTATCGATTCAAATTTTATATTTATAAATTAGTTTATAAGTTTATTTCATTTTGTTTTTAAATTATATCGACACACACGGCCGTGATCATAGATGTTTTTAGATTGATTAATTTGTGTTGTTTATTTCTTTAAAATTCTGTATTGTGTATTTTATTATTTTGTTTGTGTATTTTATTTCATTAAGTGTAAATTTTGTTTTGATCTAACGTGCATTCAAGTAATTTTTCTATTATTTTGCTACTGTTTTGTGTGATTAATTTTGTCAATCTCAATTCAATTATTTTATTTTATTATTTTATTCATTTTGTTTTATTTTGTTCAAATAAATGTTAAATTATTAAATTGTAAAGAGCTTTTAATTCCGTCGGCCTCCGCGTGTGTAACTTTATTAGTTTATTTTAGATTTTAGCAAATGCACCCTCTAAGGTAAGTCCATTGGGGGTGCATACTACAGAAGCGGACTTATGGTTGGCAAGGGTCATTAGTCCATTAAGCTTTACTCCTTCCTGGCGCCCTTTGATTTCGACATTATTATTTATCGATTTTGTGTTTTCGACAAGTCAATCCATTTCGATCACGAAACTTTTAAATAAAACCCACCCCATCTCCATTGAGCTAGTGGCACAACCCCCGTTTATGTTACTACATTGCAGGCAGTGACTTTGTGTTAATTTTGGCATGTAACAAAGTATAACTACAAATAACAGTAACAATCACTTAATTAACTCTCTCTACGAAGTAAACTTGTGGCTATTAACTAGTATTAAACCAAACAGAAAAAAATTTATACGACTGCATCAATTTATTAAGCATTACACTTTTAAATTGAAGACCATTGTCCACCAAACAAATCTGAGGAACACCATAAACCAAAAATACGTAATTTTCCAAATATTCACAAATACGTTTTGCTGAACCAATGTGCATCAGATGAATCAATGAATCATCATGACACTGAAGTAAAATTGACTTCCGTAAACTTTTAGGAACCACTAACTTCCACTCAACTACATTTGAGTTAAAGTTTTCCAGCATCTATTCTCCAATCAGGGTACAAATCTGGTTTATTAGTAATATTATCAATCATCTTTAAATACCAAGGATCAAAATCAGTAGTAAAAAATTCCAATGAACTAATTTCCAAAGGTGCACAAGAAAGAGCGTCAGGAACAACATTAAGTTTTCCCTTGCTGTGAATGACTTCAAAATCAAATTGTTGAAGCTTTACGCTCCATCGAGCTAAAAGACTTGAAAGATCTTTAAAATTATTAAGCCAAATCAGAGAATGATGATCAGTAATAACCTTAAAATGAGTACCTTCAATATAAGGACGAAATTTATGAGTTGCAAAAATAATAGCCAAAAGTTCACGTTCGGTAATTGAATAATTACGTTCGGCTTTATTCAAAGTACGAGACGCATAAACAATGACTTTTTTGTTTGTTTCTTCCCCTTGGGCAAGAGCACAACCTACTCCATAATTAGAAGAATCACATTGTAAATAAAATGGTTTAGTAAAATCAGGACTAGCTAAAATAGGTGCTTCTACTAAGCGTGATTTAATTTTATCAAATGACTCTAAAGCTTCTTCATTCCAAACAACAGTTTCTTTTTTTTTCCTTTTAACAAATTATTAATAGGAGCCAAAATAGTTGAAAAATCTGAAATGAATCTACGATACCAACTACACATACCAGTAAAACGTTTGATTTCCGTGGCTGTCTCAAGTAACGGGAAATTAACAATAGTAACTGGAAAATGTAACTGAAGGAATAGAAGTATTCATATTAGTCGTAGTCTGAATTGAAGTTGTTGGAACATTAATGTCGACAAAAGAAGTAACTTGAACAGAAGTAGATTGATGCTCAATAGCTTCAACAATATAATTAATATCAGAAGGTAACCCTTGTGTTACACCAATACTATCAAGCAAAGCTAATGAATCAGTAACCACACGTATTAAATTATTAGAAATATTAAGAAATTCATCACTAAAAGTTATGTAATTCAACCTACGTAAAACATGAGTAAAGTGTGTGCTTAATCAAAGATATTCGCTCATTTTTTAGTTTAATTTTATAAATATTTAATAATGCATTTAATTCATTTATTTTATCATTTAATATGACTATCTCATTTTGTTAGTCACTCTCAACTTTTGGATAATTTAGAAAAATTGTTAAATAAAATTTTTCAAGAGATAATTTAGCTCGTAACAATTTTCGTTACTATCGGCATTTTTATTACTAGCATCAACGCCTCGCAAATTCATGACATGGCTCGTCACTTCTGAGAGCTTCGACAAAATACATTATCACAATACAATAAAATCAAATTCAAGAATAAACCACAAATACACAACACAAAAATACAAAAGTGTTCAAAATTCAAAATAATTATTTCATTCAAATTCAGTGTAATAAAAAATAAAACACAATAATAATAATAATAATAAACGTGCAAAATATAAATAAACATTTATCGAAAGCAAAACACTAATTTATATCACTTACACGAAGATAAGAAAAAGTCCGCGGATAGCTTTACACACTTGTTTACACTAAAGTCACGTACAAGATTATTCTCTGTATATTTATGTACACATACGCGCTAACGACTTATTTATTTAGACTTGAATAACCTTCTTAACACCGCTGTCTTTGCATTACGGTAATAACTGACCTACGATTTGTTTGTTCCGTATATATATACAGATTTTGGAAATCCTTCTCGAGTGTTCCATATCTTTTGGTATACGTTCTAGAAGATGGATAACAACTTCAAGAATGCTCTTGAATTTAAAAATGTTTCAGTATGTTATTCAAAGATTTGCCATTTGCTTCAACTGTAGATCCATCAAAAACTACTCGAAGCTTAGTAGTGGCGCTGTCAGGTGTAAAAAATAAAAACACACACAATAATAATAATAAACGTGCAAAATATAAATAAACATTTATCGAAAGCAAAAATTCTAATTTACCACGGCAGCAGTCGGAACACAGACCTCTGGGTGTGAGCTTGAATGAAAATAAAATACACAGGCGTGAATTCTTTTAATTTATTTGCAATTCTAACATATTACACTAACTATTAGATTAAAACAATATTTGGGTGCCAACCACCTTTAAATCCAGATCAAAATAACGAATCAAACCAATGTAGATTGGAAAGCATAAACAGTAGGCATAAAACCAAAAGATATAAATCCAATGAAGAAAAAAAAATCCAATAACGAAAAAGTCCAGTAAAAAAGCCGTTGCCATACATACAACGGTTTTGAGAATAAATTTCTTTGTCTAAATGCATTGCGTTACATTGTGAAATCACAGCAATTAGTTGGAAAGAATAAAAATTAATTTGTATGCGTCTCTACGCCTTAATTAAAAAAAATTGTCTTCTTTGCAACACATACTACGTGCAAGCCTAAAGATGGCTCAAACGGAAGTACGAACAAAAATCGATTGCTCAGTCGATTCGAAGTACGACGCGACGTTGCCAAACTGAATAAATTTAATTGCAAATTAGTTGCAGAAAATAAACGAATGCAAAATTGAATTTTAATTGTAATGAATTCCTAATGGGACGTGACAAAGTGTGTATGACAATGTGTAACTATTCGGGTGGGTTTCAAAAAATCATTTTATTTATATTTCTGCAGAAGAAACAAAACAACTCTTAAAATAATTCACAGTCAATCTCAGATTTTTGACAAACTTATTTATTCCATAAAGAAATCTAAACAGAATTTATCAAGATCTGATTACAGTTCCTAAACTTTACGTTTCAGTTACACATTATCGTTTGTCTTGATTCATTAAAGCATGTATCTTAAAATTCATATTTGAATTTCGCGCCACAAATAGTGGTGCCCGCTATACTGGAGGTTAAAAGTTTGGCCACTAAGATGAAACCGAGACAGTAAGAAATTAGTGATCAACACCTTCGGTATGTAACGCGGGTGTGCATTATGTCGATAAACGTAGTTAATTCACTTAGAGGTATTGTGTGTTATTTTTTAGGCCGACCTACACTGGCGTCTAGTACGCCTGTGACCTAGACCTTAAATTCGTGGACCCGACGTGATAGCCGCCACGCCATGCAACATACAACCAGCACGTGTTAACGCATAAATAATTTAAGTGCCACGCGGACTCGCAAATTAGTACGTAAATTAGTTTTTCGTAATTAAGATGGCCGAAGAAGCTCAACACAACGTTGCCCGTGCCTTCATAAAAATTTCTCCATTTTGGTTCACCGATTCTGCATTACGGTTTATCCAATTTCAGCTAAATTGAATTGCATCGGACCGTACCAAATTCAATTATGTTGTATCGAACTTGGATTAACAACAAATTAATAAGATTGAAGATAATTTGTTAAATCCACCAGCCGCAGATTTATACGACACGTTAAAAATTAGCTTATCGTACGTTTATCTGTTTCGCAAGAATAGAAAATCAAACAACTTCTTGAACATGCGGAAATGGGAGATCGCAAACGTTCTCAATTTGTACGCCACATCAGAGATTTAACTAGTAAGGAAGTTCCAGACTCGTTACTTACAACGTTGTGAAAAGGACGTTTGCCATCCACGATGCAAGTAATTCTAACTGCAGCTGCTATCGATAAAAACCTCAACCAACTTGCAACACTGGTCGATGCAATTTATGACGCTACAAGCAGTTCAATGCAAGTAGCTGCAATGAGCACAGTGGATCACAGAACTATTGAATTACGCCAGGAGATTGCAGAACTGCATCAACTACTTGCGCAACGTAAAGGTGCAATTCCAATGCGACGACTGGAGCGACTATAGTCGCGCGACTATAGTAGCGCGTTTGTAAACGCTGCGTAGGACTCATTCTTACGTAAATTAATGGAACCCATTCCAATCAGGCGTCGGTTGCCGCGCGATTAAAGCGACTCAAATGAGACGACTCCAGTCGGACGAGTCGACTGTTTACTTCAGCAGTCTAGTCGTAACAGCCGTCGTGATTAGTGTGTTCAGTTGTGAGTAGAATGTTTTATTTATTTTTTTTTTATGACAGATGTTGAAAAACAGCAGATTTTCATTCTTGTCGATCTGTTCTGGTGACTTGTTTCATTTGCCAAGGTATCGATCCAGTGTTACTACTAAAGTAATCGGTAAAACCTTCTCTTACTGTAAAGCCTTCAATGTTTCCAAAGCCATCTCTAGCCACTAAAGGTATCAAATTTTCTGTTGGTGGTGGTGAGTTCGAAACGTCAAAAAAAATTTTATTTTTATCTTCAAGAAAAGCATCCCTGAGCATATTATGAAGGCAACAGGCAGTCATTATTAAATTGTCTGTAACGTTCGGATTAACAGGTATTGGTGTATAAAATATACGGAGAACTTGACTTAGGAGAGCAAAGGCGTTTTCGGAGACCCTCCTTGCACGCGAGAGTCTATAGTTAATAATCGTTTTTTTGTTGTCTATACGAGCATCATCCCTTATGTAAAGTTTTATCATATGTGTTGACAGTTTAAAAGCTTCGTCTCCTACAACTACATGTGGTAACATTAGTTCTCCCACGTGCTTTGGAGGAGGATAAAACCCCTCGTTTCTGATCAGTCTTCCGATGTTAGATTTTTTAATTATACCACTGTCACCTTCTTTATCATATGAACCGATATCAACCATTACAAATTTGTAGTTCGCGTCGACAAAAGGAAACAGGACTACAGAGAAAAAATTCTTATAATTAAAAAACTGGGAACCACTTTTTCCGGGGTAAAATATTCTAACATGTTTTCCATCCACAGCTGAAATGCAGTTCGGAAAATCCCATTGCTCTTCGCTTCGCTATCTTAAGAAGGTGTTCTCTAGTTGGAGACGGCATAAACATAAGTGGTAGTTTTTCACTACATACTTTGATGACTTGTTTCACAATGCGACTTACGTAGCTTGGCGCTATGCGAAATTCAAATGACAATAAGGCGTAGCTTTCTCCAGTCGCTAAGAACCTAAAACAACATAACAAAATATTTGTTGTTTATTTTTTATTTCATACCGAACCACACTTACCGAATACAATAAGGCCATAAGAAAGGCAAAACGTGACTCGTAAAGGAGGCACTGCGAGGAAGTCGAACAGATTCCAGAAGGTGCGAGACTCCAAAGAGCTTAACAAGGAGGAACAGAGGCTAGAATCGGTTCCTTGAAGAAAAGTGTGGGGGGTTACACAAAGACCGTAAAGGAGACCTTGGAGCTTCTGCTCCAGTCACACTTTCCGGGATCAAAGACCCTCACCAAATCTGACGCTAGCGTATCAACAACTCTCGAACCCCTCTCGAGGAGAAACAGGACAGATTGGGTTCTAGCTCATCAGATAGTGAACCTAACCAAAATTAGGTGGGCAGTAAAAAAATTTCATCTATACAAATCCCCAGGGATGGATGGAATTTTCCCTGCTCTATTACAACAAGGCTTAGACCTGCTAGCCTCCACACTATGTACATTACTAAGGGCAAGCGTTACCCTGGGATACATACCTATGGCGTGGAGGGACGTAAAAGTCGTATTTATACCCAAACCTGAGCGGGACTCATACGCCCTAGCTAAGTCGTTTAGACACATCAGTCTAACATCATTTCTCCTCAAACTATTGGAGAAACTCATTGAGCGACACATTAGGAACGAGGTGCTGGGGCCTGATCCAATCAGTAAATACCAATGTGCCTATCAACCAAGTAAATTCTGTGAACTTGCCGTCCACAGAGTAGTGGACGCAGCCGAAAGGGCGATCTCCTGCAAGAAAGTGGCTCTGGGGGCGTTTTTAGACATAGAGGGGGCGTTTGATAATATCTCTCTAGAATCGATTAGAACTGCTATGGAAAGCAAAGGGGTACATACTACCGTGGGTAGATGGATTGATACCATGCTACGACATAGAAACATTACGGCCTCGCTTAATAATGACTCTGTAGCGGTCCTAGCTGCACGAGGATGTCCGCAGGGAGGAGTTCTCTCCCTGTTACTGTGGTGTTTGGTGGTAGACGGACTGCTGAGGCAATTAAGTGAGGCAAGCTACAACACGGTTGGCTACGCCGACGACATAGTGATTGTGGTACGTGGCAGATTTGAAGAGACCGTATCAGTTGTGATGCAGGGAGCCTTATATCTAGTTGAACGGTGGTGTAGAGAAGAGGGCTTGTCGGTCAATCCGGCAAAAACGAACCTCATTCTTTTCTCACAAAGGAAAGGCCTGACAAAGCTAAAGAGCATAGCAATGTACGGAGCGTAGCTATAGGTAGTGAGGGAAGGCAAATACTTGGGCGTAACATTAGACCACCTACAAACCACACCTAGAGAGAATAGCAAACAAAGCCACAAAGTTCTTGTGGGCTTGCAGGCGAGCGTTCGGAAGCAAGTGGGGCTTATCTCCAAAGATGACCCACTGGATATACACTCGAATGATCACACCGATCATTACGTACGAGTCACTGGTGTGGTGGCATAGGATCTTTACCCAGAGGGCCATGCAGATACTCAGCAAGGTACAGCGCAGAGCTTGCCTTGGAATCACGGGGGCAATGATAACCACCCCGACGGCAGCCATGGAGACTCTTCTGGATCTGCCGCCACTACACCTAGTAATTAGGGCGGAGGCACTCAGAGCGGCGTTCCGCCTGAGAGTCAACGGCGAGGAGGGATCGTCAAGGGTGGGGCATTCGACCATCTTTGACGAGATCTTTAAAGACAAAAACCTCAGTATGATAACTCAGAGAATACCTAAAACAGTTTGTCCAATTAAACTGTTTAAGACAACAATCCCCACCCGTTACGACTGGGAGAACAATTTCAACAAAACAAAACTGAATGGAATCGTGTATTACACATATGGCTCAAAAACCACTAAGGGCACTCGCTCTGGAGTGTACGGGAGCAATGGACAGGGCTGCAGAATCTCTGTAAGCCTAGGTCAAAACGCGACCGTGTTCCAAGCCGAGGTAAATGCAATCCTGACAGCATCTGCTCAACTATTAAAAGAGAACCTTTCTAACAGGAGAATCTTTATAGTCACAGACAGCAAAGCAGCGATTACAGCATTAGAATCATATGCGGTGAAATCAGGGCTAGTACTTGAATGCACACAAATGCTAAACGCACTAGGTAGGTGTAATACAGTTACACTAGTGTGGGCACCTAGGCATGCGGGAACCGCGAGTAACCAGGTTGCTGACGGGCTTGCCAGGGCGGCAAGCGCGAAACCACTCATAGACCCTGAACCGGCTTGTGGGATTACATATAACACAGCCAAACAGGAGATTCAAGCAATGCTCACGAAAGAGCACTGCAGACACTGGTCGAAAGTCCCAGGACAGGATCATTCTAAGGTCTTTCTGGAAACCCCCGACAGGGGCTTAGCAAAGTCCATCTTAAAGTTAAGTAAGACGAAGATCAAACTTGCGACAGAGATGGTGACAGACCACTGTCGTTTAAACAAACACCTGCATAAAATGGGACTGACTGCAGGGGTTGTGGTGAAGAGGAAGAAACTCCATACCACGTCATCTGCCACTGTGAAGCATTCACAAGGGCAAGGAAACGCCTACTTGGAAATAAAAAGATTACACAAGAGGAAGTAACGAAGATTCGCCCTACTGAAATCCTGGACTTTGTCAAAGATACAGGTATTCTAGAAGGGTAGAAAACATCGGGGAGCACAATAGACCTACAGGTCGCGGTGCCGGGACTATATTGGGACCACCCCTAGGTAAAATAATAATAATAAGGTTTGTCTCTTGTGTAATAATATTAATAGTAATAGTGGCGTAGCCATAAGAGCATTAAAAATTTTTAAGTAACGACAATTCGACCCTGAATTCTCTCTTCTCTATTTTCCTTTGCTAGAGTCGGTTCTAATAGATAAACAAAAAAAACTAAATAAACGAAACTGTTATTTTTTTATATTAGCGATTGTTTTATTTACTGATGTAGTTTAGGGATTGGGAGTCTGGGATATTATTTTTTTTTCTAGCCTAGACGTTCGTTCTATTAGTATCCGTAAAAAAAAGGTGGCGCAGGGCATGGCTTATCTAAACAGTGCTTTTCACTAACGATCGGACTAACGACCATCGCGGCGAAGCTAGCCGAACGGTAAGCCAAGCATCTACAACTTTTTTTCTCACCTCTTCAATTTGTACATTACAACCAATTGAACAACTCTTTTAGCTTGCTCAGCCATAACATTCGTCTTCGTTTAACACTGCGTTTTTAATTTTTCTTTGGTAATTGATTTCTTTTGATGCTGAAGTTAACGTTTTTATATTTCATCAATTAGTTCTACTTCTTTTGATAGTGTCTTTAGAGCTTCTTTATTGGTAATTTTATCAACATATGATATTCTAAGTATCCTTTTATAGAGCCACAATTTCTAACGATGCTACTTTTATGTAATTGCTTAGGTCAGTGTAGCGACTTCTATACCATTATTTTAAGTTTATTGTTTAACTTTCTATTGCAGAAGAGTTGTATTAAATTACATTTTTTTCTAGATTTTAAATACACACATCGTTTTTGTACTGTATGTAATATTTTATTTATATTGTTTTCATAGTTATGTTTCCCAACTGTCGCTTCTAAGTTTAGAATGTTTTAGCTAAACACGTCACTCGGTTACATATTATTGTGACTTTTATTAATGGTTCTAATCTTAGATTAACAGTTTTACACATGTTTTATTTTAAATATTTAATTAATTTGAATGTTTAGATGTCTTTAAATATTGCCAGTTTTATTTATTTGATACTTATCCTTATTTGTAAAATTTCTATAAATTAAGTTTGGTATCTAAATAATGGTGCTCAATTAAGATATCGTGATTATATGAATATAACCATATTCGATTGAATTACAGTGATTTTAAATGAATTCGCTTAAAGATAACTTTAATCATTAATAACGCGCAGCTTAGTTTTTTTGGTAATTTACTACTCAAAAGTTTGATTCCAATTCAGTAATTTTTAAATGCGGCTACTGCCTATTCACACAATGGTGAGTACTTTTTTATTTTTTTTATGTAGGTACATAGGTAGATTTTTTCTTGTATTTAGTTTATTTATTTATTTTATTATTTAAATTTATTCATATGTTTTTATTCAATAATAATATTAACAACATTTGTCAATCTGCTGTTCAAAACTAAGATATGAAAACTATTAGCATTGATTATCCGTTATCTCTTTAAAATGTTATTATACTACAAAGAAACACATTTTAATAATATTGGCATAATTGTTAAAGACTTTTATCTAAACGATTTTTTGATGCTTGTACTTTTTAATAATAAAAATTAAGTATCAAATGAAATGAGTATTTTATGATAACAACTTCTTAAATTGAAATTTAGTATTTGTATATTCAAAAATGAGTATATTAAACCACCAACTTAAACACGTCACTTTTTATGTTAACGTTAAAAACCAACTAATTCTGAACAATCAGAAATAGCCAAAATTTTTCTTCTTCAAAATTATTAATAAATACTATATATAATAATTTAAATGTTTTTATTAATAATAATAGTTACAGCTAACGATATTTAAAAAACCCACTTACACCAATTTCTATATTAACTATTACTCGAAAAATAATGTCCGCGGATAACTTTTGTTTATCTAAACCGGTATTTGTTTACATTAAAAGCACGTACGTTTATACGCCGTTACATTTACTTTTCACTGACATGGACACTTTATCCATTTATGTTAGCACACACGTTAATCAGTCATTTATTTAAACCGACAGTTTTCTTAACTTCCGACTTCGACAAACTTTTTATATATTTCTGTTATCTGTGTCGAGAATTTTTGAAGTTGACAATAACTTCGAGAACATTTTAATATGTTGGCTAATTGTCTTGCTACATAAATTTGACAATATTCTACAAAAAAATTTATGTTGATAAATAAAAATATGTGTTAAAAAAAAAACAAATGGAATCTGTTTTAAAAAAGATTTGCTAAATAGTTAGAGTGCTTTGTCGAACATTTTATATTCATAATTCCGTAAATAACACTAAAAATTTAATTAATTAATAATTTAAAAATAAACATTTCTTTTAGGTAATTGGTAAAGACAAACTTTAATTACGGTCCTGTAGTTACAATGGAACCGTTGTTAAATCTATGCAATACACCGACACCACGTCAAGCAAATTCTGTGGTTTTTGTGCTATTTCTTTATTCTCTTATAAACAATAGAATGATTCTTTAACACGCTTTTATTAGCTTGGTTTTGTATCTATCCATGTAAAGGAATCTTTCAACATAATTATTGTCCCGGTATCCTGAACGAGATCATCAGAATAAAAAATATTAGTTACATTAAATAATGTTGCAGATAGTCCATCTGCTTTACTCCACGACAAATCTGGAACTTGCGGTGGTGCCCAATTTCACTTTATTTTTTGTATTTTTCGGATGCAGTGTTTATTATTATAAAACAAGATACTCCTAATGATTCGTTTTATGTTTTAAATTATTAAGCAAATCATTTCAATGCAAAAATTGTGGCGGTTTCAATGCTAGTGTAATATTACAACTTTGACAAAGCTACCCTTAACCGCAAAAAAACCGCAGTGGTCACCAAAAAGAACTCGACCCAAATACACATGTTCTACTAAACCGATAATTTATGTTCAAATTTTAAAATGCGTAAACGAAATAATTTAATAAACCTGATTTATAAAGGTTTATAATAAAAACTATCAGTAATTACTAGTTTAAATCATAAACGATTTCACTGTAAAGTTATCAACATTGGACGAAAGTAGGTAAAATAAAATTTGAGTAAATTTTGAATGTCAAAAATTGTCAAACAATTGCGTTATAAATCTGAGAAAGGATTCATCTTATAGTAAAGTTCATCTCTTTAATGCTTTTTTATAGTCAGTAGCGCATTGGTTTAATATTAATAAGAGAAAAAATTGTAGAATCAGTATAAAAAAGAGAATTTAATAAAAAGGCATGTCGATTATTTTGCGTCGCAAAATGTTTTTATTGCGAGTCCAATCTGCTATAAGTTTTCTTTAGATATGACAAGGAATCGCAAAAGCAACAAACTTCAAAATTCAATTTTTAAACTATGGTTGCACATTTCCAAAGATAAAATTTCCACTTTGTGACTTTTACATCTGAAAGGCTGTGGTAACGTAGCTCGAATCGTGTCATAATCTTAGAAGCTGTAGAACTGTGAACCGCCATAAAACTCGGGTAAAATGCGCATCATTACATTACAGTGTGGTGAAGCAATTGTCAGGAATCACGCGATATAAATTGCTTATTTATTTATTGCTAGATTTATTTAATCCAAGCGTATTCAATCAAAGTCTGGCTAAATTTCTGAAAGTTTCACTTTGGTTCTAAAATTGATTGTGTCTAAAGAAAATTTTACATTTATCCGATCGCTTTAAAACGCATCTAAGGCAGCAGAAAATGAATCAGTACTACTAATACTACTAAAGATATAATTGGGAAACAACAGCCGGGACTGTTCGGATTTAGAGTTTTTAATACAAATTCAATGCCGAGCACAATTTCCGTTCCTCTTGGAGAGATAAAGGGCAAACAAATTTGAATTTTTGAAAATAGTAGAGCAGTGTTTTCCAACCTTTTTTACCTCACGGCACATTTACTGAAAATCATGTTCACTCACAGCACACTTGTCTAATTACCTCCTATCTATGACCTATATATCTACCTATAGAATTATAGATAGACCTATATCCATAACAAGACACTTTCATTTTAATATAGTTTTATTACATTTAGGAAAGATACAAAACTAGAAATTTGTAATACATGAATAAATACATAAAAAACCCAGTGGGAAATTTGCGCCTGGTGCCCCTTCATTAAAAGTTTATTTCTAGGTCGAATGGTCGACAAGCATACTCTCATGTCGTGTTCCACACTCTGTAGTTGAGAGCGACTTTTTGTCTTGATGGCGTTCAGTGACGAGAATGCAGTTTTACATATATACGATGTAGAAAAGCGCAGTATTGCTTTTATGGCTTTCTTTGAGATAAAGGGATACTCGCCCAACAGAGAAATCCAAAAAGATCCGATGTCAACATTCACTTTTGATTTCTTTACTTTTGACTCTGCCTCAGCATCTTCAGCTAATTTTGCGTACTGTAGTTTGAGACCACGGTTATTTCTCAGATTCACTTTCTTCATCAGTAGTGAACAATGCGGTCTCATAGGCAGAATCGATAAAACGATTTCTCGCCCAGTCCATTCATGAAACCTCAAGAGATGGAAAATATTTTTTAATATTTTCCTCAAGCAGTCGTAGACTTCTTAAAATTAGTTTTGAAAGCGTTGAGTCAATGTGGAAAGTTTTGGTCAAATCAAACATATCCCAGGTTGCATGTTTTTCAATTTTTGTTATCCACAGTGATAACTTCTGCTGGAAAGAGTTTATTGTGTCTGTCGATGTGAGAACGTTTTCTTGCTTTCCTTGTATGCCTTTGTTTAAAAAATACAGTTTTCCAAATATATTTGCCAAAAAGGCAACTTTGAGAGTACGCTGATTCTTCACATTTAAAAAATATCAATAACTTTTTCCTAAGTTCATAAAATCTTTCAAGGATACGTCCTCGAGACAGCCATCTTACTTCAGTATGTAACAATAGCTAGACATGCTTAGCATCCACGGCAGAACACAAACTTTCAAATAATCTCGACTTTAAAGGCCTACTTTTAATAAAGTTTACCATTTTTACAACCGTTTGTAAAACATCATTGAGCTCGGGTACCAAAGAATGTTGCAAGAGTCTCTCTGTGAAGAAAGCAGTGAGTAAAAATAATATCTTGATTTTCTTTCTTAACCAAGGCCAGAGAACCTGTCAAATGACCTACCATTGCAGGACACCCATCTGTACAAACGCTCAAACAAGACTGCCATGACAAACCAGCAGTAGAGAAATAATTGTTCACTAATTGGAAAATGTCCAGCCCGGTTGTGGTTGTAGGAAGGTGTTCGACAAATAAAAACTGTTCAATTAACTCACTTTCGCAAATAAATCTAACAAAAGTTAAAACCTGAGGTTTTTCATTCACTTGGATTTAAACATCTTTTGACATGCCTTCAATGCGCCTACTTATTGTATTATTAGATAACGGGATTTTTCTAACCTCTTTTTCACATTCTTCACCAAACATAATTTTTACTATTTCACAACATGCTGGTAAAATTATTGACTCGGCTGTTGTGTAGGGCTTCATTTTCTGTGCAACGAGCTCAGCCACAGCGTAACTGGCTTCCTGTGCTTTTTCTCATATAGATGATAGTTTTGTAAATGTTGAAGCCTGGGTAGATTGATTTAACAATAGTCTTTTAAAATATTCAACAGGTTTTTCAGCCACAAATCCTTTTTTTTTTAATAGGTGTCTTTTTAATTTACTCGGCACCATTGCTTCGTTAGACAATCGAGGTTTGGGCTGTTCTCTACCAGACGACGTAAAACCGAACGATAAGTAGCTGTCATGGTACTGACAAAACCTTCCTGAGTTACCACACTTCTTATTATCGCGAACTTTTTGTTTCATAGGCCTACTTGCCAACACAGTGTTCTTTTTACTTACACTATCATCAACGCTACCGAACCCTTATGTTCACTAGAACTCGTACTAGGTAAATCTTTCTTAATTAAAAATCGATCCATTTTAATATAAAAATAAAAGTGGCTGCAACTTTGTTGAACAACACAGTGTTAGTAACTGCGCGTGGCTGAAAACAGCGCTAAAATGGGGAATGCGCGGTAGCAAAACAGAAATTTTTTCGCGGCACACCTACACAGGCCTCGTGGCACAGTGGTGTTCCGCGGCACACCGGTTGGGAAACGCTTTGGTAGAGTTTCCTTGTTGCATACTTCGCTTATTATTTCATATAATGTTTCCCTTAAATCCTTTTCTCTATATTTCAACATTTCGTTACATTTGTTATCTATACTTGTCGCTTTATGATTTTTTAGCTTTTTTATTATTTCGTACATTTCTTCTTTTTGTGGTTTTCATATCTCCCAGTTTTTCCCTTTTACTTCTTCTTGTGTCTCTTCTTTACCTTTATCTTTTTCTGTTTTTTTTAATAAATGTTTCTCTCATGTTTGTTTATCTATAATACGGTTATGTTCTTTCTTCTTTTCTGTTTTTTAATTTTTGGTATAGCTTGGTATTGCTCTTGTTGTCTGTTGTCTTCCATTACCTTGTCTATATATTTACATTTCTTCTGCCATTAGCTTGACTTGTTCTTTTCTTATTTTCTTGTATATCTCATAATGTTCGTGCTTGTTGGTTTTTATCCACATTATTCTTGCCTTGCTCTTTCTTTCTATTAGTTTTTCACATTCTCTGTCGAACCATCCTTTTTTTGTTTTTAATTCTTCCTGTTCCTATTACACGTTCTGTTGCTTTAACAATAACTGTTTTAATTAGGTCCCATTCTTCTTCTAAGTTTTTCTTTTTGTTTTCTTCTTGCAGTCATTTGTTTATCTCGGTCTCATACCTCTTCTTCTTCTTCTTTTTACAAAGTTTTTCTTTAACGATTCTTGATTTTATTTCTGCTATTACTAGGTTATGATCAGGTTCTACACTTGTTTCTCTGTTTGATCTTACATCATTCATCATGTTTTTTAATTAGAATATAATTTATTTGATTTCCTTGGTTTTTGTCAGGTATATTCCATGTGATTTTATGTACTTTTTATGTTTGAATTTAGTGCTTACAATATACATGCCTGTTAGTGTTGCCAGGTGACATATTCTATTGTCTGATGTTTTATTGATACTTTCCTTTCCTGCCACATCTTTTATAAAATCTTCTTTACCTATTTTCGCGTTGAAATCTCCTACTACCATTAATGTGTCGTGTTTGGGTATTTTTTCGCATGTTTCTTCTAGTTTGTCGTGGAAAGCTTCTTTTTCTTCTTTTGCTACTCTTTCTGTTGGTGCGTAAACGTTTACTATGGATAAGTTTGCAAATGTGTTTTTGATTCTAACGTATGATATTCTTCCATTTATTCTTCTAAATTGTAATAAGTCTTTTCTAAGCTTTTCATCGAACATAAATGCCGACTCATGGTGTCGTTGTTTTTTATTTCCACCATCGTCTTCTAGCAGTGCTTAACCTAACGGATGTTGGCGACGAATAAAGCTATTTGTATCTTGGAGGCGGTAGCATGGAATAGCGAGGACTTTTTTTACGTTCTATATGGCCTTGTAGTATTAATTGTATCAATTTATATTTTTCCCTTCTCATCGCGTGACCGAGATATTCCAATTTTTGTCTTTTAATTATCGTCATAGTTTCCTGAGACCATTTCATTCTATTTAGAATCTCGTCGTTAGTTACTTTGTCAACCTAAAATACTTTCAACATACGTCTGTAAGCTCACATTTCGAAGGCATTGATTTTTTTGCATAGATCTTTTGTCAATGTCCAAGACTCCATTTCATATAGTAAAACCGAGAACACGTAACATGTTAAGAATCTGAGCTATAGTTTAATATTGCGCTTGGCTAACATTGGTGTTTGCTTGTTAAATGCACATCTTGCTTGTCCGATGCGTCTACGTATTTCTTTCTTTTTGTTCTTGTCTTCCTTCATTACTGATAATAGTACCCAAATATTTGTAGGTAGTCGTTCTCTCTATTATTTTATTGCGGATTATTATTCTTGTTAGCCTTGGGTGTTTTTTTGTAATTACCATGTACTTTGTTTTTTTAAGGTTCATATCTAAACCATAGGATTTGCTAGTTTCATATACTCGGTTAAACAGTTTTTGTAATTCTTCTTCTGTTTCTGCTATGAGTATGGAGTCATCGGCATATCTCAAGTTGTTTATTAAGACGCCATTAACTTTAATACCCTTGGAGCTTTCCTTTAATGCTTCTTTAAATATAGTCTCGGAGTAAACGTTAAACAATAGAAGGAACAAGACGCCTCCTTATCTCACTCCCCGCTTGATGTTTATTTCTTCGGTAACTTCTTCTGGAATGCGTACATGTGCCGTTTGTTTCCAGTTTAAGTCTTTTTATGATTTCTATATCTTGATGGTCTAGATTCATTTGTTGTAGCATTTCGTGTGACGAATTCTGTCAAAGGCTTTCGTATAATCTATAAATTCTATAGATATCTGTTGGGTATTAAAGCCCTTATATTTTTGTGTTCTCTGCATTTTCTTAAGACGTAAGCAGAACGTAGCAACTATCGGGTTAAGGTTAGGAAAAGTGTCTGTCCCTGGGAATGTCTTAATGTTCTTTATATTATTTTTATATCTTTTGTTGATTATTATGTAATCTATTTGATTTCGTTTTTGTGGCTTGTCTGCCTTTTTAGTATTCGTCTATGTGTATAATCTTCTTGGGTGTTGTTGGAACATAGTATTGGTGAGGATATATCCGTTTGCTTCAGCGAAGCTTACTAGTCTTTTTTTTCTGTTGTTACGTTTTTCTAGTCCGAAATTACCAATTGCCGTACTTTGTTTTCCTTTCCCTACGTTTGCATTAAAATCGCCCATTATAATGTAAATATCTTGGGATTCAATGTTATCTTTAAAGTACTCTATTCCTTCATAAAATTTTTCGATAATTTGGTCTTCTTTTTTGGCCGCTGAGGAGTATACTTGTATTATATTTATGTTTACCCGACTATTTTTTATTTGTATTAGCATAGTTCTATCTGAGTATGGATTAAAATTTGTGACTAGTTTGTCAATTTCTTTCGTAACTATTATTCCAACGTTATATTGGTGCTGAGGATCTTCACCTTTAGTGTAGTATGTTACGTAATCTTTTGTTTCTATTCTCCCACTTCCTCGCCACCTCATCTCACTTATTTCAAGAATGCTTATCTTAATTCATTCCATTTCCCGCATTACATTTGCATGCTTGCCCGCTGTGAATAAGCTGCGAACATTCCAGGTTGCTATCTTCATGTTGTTGACACTACCGTTTCCTTGTCTTGCTTTTTTTTATACCAGGATTTTGCCTGATGACGACCCGGGAAACCCAGTAATCTGCCTGTGATTTACTTCCTCTGCCGACTCTTGTATTCCAAGGTGCATGAGTAGTAATATTAATATTTTCCTTTAACTTGGTTGCCATATTGGTTATACTGGGGATATCCTTACGGATCTTTAATGCAGTAGTCTTCCTTTGGCGTTCCGCATGCTTATGCCGTTGACTATTTATTGGTAATTTCTTCGCTTTTAGTGTCAATTTCTTAGCACAAGGGCAAAGGGGTGCCCTTCCTATACTTGTTCCTCCACCCGTGACTGTTGACAAGTTATAGGTTGATTGCATATACCTGTGATCGTTCGAATGCTAGTTTTGGTCCGCCCCGGGTGTTTTATTTCTTCGGTATCCACCGTATCTAATGAACCTTCCTCGATCCGCCACCTGGGGAATCACCCGATGGGGAACTAGCCAACCCTGCTCGGGTTTCCGCCATATAATATTGTAATTTGCTTTATCTATTCTTTCTTCGCCTCCCCATCTTATTTCTTATATTGCCATTAAGCTAATTTTGTACCGCTCCATTTTTTTCCAATCGCTTCCATTTTACCTGTTTCTAATAATGTTCTAATGTTCCATATTTGTAGTCTTATCTTGTATTGTTCTTTATTCCTTTATTCCTTTCTTTTCTACTTGCATTGTTTATCATTTCTTTGCTTCTGTCGGTTTGCTTGTTTTCTTGTTTATTTTTATAATTGGTTGTTTGTGTTTTGTGTAAATCCTTTTGCATTGCTAGGTTCGTCGCCATTACCCCAAACTTTATTTGTTTCTAGTGTTCTAGTTCTAGTTTGGGCGTTTCAAGTTATTATTTTTGGATTTTCCTCAAGCGTATCACCTTCTAGGGATCTTTCATAAACAGTCTTGTTTTGTCTAGGGTTTTCACTTGTGACTCCGCTTCCGTTTTCAATTTTCTATCCGATCTCTATTTCTTCTACCCTATATACTTTATTATTAATTACCAGCATCCTTATTTTAATTTAGCTTTATATGCTTTACTTCTAGCTTCTTTTAAATGCGGTACCAATCTTCTTCTTTCTTCCATGATGTTTAATATATGTACACAAATATAAATATTTACATGTTTATATAAATGCAATTAAATCAGTTTATTTTTATTTAAATAAATAAACTGAAACTTAATATTTTTAAGTTAAAAATAAAATCAGATACGTTATTTACAATCTAATGTATTTACAAAATGTCAATTTTGATCTTTACGATTCTGTCAGTGTCTGACAAGAAGGCATCTAGAAGGAACGCAGATATTTTTACTAAAACTTGCTCACTATTAAAAATACGGATGTCAAAATCCAAGTACGGATGTTTTTAGAATCAGCAGTACTATGCATTATAGTGACAAAAACGCATTAATTTGCAATCTTCTGACATCAGACGCGACGATAGTAAATACGAAATTTATGCTTTTTGAATTACGATGTAATTACGATGTTTTGTTTTACAACAAAAGCCAAAAATGTTAAACGATACTACGACGAATGCTTTGTTTTACAACAACGGCTTTAGTTAATTTTCAGCTAAACTACAATGAAGGCAATGTTAAAGAAATGCAATCAATGTGCATACTCCAAAGTTGTCCAACTAACGAAACAACAAAATGCCTATATATGCGATGATTGACAATGTCCAATTCGGAAGAGTTTCTTTTTTTACTACAATACGATAGCAATAGTAGCGTCAACATCTGCGACTCCAGAAGATGAAAATTTTTCAACTACGATTCTTATTTATGCTATACGGTATCTCAATTGGCTTGCTATTTCCAATAATTACGAGATTTTAATACGATATTGGGTTGATACAACAAATCGATGAGCCATGTGACAAATACAATTTTTGACGATCAATATGCGATCAAACCAATTTTCGATAACTAATTCTTCAACGATACAAGGAAATTGCTAGAAATCTTATTATTTTAACTAACGCTTACCCTTTCTAATAGCATTAAGAAAATTTTAAATTTTAAAAACGTATAAGTAGTGTACATAGACAACGCGTTCACATCTAAAAAGAACAAACAAATTTTCGGTATTTACTGTTATTGAGATTTAATATAACGTTTCCGTAATTGTACTATTAAAATTTTACGTATGGGTACTAGCGACAAATAAAAATACAAAATTAGGCGTTACACAGGCAGTAACAATTACAGGCACTATACTACTTATTTAAAAGTGAGACGTAAACGTTTAATTGAATACACAATATAAGATTTACTCCAGACCTAAAGTTTTTTATTGTAGCTAGCTATCATACTACATCAGTAGCGTTACTCTCAAACGTGCAGCTACAATCGAAGCAAAAAGTCAAATAGAATCGATCAAAGTATTTGACGAAACATCCTCACCGTAAATATCAATTTACACCGAAATATTTATCCAGTGATGGCCGCGTACCAGTGACGTGGCAAAAATTTTATTAATATACGAATTTTGGAGAACTATTTTTTTCTTAATTTTTTTATTTCCTTTTTCAGATTATTAACAATATTTATTCATTAGTGCAAATTCCGTTTGTATTAATTTTTACTAACTGTATTTATTAATAATATTAATTATATAATATTTGATACTACAACATATTGTTTGTTATTGATTTTGCAAATTAGGCACTTATTTTTTGATTCAAGATTTTACGCCAGTCGAAATTTAACATGTAAATTTTGGTTAAATGAAACCGAGAAATACAAAAAAAACACTAATAACTTAATTACGTTTTTACAATAGTTTAATATGCGGTTATTGTGAGAAGTTTGAAAGCACAATTCAATTGATCTTTTGTGACTTCTTTACGTATTACTTGCCACTAATGAGAAACTATACTTTTCAATACTTTAGGCTGAATCCAATCAAAATCATTTATCTGTAAAGATATCCTTTACTTTTTTCGAAGTTATTCTTTTGATGTATTTGTTTTTTTAAGACTCCCTGCCGAAACGATATACTTGAAAACCTAGCAGTAAGATTAATGTTTATAAGGCATTTAATGATTACTTTTGTGCGCATTTAAAAGATTTATATTAGAAATTTTCACTATTAAAACATCCAGGTAAACATTTAATGACTTGTATTGATCGGAAATCTTAAAAATGTTTGCTTCTATAGCAATATAGTGGGTGTAATTAACGGCAACTGGTTTAAAGATAGTATCAGTAATATCAAGGACCGAGGCACCGACGTCTTTAATCACGTTTTGAATTTCAAATACGCGTGTTTTTAGCCGGAGTTTAAATTTTTATGTAACATCTTTAATTAAAAAAGCATATTTCTTTATTATTTTAAACATTTGTTTTTCCCAAAGGCTTTTTCATTCTACAAACTTCAAAAATATGCTTAAAATAGAATTATCACATAAGAGATAGGTACACATTGGTAAAATAGAGATAATCCAAAAATAAAAGTAATTTCAATTTTACTACTGTTTCATGTACTTTTTTCTGTGTTGTTATCTTCTTACAAAAATGGTTCTGTGTAAGTAAAACTTATAATACAACACAATTACTTGTTACCTGTAAAAATTCCGGCGGGGAATTTTGAGCGGATAACTAGGTTGCCGACTAACCCTTGGGTTGTGGGTAACCTATTCAAAAATATAATAGGGCGCCAGGTAGCCTTGTCGACGTTTCCGCGCACCGCTGCGAAAGAGTTAGACTCGTCAAAACCTCAAGAAAACGCCATGTAGTGTATACGGTTCTTTAATAGCTTGCAGGACTATCAAAACGTAGACTTACTAAGTGTAAGCCTACGAGAACAATGTATATAGATGTAAATAGAGTAGAAATGTAAATAAATAGATATAAGTAAATAAATATAAGAAAATGATCTGTATAAATAAATAAATTTAAGTAAATATATATAACTGTACGACTAAATAAATGACATACTTTAATACTAAATACAATCCTCCATCTGCGTTATGTTCGTCTCGGCAATGATTGGGTCTATGGGCCAGTTCGGATTACTGGAATGTTCGGATTACGGAAGTTCGGATTTTGGATGATGCACTATACAGGTGAATCGTGCACTTCTTTCAATACGGTTGGAATTTCTCATTTGGGAACGACTTGTTGGGCGTCTTCTCCATCGTGGTCAGTAGGGTACCTGTATAGTATACCATTTAACATTACGTAACCTAGATCACTCCATCTGCGAGCATTGGGTTCGTTCGGTTCAGAATTCTCAAGAGCGTCTATTATTCCTTTTAGGTCAGGATATTCCACCTGAGTTTGTCGGATAGCCTTTGCACTATCAACTGGTAGGTCGACGGATACTAAGCAAACTTCGCACTCGGTTGCGTCAGTATTGTGGCAAGGTGGTCCGTACAGTGTGTCAGCTAGGGCATAGCTGCGGCCTGGTGTGTATTCTATTTTTAGGTTGTATGGCTGTAGAGCCAAGGTCCATCTGGCTAATCTTCCACTTGGAGATTTTAGTGACAACAGCCATCGCAGTGGTTGGTGGTCACTCTTGACTACGACGGAGAAACCTTCAATATAGCCTCGGAATTTGTTTACTGCTCACACAATACTAAGAGCTTCTCTCTCGGTCGCGTGGTAGTTTATTTCCTTGGGCGTCAGCAATCGGCTGGCGTATTCTATCGGTTTTTTCTCCGGTTCTCTGGAATAGAGCCGCACCTATTGCGTAAGAGCTAGCGTCTGTACATACGGTTGCGTAGGGTCGGCCTGGCGCAGAATCTGACTGGTTGTCAGCAATTCCTTGAGCCTCTCAAAAGATGCGTTTTGCTCAGGACCCCACTGCCATTTTGCGTTCTTTTTGGTCAAGCTGTTAAGAGACTTAGCGATTTGCGCGAAGTTTTCCACAAACTTTCTGAACCAAGAACATGTTTCGAGAAAAGTCAATAACTGCTTCACATTCTTTAGCTCGGGCATGGACGTTATTGCGATAATTTTAGCTGGGTTTGGGAATATACCTTCTATCGTAAGGATATGTCCTAGGTATTGTACCTTGGTACTGCCAAAAGTACATTTAGCACGGTTCAGCGTTAGCTTAAACAATTTCAGACAAGCAAAAACTTTTTTTAGGTTTGTTAGATGTGCTTCAAACGAAGAGAAAAGTATTATTAGGTCATCCAGATAAGCAAACATCGAATCGATCCATCAAACGTTAGAACGGGTGCTGTTTTAAGACCGAAAGGCATCATTTTATATCTAAATGTGCTAAATGACGTAATGAATGCAGTCTTGTCTCGATCTTCTAACTTAACCGGGACTTGGTGGTATCCGCATTTCAAGCCATCGTGTAGACGGCATTATACGTGGAATGGCGTCTATTCTCGGGAGCGGGTATTGGTCCAAACACGTGACTGAGTTTAGACGTCTATAGTCGACACAGAGTCTATTGGTTCCATCTTTTTTTGGTACCAGTACTACTGGAGAAGCGATAGACGATTCTCACTCTTCTATTATTTCGTGTTCGAGTAAGTTGTCTAGCTACTTTCTAAGAACTTCCTTTTTAGAATAAGCTAGGCGGTAGGGAGTTACCGAAATTGGAGTATCATCTGATAATATTGATAATTGTGTGCTCCGCAAAAGGAGTAGGTTCTTTGTTCTATTGAAAAACTTCACAATGTTTTTGAATTAATGCTTCCAGGAGGACACGTTCAGAGTCGTTCGCTTGCGTGGCCTCATCTTTTTGTAGAGATAGATCGACGTCGACGGAGTTAACCATTAACATTTGCGTAGCATCAGCAGTTACAAGTTCTTGATAGAAATCAATATTACAGTTTGGGTCATCAGCAAACGACCATTGCATTTTGGAAAAATTCAAAATGATTTGCGCATGAGCAATAAAATCGACTCCAAGAAGAGTTCTGCTATTGGTGTATTCGGGTATTGCTACGAAATTGTTTTATTCTGAAGTTTAACATCGCATTAGAAGATTTCGAAGTTAATCATTCTAGCTTGACCATCAGCTAGAATCATTTGCATGTTTGTCGGGGTGAACGGGCAATCAATTAATCGCAAATACGAATACAATTTGTAACCTGCAATACTGCATTTTGCACCAGAATCAACATATGCTAAGCCGGTTTTGTCTAAAACTTTAATTAACATTAAGCGTCGAGAAGAACTCGTTGGTATGCACACATCTGTAGATAACAATTCGATGGAGGCGGCAAGTAGGAAACTGCGATCGTATGTAGCCTGGAGTTCCGCAACCAAAACATGTTAGTTGTGCATTGCTCTGCGAACCTGGTTAGGGTGCTTCCGCTTTTGATTGTGAACTATGTGACTGGGTTGAAGCATATTTGTGACATTCTGCTTGTACGAGTCCAAATTTTTTGCAATTTGGGTCGTAATTTTGAATGTTTTTAGGAAGACGCAGTAGTACTGATATTTTGCTGTACTGAAGTTTCAGCAAAGCTGTCTTCTATGCTTCTAGCTTTATCGATTAAATCGGTAAGTTTTAACGTCATTGCGCGGCAATCGTTGTCGGATTTTCTGATTGAGTAACCCGTATATCATATCTATTTGATGTGTTTGATGAAGTTCGGACGTAGGAAGTAACCGAACTAATAGTGCACGAGTGGAGGTTACGAACACACTCGTAGGTTCTTTTTCGCACTGCTCTTTCGAGAAGAGTTCTCTAAAGATTTGGTGCGAAGGTTTATTAAATCCAAACGCGTGCCTAAGCGCCTTGAGGGCATCGTCGCAGGAGGTGATAGTGACTTTTACAACCTGGTGGATAGTGGCGGTCAAGCCATCCCATAGCATGGATAGGCCTTGATCGCGTCTGATGAAGGCGTCGCAACCTTTTTTCTTTCCAGCAAAACGCGACTGGCCTTTTAAAAAATAACTGTTAGCATTTATTGGAGTAACTGCGGCGGAAACGGCACTCGTATCCCCGACGAGGATATTTTGCATACCTAGCAACAATGCGTACAGTTGATCTTGCGTCATCACGACTGGTTTCAGGGCGACGCTTTCGTTTATAATCTGGTGGGATCTGAGGTTATAAGGCATACATTTTGGTAGGAGAGGTGCGGTCATGTGATGCGAGCCGAAACCGAATATGCATTACCCGTGTTAGATTACTTCATAGAAAATATAAAGCGGTTATAGTGTATAGATCCTTTAACGCCGTAAAAGGAATTTTTATGCAAATAATACAGTTTGAAATGCGACACTTTTGTAAAAATATGACGAAGTTGATACACGACGTAATTACAGAAAATTAAAACTCAAAAGTTCAAAGTTCATGCAGGTCACGATTGCGTCCATAAACAAAAATTATGTTTTGTACTTACGTTACGTGTGATCATTGCCGTTCGTTAATCCCTGTACACTTGCATTTAACAATGTACTTAAGCACTTTATTATTATTTAACAAGACCAGAAGTTGGGCGCTATTGTAAGGGCGTATTGTAAGTGAGCTGTCATTGTTTTAATAGCTTTATTTTACCATAAACAACACAACACATTACATCTTTACTGCTGTAATAATATGACAAGGGCATTCCGGGAGTCAGTGGCGTTACAAGTTAAATATCTCATATGTGTAATATCGTTGAATTTGTATTGTTTTTCTCTATTCAACAGTATAAAAATTCAAAATGGCGGCTATAAAAAAATCAAAAGTTGACAATGATCTAGTAGGCAAAGAAAATTTTTGTAACGTTAAGTAAATAGCCGATATCGACTTTTGTAAATTTGGTAGATGTCATCTAATACAATGAGGTAATAACAAAGATATGAGTTAAATAAGAAAACGAAGTACATCCGTTTTTTTCAGGGTTAGCTAAAATTTTTTTTCATATCCTTGACGAGAATGAAAACGAACAACTTATTAGTATTTTAGCCAACTATGTATCTCTATCGGTTTAGGATTTCCCAATAGTGTGCATTTCAAAAGTGACCACCCTGTATATAAAAATTGCTATAACATGACCCTTCCCGTAACTTTTTACCATAGCAGCCCAAAGATTTTCAATCGGGTTGAGGTCAGAAGATTTTGCTGGCCATGGTAACAATTGGTCATCAAACCATTCATTAATCATTCGGACTGTGTGTATACTGCAGTTATCTTGCACTAAAACTCTGTCGTCCATTTCTTCCTCAGGATAAATTGTCCTTACTTTAGGTAATAATACATCTACTACTCGGATGTATTCATTCGAATTAAATCTAGGTCGAATAAACCATGTAATTTCTCCTGGGACATCTTTAGACATCCAACGCCAAAATCCAGCGTTGATTCGTCCGCTGCTTTTATTTGGAAGAACGTTTTCAACAATATATAACGTTCCATTTCGTTGCCATAGTTGAACAGGAGCATCCTGAGACTACGAAAATGTTTTTTCATCAGTAAATTTCACATTTGACTAGTCTCTATCTATATTTTTTTGGCAAAATGCTAATCGTGCAATGGTATAGTTAGGAGTTAAAACAATTTTTCGAGCGGGTTGTCGATTATACATGCCAATCTCATGCAGCCGACGTCGGATAGTTCGCACACTATAACCCAGTCCTAAATTTTTACGTATTTGAACTGCTGAAGTAAACCTTATTTTATACCGTTATCTTCAACTTCGGTAGTTATACGAACTCTTCCAGGACGAACAGTATCTAATTCTCCCATTTCACTTCTCGTAATCCACCGTCTAACAGTTTGTCTCTATGAGTATTAAATAAAGATTAATAAAAAGAATAGTTAAATTAATATTACAGTAATAAAAGCAATTCATTAGATCGGAGAAATAAGGATATAAGCCACACCTCAAAGTATTTTTTTTGTTTAATTTAAAAAAAAATTGACTAAGAAGTGTAATTGCACGAATTTATAGATAAAATAAAATATAAACACCAACATCTTGAGAAATTTTTGTTATAGACCAACCAGCTTGAGCTAAAGCTACTATGACGAATGACTAAAAAAGAATCTCCCTGAATTGGTCTTCTGGGCATTTTTGATTTAATTAAAATTAAATGACGGAAACACTTTAAACACAATATTTTCGACGGGTAAATCACGACTAAATTATCTTACCAGAGTTCAATTTAAAAAATCAGCTTACGAATACGCCGAAAAAAACAATATCGAACATAAACTCAACCACGAAAAGAAGTCTGCTGGCGAGGACTGGTTCCTGGAATTTACGAAAGCCAATCGACTCAGTCTCCCAAAAGCAGAAGCCAGGTCGATTAATGGGATTCAACAGAGTCGCCGTTAGCCAATTTTTCAATTAATCAATCAATGTCCGGACGAAATATAATTTTTCTGCAGATCAAATATTCGACGAAGATGAATCAGGCGTCTCCACTGTCCCAACAAAACTACCCAAAATGTTAACAGCCGTTTGTCATCGTAGAGTTATTAAAATAGTTTCATCAGTAAGGGGCCAAAACAGTACTGTTGTATGCGCTATGAGTGCAGTGGGTGTCTATATTCCACCTTTTTTTAATTTTGCTTGAAAGAGAATGAAGTCAGAGCTTCTGAATGGTACTCCTCCATGTACAATCGGCATCGCCAAACCCTCTGGATTGATGACAACTGAGAGTTTTGTTAAGTATTTGAGAGATTTTGCACACCATGCCAAACGTTCTGCAGAACGTCCAATTTTACTTATCGTGGACAACCACAGTTTTTATATCTCGCTTGATGCCATTTACTTTTGTAGATCCAACAACATAGTAATGATAGGATTGCCTCTTCACACAACACACAAGCTCCAACTTCTTAACGTTGCTTTTTTTGGTCCATTTAAAACTTTTTATAGTCACACATGTGATTCAATGATGGTTAATCAACCAGATACTCCGATAACTGACCGCAATTTTAAACCATAGTTTGGAGAGGCATATGGGAAAGCAGCAACAGTCAATAACGTAATCAAAGGATTTCGTGCTTGTGGAATTGAACCCTATAACCCCCATATTTTCAAGGACAGCGATTTTGCCCCAGCGGTTACAAGCGAAAGACAGTATGAGCCAAGCATGTATGTTTCTGACCATACTAATGATAGGATTGATGTGATTGGTAGTGAGATTAATAATGAAAACCCAGAAAATTCAGACTTTTCATCAGATGATAACACTTCGTTAACGCAAATAAGAACATTTGGTTTGGTTACACCTACGAAACATGATGGAGAAGAATCATCAAGGATTTCAGCGCTTCAATCTATGACATGCAGTTTATTTTACTCCGCAAATGAACCAGGGCCTAGCTGTGCAAAATCACAGTCTAAAAGTTACAACTCACTTTGGGAAATCAAACCCTTACCAACTATTAATCGTCCTATTCAAAACAAGCGTAAAAAGCTTTCGGCAAGCGTAATTTCTGGCACACCCATGAAAGAACAGTTAGAAAAAAAAGATAGGTTATCAAAAAAAAAAAGGAAAAGGAAAAAAGGAAGACACGAAAATCACTGCCTAACAAAAAGACTGATCAGGCATCCAAGTCGTCATCCTGTTTTTGTGTAATCTGCCACGAACTTTACGTAGAACTATCAGTGAAAGATTGGATAAAGTCTTGCAAATGTCAAGAGTGGTGTCACGAAGACTGCTCCAGTTACGATGGGCAAGGAGAATTTATTTGCGATTTGTGTCTGTAAGCGTAAACATCTTACCCGCACTATGGGGTAAGATGACTAAAATGCCACTTTTTGTTTATACTTTTTTAAACTAATATTGGATCTTGCGTTTAGTTTAAAATTATATTAAATTCAAAGGTAGATAACCAATGTATGTAGTAGCCACTTTTATTTAAAATTACACTGGTCTGCATGAAAATCAGCCCTAATACCATTCTTGACGATTCTTATGTAAAATGACCTCCTGAATCCAAAAATGAGCTCCGTTTTTACCCATCGTCCACCTATTTTGAGGGGACCCCATTTTTAATTTATTTTTTGCATTTTTTTTATAATTTTAACTTATAGCCGTTAAACATCCCAAAGCAGGTAATAAAATTTATCCAAAGTATATGGCAAAAGTTTTGCTATAAAATGTATATAGAAACAACAATAAAATACAAATATATAAGAACAGTAAAAAAATATTAACAGTTAAGAAAATTCACTGCACGACGTTTGAACAGGAATTTTCGACAGGCTTGAACTTGCATTACTCTTCTCATTATAGTATATTACATTGTTTGCTTAACTGCTTCGATCAGTACATCTATAGCTGTTGCAAAGTTAACTTGTCGACGTTTTAAACGTGCTGGATTTTGTGTTCATTCTTGTTCATTTGTGTAAAACAGTAAAACTACTTTTACTCTGGATTTTTTCAAGTGACTAAGTGTGATTTGTGGTTAATGTCGGGCGTTGCATTACTGTTTAATTATGCCACGCGAGTGTAAAAATCATCCCGATAGCTTCTGCTATGTCTGCGGGGAATTAACTTTAAAAGCGCAACGAAAACCCCTTTCTCCGCTTGTTAAAACAGCTTATAAATTGTACTTTGATTGTCAAGTTGGCAACCAGGACAATACTTGGGCTCCATCAGTTTGCTGTACGACTTGTTACAGTAGTTTGACCAAATGGCTCAAAGGTACCCGTAAATCAATGCCATTTGCTGTGCCCATGGTTTGGCGTGAACGTCGCTGTCATCTTACAGATTGTTACTTTTGTATGACTTCCACCGTCGGGTTTTCGAGCAAAAGTAAGCATACAATTCAGTATCGCAATATTCCGCCAGCTCTAAGACCTGTTCCTCATAACGATACTTTGCCAATCCCAGAGGCCCCAAACGCTTATACTCTAGAGCCGGAAATTGATTGAAAAGACTCTGAGCCACAACCTGGGGCTTCGAATAATACGTTTAATGATGATGAAGAGTATTCCGCAGATTTAGTTTCTCGGCAACCTCACCTCCTCACTCAATCGAAATTAAATGATCTTGCCAGGGATTTGCAGTTACCCAAGACTAAATTTCAGCTCCTAGGATCGCGACTTCAACAGTCGAATCTCTTAGAAAAGAGAGTAAAAATATCTTCTTACAGGACGAGACAAACAACCCTGAAATGTCTTTTATCAGAAGATAAAGATTTAGTGTTCTGCCCTAATGCAAATTTATTGATGACAGAGCTACAGATGCCATGTGACCCAGACAAATGGGGACTGTTTATAGACTCATCAAAAACAAGCTTAAAAGTTGTCCTGTTGGCAAATGGGAATGACTTCCCATCAGTTCCAGTTGCATACTCTGTTGATATGAAGGAAACGTACGAAAACATCTTCAGAATCTTTGATAAAATTAGTTATCATGATTACAAGTGGAAACTTTGCGCTGACTTAAAAGTTGTTGCTTTACTCACGGGCCTGTAATCAGGATTCAAAAAATATTGCTGCTTCCTTTGTGAACGGGATAGCCGAGATCGTATGGGACTGGCCTCTGCGAGAAAATCTTATCCCTGGTCAGAAAAATGTCGCCCACAATCCTTTGGTTCCCAAGGAAAATATTTACTTACCACCTTGTTATGTACGAAATTCGTATTACGTACGACTGTGTATATTGGCTTAAAATTAGATTCGGGTTTTGACGCCCTCTACCGATCGTTTTCTCGTGGTTGTCATTTGACGGAAAATCGTCATACGGTGAATTACTTAAAATGGCCTGGGCGTGTTGAATATTGCTTATATCCGATACCATCCGGAACAATGGAAATCCAATTATAATTAGATTAATTATATAGAATATTTGAAGCGTTACAGGGTAAGCTATTGCAGTCGTTTATTCAAATTCGTTCGTAATTCTTTCTTCATTTTAACAGCCATTTTTCTTCCACTGCGAACATATGTCCGTTTTCGATAAGAGGATATTGGACAAATAATTCGTATTAAACAATCACGTTACCGTACACGTGCGCTTTCGGAAGGCGGTTTCCACGCCACGAAAACGGGGTCTCGCTAATCCTTCCCGGGGAAAATATTCCTACACGTGGATGACACGACTGGGTTATCAGCCACCTGTTCTACGTTACTATTTATCTGATTTGATACACAGAAGTACTGTTGAATACCTAAGGCCGACGTTAATTGTGTTATCAGCCACCTGTTTGGATTCGCTGCGTACAGTAGTCGATACACGGGTTTTGTTAATATAGATTTCATTAATTATTAATACTAATTGTTTTAGCCTAATTATCCTTTGTGAGTTGGTGTGTGACACGATTCGTGTTTAATGTTTATTACAGGCCACTGAAAAGGGGAAAAACGTTTTTCTTCGTGCTAGTGGATGCTGAATTTCGGGTGAGTTACTTTAATTAATCTTATGTATATCGTTGTCACGAAAAATTACTCACAAACTTTTGGATTCATATTAACGTTAGTCAATGCATATAATGTGTAGCTACCAATAAGGTAATTATAATCTTTATATCCACTGTATCGCATACTGTGTGTAGATGAAGGACATTTACTTCGAATTATTGCCGATACTGTAGGCATCTACGTATTGAATCTTTTCTATAATTCTATAAATTTACTTGTTACGAAATCAAAGTTTAATACCGTTGGTAATGATTATTGTGAATTTTTCTAGTCTTTAGTATTTCCGAATTCGATGTATAGCGACTATTTGATTACTATAAATGAAACTGTGATATCTGTTAATCATAATCTGAAAGTGATTAAATTTGTTAATTCTCTCTCTTGTGGTTATTGTTCCTACGAACTAATTTGGGCTACTCGAACAGCCGAGTAGAGGGATTACGAACCTTCTAGTGTGTTACAAGTTTTGGAACCGTTCTGTTGTGAGCGAAACAGAAGTGTGGTTTTGGATCACCTCTGACGCCCTGAAACATCTTTTCTATATTTATTGTGGACCTCCCCATCTCCGACTATTGTGAGTTTGGCCGTGCAAGGTTCGTAAAACCGAAAAGCTTGTAACCACCTTTACACATCAAACTTGGATTGATCAAGCAGTTTGTGAATGCAGTGGACAAGACAGGTGGCGCATTTCAATTTTTGAAAACTAAATTTCCTCGTCTTAGCCAAACTAAAATCAAAGAAGGCGTTTTTGTTGGTCCCCAGATTAGACAACTCTTCCAAGATTCGACGTTTATTGAACACCTAAATCGAAAATAAAAACGAGCTTGGCTTGCATTTCAAAACGTTTGTAAGAACTTCCTGGGTAACCACAAAAGTGAAGATTATGTCGCTCACGTCGAGGAACTACTTTTAGCGTACGAAAACATAGGATGTAACATGTCTCTTAAAGTTCACTTCCTTCACTCGCATCTGGACTTTTTCCCTGAAAATTTAGAAGCAGTCTCGGATGAACACGGGGAACGGTTCCATCACGACATCGCTAAGCTGGAGAAGAGATTTTCAGGGAAGTGGAATGCAAGCATGTTGGCGGAGTACTGCTGGTTTTTGAAACGAGAGAGCTGTACCTCAGGGTATAAAAGGAAAGCAAGCATCAAGTAACGATGAATATCTTTTTATTTATTACTGTTTATAGCTAAAATAGTTTTCTTTCCTATTTAAATTAAATTCATGTCCATATATTTATTATTATAATAATTATTATAATTATTATTATCGTTCGATTAATAAATTATAGTTAATTTATCGAAAAGTGGCAAAATTAGAGATTTGGGGCTCCTTCAAAAGTGGTAGGTGATGGAAGAAAACGGAAGACATATTTGGATTCAGGACGTCATTTTACATAAGAATTACCCGGAATAGTGTCAGGGCTCGATAAAAAATATTTGTTTGCATACCAGTGTAAAGTTACTTTGCCCAAAAATGATTTTTCTTGTTAACGTCGTCATCTTACCCCACCTTCCTCTAATGCTATTTAGGATATTGACCTTTTGACAAATGGACTAATTAAATTTGTTAAATAAAATTGTTCATATTTTCTTCGTGACATTTTGGGCACTTTTAATACTCCTAAACAAAACGTAAAAAAGTAGAAATTTTTCATTTATTCATTGTTAAAACTGTAAAATTTTGTTAAATAAAAATAAATCAGTTAAGATCCAATTTAATTAACATTACCTAAGTATTAATATGTAGATAATTTTATGTAATTATTTATACAGGGTGTCCCACGAGGTACTGTACATACTGAAATAGTATGTTCCTTAGGTCAATTTAAGTAGAAAACGTCCTATAAACATAGGTCCAATTCGCCATAGTTACACAGATACAAGCGTTCAAAGTTTATAACTGACCACACATTTTTGAAAATTAATTATTCTTAGTCAACTGGGAAACAAAAGCCGAACAATATGTCATTTATTGCTTTCTTTTCTACTAATGTCACAGTCGATTTTATTAAATGAAGTGTAATTTAAATGCAAAATGCCTTCTCATTTTTCTAACGAAGAGTATGCTGATATCATTTACATTTATGGATTTTGTGATGGAAATGCGAGATCTGCCGTTAGGGAATATGAACGAAGATTTCCCAACAGGAAGATGCCAAATCACCAAACCTTTTCTTCAGTGTTTCAACATATACGGACTCATGGTTCATTTCCATCAGTTTCAACAAGATCTGACCGTCCTGTGCAGTTAAATGTGAATGAGCAGGAAAACATTCTACAGATGGTTGATCGGAGTCCAGGGTTGAGTACTAGAAGATTTTTTTCTCGAACGGGACTCCCCCGTATGTCAGTATGGCAAACATTACATGTTGAGCTTTTGTATCCCTATCACATACAACAGGTTCAGCATCTGGAACCTGGAGATTTTGCTGCCCGGTTGAGTTTCTGCCACTGGCTACAGGTAAACCCACAATTAGTTCCATTCATCTTATTTAGCGACGAGGCGCAATTTACTAGAGGTGGAGTGAACAATACACGTAATTCTCATTTGTGGTCATATCAAAACCCACATGGCACAACAGAAACTAACTTTCAGCGCAGATTTTCTGTTAACGTATGGTGTGGCATGATTGACGATCAACTTATTGGACCTTTTTTCTTTGAGGAACGTCTGACAGGAGAAGCATATGCTAACTTTTTGCGGAATGAATTGCTACCGCTTTTGGAAGAAGTACCTTTACTAACAAGAAAACAAATGTTTCTGCAACGTGATGGAGCTCCTTTACATTTTAGTCGGCATGTTACCGAATATCTAAATGTTGCTTACCTCAATAGGTGGATTGGGCGTGGAGGCCCGCATGCTTGGCCACCGAGATCGCCCGATCTCACACCTTTGGACTTCTATCTGTGGGGTCATGTGAAAAGTTTAGTATACGAAGTAAAAGTTAATACCAGAGCTGAACTAATACAGCGTATCCTGGATGTGTGTGAACAAACACGGAACAACCAGCAGGTGCTTCGAGCGGCTACTCGGTCCATTTTAGATCGCAGCCGTCGTTGTAATAATGCCGAAGGAGGTCATTTTGAACATTTGATGTGATTTTTTTTTGTTTGTTTTTTTTTATGTTTGTTTTGTAGTTCGATTGTTTTCAATAATAATAATTTTCAAAAAATGTGTGAGCATTTATAAACTTTGAACGCTTGTATCTGTGTAACTATGGCGAATTGGACCTATGTTTATAGGACGTTTTCTACTTAAATTGACCTAAGGAACATACCATTTCAGCTAACGCTACAAAAACTAAACGTTTACATTAAATTAAAAACAGTTAACATATTTTTTTTCATTTGTACTATGTTTGTCAATTAGTGATTACTTTTAAAGTTTTTCGATTCTTATATAAAATGTTATTTTTATGAATAAACATTAGTTTCCCCTAAATTATTTTTCTTTTGAGATTTAATATCGAAATTAACTTAAAATATTTTCTCGATATAAGCATTTTTTATGTATGTACAAAACTTTTTATTATTAAAATTTCAAAACTTTTTTTATATTACGGCTATAACATTTTTTATAATTTAGTTTTCTAATAATAACTTTTTAAGTCTAAAGTAAATATTTTAAAAAAATATAGGACATGGCGGCTGTGTAATTTGCTTTTGTGCCTAAATTTTGTTTTTAATAATAAGAATACATTATTATAAAATACTTTAATTTATACAACTGTTACTTAAGTTATACGAAAGGATGCTCCATTACGTTAAAATGAAAAGTAATCAAGTTAGTTATATTATAAAGCATAGATATAGAGGGTCTAGATTTGCCAGACTAAAGGATGTAACGTCGAGTTTGAGATGCATTGTCCTGGCAAGTGATATGAATGGTTTTCTGATGACCTAACAATGCTTCTGCCCTACGTTTCTGACGTCACAATTCTATTGTTCAATCCCAGAACTAGAATTGTGCTGCCTTTTCAACTAATACTTTATTTGACTTTAGTAAATTTATGTTTTGATTGTATTACGTTTTTGTAACATCTTATCTTGTACAATATTTACTCCGGAATTTAAAAATTGGTTTTTCTACCAGAAGGTTACAAAAGGTTTGTATAAGTAATGAATCACCGGAGGAGTTCGGGTAATGGAAGCTAAATGCAAATAAACAACTTCATTAAGATTTGACGTTACAATGTTGAACCACTTTCTATAAATCATTGAAGACGTCCTTTGATGCTAGTCAATATACGACGATGCACTTTGATCTCTCAAGGTGTAGCATGCCACACGAATCATCAGCGTTAATGCTGTTTACGTTCCAATAAATAGTTTTATATCCACTAAACCGACTAAACGTAACGTCAAGATTGATCTAGAGAACGCTGTCCGCAACACTCAAACACGAACATTAATTCCACAAGGAATATCAAGAGTAATAATTTGTACTGCAGCGTTTCCACCTCTTTCGCATCCTCCAGTAGTAAAACACGTAGGATAGAACGTTGAAATATAAGGATCTATACTGGATAAAGTTAGAACACGACCAAACTATATTGAACTTTAAAGTTTTGTGGGTTTACAACAGCCACAAGTTTTTATTTTTTATTTTTATTTCGTTTCGTTTTATTGTTTACTGCTAAAACTCCCGCAGCTGCTAAAAATGTCGTGGACGTTTTTTATAACATAAATGGGTTTATATGTTAATAAAGTGCCGCTGTTCGCTGTTGTTGGTTAGAGTTTGCTAATTCATCCTGAAATTTATTACGCTTTACGTCGGAATAGAATCCTTGAAGGAGTATCCGGTTAAAGAGCTGACTAAACTTTGACCGGAGAATCTAGAAACCCTCGTAATTAGATTTAGACCGCTAATGAATTTAGGACGCATTACGTCAGATTCTCGCTCAGAAAGGAAAATCTAACATGTACGAGATAGTTTGATAACATTAGATTAATTGTCAATTAAACTTCATAATTAAGAAGAAACTTCTCTTCTTGAAAATGTTTAATTTTTAATCAAGCCGTACCCTCGCTCAACCATTTTAAAATTTAAATGTAGATAAACCTGCATTTTCTTTCGTCTATTGTTCGTTTTATAACTTTGTTGTTAAGTTCGTCAGTATTTATAAGCAAAGGCGAACGAAAATTTCTGAATTTCAATTAACGTAAAATATATTCTTGTGGAGTTATTATAATAAATAAACACATTGAGACGTAGACGAATTATTCATTACTAATTTCTGAGCGGTTAATTACTAAGAATTTTGCTGAATTATTTTTGATATGTAATCTCGTAGTTAACAAAAGCACAAAATGATGAGGATGATTCATCAATATCTAACAGCAATTTATAATTTCAGAAGATGGTTAATATTTGTGTATTGATGGTTGTTTCGATATTTAAGATTAATGATGGAGAGTATATGTATCCGTGTTTGCATATTTATAATTACGAGTAATTAACCCCACATTATTTTTTTCTGAAACATGTTGTGCAGCGTGTGTTTTAAACACATTTGCGTGATCATAAATTTCAACCAATTGGCGTTAATAAGTAAGTAATTGCACTTTTATAATTATCTTTAGGTAAAGTAAGCTAAAACGGTAAAACATGAAGGTTGATTAATTCCAGAGAAACTCCTTTAAACGTTTACTCTTTTACAAATACCTTATTTATTTGTTCATTTGTTAAATACAATAGGTGAACTAATGACAAAGCAAGGAGTGGTCAACTAAAACATCTATTGTTTCTTGTTTGTTACTATCAATTTTAATTACAGCAGTTTATTGTATTTAAAACTCAAAACAATTGTAATTTAATTGTTTATTAATTTATATCAATGTATATAGCAAATGCACTATTTTATATTGTGTTTTAGATTTTAAAAATCATTTCTTTTATATCTAGTTCTAGAAGTACCGACGTTACTCCCCATCAAAAAAGTAAAATATTTTTGTTAGTTGGCATCCATGCGTGACTGTTTGATTTATATAATTTATTTTAATTTTAAGTTATTACCAAAGCGTACAGTGCGCAAGAATACAATTTTGCTTTAAGTTATTAACAAGGACGTTAGAGCATTGTGATACAATACGCATATAAATAAAGTTCTATTACGAGTAACAGTTATATCAATTAATAAAATTATACAGTACACTGAACAAAAATTATACAAAATTTTGGTCCTTCGAACCGGATACAAGAATCTAAGTAAAATTACTACAATTGGAGACAATAATAATTAAAATTCAAAAATCAAGAAAAGTAGCCTATAGTAACCCAGCTGACGATTGGAATGTTATCTAAAATTATACGATTTATCAGGTGCGTCCGTTCAATTTTATTCCAGACGATTTGATAAAATTCTAATAATGAGACTACTACACCTATCTCGGACAATTACCAAATCAATTTTTTACCAAAAATTAATTACAAGGGAAATTATGATAATTGGCTTAAATTCAAAACTAATTACTTTTCTATTGTTTATAATAATTCAGCAATTAATAACGCTAACACATACAATTTCTTACGAACTTCTTTAAAAGGTTACGCAAAACAAATAATTGACGGAATTGATTTTGTAGATCAGAGGTTCCCAAACTTTTTTGTGTCCTAGACCCATGTTTTTCGGTTTTAGGTAGACTCCCTACTTACCTGATGTTGATTTTTTGTAAATTCCTAACTGTAGCGAAGATTAGTGTTAAAAACTTTAAAGTAAAAACATGTTAAGATTTATACATTTATCAATTGAATTTAAATAAAAACTACTCAAAATAAAATTTTGTATCTGTTATATAAAATATACGTAACATAAAATAAACATAAAATAAACTAAGCAATAAGTAAATCTTTTTAGTGAGAAGGACGAACCTGATGCTTTAATAATAAATTATAAACATTTGGCGTCAATTTTGTAAGGTTTAATTTTAAATCTTGTTACATGCAAAAGTTGGAACTATGTTACTGCCTGAAATGAGGTAACACAAATGATGTTGTGCCGCTGCTCAGTGGAGACGGGGTGGGTTATATTTAAAAGTTTCGTGATTGAATTGGATAACTTGACGAAAAACACAAAATCGAAAAGTAATAATGTCGAAATCAAAGGGCGCCAGGAAGGAGTAAAGCTTAATGGACTTCTGGCCCTTGCCAACTACAAGCCCGCTCCTGAAGGATACACTCTAACTGGACTTACGTTATTAGAGTGTATCTCACTAAAATCTGAAATAAATTAATAAAGTTACACACGCGGGGCCGACGGAATTAAAAGCTCTTTACATTTAACAATTTAACATTTATTTGAACACACAAAAAAAAATAATAAAACAAAAATAAAGTCTTGTAATCAACAAAAATTAACCAAAACAAAACAACAAAAGGTACGTAAATGAACGCTTGATAAAAACAAAATTTAATATTATTTGAATAAAAGCACAAAAACAAAATAATAAAATACAAAATACAGAATTTAATACAACCAAGCACAAATTAGTAAATCTTAATTTATGACGGCCGTGTGCGCGTCGAAATTACTCATTTACAAAAGAAATAAACTTATTCAATATAAAACTAATATATATATCTTGAATCGAAAATTCGGTCTCGTTTAATAAATTTTTAACTCGGGATTCTGTCACAGTTCCGATAAATACGGACAATAATTAGTTACATTAACCATTCCATTCGAGACACTTGTAATTTTTACTTGAAATTCAAAGCTTTTAACACTTAATCACGTAAATAATAACTTCACGATTAAATAAATGGTGCAAAATAAATACCTTGAATTGTCGTAACTTCAGGAAAGAACCTGTGGTTGGTTCTAGATGGCCGGTTGTCTACAGGAAGAAAAACGTTAAAAGGTACCCCAAACAATTGCAATGACGGCGGAAGAATCTCTTTTTAACACTTAAATGAAATCCGCACAAATGCGAAGACTGGATTTAGCACAACTCATCGATTGCATATCCAACTTGAAACGTGAGTTTTATTTTTGGAAACCATGAAGACTATTTAAACCGTAAATTACGAAATTTGGAAAATCAAACTTTTCCACCACTACACTTAATTTTCACGGTTCCATCTAACTTCCGCGGTATTACATCACGATAGGGTAAAAGTACCCCGACCACTCAACTACATCACGGTACCCGATATTTCTTAATTGCCACCGAAAAAAAACAATCTCCTCCAAATCAAAATTTTACTCCTTATAACACCTCGTGATCCCACTTAATTCAACAAACTTGCGCCGTAAAATCTTTGTAAAAGATGGAACACTAAACAAAGTAAATTAACAAAGATGAAAAATATAATTGCCACGTGCGTCATGTCACGTAGGTACTCGAAAGAAAGAAAATCTTCTCACAGAAAATGCTTACTTTATTAAATTATCAAATAGCTCGCAAATGAACTCAACATAAACAAAAGTATAGATACCAAGAAAAATTGATCAAATTACATTCCAAAAAGGAAATCGTAAATTAGATAGAGTTGTTATTTTACTGAGATAACCAAAAGTAAAAACACTAAATCAAAATCAAAACCACGGAACTTTATGCGTTTTAAAAAAGATACCAGTAATAATTGTGAAATAACTATTAAATACAAATAAACTTAAATCAAACGTAATAAAATAACGAGTAAAACGTTTTCGATGCTAACATCGAACTAAACAATCGCTAAAACAACAGAAAATTCAGCCAAATAAATCTGAATACGGGGTCTTTTACAAAAGAATTCCAACGCAGGTTACAATCTCCTCGGCTAATGATGTCCAGTCTGTTTCTTTTTCGTTAGAAGATTAGTAACAGCGCTAAACCCTCTTTCCACTCGGTAGTGTCAAAAAGTGCAAGAAATCTTGTCAAACATAAGCTTTTCGACAGCCAGCGTACTTCAGTGCAAAGGCGTGTTTGTCATTTTCTTCACACAACTGCACAAATAACCGCGTATTCAACCTGTTGGTTCGAATTCGGTTTACTGCATCAATGACTAATTGAAGAGATTCATGCAATCTAACACTCAAATTTTTAACAACTAACTGTTGTCGATGGATGACGCAATGTATTGCTAACACCCCTGACACATTTTGTTTTAAATAGTTTATAAATCCACGATAACGTCCAACTATGGCAGGTGCTCCATCTGTAGCTACTAATGTTATATTTGATAAAAGGATTGATTTTTCAGTGAAGTAATCCAAAATATGTAATATTGATTTACCTTTAGTGTCGGTTGTCAAAGTTCTTGCAAAGAGCAGTTCTTCGTAGATTTCTTGATTCATAATAAAACGAACATATGCCAATAATAATGCTGCATTACCAGGTAAAGTTGACTCGTCTAGTTGTATAGAGAAAGGGGTCGTTTGCAAATAATTACACAAGAAGCTTTCAATATCAGAACTCATTTTATCAATACGTCATTCAACAGTATTGTTGCTTAAGGAAATTCTTTTAATGACATCAGATGCAGGTTTGTGTAAAACAGTTTTTAAAACCTCTTCAACGGCTGGCAAAATTAACTTTTCTCCGATGGTATGCGGTTTTCCGGATTTTGCTATAAGTAGCGAGATATTGTAAGACACCCGCAAACCATCATCGTTTCTTTGTGACGTCGAAGCGAACATTCTGTCTAGCGTGGGTCTCTTCTGAAGTTTATCATTGAGTGTTTGAAAGTATTTCAAATCTGTTTTATCAGAGTGACATCTTCTCAGATGATCCTGCAGCTTACATGGCTTCATAGCGTCATTGCCCAAAGCTGTTTGTCCAACAATGATGGAATAAAGCCAAGTTTTAAATAATCAACATTGTACTGTCTACATTTCTTTTTAGATTCGGACATGGCATCAGTCATCTGTGGGCAAAATTAATCTATTTAAATAAGATATAAAGTCCAGCAGCTCTATATTAAAAAATTAAAGTCAAATTTAAATCGTATGTTCATAGATTTTATGGCAGGCATAGGCGTACAGCCATTATAAATGAATGTGAGAAGGGGAATGTTATAAATGTTACTTAAGGTTTGATATGATGGAACTTTAAGGAAATTTGAAAATAACATTGTTACGTGCATAAATTTAGATAATGCATTACCCTGTATATTAGTTTAATTAAAAATTACTTTTATATTTCTCGACGCCATCTATCGGGTTCATTGGTCACTTTGTATTGAGTAGGCGATATCCGGCGAGATACCGGCATTTTGACTTTAACATCGTGCATGTTAGTACCTATGTCTGCGTGAATTGAATATCGTTTTTCAAAAATCATCCACGTGTTGGGACACGATGGAAAATAGAAGTCTTCTGAATTAAATTGATTTCATCCACGCAGAGTAAGTGGTTCTGTTCTTTCTTTAAGTAAAGGTAATTTTTATGTCTTTTGTTAGCGCCATGTGCTACCTCCTAACTATGGGTGTTCTTATCGTCAGCTAAAATCTTCAAGGGAAAATTATAATCGGAAGCTGTAGAGCTAAGAACGCTGCGATACCAGTGCAGAATTTCGATTCGGAGGCAATTGTTACCTTAGTGAATGTCACCTGTTCGGAAGATCCTAATACGATAAGATTGAATTCTCTTCGGAAGCAATAACTGAATACCACCGTCGACGAGATTTAATGTAACAGCATACGATAAGTGTCGGTTCGATTACTTTCCTTTAAATGTGTCTTTTACTTATAGTTTGTGAGACGCTAGGTAGACACGATTATTTTCAGGAAATTTGATTGCAGGAAGCCATTAGGAAAAACGTTTTTCTGAAGGTAACCCTGGAATTTGGTAAGTCAATTTTTTTTCTTATTTATTCGTTGTCGCTACGGTGAATATTCACGACTTACTATATTTACTAATTGTACGTGCGAATTGACTTGTTGCTTGGGATTGTTACTTAATTAATTTAAGTAAATGACTTATCGCTTGCTGCTTATATCCACAGTCAATTATTATTATTAATGTTACTTACTGATAAAGTTTTATATATGTTATGGTGGCTACACTTTTGTTTGACGTGTAGTGTAAGTTGCCGATCCTGCTGATATTCTCTTTTGTATATTCTCGCTAGTACCTGCTCAGATTTGGCTATTTAACTTTTAATATATTTATCTTGATAGAGTAATTAAAGTACAATTGTTATTATCGATTTAGTTTTTTTCTTTCTTTTGCTTCTTTCAGCATTACGAACCTAACATCTTGTTACAAGTGAGACCCGTCTGTCTGGAGCGGGACAGAAGTTACTGTGGGATAAGGTCTGGCGCCCTGAAACACCTTTTTTTTTATCTCTTATGAACCTACCCCTCTCACCGACTATTGCGAGTTGGTCGTGCAGATTCGTAAAATACCAAAAGCTTGTAACATTACAAAAAACGTTAAAATTAAATATATTAATAATAATAACAAATTGTTTTGCGATTTATCTCTACGTACATTTGACTGTCATGTGTAAAAATTCACTGGTTCCACTTTAGCAATAATACAGAATTTTAATTGTAATATAGAGAAGTATGTACAGTGCAATATCCATAATCCGAACTTCCGTAATCCGAACATTGTAGTAATCCGAACTGGCCCACAGTGTAACGACCAATGGACGAAGTTATTTGGTAAGATATATGTATTTATAAAAGAATAATAAATGCCTAGCAAGGTCGTAAATAAGTAAATATTGACACACATACATATTTATTTATGTGACCGGCCAAAATATGTAGTTTAATTCCAAAATATTTTTTTTTAATGTTTCCTATATGTAAACATTTAAATTCTATAGAAAAAAAACAAATGAGTGTGTGTATTGGAAATTCTTCAAAAAACACGCAGCTGTTCGGATTAGAAGCACTTTTTTGAATATACCAATTAGCAAAAATTTTTAATTTGGTTGTTTCACCAAATTCAAATTCTAACGGCATGGATTGTTTTGTTGATAGGCCATAGTGCATCTTACAGGCGGTTATTAAATATTCACTTAACATATGTTCTTCTTGTGAAGTAAATACTTGTGTGAAAACATGCATAGAATGATATTTATTTTAAAATTCTTCTGGAATGCCCACGTTCCTCATGTATCTACATAAAGTATTTTCGTAATACCATACTTTCGAGCAGTTTCTCGGATCTTAACACCGTTCGTAATATCGGATAATGCTCTTTTGCAAATGTCAGCTGGAATTTCCAACCTTTTTTAGGCATATTGTTCTGTAAATTGTAGAAAAAATTAATTTAAATTAAATAAAAAATCACAGGAAATTTATAATGGCACGTTTGGGACAATGTCTCAAAGGTGCCGTGAAGTTTGTTCCAAACGTGACAACAACCACTATTTTTACAATTAATTAAAATCAAAGGTTATGATGTTAAGTGTAGTTCAGCTACAACAAATTACGCAAATTATGTCATAATCTTATTTGTAAGAACTCGAAAATTTATATTGATAACAAATATCTTAAAAATACACAGTTCTTTGATAAAAAGTATTTCGCACATACAACTATCAACACACTAACTTGAATAAACATCTGCGCGCTAAAATGCTTTTAGACCGGCTTGAAGTTGGTTACACTCTTGTTGCCTAAATACTAGCGCTAACATTTGAAAATAAAAATTTAAATTTTTGTATAAAACACGACTGTCCCAAACGATGCACTGTCCTAAACGTGGCAACACACACGCACGCACGCACGCACGCACGTGAATATTCCAGAAGATATTACGCTATGAGATCCCAATTTCAATAAACTTGGACCTGTAGATATGATTACTGGTGCAAGTGAATTTTAGTCTCTATTATCCCAAGGTCAAATAAAGTTAAGATAAAGATTGCCTATTATTCAATACAAAATTAGGTTGAGTTATAGCCGGTTTGGCACCAATTTACACACATAAATGTTTATCTATCTTCAATTTTTTGATTCCACGTTGTTCAGAAGACACACAATTAACAAAGTTTTGGGAGCTAGAAAAATTTTTAAAAACTAATTTTATGTCACAAGATGCTCAAGAATGCAAACAATTGTTTATAAATAATACTACTAAAGCTTTTAATGGACAATTTATTGTCAAGTTACCTTTCAAATACTCTCCAGAATTGTATTTTCAAACAGCATTTAAAAAATTTTATTTTCTTGAGATAAAATTATTGTTAAATCCAGACCTTAAACTACTCTATAACCAATTCATTAATGAATATCAGGATTGAATCATTTAAAAGACGTCACCAATGATCCCAAACCGCTACGGCTTATTACCTTCCACATCATAGTGTCTATAAAGATTCAAGTGTTACAACTAAGTTAAGAGTTGTTTTTGTGGAAGTTCTCGAACAACTAGCGGTTGGTCTTTTAATGAATTGCAATACACAGGACCTAAAATACAAAACAATATTTTTGACATTTTTCTTCGATTCAGACAATACATTTACACTGTGTCAGCTGATATTAGCAAAATGTATCGTCAAATAAAAATGCATCCAGATCACCAACCTTTCAATTTTTCAATTCAACACTGTTACATATGGTACAGCAGCTGCATCTTATCTAGCCATAAAATGTTTAAATCAATTAGCTGAAGACAATCCTCAATCATATCCAATAGCATCAAAAACAATTTTAAGAGATTTCTATGTTGCTGATTTATTAACTGGATACAATCAATTGGAAGCGCTATGTAAACAAATTTCATCAATTCTAAAATCAGGTCATTTTCAACTTAGAAAATGGATCTCTAATTGTCAAGTTCTTCTTCTAGTACTAATTTCATTACAAATACATTTCAAATTCATCTATTATGTTCATTGTCTAAGGTAGCACCAATCAAGTCAATAACTATACCTAGATTAGAACTTTGCGCAGCGCTACTAGGAGCTCAATTATCCAAACATGTGAACATTGCTGTTTCTAGTTCAATTTCTATGTTTACTAAAGTGACTCGCAAATTGTATCAGCGTGGCTCAAGTTAGAGCCTGCACAACTTCAACAATTTGTAGTTAATTGAGTCTCTAAAAGCACTACACTCCAAATAAAAACAATCTTGCTGACCATGCATCCAGAAGCATTCAACCTGCTCGACTTATCAATAATCAATTATGCTGGCAATGTCCTTACTGTTTGTGTCAATCATCTAATTGTTGGATTTCCTTACAGTCATATGAAACCCTTGAGTTAGACAACGGGGCCAGTACTGGGAAACCTATCTTTGGCGTACCTGTATTGGCCCAGACCTGGCCCAGGACTGGGTAGCTCAGCCTCGGCCATTCCATAGGGACCCAAGCTTGGGCCAAGACTGGTTGACCCAGCTTCGGCCATGAAAATTATTAGCCAAGCTTGGATAACCCATCTTTGGCCATTCCACGAGAATTCAAGTTTGGCCCAAGCCTGGATAACCCAGCCTTGGCCATTCCATGGGGACCGAAACTTGGTCCAAGACTGGTTGACCCATCCTCGGCCATGCCAATTCTTACCCAAGCTTGAACCAAGTTTGCATAACCCATCCTTGGCTATTCCATGGAAACCCAAGCTTCGGCCAAGACTGGTTGACCCAGCCTTGGCCAAGGCTGGATTATCCAAGAAAATAGCAATAAGAATTTTCTTTCGACGGTAAACATATAAAACAATCGGTTAATAAGTTGAGTTATAATAATATCGAAAGTGTAGATTTGAAATTTGAGCCGTTCGGTTACGTATGGCAAGATTCGGATATTATCGTTTAGCGCAGCCGCCATCCTTGTTTACATCATGTGTTAGTTAAATGTAAGATTGCTAGAGCAGTAAAGGTAATGGACCAAATCTTTGAGTTTTAGTTATACAGTCATTCAATGTTAGTACTTTTTAACTAGAAGGAAAAAACCTTTAAATATAATTTCTTTTGTTTACTCCGCAATTATCACGAGGCGAGGCTACCAAAAGTAATCATGTCTGATTCTTACTTTAGAGTTTAAAGATGGCGTGTGTTAAATAAACCAAAAGTTTAAAAAAAAGTGTAAACATCAGCTGTGTGAGTGAAGTTAATGACCCTAGTGATACAGGAAACCAAAAAATATCGAACAAACGGTGCCAGAATGAGTTGAACTTGAATGTGAACCTTACTAGACGTGGAATAATTACCCAATCAAGGTTCTTCGTAAAGCTAGTAAGTATCATCAATACATCAATAACCTTAATTATAGTATTAATTTTATCTCGAAGTATCATCTTGTAATTAACCTTTTAATAGTTATCAAACTCGGATTTTATTTTTCATAAGTTTTAAACTGTGTGATTTTTCATATTACATTGTACAACTTATTTTTTCACAGATGTAATTGACTTTAGTTTAACTATAGAAGTAATGATGCCTACTGTTATTGTAATTGTGTAACATAATTTATTGTCATTTCAGAGGATCATGCCCAAGGATTACGTCGCTTCAAAAAACCGTACAAAACAAGTGATTTGGAGAGCGGCACTGAGGCCTGAGAGGGAATCGCAAGCTTAAAGATAGTGAAATTACCGTATTAAATTCTACGAAAGTCGCTCAGAGTCTGGGTATTAGTTCCCTGCATCGTAAAACTGAGAATGGCGCGGAAGCTGCGTTTGATAGTAATTGATGTAATTTAAATAGTATATAATACGAGTAATAACAATAAGGTGTGAATACGTTGATACAATTATTTATTTCATTGTTTTATTAATGCCTAATTCTTGGCATTTAATTTTGAGCTAGTTCTGGCAATTAAGCATGTCCCAGTCTTGGCAACCAAGCATGCCCAGTCTTGGCAACCGATCATGGTCCAGTCTTGGCAACTGAGGATGGCCCAGGGCTGGCGATCAGGACTGGACCATGATTATCATTCCAGACTTTTACCAAGGCTAGGCCAAGCTTGGCTTACAAGCTTGGCCCAAGCTTGTACAAACTTGGGCCCATGGTACTTTCTTCTATGGGAAGTCGGATGTTATGTTACTAAAAAATATCACAAACATTGTTAATTCTTCATCGATATTTACAAGATATTCTAAATTAATTATTAATTAATTATAATATTATATATATATATATATATAATATATATATATAATTAATTATAATTAATTAATTATAATAATTTTTCTAAATTAATAAGAGTTATTGCATATGTTTTTAGATTAGTACATTATATTAAAAATAAATTCAAAATATTAATAATGATCGTAGATACACTAAAAGTAACTTAAGGCTTAATATAAGTAATAAACCTAAAAGCTGAAAATAATAATTATAATGCTGAAAGCGTAAACTAAATTAATGCAGATAAGTACGTAACAGAGTTGAAAAATTAATAGTTAATAACGCTGAAGGCGTAAGGTAGGAAACCACATAAAAACAAAAACTTTACACTTAGCGACAGCTGGTCGAAGTCAAAATGTAGCCTTTGTAATCATCCACAAAACTTTAATCGTACCGAGCTTTAAATGGTCGACTAAAAATTAAATTTTTGTTTAAAGGAAAGACTTGGAGCTTACGCCAACATACTGCAATGACGTAAAATTAGCAAAAAGATAAATGTCAATGATGGCTATTTTATCTGCAAATACTTTACTAGTGAAAAAATAGATTTAAATGAAAAAAATCTTCATTTGCAACTCATTCCAATCGCTAAAAGCGTAACAGTAACGACGACGTGAAATAAAATAAAATTAAACGGTCAAAGTTCGGACCAAACTACTTGTAACGGATGTCAAACGCAACAATGATAGGTAACGCTTACAATTTTGTTAAAATACGAAAAGTGAAAATTTATTACTACAGATACGTAACACATTGGTTTGTGTCAATAGAATCAATTGTTGTCACCCTCATTTTAATATAAAGTTTGAAGAGAAAACTAACGAGACAAAAAATGTAATTTCGTGTATATGTGAAAAATAGTTATATGTAAAATGGCGATTTAAAAGGGGAAGTCGAAGAAAATCATTACATATTGGGTTGTAGAAACAATAATAAATTTTCAATCTTTTCTAAGCAAACAAAAATGTTAATAAGAACTTACACTTATCCATATACAACTTAAACAAAAATTAACAAAGAACATAATACATTAATAAATTAGATAATGCTCATAAAAAGCAATAGGATATGAAACTAAAAATTAACGAGAGAAGTTAGATCGCATCGTAATAACCACTAAATGATATAAAAGTAATAAACATAAATCTATTGATACCGATAAGACATAGTTATAAAATTTATTGGAGAAGTTGTTTTAAATTATTGACCCAATCCATTTCCTTATACAAGAGATACATGTTGAAATTATATCTATTATACTTGTATTGAATTAAATTAAATTGATTGAAGTCGTTGCAATTACAATCGACTTTTTCTGTAATTATAGTGTTTTTTTAATTACCCATGAGTAATGTTACCATCATAAATACCAGATCCGTTCGTTTTAAGTACATACAACAATTTAACCTTTTTAGTTTAATTTTCCGTAATATCATGTAGGAAATGTATGCGAAAAGTGGTTCTGCATTTATCTTAATTGGGCGCATACTTGCAATTCCTTGTAATACTTAGAACTACATTTAAATTGTAATACTTCCTAATTGAGTCGTTAAATATTTACAGTTTAACAATGATGAAATCATTATAAAACGATGGAAGTAATAGTAATTTTATAGGTCTTTATACCATAATTAATTTAGATAAAATAATTAATTATATAAATAAATATATTTTGAGTGTAATTTTATTTAATAATAAGTTTTTAATAGGGTTTTTGTTAATTATCTTGAACAGCATAAAGGCGTTTACAAACTTCGTTTTTTTTAACAAAATTATTTTTCAATGGCAACTAAAGCAGAAAGTTTTATCGTGCTTTTTAATTTAAAAGTAATTAAGTATAGAAAATTAAAAATATTAAAATTTAACACAATTTTCAAACTTTATAGAAGTTGTATTGTATAACTGTTATGAAACTTTTCTACTTTTATATTTGTTAGTATTCAAATAAGAATCACGTTCAAAGAAAAACCGTTACCATTTTTGTTACATTCATTTCTATAGTATACAATTACTTTAACTTAATATAAGTTACAGCGTTGCCGATACTTCTTAACAATATGCAAATCATACAGGTCGAAAACACTTCCTCTTTTAGAAGATTTTACTTACATTATAAGAGTACAGCTATATTAAATAACAACTTAACAAAACCAACGTTAATTTGTTATGTTAAAAAGTTGGTATGTTAAAATTTTTTGAGTATAAAATTTGTCCTCGACACGCCCACTTTTCGTGGCTCACTGTCAAATTTTAAAAGCACGATTTCATTTTCTTCCGGTAACGTTTGTGCAACACAGACTTCCGTTTAGCGGTATCTACGCCCAACAAGGCTTCCATTATTAAGAGATTTCACGCAATTCCATATGCAATCGAACTTCGTGTCTAAGCGAAAGCTTATTTGGGCGGATTTTCATATCCCCACACGTTTCCTTTATTGTTGGAGATAACAAGCAGATATTTGGAAAAATTTCCATGACGTCACGTTGCTGTAATTAAACCATTCACACCGTCAAGAGGTTGGAGGCAGTTACGATTTCAATTTTTTTTGGAAGGAACGTTTACCACCAATTACTATATTAAGTCAAGGGGAAACGCTGCGCATTTCTTATATTTAATGATTGTATGATTTAAACACGAAATTTACTTGTGATAACGCCGTATGTACGTTTTTGTGTTAGATTTCATATTACGTTTTAGGTAATACAGGACCTAGCTAGATCCTTACTGAATGAAACATAACTGTAAGTATTACAATTTTTATTTTTATGAGTACTACTTCGTTGGTCATGTCGATTGTTGGAATGACCGTACGTAGGTACATATTAGGTTTTTAACAGAATTAATTATTAGATCATTTTGTGCGTTACAAAGTCTTATGCAATGCGCGTTGAGTTTCTAAATCTTCAGAGACAAAGAAATATACAAGACTTCACTTCGTATGTGCAGCTATTGAAGCAAAGAACCCTTTTTTTGATGTTACACATTATTACATGATCGGCAGTAGTGATCATTCGTTGATTAAAAATAAATATAGTTTACTAAAAATAACAAGTTTTTGTTGATTGTTGGCAATCACAAATGCCTGTTTAACAACATATTAATGGTTGAGAAAAGCCGCAAAATTCTCCATTTTCAGCAATTCCAAATACTACAAAATTTGGAAACTTAGTGTGAGTAGTTTTATATTGGGTTTGGAATACCTCACACGCAACATTGGTCCTTTGCGTCGAGTATTAAAATTAATTAAAACTATATCAATATACGAAGTCGTGAAACGATATCAATACAAGTTTCAACGTTGCCTACGTCATCGCAACGAACTTTTTCACGTAAGCAATCCTTTATATAATTCCTGTTAATCAACTTGCAAATATTATTTAATGTTCGAATTTTATTTTAATATAATAGTTTCAGTAAAATAAGTAAATTGCTTTGTAACGTTAAAATAAGAAATTAGTAGTTCAATTCGCGAGTAAGGAAAATGTCTCGGTAGATATTATGAAACTTGTCAGGATCTTTCTGCTCTTGCGCCAGACTGTCACAATTGCGACACTATATCCGGAGTTCATTTGACATTAAATCTTTGTCGAGTTCATTTTACTTGTATGCCCGGGTTAACCTTCACCATTAAATTATGTCACGCTGCAAATTTATAATGCGTTTATTTGTGGAAGGTTGAAACGGGGTAAGTGGTATACAATTTTCTTTATTGAAGGTTTAAATTGACACCTACTAATTTTCTATAGCGGATTTTGGTAGTCACCAATTGTTCTGCGTTATCAGTCAAGATAACCAACAGGTGGTCTTATTCGGAATATTCCATGACGTCGAAGTATTGATACGTCCTTATCACATCCACCGACAAAGGTTGATAACCGCCAGGACAATCCTTTCTTTTACGAAGACAAATATGGAAACTTTAATGGATTAAGCCACAGGGAAACGCTGCGCACTTACGGTCGTAATAATTGGATGCTAAACAAACCTTTTTTATTTGTGTTAAACGAATATGCCCGTTCCGATCTGGGTTTAAGATTATTTTTAGGTACAACAAGTTCGGAGGTTAGCTAACAGTCCGACTGAGGTAAAGCCTGTAAGTATCACTACTTTCAATATTTGTTTTATTTGTGTTTCGGGGACTAGGTCGTTTTGGACCGTACGTGCATGTTAACTTAACACAATTAATTGTATTTTTGCGCTTCGCGAGTTTATCGTTCGTGCACATCGAATCTCGAAGGCTTAATTTGCTTGATTTGTTTACGACTTAAGTATATGTATTTATACAGTTAGACGCTATTTGTATATAATCATCTAGTCCGACAAAGGCAGTTTGTTGCACGGTGTGTTGCTCGCCACTCTGCACAATTTCTAAGTTAGTCAACCTGCGTGTGAATGTTTTCAAAAATTTACATTTCTATAATTGTTTCAACTTCCGTGATATAATAAATATATATTTGGTGTTATTATTTGTGTAATGTTATTTATTCTTCGCTTACTACGAGGCGAGTTAGACGGTCTCCCTCTACTTTAATTCTTCATCGTCTTGGCGTCTTTTTTTAGATTCACGTTATAATCACACATAACAAAGTCTGCGATCCCTCTCCGAATAAGCTGTGCTGGCCGTTGCTTTGTTTGGTTATGAGAAGGCCGGTGGAACTTTTTATTTTGACATCTCAACTCTAGAAACCCGAGTTTCTCGTAACAGCTTTATTTAATAATTACGATTTTAAACGCTTACAGTTCATTTAGCAACCCACGTAGTTTTATCACATGTTGTATTATTTTCAAACAAAGATAGGATAGGTATTTGCGAACGTTTATTATTTTTATTTAACTTCTGCGATGGCAGATGTTTTAATAAAAAATCGTACAATATTAAAATCTCAACTGACAAGATTTCAGACATTTTTATCTAACATAAATATCGTTAATTTCAATTTTGTATTAGAAGAACAAATACTAGAAATTCAAGATCGTTTAGATGCCAATAGCGCACTCTTATCACAATTTGATCAGATTCAATCCAAAATTATTAAGTCAGTCGACGATGTTGAAATCCAAAATGAACATCAAATTCAATTTGAGGACACATATTTTCGTGTTGTTTCTACAGAAAAAGCTTTATTAAGCAAGTTAAAAGGGAATTTGAAAAATAGGTCTCGTAGTACTTCTCCTGCTAGCAGTGTTAATACGGGACAATCAAATACTTCACACAATAAAGCTCCGATGTTTAATTTGCCAAAAATTTCTATACCAAAATTCTCTGGGTCACTAGAAAATTGGCTTGAATTTCAAGAAATCTTCAATAGTCTAATTAATTCAAATGAAGATCTCAGTGATATCCAACGCTTACCTACATTATTTGAAACCAAGTCTAGTTAGAGACGCAGCACAGGTGGTTAAGTCTTTACAATTTTCAGTTTCGCTTGCAACAGAAGAGCAATTATTTGAAATGATTATTATTCTTATGTCTAATAAGCTAGATGCCGTTACATCCCGTGAATGGGAATCTTTAAGGAACAGTTCTGGTTCCGATTTGCCTATCCTTGACGAATTTAAAAAATTTCTAACGAGCACAGCTAATCTTTTAGATAGTTTACCATCTAAACAGTATGTTAAGGTTGTTAAAAAAAATCAAAATTAAATTATTCTAAATCATTTGTAGCAAATGCCGTTTGGTGTGCACTTTGCAAAAGTCCGCATCTATTAACTTCTTGTGATCAGTTTTTAGAGTTAACTCCTCAACAAAAGTTAACCAAATCTAAAGAGTTAAAGATGTGCATTAACTGTCTTCACAAAGGTCATTTTGTGTCGCAGTGTAATTTAAAGTATACTTGCCGAACGTGCAAAAATAAGCACCACAGTTTACTACATGCTTTGCCTTCTTCTTCTAAAATAAATCTCGCGGTACAGCCAGGCTCTGCGACTAGCGCAGACACTCCTGCTGAGCCAGTTCTAAATATTTCGGCGTTCTGTAAAAACACAGCTCAAGTTCTATTGCCTACGGTTTCTGCTCAGATTTTCGATTCTATTCGTCTTTTACTTGACTCTGGATAGCAATCAAATTTTATTCGCTCTGGTATTTGTCAAAAACTAAACCTACGCAACTGATGATGCAAATATTATTATTAATGGAATAAGCAAGTCTGCTTTCTTTATTCGTTCACGATGTGACGTATTGGTTTACGAGCATCATTCTAATTTTCAAGTTTCTCTTTCATGTTTGTTTTTGGATAAAATAACTGGTATTATGCCCAGCTTCTATGTCGACAGCAGTAGTTTCAAGATTCCAGATAACATTCGATTATCTGACCCGTCTTTCAACGTTCCGGGCGAAATTGACTTGTTAATTGGTTTCCAAGAATTTTTCAATTTGTTACGATTTGGCTGAAAAAGATTCTTGGCTCTAGAGCGTCGTCTTCAAGCTAATCTAGATCTTGCTAATCGGTATTCGTTATTCATGCAAGAGTATCAAGCTCTAGGACACATGACAGTGTCAAGTTCAGATAGCTCTTTATCTTCATATTATCTTCCTCATCATGGAGTGTTGAGGGAAGGCAGTCTTATAACAAAACTTGTGTTGTTTTTAATGGATCTTCTCCTACCACTACGGGTCATTCTTTAAATGATCTTCAAATGGTTGGCCCAACAATACAAGAAGATTTATTTTTTATATTAATTCGTTTTCGTAAGCACGTCTATGTTGTTACAGCCGACATTCAGAGAATCTTGTGGAGATCCCCTCCAACAAACGTACTTCAATCTTTGGAAACACAGTGCGTTATTCCTTGCATTTCACTGTTTGCCTCAGCTTGCTGTTGAATGTGAAGATTCAAAACCGGATATTTCTAACATCATTAAATTTGATTTTTACGTTGATGATTTTTTAACAGGTGCCGACAATATTAATGAAGTTCGCAGAATTTGCACAGATGTTACAAATGTTTTACGCACCGATGGCTTTATTCTTAGAAAGTGGATCTCAAATGATCTTAATGTTATTTCAGAGTTTCCTGATTTGGAAATACACCCTGGAATTCTTGAAATTGGTTCGCACGAACATACCACTACTCTTGGTTTAGTTTGGTCATTTCAAACAGATAGTTTAATGTTTTTAATATCTGAACTTTTAACCAGAAAAGTGACAAAGCGTATTATACTTTCTGTAATTTAACAAATATTTGATCCGCTAGAAACGGTCACTCCTTGCACTGTAAGTGCAAAAATTCTTCTCCAATTACTTTGGTTGAAAAAATGATCTTGGGACGATTCTGTTCTACATAATATTTTAGCAAAATGGTGTTTATATCGCAAGGAGTTAGTTGGTCTTAATGATTTAAAAATTCCGAGACACGTTATATGCAAGAATGCCATTAATGTACAAATTCATGGGTTTTGCAATGCTTCTATGTATGCTTATGGAGCCTGCATTTATGTCAGATCTATCAATCACAACAATCACTTCTATTCATATCTTTTGTGTAGCAAATCTAAAGTGGCACTTTTGAAACCAACCACTATTCCAAAACTTGAACTCTGTGGAGCTGCTCTTTTGTCAAAACTTTCAAAACTGCAGTTTATTTGTGGTTAGATTCTACTATTGTGTTGGGATGGCTAAAAACCAGTCCCAATCTTCTTAAATCTTTTGTTTGTAAACGCGTTGTCGATATACAAGAACGCACGTCTCGAGCTGTTTGAAAACATGTGCCTAAAAGAGACAATTCCGCCGATTTGTTAAAATGTTCTAACTTATGGTGGCACGGTCTTGCTTGGCTCATCAATTGTGAGTCTTCATGGCCTGAGTCTATTTGAATAACCTCTACACTTCCGGAAATGAAGAAAAACATGCGATCACTTCTTGTCGTTTTTAACGATTCGTTCTTAAGTAGTAAATTTTCTAACATGAATCGATTAGAAAGAGTGGCCGCGTTTTGTCTTCGTTTTCGAAACAATTGTTCTAAGGGGTTTGATAATTTAAACAATGGACTACTTATCAGTGCAGAAATACGTTCTGCACTGTTGTGTCTTATAAGAGTTTCTTAAAGAGAATCTTTTCCTGATGAACTAAAACATCTGAAAAACAATCAACCGTTAAAACGAGCTTTTAAGCTTGCTATTCTAGATAGTAGTGGTATTATTTGCGTCGGAGGAAGACTTCACAATGCTCAATTTCAGTTAGATAAAAAACATCCTTTTCTAATATCCGGTAAACATCATCTAGCGAAATTAATTGTAACTCGTGAGCATCTTCGAATGCTGCACGCTGGTCCTCAGCTACTTTTATCAACACTTTGTAATAAATTTTGGGTAACGTCAGGTCGTTGACTTGTAAAACACATTGTTCATAAACATTTACGTTGCTATCGTTTTTCTCCAAACTTTTCTAAGCCAATTATAGGCAATTTACCGCAATCTCGCGTTCAGCCTTCTCCACCGTTTTATACTACGGGAGTCGATTATGGTAGACCATTTCTAATTAAAGACCGTAGAGGTCGAGGTTCTAAAACGCAAAAATCCTATTTATGTTTGTTTATCTGTTTTGCTAGCAAAGCAGTTCACTTGAAACTGGTAACTAGTTTATCAACTAAAGCTTTTATAATGACGTTTTGACGTTTTGTGGCGCGTAGAGGAAAGCCTCAACACGTATATTCTGATAATGGTACCAATTTTACTGGTGCTTGTTTTACCTTAAAAGAATTATCTTCTTTTCTTTTAAAAAATAGTTTTTCTATAACTGAAACGTTAAGTAATGAAGGCACCGAATGGCATTTTATCCCAGTACATAGTCCTCACTTTGGAGGCTTGTGGGAAGCTGGAATTAAATCAGCTAAATATCATATTAAACGAGTATTAGGAAATTCAATTCTTACTTACGAAGAATTTTGCACGTTGTTCGCCCAAGTCGAAGCTACTCTTAACTCTCGCCCATATTATCTACTCTTATCCGAGCCTAACGATCTGCAGGCGTTGACTCCTGCTCATTTTCTTATTGGAAGACTGTTAACAACGCTACCTGATCCGTACGTCAACGATATTAAAGAATCGCGACTTAGTCTCTACCAGCTCATACAACAATTTCAGCGTGTAAAATAGAAGTCCAACAAATCAGACTTACAGAATGGCATGCTAGTTTTTATCAAAGAAGACAATCTTTCTCTACTTCAATGGAAGTATTGTGCAAATTCATCCTAGACGAGATAGTGTTAATAGAGTGGCGTCTATACGCACGGTGACTGGTGTAGTGCGCCGATCATTTTCTAAAATTTGCCCTTTACCCATAGAGACTAACGTAGGTTAAGTGATATTTGCTTTGTGTGTATATTAACGAACCCCTTTGTTTTGCATTGCATGTATTTTGCATTTATTATGTTTTTATTTTTGAAGGCTTATCCGTTTCAAGGCCGGGGGTATGTTAAGAATGTTTAACTTAAGTATGAATTATTATGTACACGGTTTCTTTTTATTCTGTTCGGGATGACTCGCCGCTAAGTACTGCGAGACGAAGAAATATACAAGACTTCACTTCGTATGTGTAGCTATTGAAGTAAAGAACCCTTTTTTTGGTGTTACACATTATTGCATGATTGGCCGTAGTGGTCATTCGTTGATTAAAAATAAATAGTTTACTAAAAATAACAAGTTTTTATTGGTTGTTGGCAACCACAAATGCCTTAGTTTAACAACATATTAATGGTTGAGAAAAGCCGCCAAATTCTTCATTTTTAACAATTCCAAATACTACAAAATTTGGAAACTTAGTGTGAGTAGTTTTATATTGGGTTTAGAATACCTCACACGCAACATTTAGTGATTTTGAGTTTACGAATATAAAGTAATTCCTTCTTTGAATGTAAAAGTTAGACCGACTAAATAAAATAAACATATATTCCGTGTTATCACTTCTGTCGTGTTATTTTTCAGCTGCGGGTAAAAAATGTCTCTCTAATTTAGACTTTCATCGTTTTTGTCTTTTTAGATTTAGTTTATAATCTAGCATCACGAATTTTGCGACTTAATCTCCGTGAATAACTGTGTTAGCCGTCGCTTACCTTTTTTTTGTTACACGAAAACCAGCGTAACAACCTTCGTCTAAGACCAAGTTGTGAACAAGTTCTGAAACATTGGTTTATGTAACGGCTTTGTTAAAATGTCCTCTATTTCTTCCTTTATAGACACTCGCAAAATATCAATTTTACCTGCAGGGACCTCTTTTAGTTTAAAGAAATACTTCGTGGATATCAAGGTAGAGAACAAGATATCTGGTTAATATTCCAATTTTCCTCAGAAACTGCTAGAGCCACATCGCTTTACATGCATCTTTGCTAGCTACTACAATTTCTGTCTTTATGATTGATATGACAACCGATGTTTATTGTTGGAAGAGCTATTTGATCAGCACTATAATCTATGTCACTGTAATACTCAAGTTAACCCTGTTTGACTTTTGAATGATAGAGTATTTAGGGTCTAGATTACAGGCGTACAAGACGCCAGTGTAAGTCGACCTAACAAAATAACACATAAAACCTCTAAGTGAATTAATTACGTTTATTGCATTATGCACACCCGCTTTACTTACCGAAGGTGTTGATCACCAATTTCTTACTGTCCCGGTTCTATTCTAGTGGCTAAACTTGTAATAAAAATAATAAACGTATAATAAAAAATATGAAAATACATTTATCGAAAACAAAAATTATTATTTTACAACGGCAGCAGTCGAAACACAGACCTCTGGGTGTGAGCCTGAATGAAAATAAATACACAGGTGTGAATTCCTTTAATTTATTAACTATAACATAATACACTAACTATTTACATTAAAGAAAAATGAACATTAATTGAATTAAAACAATATAGGGATTAAAACAATATTTGGGCGCCAATCACCTTTAAATTGTTGATGCATAAAAAGCATAAAATTTTATACCTAATTATTAATTGATAATAAATTCAAAAGTAATAGACGTTTAATTTTTTACGGAGTATGTATTCCGAAAAGTTTTAATAACACAATTTAATTAGTTTGAATTTAAATTGTAATAAGTAGCATGAATTCCAGTTGACTCACCATATATGATATGACGTTATCGGATATCTTCTATTTTTAGCACATTCTTTGTTAAATTGATAAGATTCTTCCAAACAAATGTAGATTTCCAAACACAACAGCAAGCATAAAAGCAAAATATAAATCCAATGAATAAAAATCCAGTATATAATAAACTCCAATAACGGAAAATCCAGTAAATAAAAAAAGACAAAACCAAAAGAAAAGACCCAGTAAAAAACCTTAAATATAAATAATTAGAATGGTTTTTACCCGACGCTGCTTAGATGCAACGGCCTTGAAATGAATTCCTTTGTCTAATTGTATTGCGTAACATTGTGAAATCACTAAAAATGTTGAATTCAATAGAAAAATTATATCAAAATAAAGGTAAACTCACCAGCAATTAGTTGGAGTGAATAAAAATTAATTTGTATGTGTTTTTACACCATAATTAAGAAAATTGTCTTCCTTGCACCACTCACGTGAAAGACCGAAGATGGCTCAAACGGAAGTGCGAGCAAAGTCAATTACACGGGTCGATTTGAAACGACGCGACGTTGCCAAACTGAATAAATTTACGTGCAATATTAGTTGCAGAAAATAAACGAATGTAAAATTGAATTTTAATTGTAATGAAGTCTAACGGGACGTTACAAACTGTTAACTTCCAGGATCGCGGTAAACCACTATTTGTGGCGCAAAATTCAAATATGAAGTAGCTCGCTACAAATATACCAACATCTTGTGTACCTTGCAGATAACGAAAAAATGCGTTTTATTTTTGCCACATCTTGATTATTTGGATTTTCAAACACAACACCAACAATGCGTACCACACATCAGAACTGCAACACATCGAACTGAGTAAGTAACATGCTCTCTTTAGTTGCGATTACGATTAGACTTTGAATCGTGCCCGATTTTGCATCAGGATTAAACGACTTGTAATTAATTGTTGCTTAAACTCTATAACCATCAACATGGTTTTCAATTTATCTGGGGAAACATCAGGTTTGATTTTAATTCAATAATTCAAACCATGGATGAAATCGCTTTGCAGTTTTTCGGTAACTGAATTAATGACCAAATATTATTTTTAGTAAGTGATGACATATCGTTTATAACGTGCACATTTTTCTGATTGAATGCTTCGGATTTAATTTAACATTTTTGAATTCACTGCTTGTGCAATTGATGATGTGCGTGATATGTAGTCACTATTTTAAGATCTTGCGTTGCATTTCTGTAAGATGCGGACGTCTCTGCATACAATTGCAGAAAATGTCTACATTTGAAGTTGTGAGTACTGCTTTCGTTGTAATATGTTTTATGCTTTTGTTGTAATTATAGAAAAACCTGTAACTAGTTAGGGGTAAGTATTTTCTTTGTTCATTACGCATAGTGACGTGGGTGTCTTATTAACTAATATAAAAAAAATAATTTTATATATACAGGTTCTTTTAAAAGTAGTTCATGACTCACCTACAAGATGGTAATATTGTTACCTCGACGCCCTACTACCAACCTCACTGCGCAAGACGGGGGGGGGGCGGAAAGGGTTTAAAAAAAGAACCTCGAACACCCAAACTTCACTTGAGCTGTACAAGTTTAACTTTGCTTAAAGGGCACTTGAGACTGGGTGTTCGGCTTAAGTTTTGAGTCTCCGCTGGCTGCGACGCCATTGCGACTACCGTCGTTTGTTAGCTGCAATAAGTCACCAACCTTCACTGGGGATGCTTTGGAAAACCCCGATAAATTCCTAGCTGACCTAGAAGAATACTTTGACGCCAACGGTATTCTAGAAAACAAGAAGCTACCTACTGCGATCGAAAACATGAAGAAGGAGGCATCGTCATGGTGGAAAACTTACATCGACTTAGTAGAAACCTACGACGAGTTTAAGTCACTACTTCTTAAAAAGTACAATGGCATATCAATGTTAACAAAACTGAAAGCTCAGTTCTACGACCGCAAACAGAACTCGGCTGAACCTACCCCAGAGTTTTTACTATCAAAAAGTAACCTGGCCCGAAGATTAAAACCGAATCCTGCCGAGCACCTGGAGTTGTTCGTAGAATTGCTAGCACCACATATTCAAGCGCATTTCATACACCCATCGCCATCTTCGCTGTTAGACTTTGTGGAAAAAGCAACAGCCATCGAATTGGCGCTCAAAGCCAATAAATCCGATTGGCGAAACAGACCAGAACCAGCTTCAGAACCATTACGCCCAAGATACAACGACCTACCACGATGCCACTACTGCCCAGGACGTCATTATAACCGGGACTGTCCCACGTTGACAAGAAACGACCAGGGAAACGACTCGCCGGCCGAGGGTTCGCAACCTCGGCCGAACTAAACAGTCTCCATAAAGGGGGCCAACTGCCCTCTGTTTCTATTAGAATCGAAGAACACACATTCCAAGCGTTATTAGACACTGGGTCAACTCACAATTTCATTCGAATCTACCTAGGAATGTCTTATCAACGCAAAGAACACATGCCACCCGCGCGTTTGGCATTGCCGGGAAACCAATTGACAATTGTTGGCGAAACCATATTTGAGCACGACGTCGACTAAGTACGGCTACGTTCACCATTCTTTGTAGTAAAAACTACCCCTTGCCAGAACACGTAGAAACGTTGCAAGCCGCTCCCAGACCGACAACACGCAAACAACTTTGAAGTTTCCTGGGGTTGTGCAACTGGCTACGGGATTATGTGCCTCGAATTGCCGAAGTACAAGCACCGCTGCACGACTTGGTCGCTACAAAGAGACGGTTCGAGTGGACTGGGGTCGCCGAAAACGCGTTTCTCAAGATTAAACATGCCATGACACAGCCACTAAAACTACATCGGCCCGATTTTGCAAAACCTTTTGTGCTACAGACAGACACCAGCGGTACAGGCATAGCCACAGTGTTATACCAAGAAAGAGCTGCCAAACAAATTGTTAGCTACGCTAGTGCGAAACTACGACCTCACAAAACACGGTATCAACGAACAGAAATGTCTAGCGGTAGTTTGGGCAATCCGAAAGTATCGACCGTATTTGGAAGATCGGCGGTTTGCTCTGAAAACGGACAATCGAGCGTTGATGTGGTTAAACCAAATGAAAGATCACAAAAGCAAGTTGACTCGATGGGCCCTCCTGTTACAAGAATTCACTTTCGACATTATCCACTGTCCAGGAAATGACAACGAATTGCCCGATCACCTGTCGCGACACTCCGCCACAACAACAGCACTAGACCCAACGCCCACCGTGATGATAATTGATGGAGCCATCTTAGCCACAGAGGTAAAGCGGGTGCAGAAAGCAAACCCGTATACACAAAGAGTCGTTCAGATGTGGGAACGAGTCAGAGACCACAGTTCTAACCCCGAAGGCGAGGTAGAAACCCATCGCGAATACTTGGTGAATGGGGGCTATCTCTATAAAAAAACTCCGGTAGGTGACGCTTTGGTAGTGCCGATGGAAATGGTAAACCATGTTATGTACATATATCACGACGATGCATCAGGCGGGCTTCCTGGAGCGGAAGAAAGCACTCGAGTTATTTCACGGAACTATTTTTGAAACCATATGGGCGCCGAAATCGCTAAGTACGTGAAGGAGTGTTGGATCTGCGCCGCTACCAAGCGAGGCCCTCTTCACGACCCAGCAACCGTTCGACCAAGAACGCCTACTCTGCCGTGAGAAACAATATCTATTGACACCATGGGCCCGTACACCCCCTCCAAAGAAGGAAACCGACAAATTTTGGTGGTCACCGACGTATATAGCCGATGGACGGAAGCTTTCCCGTTAAAACATGCAGCAGCAACACAAGTGATTGCTCTGCTAGAACGAGAAATATTTCAGCGAATTGGATACCCTAAGGCCATTATCTCGGAACACGGGTCGCAATTTGTGTCAGTTGCATTATAAACATTTAATTATTAATTTAGCTTAAGTTACAACAACCTATGTACCTATATTTAAGTCATCCGTTATAGTAGTAGTTTCTCTTATCGCTTTTATTCATTGTTAGAGTTAAGTGGAATTAATAAACCGGTTATAATCCGTCCTTTTCTTATTTTGACTATTACGGTTAAGTTGTCGACACGAGTGCCGCGTTGTGCGCGAACGCGATTGTGATCAAAAGACCCCTCGCGGTAACAATATATGTTGTTGAAATTTTATTACCCAATTACATACAGTTACTTTGCAAATGACTTTGACTTTAATTTTAGTTTATTAGTTTGCTATTGAGCATATTATAAAAGATGTAAAGGTAAACATACTTGGATTTACTAGTCATCACTAATACACTGTCAATCAAACAAATTTATTTAATTTAAATTTTACTTGCTTAAAAGAATTACAGTAATACATTTTTTTTTCATCTTTTATTTATTTTTCGTGTTGTCTCTTTTTGTATAAAACGAATTTGGCTGATAGTTAGCATCAACGCTTAATGTAATGTAAATATTTATTGTTTTTATGTTTATCTTGAGAAGTTTTATCTTTGTCGCTAACTAAAATGAACCAGTTCTTAATTGCAATATATACAAATATTTAGTAAGTATGAAAAGGAAGTTTACTTTAACCTCCATAATCGTCGCGTGGAGAAGTATTACGCAAGTTTTAAGACTCTCGTTATAACTTTTAAATCCTATTAAAGAACAACTTAAACAAGAGGATTTGTTTCTGTAACGTTTCATCTTGTGTTGTAATTTATTTTAAAGTAAATGTATTTACAAAAATTATTTTTTTGTATAATTCGTTTATTATTTACGGACAGTGTAGCATATGAAATGCACATAGAACAAAAATTTTTTAAACATACATTTGTTATTTGGACTTTTAACGATTAGAAAAACTGAGTTAATTTACTTATTGGTGTAGGTATATACAAGAACAAAACCTTCAATTTTTGTACTGTCAAATTTTAAAAACACGATTTTATTTTTTTTCCGTAACGGCAACACAGACCTCCGTTTTGCGGTGTCTATGCCCAACAAGGCTTTTATCATTAAGTTTTTTCACGCAATTCCACGTGAATATCCAATTGAATTTTGTGTCTATCAAAATTTCTATGATGTCACGTCGCTGAAGTTTAAGGGGTTGAATACAATCTTGTTGAAGGAAATAATTACCTAAGTTGCAAATTAATCGGAGAGAACCTCGGCGCATTCGCTTATTTCAATGATCATATAAATTAAAGACAAGATTTACTTGTGATCACGCCTAATTTACGTTTTCTTTTGTGTTAGATTTTAATGGAGTTTTAGGTACTACTGGTACGGAATTAGCTAATCCCTTACTGGATAAAACATAACTGTAAGTATTACATTTTTCTTTGATTTTTAATAGTTTGATGCTCAGTCGACCATACATACATACTAGATTGTAATCACAATTCATATTAAAATAATCTTAAGCACGTAATTGTTATCGTACTTAATAGTAGAACACCTGCCCAGGTAATCAATATCTTAACGATACCAGATTCTAGGACAGGTGTAGTGATCAAACAAAGTTAATGTTGAATGATAATTTTATTAATAACTTTCTACTATTTATATACAATTTTTACAATGTGAAATACAAAGTTAGCATATTTATAATTGCTATTGCAAATGTAGGTTACTATAAATAACACATTCTTCGCAAAGTGTTGATATAGCGGAAGTTTAAATATAACGTAACTACTTACGTTTGCAATTGCATTGTTTTACAAGTGTAGTAATTGTTAAGTGTTTGTTTACAATTTCTTAAGTTTGAAATTTATAAATGTTTCCATAAACCATTTTTATGTTTAAATTGTAGTTTAAACAAATAAATAAATCAAATTTTTGTGTCATATTATTATCCGGTGCAATTTGATTCTCTAGACTTTCAATGTTCGTACTCTTCTAATTCAATTTAAGAATGTAAAGTCACTCTTTCTTTAAGTGTAACCTACTAGATCACGTTACTGTACGATGCGTTGCCCAGTACGAGTAAACCAGCGTAACAAAATATTTAGACGTGGAAACTAACTGCAGAAATGATACACATCAATACACATAAAAATAATATGGGTTTTAAAAATTTCAGTTATGTTTATAATTTCAAAAATTGTGAGATAATTATATAGGTTAGATTATATCGCTATTCACTTTTTCTGTTTTATCTTGCAATTCTTATCTTTAACGATTATGTTCTTTGTTGTTTAAAAGTTTTAATTATTGATTTTTTTATGTATTTGTTTTATAATTTATTAAATAACTTCAATCGTAAAGTTGCCCATGACTTTAGTTCGTGGATTGTTCTACTTTGAACTATTCTGTAAGTTTTATTTTGTAAATTTTGTTGTTGTTACTATATTATGTTGCCTTACAAGCTTTAATAAGTGGTCTGATGAAGTGCTTGGTGGTAGCACTAAATTGTGTAACCGTGATTTTGTGCGATTTCTTTCATGAAAGACTTGGTAATTGAGTTGATTTTATTCGTTTCATGTACTTTGAGATTGTTTGATTAATTTCACGTTCATTTAAGAAAATTATTTTACGTTTTTAAATTCATCATTGTGAATCAAAGTTGTAAGTAAAGTTTTGTATTTAATTAATTTAAAATTATTAAACTCCTTAAATATCCGTATTCTCTACTTACCTACGTTGATTTGGCATTTTCTTTGTCCTGATAAAATTCGAGTTGTATTTAAGTAAAGATATTTTAGCAGTTTGTGTATCTCAAGTTTGTTTAAAAGTGCATTGTATTAAATACGTTCAGAGTGCATTCGCACTTGATTTATTGGTGTTAGTTGTATTAAATTACATCTGGAATTGAGCCATTTCTATAATTTATTACTTCTTAGAGACTTTTTTATTATTTGGTTTCAATAAGTTAATCTTTATGAGTTTTTGTTATCGTTTGCAGTTCTCACAATGAGAAAGGCTGTCTTTCAACTCTACTATTACGTCTTAATTAAATCTGTTTGCAACTACTTCATTTGTGGTATTGGTTTCTTTCACAAAGATTTCGAACACAACCTTTATGGAAGTGTTGATAAATATAAGTGATTTTGGCTTTGAAGAAAGTTAGTTGGAATCGTTAGAAGGACTTTAAGTATAGGGATGTAGTTGGTTGGGTAGTAAATATACCCCTTTTAGATGAAGATTTTTTGCGGTAGCTATTAACAATGGAACAGTGAATAGTTAGTTCAAGCGGAACAACTTTTCAATTTTGTAAAACAATGACGGTTTATTGAATTGCATTGGATTTCGGTTTGATTTTTTTTAGCGTACCGTAGACTTTTGCGTTAAGTTTGTGCTTTAATCCAATTTTTGCCTAAGTGGCGGCTTATTAAGTCTTCCGACGGTAATTTGTAGTCGTAGTTCCTACCGACGTCAACTGGCCTAAAGCTAACTAGAGGTCCGTCTACGAACAGAACTTCAAGGTATTTATTGATTACCGATTAAGCTATTTATTTGCGAGCTTAGTAATTGAAAAGCTTTAAAATTAATTATAATGAAAATTTGCTGCTAGTTATCGAATCATTCGTTCATTCTCCAAACATTTTATGGTGTTTGTTTGTCCTAATTTTAATTTTATTTTTATTATTAAACAACAAAAAGAAAAGACGATATGTGACCTACGTTAAAAATGTTTTATCGACGTTAAACCAAAGAAACTTATTAATATCATTTGAGCTTTACACTTTTCTGGCGCCCCTTGGATTTTGACTTTTGATTGTGTTTTCTTTTGAGTTTTCCAAACGGTCACAGAATTTTGATTTTTTTCCACACCTTTCTTCACTGAGCACCGGCAAAACTTCATTTATGTTACTTTAATTTAGGCAAGATTCATTTATCCAGCTTTGGCACGTAACACAAATATTTGGCGTTTTCATCGTGGGGTCTCTTTTGCGAATTTTAATTTGCCTGCTAATTTCGTGAATTTTTTAAGAAACTTTTGTAGTTTAGTTATTTCACATTACAATGGAATATAAGATGTTACTAAACAGATTATCGCACCAAGAGTTACGATATGAGATTTTAATTAGAGGTGGTGAGGCATCTTTAGCGTTGTCGTATTACAGGGTTTACTCAAGAATTTTCTTAGTGAAGAAGCCGCCGGCAAAGTATCTCGTCCTGCATATTTTTTCGATTTTAATGCAAACAAATTAGCGATTAGAGAAGGTATCGACGAGCTTAGAAAATTAATCTAGTCATTCAAATTAATCCAACTACAAAAATTTCTTCTACTACTGAAACCAAAATTAAGTATTTGTTAAACTGTATTGGCAATTCAAGTCCCGTACAAGATGAAGATTTTCAAGTAAAAGATGGATTTTTAAAAGACTTAGTTGTTTTAATTTCGCTGTATTGTTATCGTTGCCACTTTTCCAGACGGTTCCACCACTACCTACGCTGACTTCAGCCAATTAAAACCGTCGCCCTACTACCGCTACCACCTGTACAACACCCGATGGCAATTAGAAGGTTTAAAAGAAGACTCCCGAGCTGAAGAAATCACTCTCTCTTGGAGCTGAGTCAAGTCACCTCGCTGACTAGTCGAGGAGACGTAAGCCGCAAAAGTCTACATTGCTTAATGGACACCTGAGACTGGGTGTCCAGCTCACGCTTCCTTCGTCTCCTCCGCCACGGCTGTTACTACGTCGCCTTACAACGATCGCATCGCCGCCCGCAACCAGGTCTACGTATACGGCCGTAACAACCATCCGCGCCGTTGGTCTGACCTGCGTAGCAATTGTCCGCCCAGGAGCCGCCGTCCGCGTCGCACGCCGCCTACAGCCGTGTTTGTACCTGAGGCCGCCGATGCCGTCGCAGCATGCGCTGTAGCCGTTGACCATCGCCCTCCTTCGACACAGCTACGAGTCTACGAGCAGCCGTGCCACGCCGTTTGTCATGGTCCCGTTATGACGCCACCACTGCTTGTCGTTGTTGGTGGCTCATCGCTCAACACCGGGTGTAGTAACAGTGACCACGTTAGATTTATGACATTTATATTATGCAGTTAATTTTAGTTTATTTATTGTAAATAGTTGACTGTAGTATATTACCATTCCTCCAATAATCATCTTCATCACTTAAGGCCCACCACCAGACCATCGCTGACCGCAGCTTACGGCAAGCCAACTAATCTACCGCATTCCAACCAGCGTCCGCCGAGACGACAACTACAGCATCCAACCAGCGTCCATCAGAACGACAACTACCGCATCCAACCAGCGTCCGCCGAAACAACATCTACCGCATTCAACCAGCATCCGCTGAGACGACAACTACTGCATCCAACTAGCGTTCATCAAGACGACAACTACCGCATCTAACTAGCGTTTGCCGAGACGACAACTACTGTATCCAACCATCGCATCGTCCGTCGAGGCGATGACCTACCAAGTCCAATTATCGATCGCCGAGACGACATCACCTTAAATCCCGGCATGGACCCGGTAAACTCCAATGGCGCCCAACACATTGCCCACATCATCAACGACCACAATGAATGTCAACAAAGTCGACAACCGATTGGCAACACTTTGCCAGTTGCTACTAACGCAAACCACTTGTCGGCCATTGCCAACGTTTAGCAGAGACCTCACCGAAGACCCGGTAGCATTAATAAGTCAACTTGAACTGCAATTTCAAGAAAAACCAACCATCGAGGAGCAGCGTCTTTCCTTAACGAGACGAGCATTGAAAAGCCAAGCAACAGAATAGTGGAACATTTACGCCGACTTTGCCACGCGCTTCCAGAAATTCAAAGATATCTTTCTAAAAAAGTTTGTTAGATATCAACCGACGCCAAATGCTGACGCACTAAACCACCACCATTACGAAGCCACGACCAAGACGATGTCGGAGTCCCTCGAGCATCCGGCACCTGTCTCTAATTTAGCATTCGAAAACGAACCTATACGGGAAAGCAACGCAGCAACCAGGCTAACACTAATCGCCCAAACACAACAACCAACATCAAGTACTTTGTCATACGTTGCCGTGAGTCTAACTTTGGTCTGTTTTGAGGAACCTCAGCTACCCTGTCTGAGTCTGCAGCCTGTGGATTCAACCCCGACAGGAGCAGCCCAAGAAAAACTTTTCCAACGTACAAAAAAAGCTTTTCCCACAAAGCTATTGACTTTCGCCGCCGTGAGCCTATCTTCGGCATACCTTGAAAAACCTCAGCCAATCTGTGAGCAGACTGCCTTTACAACGCCGAGTCTGCAGCCCTTGGAAACGATTCGAATAGAAGAAAACGGAAAAGAACCTCACAAGATGAAAGTGAAGAAGCGAAGTTATTACACTCGTACACCACCTAACCAACAAGTTTCGACGCTTCGAGAAGAAACTCCGCAGCCGGTGAAAACGTCCTTGAAGCGGGGAAGGGGGTCTGTTACCGATCTGCTGTTCACTAAAGACGTTACCTCCATCTCAACAGCAACGTCCCTCTACCTGCGCAAAGCTGCCTTACTACTATAGAGGGTATCTGCAACGGTTTAAAAGAAGCAGCCCGACAACTGCAAATCATTCCGCTGTCGAATCACACGCAACGGTCCAATATCGCGTTCGCTGCCTTTTTTTGACAATACGCGCAACGTTAACAATATGAACTTTTGGATAAACAAATTGTTGTTTCCAATTCGTTTACTTCCGCCGATGAAGTTACCGGACCTGTCGTTCAACCTTCTGTTGTTGATATCGCTTTGCCAACATCTTCTGCCGTTAGTTAAAATTCCGTTAGTCATATTAAAAGTGTTTCAGTTTCGAAATGGAATTTAAAATTTATTGGCACATAGAAAGACCCCGTAAAAAAACGAAAAGAGATATCACACTACGGTGTCCAACCAACCGTCTTAATGAAGCAACAGAAAGAAGAAACTTAGAAAGAAAGAGGAAGCATAGTTGCACTTAAGAGAAAAAGTTATCAAATAGAATAGAATAGAAACAAGTGTCCAAGCAACAAAAAAGAGAAGAAAGAAAGACGGAGAGTACATATGTTGTTGTACGGCTCGACTACCTATCCCTAGATAACCGACCCCGAGTGACCTTACCCTACTGCCCAACCAACCGCCAAAAGGGTAAACCTTCAGGAGGAAGAAAAAGAAAGAAAGAGATGTGGCATGCAGGTGATCAACTAATCAAGAAGAAGAAAAAAATGAGAAGTAAGAAAAACAAGAAAGAAAGCAAAGAGACAGACGGAGAAAGACAAGACAAGATGTAAGTGTCTCATTCGTTCTTCTCTCCGTAGAAGAAACGAAAGGGAGTGACCAGCCCTTCAATGCCCAACCAACTGTCCATAAAAAAGATAGAAAAGAGAAAGGATATCAGTTAGTTATAAAACATGAACGTACCAAGTGCTGTCCCCAAATTGGAAATTTTACTCTAAGACTTAAATGCCGACAAGCGGAATAGGAAACCCAACAAAGAAAAAACCTAAACTAAAACCAAACTGAGAGTCCTACTAATGACTTACCAATCTCAAAATGGCCGACTAAGCGGATGTAACTATATACAAATAGAAAGGTATTCCGTCCTAAAGTAAGATGGTTAAGAAAAAAACCCAAAAAAATTGATTAGAAACTTAACTAAAAAAGAAATTTAGTACAGCAAACTGGAGAGAAAAATTGGGTAGTATCCCAGCTATAACCAACAAAATACCGTCAACATAGTCAAAGAACCAAATCAAGAAGTCTACAGACGAGAACCAAAAGAATAGCCAAAAGTCGAAATCCTAAAGCGAAACAAAACAGATTAGAACTTACGACGTTTGCGACGCCGTTGAAAAAGAAGGGAACGGTTAATAGAAGGACGCAACAAAGCACAACCAAAAATGTCGGAACGAAAAGGTGTTGACGAGATAGAACTAGTTTTCGCGTTCGTAGAACATCTACGACCTTTAAAAAGATTCGCCAAAAGTTTGTGGAGCTAGTCCAAAAGGAATAGACGAGGTAGAGCCGGCAGTAACACGATCCCATCGTTGATCTAAACTAAGCGCTTTCTGCGGCCGACAAACCGGACAATAGCGAACGGTTTCGGTTTCATATGAGGCCAATGAAAACGACGCCGAAGAAAAAGTAACGTCTTGGCGACATTACGATGCCTAGAAGTGGAGTGGACGTGATGCTCGTAAATAATTAGCTTACGTTAGTCGTTGGGAACAACCAGTTTCCACAAATGTTTATCGTCAGAAGAAACCCGTATTTGTTTCCACAGAAAACCTTGAACCACCAACCAATCAACGAGAAAATCGGCGAGGAGACGCTGACACCTTACCCACTAACTGGTTGTATCATTAGTATTTAGTAGGGCAAGTAATGCCCGAAACCGAAAACAAACGTAAAGGTAAAGCATCTTAAAAAGTACAACGAAGACGATTATTAGATTTAGAAACAGATATCGAAGGACAAAGTAAAGAAATATCGAAAGAACAGGTAACCGAAGTAGACAACGGATGACTATCATAGTGCTCACATGCGTTAACAGAAGTTATCTCAAAAGATGTAGCTTAAGAAGACGTAGGTGGTTTATACTAATTCTTCGAAAGTATAAATCGACATTAACGCAAGCCTTGTCTGATAAAACGGAGTTAGATTACGACGCACGATCTCGAGTTGTGTGTGGTAAGAAACCGGTTCTAACAGTTGTAAGAAGAGGTACCGCATTGTGGTAACGTACATCCCAATAGATTCGTTAGCTCCCATAGTACGCTTCCGAATTGTCTCCATTAAGCAATAGTCGTAATCTACCGGAAGAAATTCCGATTTCAACAGCGCAGCAACATCCTTCCGAAAACGCAAAGAAGTTTGGTTTGTCCTAAAAGAAAGAAGAGCTTTGCCAGACAAAACCTCGAAAGCTGAGAGGAAAAGTTGATGTTGTGAAACACCACGAGACAGGCACAATTTGTCAATCCGAAGAAGAAATTCCATAAGCAAAGAAGGATCTTCACCAAAAAAAAGTTACAATCTGCTAAGTTAATCTACAAATAAGAATCCGATGAAGTCAGAAGTGGTGGTTCTTCGTCTGAGCAATACATATCGAAAACAATAAAAATTAAAACTAGAAACTAACCAAAGCAGTAAACCAAAGCAGAAATCTGCTAACACATGACTGACTAAAACTCAAAATAACAATAAGTACAAATAGTATCACTAATAAGTGACTAAACTAATAAGCCAAAAAGGGTTAATCGACGTAGTAAAGTTAATCAAAAAATTAAAGCCGAATTCCACCAAGTGTCTGCCTAAACATTCAAATAAAATAAAAGTATGTAAATAACTAATGTAAAATTAAACCGAAGCACCAAAATCAAAGAACCAAAAGTTAGTGAAGTAACTCTGACGTCAAGTCTTACAGCAATAACTAAAGAAGCGGAGCAAAGTAAATCGAACCCACGAAAGACTAAGACAAGATAAAAGAATCAATAAAACTAGAAGAAATTATAATGGCGCACACAAAATTGAGGGCCACGTTGGGCGCCAAATTTGTTACGCTGGTTTTCTTGTAACAACAAAAAAAGAGGCAACGGAGAAACAGTCGCAGGCTTTGTGAAGCTAAATTATAGATTAAAGCTAAAAAGGCGCCAAGACGATGAAATGTTAAATTAGGGAGATACCGTCTAACACTACCCGTAGCTTGAAAAGAACAAATAACACGACAGAAGTAATAACACAGAATATATATTTATTGTATCACAGAAGTAGTTGAATAAGACAGTATATAAGTGCAGTTATATAAACGTTGCAAACAATATTACATGGGTTGATATCACAGGCCAAATATGAGTTATGCCCTTTGTCACACATCTACGAACCCTAATTAATCTAACTTTTTAATTTAACGAAGGAATGACTTTACTTTATTAAGTTTGATTTCTAGAATGCGACAATCAAAGTATCGCGAATCAAAACGCACCCGATAATTATGTGACATACAAAAAAAGGTTTACTATTAATTGTGATTACAATTTAGTATGTACATGTGGCCATTCTAATAATCGACATGACCAACAAAGTAAAATAAAAAAGACAATTTTTACAGTTGTGTATTATCCAGTAGGGGATTAGCTAATTCCGTACCAGTCTGACCTAAAACGTATTATAAAATTTGACACAAGTGTACATGCTGTGTGAGCACAAGTAAATTGATTTAATGCATACAATAGATGACCTAAATGAATGCGCCGAGCTTCCCTCTAATTAACTTCGCAGTTTATAAGTATTTCTTCCCATCCAGTGGTGTACAACCCCTTAACCTTTAGCGGCCTGACGTCATGGAAACTTTTCGACAAACAGGTGTTCCAAGTGTTACGAACGTCAATGGTAAGGTTACAGGTGGAGGGATCGGACCCGCTAAAGAATTAATTTAAGCCCTCAATACAAAGAAAAACTATAACATTACATACCCCAAAATAAGCTTTCACTCAACACTACTTAAAATTTGCCCACATATTTAAGTGGAGTATCGTGAACCAACTTAATAATTAAAGCTTTTTGTTGGGCCGAAAAGACGGCTAAGAACGATCCGTAATTTAGAAAACAATAGCAGGAAATCAATTCGTTTTGACAGCCGATTACGAAGAAAAGGATCCCGCAAGACGCGGTACAAATTTCATACTTGAAAAATTTTATACTAGAAAAGTGAACTTTTTTACATAAAAAAACTGTCATTTACTTATTTGGAACAATTGTTTTATTTTATTAATGTACTTTGGGGCATTGCGGGTCTGGGATTTCCTTTTCTCTAGCCTAGACGTTTAGTACATTACTCAACCGTAAGAAACGGTGGCGCAAAGGGCATTGGCTTATCGGAAAAGTATTTTTTTCTAATCATTCGACCCACGACCATCTCCGGTAAACCAAACATCTACAATTGTAATTTTTTTTTTCACCTCTTCAATAATTATCACGCACTATTTTTCAATTCGTGTTTACGCTTTAAGAATATTTATAAGACTTAATTAATTTCAACCTCATAAATATGTTTCTTACTTTCATTTATAATTAAAAGTTGCATTACCGCAAGTACTAAATTACTATTTAGCTTTTACTGAATATAGCGTAACACAATAAATCAACTTTTTAGATAGTTGAAATGGTCATAAAATTATTAATTATTTAAAAACTCACTTATAAGTTTTAATGTATTTCTCAATTGATTCCAACAACAAAAAGGTTCCGCTCTTAAGCATAATTTATACGCTCACCCATAAAAAATGTACGAGTGCGCGTAATAACGTCTTCGTTTCATACTACTAAGTTACATCACAATGTTTTTTAGTTTTTACGATCTGCTATTAAAAAACATTTTTTATGTTTTGGGTAAAATCCCTAAGCGGTTTTGGATGATAATAAACGCTCTAAATAATTCACAGCTCAGACGGAACTGGATATTGAGCAGCTTAAATTTCAACATTATTATGTAGGGGACCGCGGGAATCAAAACACAAATAATTTATTCACAACGACGTAAATTTATTGTAAGGGTTTTAATCAAAAAGTAGTAATTAATTAATATCGAAATCATTAAGATAAAATTAGGTTTTTTATGGTAAACAAATCTTTAACTTCATTAAACTAATGGTATTTTTAAACGTCTACGACTAATATTAATGAGCTTTGTAAGAGTCGTGCAGGGAGCAAATTAAGAGCTACCTGCTTTGCTTTATGATCAGTTTTAGAAGTTATTGCGGTTTGATTATGGTACCTACGCAAACGGCGAAACTTTGTAACAGAAAACGCATTTATGATGGAATAAAAATTTTAAAATGTAAGACTTTGATGTGAAACACAAGTCGTAAAATGACAAGAAGTTTGAGCATTTAAAAGTAGCTGGAAGGCAAATGCAAATTTTAGGGCTTATTAAATTTATGTTTAGGTCGTCTCTTTATACGTTTAGATATTTCATCAATTAAGAAGTTTGTAAGGTCGAAATGCAAATAGATTTAGTAATTTGTTTATTCGAACGTACTGTCGAAGTTTCTATATAAACATTTGTAAGAAAGCATGTTAAGTATTGTAAGGAAATATAAAACTATAAACATTCAAAAGAGCCGACAATGTAGCATGCAATTTAACTACGGATGAACAAACCATGTTATTTTTATCACACATATAAAGTAAAATGTCGGTCATTTCCCCATGTACTGCCGGGTTATAACGACCACCGCCGTTCAGCAAGAACAGTAACAGATAATAGTCTGCTTATGCGCCTGGGGGAGGCACGATTAATTTATATTGTGGATGGAGAGATTTTAAAGGGAATTTCTACTTAAACTTCTACATTATTAATAGTCCTATTAAGGCGATAGGATAAACATGTTTCCACTATAATATAACTTAAACAATATATGAACGTTGTCTGCGATTTAATTAAAAGTTATGCCCACCTTTTCTGTATATGTATTTGTGGTATTCTGTTATTCGTAAATATTTTATGAGCAATGCTAATTCTAACAAAATAATAAATTTGTGGTATCATCTATTAAATTATATTTGGGTAGTTTATTCTACTACTAATTTTTGTCAAAATCATTTATATATAAAAAAGTTTCATGTCTTTTCTTTCATAAATCTTTGATTATTCACTGCAAGTGAATAACTCTCATAAATATAACCCAAATGAAATGTTTGTCATTATTTCGTAAACACCGTCAATAATAGAGAACATTTCATTTCGATCGTCATTTATAGTTTGAACAAACAAACAATCATTTGTAACCAATTGCTTCAATTTACGTAAAACGCGTAGAAAAATAATAGTCTTTGAACTTTGTTTTTTTTTAAAACAAAATTACTTTATTATGTAAAGTGATTTTAAAAATTAAATTACTAAGTAAGGTAAAAAAAATACCAAAAAAGCTGGCATAAAAGGCATATTAAACCTGTCAAAAAGGCAATAAAAAAGGCACAAATATCTATTAAAATTAAAATTGAATTATTTGACTCAAAGTCTTTTTCACAAAATATTTTGGTTTTAATTTATTTTGTTTTATACATGTTTCGACATTATAAAATGTCATCGTCAGTAATCCTACAAATAGTACAAGATATTAAAAATATAGCTAACAAATAAATTATAAAGAGCATACCTATTAATATTATTAAATTGACAAATGTCAAAAATAACAAATTGAAACTATCAATAAACACACAGCCAGAAATGATAAAAATAAATTTAAATATAAATAAAAAAACTAAAAAAACACGCTTTTATAAATAACCGAACTAAAAAGAAGAAAATAATTTATAATTACAAACAAAATGATTAAATTCAGAGCAATAATATATAATTATAAACAAAATCACTAAATTCAGAGTTAAAAGCGTGGGGTGCATCCGGATACACGGTAGTCTTTCGCGCCAAGTATCTGTTATTTCTTTTTTTTTTGTAATTAATTATATCAATCATTGTTTTAACATGTATTCAGTTCGACTATTGCTGTCATTTGTCATTTGACTGATATACATAATACTGTCACTAAACACGACGTTTGAATACATACGTGACGAGATATTCTACAGCTGCACTGTTTTTGTTAAATCTAATAATTTTTTTGTAAAGATCAGAGGTTTTTTTTTATATTTTGTGTTCACAGAAATAAATTTATCATTGTTTGTAACAATAGTTTAACGTGTACTTGGCGAGACATTATACAGTGAAACTGTTATTTGTAGGATTTTTCTAGATTTTTATAACTCTCCCCTTATTGATAGCTACCTTTAGAATAATTGTAACAATGATTATAGATGCACCCCACGCTTTTAACTCTGAATTTAGTGATTTTGTTTATAATTATATATTATTGCTCTGAATTTAATAATTTTGTTTGTAATTATAAATTATTTTCTTCTTTTTAGTTCGGTTATTTATATAAGCGTGTTTTTTTAGTTTTTTTAAACTATTATTTATTTTCTATTTTTTAGTTCGGTTATTTATAAAAGCGTGTTTTTTCAATTTTCTAAGCTATTAGTTATTTTCCGTATTTTAATTCGATTTATCAATAATCAATTTTTGCGGATCACATGATTATGAAATATCTTACGAACTAAAAACGTATTGGAAACAGTAGTTATCAAAAGTAAGACCTTATTTCTCGGGTAGGGAATCTGAGAAACAGCTATCACATCCAAGGCAGGCAATACACTGGAACGATTTAAATGCGATAGGCTTTGTCGAGATGCACACCTGCGCAGTTCACGCGCTCTGTCTTTGTCACTCTTATGCAGAGGATCCTTAAAGAAATCAATTAATCCTGACGATCTTAATTAGGATAATAAAAACTTTTTAATGAATTATTGCATTGTCATCGGTCCGTGAAACGCATGCAAAGTTTCAAGTTAATCAAACACTTGGAAACCGCTGAAAATTAAGCTCAAAGATTCCGTTACATACATACATACATACATACATACCGAACTAATAAAAGCGTGTTAAAAATAGAAAAGTAAAGTTAGAATTTAGGATTAAGAAGAGGAGAAGTGCTTATATCGAGAAGTTCATTGAGATACGTAAAAGAATTTGTTTTGTTATGGATATAAATCCGTTTATTAATAATAATAATCCTTTATACAGTTATACAGGCTCATACGTATTACATGATCTACCTTACTTAACTAACTGTCAGAGATGCTGTGTCTCTTGTACCTACATAACCTACTGATACAACATCCCTTCCCTTAAGTTTCTACATATTTATTTAACATAATCTGATAGCCACTTCGGCGGTTTAATATTCCGAGAGGGTCTTAGACGTTCGGTAATGAACGACTCTGACGTCCTTGCATGAGTTTTATTCTCACCTGAATTATCAGGTTCACTTTTCTCATTCCCTGAACTTATTTCTAGATTTACAGTATCGGATGTTTCGATACGTGGCGACACTGTTGGGGTAACCTCTGGCTCAGGCTGAATTTCCTGAGTAGGATAAGATATGAATGGTGCAGGTATTAAAAACCACCGATTCCTTCTAAATATTCCACGACTCGTTTCGATCTCATAAGATCTAGGTACGTTTAATTGACGTATAACCCGTCCATAACACCGTAAATCAGTTACCCAAACACTTTCCCCACTACATAATTCTGACAATTGTTTTGTTCTACGTTTGTCATAATTTATACCCTGTCTCACTTTCCTTTCTTCCTCAATCTGAACCGACATTGATGTGTCTATAGTTTGTTGCAACTTACTAGGCAATAGAGGTAATGTACTCTTTAATTTTCTCGACATCAAAAGTTCTCCTGGAGAAAAACCGTTTTCGAGAGGTGTTGTCCCATAAGCCAACAACGCCATGCAAATATCGTCATTCTTTTTTATTAAGTTTTTTGCAACTTTTACTGCTGCTTCTATTCCCCCGTTAGATTGAGCAAAATAAGGACTTGAAGTAACGTGTTTAAAATTTAGCTCTAAAGCGAAGCGTTTAAACTCCGTTTGAAATTGTGGACCATTATCTGTCCGAACAATGTCTGGAATGCCATACCGTGAAAATAGTTCTTTCATTTTCCCTATAATAATATTTTGTGACAAATCAGGCAAACTGAAAATTTCAAAGAACCGAGAATAGTAGTCTGTCACAATCAAATACCATCTATTTTTACATTTAAATAAATTAGCTGAAATTTTCGACCATGCTCTACTAGCAATTTCGTCTTTAACAAAAGGTTCTTTTATATTTGCTCTTTTTTCAACGCAACTAGAACATGTTTTTATCAAATGTTCCAATTGCGTTGATAACCCTAGCCACCAAACTGAAATTTTAGCCCTTTCTCTACTTTTCGTGATACCCTGGTGACCCTGATGAATAAATTTTATAACCTTTAGCTGCAACGAAAATGGTATAATAATTCTAGTTCCCTTTAAGAGAAAATATTCACTGACCGAAATTTCATGGCGATATTGATAATACGGCAAAATTTCAGATTCTAACTTACTCTTTTCTGGCCATTCCGACGTGGCATATTGAATTAGCTTTTTTCAAATTCTGTCTTGCTGCTGTTCGTTCAGAATTTCTAGTAGAAATTCATCTTTAATAGGTAACCCTTTGAGAATTAGAGGTAAATGTGATTCCACCTCTTTCTCAAGTTCATTTGTACCCGCGTATACTATAGGCTCTCTGCTTAAGGCATCCGCAACTACTAGGTCTTTGCCTGGTGTATACATAATTTCGTAGTTATACCTCATCAACCTAATTCTGAACCGTTGTAGACGTAGAGTTAGGTCATCTAAACTTTTTGTCGCAAACACCTGCAAAAGGGGGCGATGATTTGTTTCCAAAATTACCCGGTCTAAACCCGTAATGTATTCCGAAAATTGTTCACACGCCCATGCTAATGCTAACCCCTCTTTTTCTATTTGTGCGTACCTGCGCTCACTCGTAGTTAAAGTTTGTGAGGCATAAGCAACAATTTCTTTATTTTGGTCATCTCGTACCAGCATTAACGAAGCCCCCAAACCGTATGAGGAAACGTCCGCGCTAACAATCACAGTTTTTGTTGGATTATAATATGCTAAACAGGGCGCTTCTTGTAATAACCGAATAATTTTTTCAAAAGTTTTCTCTTGTAAATCACCCCATACAAACGTTACATTGTTTTTCAACAACTGCGTAACGGGACTTAGAATTTCTGATCTATTTGGGATAAATTTTGCAGCAAAATTTGCCATGCCCAACCACCGCATAAGTTCTGTTTTATTGGTTGGTCTTTTGAATTTAGAAATGGCTTCTACCCTTTTCTGGTCTATAGTAATACCGTTTCCCGAAACCGTATGTTCCAAAAATGGAACTGACGACACCCCAAACATACATTTTTCCCCATTTAGAGATATAGATATAGATAGATATAGAAATATACCTTCCCTTTTAAACCGTTCTAAAACCTCCCTTAAAATTTTATCGTGTTCCGCCATTGATTCCGCAAAAACCAATACATCATCGATATGGTGTACCACTCCTTTTAACCCGGTTAAGATTTTTGAGAATTTCTGACTGAAGTATTCCGGCGCCCACGAAATTCCGAAAGGCAACCGTGTGAATTTAAACCGGCTTATTGGCGTTATAAAGGTTGTCAAATGTTGACAGCTTTCCTTTAATTTTAAATGGTAAAATGCAGAAGTTGCATCTAGTTTTGAATAAACCCGCGAACCTCTAAGTTTGGCCAACGTAGTTTCTACCCTCGGTATCGGAAAATGAGATCTCAATACACTCTTATTTAACCTTGTAAAATCACAACAAATCCTTATCGAATCATTTTTAGGGACCACCACTATAGGTGCCACCCAAGAAGTAGGTTCCTCTACCGGTACAATAATTTTCAATTCTTGCAACCGTTTTAATTCTGCTTCCAATTTACCTAGCAGAGGCAAATGGACCACTCTCGGTGCTGCCTGAATATAAGGCTGCGCATCATTTTTTATGACTATTTCTATTTCATCCTTTAATACACCAATGGTATCAAAATTTCAACAGATTTAACTTTACAATACTTGGTCTCTTCAAGATAGCAACTTTTAAGTTTTTCACCACATAAAACTCCGTTACATGTTTACTTTCCCGGTATGTCAAACCTAATCTTACAATTCCTACTATCTCTAAATTTCTACCATCTGGGCCAGATATCACCTCCCTGCACGTGTCTAATTTATTTTCCAGCTCAGAGCTTAATAACTCTGCAGGTAAACAGTTGACATCCGCTCCAGTATCAACCAAGAACTTTACCTTATTTTTAAACTCTTTAATCTCTAAATAACAATGCCATTGAGAATTAGTCTCTGAATTAAATCCTAATATTCCTATAAAGAAATCTGAATTTCCCTGATTTTTTTCATCCTCGTTTACAACAGTTTTAACAATTTTTTTATTTTTACATACCTTATGCCAATGTCCCACCTTATTACACTTTGAGCACTTTGCGTTCTTTGCTGGACACTTCTTCCTTGAATGTCTCTCTTTACCGCAAAACCAACAGCTACCTTCTTGTTTCTGACTTGAATTTTGACCATTATTCTGTCCCTGCAATGCTGTTCCTGCACCCTGAATCTTCTTGTGTTGATTTTTTGCTTTTGCTACTACCCTTACTTCTCCACTTGAATTCATACCCCCTTGCCTGAGAATTACACCTTGTTCTATGAGTTGTTCCGCCTGTCTCGCAGCTAATACTGCCTTTGACAATGTTAAATCAGCTTGCAATTGTAGTCTTTCACTGGTTTTCTTATCCAACATACCGACTACTAACCTGTCTCTTATTAACTCATCTCTTAAGTTTCCATATTCACAAAATTCAGACAAGGTGTGTAGAGCCGTAATATACGAATCAATCGATTCCCCTTGAACTTGTATCCTCGAATTGAATTTGAAACCTTCGAATATTACGTTTCTTCGAGGTATAAAGTAACCTTCAAATGCTTTTAAAGCTTCTTCGTATGTCGTTGGAGCTGTAGCAAATTGCACTAAAATTAACTCGCTTTTTATATAAGTATATCTATTTTTTCCTGATTACTCCTGCTGTTTAAACCTGACACTGCCATGTACCTTTCAAACCGTTTTACCCATTGCGGCCACATTCCTGGTACCCGAAAGTTGATTTTTTCTGGTGTAGCTATATTTAGATTGAGACTTCCCGCCTGTTGAACCTGGTTTCCGTTGTCCACCATTTTCCTTGCTCACTTTTTCCTTTTCCCGAGCTTTTACGATTTTTCTTTAATGTTTTACCCACAAAGTATATTATTTTACGGTTTTACCGCTGCCACCATGTTTTGTTATGGATATAAATCCGTTTATTAATAATAATAATCCTTTATACAGTTATACAGGCTCATACGTATTACATGTTCTACCTTACTTAACTAACTGTCAGAGATGCTGTGTCTCTTGTACCTACATAACCTACTGTTTCGGCCACACGGAAGTCGAGCAGCGGACTGTATTTAATGTCAAAGAAAGGAGAGGACTTCCGGTAGCAACCCACCATAATTATCAGTAAACAAAATTGCGAATTACTTACGTTAAGTTTCTGGTTCTTCTAAAAAATCGGGAGCGCACAACCACCCAAACCCGTAATAAATCAAGGCCTCGATTCACCCAGAAATGAGCGATTGCTCGACTTACCCTGATCTTAATTCCCTGGTTGGTGGAGTTAAGTCTTTAGCACGCACAAAAAGGCGCACGGTTTACGCACTAAACATAACAATTAACATGTAAGAAAAATTAATGAAATAGAATTCAAGAAAGGAGAGGTAATATACGGTTCAAAAGTAAGTAACGTACTGTCGTATTTATCAAAAACTTGTAAGCAAGGCACAAAACCGAAAATAAACGCGAAGAAAACGACGTAAAAGAAAACGCTCGCGCTAACACCTACTGATACAACAGAATGGCCTTTATAACAAAAATGAAGAAATTTAACATTATGATCAGGAGAAAAAGAATGACTAGTAGACAAAATGTGATTAGCAAAGGCAGAACAAGTATTAGAGATATCAGTATTTAAATTGCTATTAATAAAATAAATATGTTCTTTTAATCTAATTTTGAACTTTCTTCCAGTTTGGCCGACATAAGAAGAATTACAAGAAGAACACGAAATTTTGTAAACACCAGATTTATCTAAAGTAGAAATAGGATCTTTATTATTAGCAATATAAGATTTTAAATTATTATTTGTAGAAAAAGAAATAGAAACGTTAAATTGTTCAAACAAATTTTTAAAGAAAAGACAAGAAGGACTGAAGTAAGGAATAGAATGGTAAATATTTTATTGGTGTTTATTGATAGTTTCAATTTGTTATTTTTGATGAAAGTTGAGTTTAAATCGGATTAGTAAAGGCAATCCACTTGTTCGAATACTGTTTATTTTAATATTGGTTAATTGCAGTTAATTACAAAAGAATACAAAAACGATACTAGGGCGTGCACGTCGTACATACATGTGTCTAATTATATAAAAATATATGCTAGATGTCGCCACTCAATCAACAATTTTTAAACTATTATAACACCCCCACTAGTTTAAAAACTTAGTTACACAAATAACAAAACTTACAAGCTAGACGCAACGCCCAACATACTTAAAAATTTATAATGTTTGTTTGATCCTAAAGCTTTAGTAAATATGTCTGCCAACATCTTGGCAGTTTGTAAATATTCCAAGTTAATAATATTATTCGTTATGGTCTCTCTTACAAAATGGTACCTTACATCAATATGCTTGGTCCCTTTGTGAAACATAGGATTATAACTTAATTTTAATGCACTCTGATTGTCACAATAAATTAAAATACATTCATAACGTCCTGTTAATTTACCTAGTAAGCTTCTTAAATACATTGCTTCTTTCGAAGCTTCTGATAAAGCCACATATTTGGCTTCTGTGGTAGAAAGTGCGACAGTCTTCTGCTTGTTACTTTCCCAAGCAATAACACAATTAGATAATTTAAAACAAAAACCTGTATAAGATCGTCTGTCAACCAAATTACTACCTCAATCAGCGTCTACAAAGCCGACCAATTGACCTGAACCTTTCTCATATTTAAGACAAAAATCTTTCGTTTTCTTTAAATACTTTAGAAGTCTTTTAGCGCTTTTTCAATGTTTTTCGTCATAATTTCTATTAAATTGGCTGAGATAACTTACATTATAAGCAATGTCTGGTCTCGTCATTACAGCTAGGTACATCAATCCACCTATTAACTGTTGATATGGCAAAGAAAAGTCACAATTATTAGTTTTGTTTAAGTTAGCATTTCTTTCCATTGGCGTATCAACAGCCTTACAGTCATTCATATTAAATTTTAATAGTAATGTGTCAATGTATTGCTTCTGATCTAGGGTTATAATTCCCATTTTCTTATTAATACAAACATTCATACCCAAAATTTGTTTAGCCTGGCCCAAATCGTTCAGTTTGAAATTTTTTGACAATTTACTTTTTAAATTACTAATTTCAATCGCATCATTCGAAAAAATGAAAAAATCATCTACGTATAGTAATTAAATTTCTGTTACGTTTTATAAAGACACACGGTTCGAATTTTGATTTGTTATAATCTAAGCTTATTATAACTTCTTCCACCATCTCATACCAAACTCGCGAAGATTGCTTTAAACCATAAATAGCCCGGTTGAACTTTAAAACCTTTTTTCTATCATCAGGCTTAACAAAACCGTCAGGCTGCTTCATATAAACAACCTCATTCAATTTACCATTTAAAAAAGCTGTGGTTACATCTAAGTGATGGATATCTACAGCTAAAGCGACTAAAAATCTAAGAGTAGAATGTCTTACCACTGGAGAAAAAGTCTCAGTGTAGTCCACTCCCGCCTTCTGAGTGAAGCCCCTAGCCACTAGTCTAGCACGGTATGTTTTTCTGTTTTTGCGGTCAATCTTCACTTTGAAAACCCACTTGCAGTCGATTACAGGACCTGCACCAGGATGTTCCACCATATCCCATGCTTTGTTAAGTTGCAAATTTTTTATTTCTTCCTGCATAGTCTGTTTCCATTTTTCGCTATCACAACTAGACATTGCCTCTGAGTATGTTACTGGAAACTCCTCTAGGTGGATTTAATTTGTTGAACTCAAGTATGTAACATAATCTTTATATGTTTTCTTTTCTTTTGCCTCTGAGACTTTCTAACTTCAGTATCTTGATTCTGATTTTCAACAAATTCTGGAAGATAATCACTATCACCTCAGCCATTTTCTGGAATTTCTTCATCTTGATTTTCACTTGCAATTAAAATTTTCTTTTCTGCTATCATAAAATCGTCTTCTGAGTCTGCACCCTCATCATGGCTGTTTTCCCTCACTAGAACTGACAGCGTTTCAGTTATTCTGTTTGTCTTCACTTCTGATTTTGCCTCACGGTTTTCACAAATAATGACATCTCTACTGGTTATTACGTCATCTGTTTCAGGGTTGTATACTCGATAGCCCTTAATATTATCTGCATAACCCACAAGAATGTGTTTCTTCGACTTCTTGTCAAACTTAAACCTTCTTTCTTTTGGTGTATTACCGTACTACCAAAAACTCGAAAATCTGCCAAATTTGGCCTATCACCATTCCAATACTCAAATGGAGTTATATAATTAGACGTATTTAAGGCTTCTGTTCAAAATTTCTTCTCTAGACCTGCATCAAAGAGTAAACATCTTGCTTTCTCGACTAAGGTTCGGTTCAGCCTTTCAGCGAGACCATTTTGCTGTGGAGAATAGGGATTGGCGTTCTGGTGTATTATACCTTCATTCTTCAGATACTTTTCAAATTCGGAGCTGCAAAATTCACCACCTTGATCTGTTCGAAAAACTTTAATTCTTTTGGTTTTTGGTTCTCAACGACAGCTTTGAACTCTTTGAATCTTTGAAATGCCTCATTTTTTGTATTTAAAAAATAGACAAAAGACATTCTACTATAATCGTCAACTAAAAGAAAAAAATATCTGGACCCACCTATGGATGTGATCTCCATTGGTCTACAGAGGTCACCATGTATTACGTCTAGTAATTCTAAACTTTGTGTCATTCTTTTTCTCCTGATCTTAATATTAAATTTCTTCATTTTTGTAATAAAGGCCATGATCTCAACACAGTCTTGAAATTTTAGAAATTCATCGTATTTCTAATGATAATTCTTCTACGTGTCTCAATGAACTTCTCGATATAAGCACTTCTCCTCTTCTTAATCCTAAACTATAACTTTACTTTTCTATTTTTTATATTTAAATTTATTTTTATCATTTCTGGCTGTGTGTTTATTAATAGTTTCAATTTGTTATTTTTGACATTTGTCAATTTAATAATATTAATAGGTTTGCTCTTTTATAATTTATTTGTTAGCTATATTTTTAATATTTTGTACTATTTGTAGAGTTACTGACGATGACATTTTATAATGTCGAAACATGTATAAAATAAAATAAATTAAAACCAAAATATTTTGTGGGAAAGACTTTGAGTCGAATAATTCAATTTTATATCTATACTCCACTTTAAAAATGAATTACTTTAACGTTATCTATTAAAATTTACAATTTATTTTTTTTGTTTTACAATGTTTATTAAGTACTATTATTTTCCCAAGCACAAATCAAATATTTTTCAATATTTTGGCCAAGAAGCTGTTGCCTTTTATCATTTAAAATATTTTTATAAAAGGAAAAAGTTCTTTCGACATCACAAGATATTAGTGGAGCAAATTTTAATGCCGATGATTCCGTTATTGTTAAAGATATTTCCTGTTGATGCTTCATGACCTCCCCGTTTTAAATTTCAGTCAGTTGTTTAAATAGGCAAACGGAAAGGTTTTTTGATGTGACAGAATCCAATTTTTGATTAATTTTTCTTCCTATAGTCCCTGGACATACTCTTATAATTGCGGTTTCGCTTTTTTCTAGCTTCTTTAATTCGTCAGGAATGCCGGAAAAGTGTGTTTTTATAAAAAATAGTCTTCTCTTAACAGCTTCGTCATTAAAAGCTTATTGTATTTTAGCAATTGCTGCAGAAGCCGTCTCGTAAAATAATTCAACTATCTGAAATAAGACAATTCAATTAATGTTTAAGACAATGTCAGATACTATGAACTGTACCTCTTTAATTTTTTCAAAATGTGTGGCATGCAATCAGATAGCCATGTTCCCCATTTTGTTATGTTAGGTTACGGTGGAACTTTAACATCTGGAAGTTTTTTTTTATAGGCCCTTACCCGTAGTGGTGCTTTCACAAAAACCTGAAACAAGATCCAATAATCAAAAGAGAAACTAATATGTTAGAGATTTTTACCTTTTTGGTGGCAGAAATTAACTTGTTTACTATTGCAAACTCATCTCTAATGAATTCACACACTCTATGTATTCCATGTGCTAGACAAGTTAAATGTATAAATTCGGATAAAATATTTCTAATGCCTGAGCGGATTTGATCATATAAGGTGCTGCATTGGTTACGAATAAGAAAACCTTTTCTTCTTTTACGCCATTGGGATACAGAAGCCCTACAAACATAAAATTGGATTATATTAATCAATCATTAAAAAAAGACTTACATAAACAATCATCGAAAAAATTTGCAACTGTTTTGTGATTGATTTCTTTGGATGTTAGCAAATGAGCTTTTCCTGGTTCTAGTTAAGAGAATTTACTAACTACAAAATTTGCTATATATCGACCTCTGCAATCGGTTGTTTCCTCGATCGAAGTCCAAATGTAATGGTCCCCAATGTTCCTTATTGTCTGTATTTTCTATGAAAGGTAAACCAGCATTTTGAAAACTATTAATACTTTAATTAAACTGCTTACCGATTGGTAACATATGTCTAAATATTTTTTTGTCAAAGTTGATTTATCTAAAACAACTTGTTCGGTGTATTTTTCGAGGAAATTCCGAAAATTGATATTATCAAGTTTTTTAAGAAGAATTTGAGCCGACACCAATGCTTCGCACAAATCTAGAGCAAAAGTTGTTTTTGATGGCCCACGTTTATTTTGTTGATCTTCTATAACGTTTTTTAACAATGCTTGTTTTATAGTTTTTTTAATATTTTTTAAATGTAAACCACTACTCAAGTGTTGTTTTACATGCTACTTTTTAGTAGCACCGGTCTAAAATAATACATATACTAGTAATTAAAAGCATTTAAATTAACATCCATTGTCCAATTTACTCCACTTGTAATTATTTTCAAATTTTGATTGTTTATTAGGTGGCATTCTTTTAAACTTACTCACAGCACAACAGCAATAGACTATCACAGTGTGACAATATCACAGGTATTTATAACAAACAAAGAATATTTTAGTCAAATGTTTCAGTCATTAAAGGAATCCCACCGGACAGAATTAAAATTATCTGTATTTGTTTGCTTTACTTAGGTACTGAATAGACCTATAAAATATGATTCATTCCAAAATCCTTCCGGTGTTGTAAATAGTGTTCTGTTAAGCCTGTCATTGTACATAATCCTAGTATAAATTCGTACAATAGCTCTTCTTTATAAACGGCTTTTGTATTTAATGTTTTCTAGAAACCATTGTTTAACAAAACATGAAAACCTATAAATAACAATTATAGGTTCGTGGTAAGACTTTTTGAGCAAAAAATGTTAATTATATTATTGTACTTAATTTAAGTAAAATTCTGTAAGGCGTTATTGTCATCTACCTATTAAAACACTGTTTACACAAAGTTTTCAAAATTTCAAAGGGCAATATAAAATAATACTCTTTAAAAATGCAAAAAAGACAAAAAGTTACACAAAAAGGCAAAATAGGCAGGCTCCAGGCATTTGCCTGACTGTGCGCTCTTTACAGTAATAACAATATTTAAATATAAAGCAAAAAAATATTAAACCTAGTATTTAACAAATACATATTTTCAAACCTTATTTATTACAATTAGAACCTATTTTTAAATTTTTTTTCTAATGGTTTCAAATATGCACTTATTGTTTTTTGGATTTAACTTTGTCATATTTTGTAGTACAGTGCGATCTTTTCTTTAATATGTCGTTTTAAATTGTTGAATTATTACATTATTTTAAATGGTTTTTTTTCATTACTTTTATTTAATCTTGACTCACATTCATACACTATTATGTTGCTGGCTTGTCTGTACAGCTTATTTAAGATTTTTATTATTTAAACTCACTTCTATTAGTTTTTCTCATACACATAACTAGGTAGTTTGAACAAACAATCTCATTGCTTTGAAACAAAGTCATTTTCTAGATTTTATATTTTTGAGACACAAGAGTTTTTATTTGTAGCTATTGTTACTTGCAAAAGAGGTTAATAAAAGAAATGTCTGAATAAAAGCAACATAAATTATATAATTGCTGATACTCAGTGGTTTATACTTGAAAATCTGTGACTCTTTGGAAAACTACCAATGTTTTGTACATGTAAATTATATTTTTGTGCATTAGGTGCCGCATTGTATTTATTTGAAATTTATGTGATTAGGATAGTCAATTCCATTTTTCTAGATAGTACAAAATTAGTTTTATGCCTGTCAACGTCGCGTCGTTCCTAGTGAAAGGTTATGATCCTTTGTAGGATTCCCATTAACTCATAGCCACACGCCGAAACGACGACGGGGTAAATACTGTTTTTTTTTGTCTTGATTTTTATTGTAATTTCAAACCAAGATTAATTGTTAGTTTTTTCATGCAGTCTGCTTACATACAAAAAATGTAAAAAAAATTATAATCAAAAGGCGCCTGAAAGGTTAACAGACTTCTAAACCTTGCTAATCAGAGAACATGCCATGCTGTCTACACGCGTAAGAACCCACCTTTGAGAGTGTAAAATCACTAAAAAACAATGGTTTCCAAAGGGTGACTTCCTAAAAACATCTGAATTCTCTATACGGCTTAACAAATTAACATTACCAAGAAACGAAGTTTTACTTTTAGCTTATGTGAGATTTGTAAAAGGAGAAAAATTTTCTCAATAATTGTTTTTGCTAAATGTTTAGAAATTGATACGCAAGATGAAACGTTAGTTATTGAATTAAAAAGATTTTTCAATGTAAAAGCTATACCGTTGACTAAGATCATTTCCGTTGCTAGTGACGGTGCTCCGGCAATGGTAAAACGACACTGAAGCTTTCTGGCATACCTAAAACAAGCTATACCGAATGTATTATCGGTACATTGTGTCATTCATCGACATCATTTGGTCGCAAAAAACCTTAGTAAACGTTTACATAAATCACTATATTATATCATTAGAGTAGTCAATAAAATCAAAAAGAATGCTTTAATTGAGAGATTATTTGCAAAACTTTGTTTGCAAAATGATGAGGACTATAATCGTTTACTGCTTAATACAGAAGTACGTTGGTTATCTAAAAGTGCATGTTTGGATTGACGCCAAAATCGGTTTTGGTCTTGCAATCTTCTCTTGATCTCGCAAGATTTGCAAGAGCAAGACCAATACTTAAAGTTGCCACACCAAGACTGGATGCAAGAATAGCTCTGCAAGATATCGGCGAAAACAAGATTATTTTGCAAGACTCTTGCAGTTTTCTTCTTATTACGAAAGATTATTTATCTCTTTTTATTTATCCCACATACAAAAAAACATTTGTTTACCCAAAAAAAATATTGTATGTATACGTGAAAGTAAAAAGGTTTTTTTGAAAAAAGGTTTTTTCGACTTTAGTAATATGTTTGTTTAAAAAATAAAATTATGACTAATAAGTAACCACTATTATCATCTTAAATGAAATATTTACTTAAACTAAATAAAACTATTTGAAATTTAGCTAAAATGTAATTTAATTAAAATAAATTATGTCAAGAAAGCATTTACAATTAAACAAATTTACAAGAAGAAAGTTTAAACAAAACGATATTCTAAATTTTAAATAAAACATATTTTTCTGTCACACATAAATAGAAATCATATAGGTAGATAGGTACCAATAAAATATTAATTCTCATCGGTTCCTAAACTGTTGAAAGACGCTGTTACGAATTTTAGCAACATTAGCTTATTTGAATTAATTTAATATTTTTTTGAGTTCATCAAATATAAACTCTTCACATTTCTATGATCTAATAAAAGTATATACAAGTAATAAAATAACTCGTAAAATAACAACTTGTGGGAAAGTCTGTTCAAAAGACTAAAGTTATGATGTGCTTTTGCTACTTACCTCCAAGGTCACGTTTAGCATTGTATGATCAGTTTTATGGTGAGATAGACAGATTAGTTTATTGGGTTAGGAGATTTTAAGCTCCCTAAAATTTCTTGGAATTTTAGTGGCACTGCTTGTTAATGCTTTTGATAGCTTAGAACATTGTCAGATTATTTCTGTTAAGAACACTAAGGAAACCATGTTGGGCCCTTACTTCGCATCGCTCAGGGAAGTAAATTATGGTCCTACCGATGACCCACTAGTAACACCTATAGATATTGTTGGTGGACATCCACCATTAGTGATTAATTGTTCTCTTACTACAGACGTAAATAAGGGTCGTAAAATAGAAGAAGTATATAATTAAAATTTCAAACGCTTAGATTTCAGATCCATGCATTTGTTTTTTGAGTGCATTCAGTGGGGTTTAGTTTTAAATCACAATGATCTTGATCTTGCCGTGGAAGTCTTCTATAATGTCTTAAACCAAGCCTTCCAGAGGTTTTTAAGGTAAAAGTAGCGCCATCTAATTTTCTAAAGTAGTACATACGCAATCTTAAAAATCTCATTACTATTAAGAAAATTGCCCATAAGGGATTTAAAGAAACAAGAAGAGATACCGACTATAACACTTTTGCCCAGTTGCGGTCTAGTTGTAGTAAAAAAATTGAGTATTCTGAGTATTTAAAAGAGGCTGAAAAGAACTTACGAAATAATCTTAGTCGTTTTTGGGAATATGTCAAATCGTTAAAAGGTATTAATGACTTACCTGATATGATGAAATTTGGTGATATCGAGTCAACCAATCGTCTCGAGGTTGCAAACATATTTGCAAGCTTTTTTTCTCAGTGTATCAATTACCTGATTCTGAATACACTAGTAGTGATGAGATCTTCCGTGACCTTTCCCAATGTAATCTATCAAATATTCAATTGTCAATTTAATGTTTTCAATCTCTGCTGATGTGAAAAAACCGATTGGTCCTGACGGTGTTCCCCGTGGCACTTCGAGAATGTAGCATAATACTTAGAGTTCCGCTTCAAATTTTGTTCAATTGGTCACTGAAAGCAAGTGAATTTCCGTCTTTCTGGAAACGTGCCTACATTCGACCAATCTTTAAGATTCTTCATTAGTTACAAATTATAGACCAATCACCCTCCTATCTGCTATTCCTAAGTTTTTAAAAAATTAGTTAATGCAAAGCTTACTGAAGTCTTTAAGCACATTATACTTACTGAACAGCATGGTTTTTCAAAAGGAAAGTCTACTAATACTAATTTAGCAATATATAGTTAATTTATTCTAGACAAATTGGAGCTGGGCGAAATAGTGCTCTCTGTTTACACTGATTTTCGGAAGGCTTTTGATCGTGTGGATTGTGCTCTTCTTGTAAATAAACTAAAATTTTATGGGGTTGGTGGCTCGCTTTTGAAGTGGATTGCTGATTATCTCTGTGATCGTTGGTTGGCTATCAAATTATTTCCTACCCACCTTTCACTGTTCCTGGCTTCTTCAGGAGTTCTATAAGGCTCACATTTGGGTCTTTTGTTGTTTAACATTTTTATAAATGATATAAAGTTTGTTTTGTTGAACAGTTTGCTACTATTATTTGCAGATGATTTTAAAATTTTTAAAGTAATTTGCTGTATCTCTGATATAGTCTGTTTTATAATTTCGTTCTCTAGAAAGCAATCAGAGTTCGACATCAACTATAACTTATTTGGCCAGCCTTTAAAAACAGTTGATAAGGCTTTTGTCGCGCGTCCAAATATCCGCGTCCTTTTGTGGCGACACAGATTTCTAGTTTTTTAAATGTTAGTGTATTGTAATTATGACATGTAAAAGGAATATATTTGGGTTTATTAAAGTTAATTGTTAATAGTTTGCTATCTGCTTTTTGTTTGAGATTACTTCAGGTATTGTCTTTGTATAATATAGCTGTGTCATCAGCAAACGATATGATTTTTCCTGTCGATTTTAAACAAAAGAGCTCATTTATATATATATTAAAAAGAGCACTGGACCTCAGACCGTACCTTGTGGTACTCCACATTCTACTATACCCTCTTAGCTTACTCCCCACTTTTACATACTGTGGTCTGTCACTTAAATAACTTTCAAATAATTGATTAATTTTTCCTCTTATTCCATTATTAAGGTTTATTAATAGTTCTTGATGATTAACTGTGTCAAACGCTTTAGCCAAGTCAATAAATACACACAATGTTTTAAAATCGGAGTCAAGGTTGCTTTGGATTTCCGTTAGAAGTTGTATTATTGCATTTTGTGTAGATTTCCCTTTTTGAAAGCCATATTGACATGGTGATATAAATTTATATTTATTAAGAAAACTTAACATACTGTTTTTTAGTAACTTTACAAAGATCTTTGCTACGCTTGAAATTAGTGAAATAGGTCTGTAGTTTTCTGTAACCTCTTTGTTTCCGTTTTTATATATTGGCTTGATAACTGCCATTTTGAATACTTTTGGGCAAATAGTAGTTTCAAATATTTTATTCATTACTATGGCAATCGCATTAGCTAAGATTTTTCTATGTTCTAAATTTCATTGGTTATATTATGAATTCCAGGCGCTTTGATTACTTTTAGTTCTTTAATAATGCTCTGAACTTCATTTTCATCTGTTGGTACAATAAAGAACGTATTTTGGTTTATCTTTATATTGTTTTTGTTGGATGTCTGGGGCTTCTGTATCATATTTGCTAAAGTTTTACCAACGCTAATATAATGCTTATTGAATGCATCTGCAATAATTTTTTTTTATCTCACATTTTTTAGATTTTGTTGGAGGGAGTGCCTTTACTCTGTTCCAAATACTTCTGCTATCATTCTTGTCATTCAACATATCTCTAAAAAAATTATTTTTTGCAGTTCTTTTTAATGAATTCAGTCTATTTCTATATTAGTGTACATCGTCTTCGTATCTTCATTACAGTGTTTTTTCCAATCATTATAGGGTTGTTGTTTTACATTTATTGACATTACAAGGTCGTTGGTTATCCATTGTTTTCTTTTTATATTTTTATTGTTTATTATTATTGTTATTGTGGCTTCTAATATTGATTTCTTAATTACATCTATAAGGTATGTCGGTGTCTTTTTGCGAAAGTTTTTCTTCTAAGTTGGCTTGTTCTAGGATATTTTTTAGTTTGTCATGGTTCAATCTCTTTATGTGTCTTATATTATTATTCATAGGTGTGTTTATTTTTTCTACGAATTTTAGTGTATTCATTATCGTAAAATGGTCCGTTAAATTATTTTCAAATACGATTGGATTACAGGTGCTTAGTATATCATTTGTTTTTATGAATATGTGACCCAGACATGATTTTGAGTTGTTTAGAATTCTTGTAGGTTTATTTATTATTGCTATGCATCCTGCTTGATTTAATATATTTAGGTATTCGTTACTGTAATCATAATTTCCGAGAATGTCAATGTTTATGTCACCTACGAAAAAATTGTATTCACCTTTTGGTATATTTTTAATGTAATTTTCTAGTTTTATTAGAGATATATGGACAAGTTGATGGTGATCTATAGAGTGCAGTGATGATAAATGTTTTATTTAGATGTTTTAGTTTTACTTCAGTCGCCTTGATGCTGCCTAATGGTCGTACTGAAGTGACATAATTGTAGTGATTTTTAAAGTATTGTAACGAATTTTATTATTAAAACTAATTTATTTAAACTACTAAAATATGTTTACTTATACTAAAAATAGGTACACTTTAAATTAACCGAACTAATTAAATCTAATAATATATTTAATAAAAACGCTTACAGTGTAATTTATATATAGCGCTATCACTTGTTTACGTTAAAGTCACGTACCAGATTATTCACCGTAGGTTTATCTCACACGCGTTAACGACTTATTTATTTAGACTTCAATAATCATCTTAACACTGCTGTCTTTGCATTACGGAAATAACTGCCCTACGATTTGTTTGTTCCGTATTTATACAAATTTTGGAAATCCTTCTCTCTTTCTCTGGAAATCCATATCTTTCGGTATACGTTCTAGAAGATGGATAACAACTTCGAGAAGGCTCTTGAATTTGAGAACGTTTTAGTATATTACAACTCCATCATTCTGATTCAAATTTCCTTCGTTGTATATTATGTTATATCCGTTTAAGTTAAAATAAGTTAGATCGGGTAAAGACCAAGTTTCTGAGAATACTATAATGTCAAAAAACCCATCAAACTGACTTGTAAAAATAGCCATTTCATCATAATTTGTTGTTAAACTTCTGATGTTCTGATGAAGTACGTTAGAACTTGATTTTTCAGACCCTAGCTAAGTTTACATTGTTCTATGTTATGAACTATTTCAGTTGTAATATCGTTATTTTTAAAATCTCTAATATACTAATCCATTATGCTAATAATTATATTTGATTCTAGTTGCTGCTAAATTTATGTAATATTTAAGCGTTGGGCAATATTGTATGATGTGTGATTTGTGGTGTGGTTTAAGTTGTATTTTAAATTGGCTTGGGTACAGTTTGTGCAGGTCATTTGCTTTTTATCCCAGTTCTGTTCACTATGAGCTCCAGCGCATTATGCACAGGATTGATTGTTTTTACAGTACTTACCGCTGTGTTTGTAGCCATTGCAGTTACTGCATCGTGTAACATTAAGATCATAAACTGGGCATCGTTGCCATCCTACGTATACGTTTCCATGATTCATGATTCTATGAAATATTTTTGGTGACATTTCTATAAATGCTGTGTATGTACTTTTTGTTCTTATATATTTTATGTAAGTAACTTTAAAAAAATCTTCATCAGGAATATTGTTCTGGGATTTCAATATATGTTCTAATTCATCTTGTTCATAGTTCGTGTTAATGAATACTACTTTGACCCTTGGGTTTTTCAATAAATCTTCCTTAATAGTATATTTTTCATTTAGTTCTAAGTTAATATGTTTGTTTAATGATTGAATTTGGTTTTCATTCTCACACTGTATTACTATACTTCCTTTTTGGTTTTTTTTTATCTCCATTTTCTGGTTTGATTTTGTTATAAAGATCATTTTTAGTTTCAGTAGAAGTCTGTTTACCTTTTGGTTTTAAAATTATGTTTGCAGTGTTTTTACCTTTGTTTATTTGTCTTTTTTTTATAGATTATGTTTCTTTCACAGCAAATTATTCTTGTTTTATCTAATTTCACGCACTTTTTTTCTTATACACAACTGTTGTGGTACATTTCCCCGCATTTTACACATACACATGTTTGGTTAAGTTTTTTATTTTTGCAACAATTGAAACCTAAATCTGGAGATTCATCTATATCACTTTTACTTTTACTGTCCGCATATTCAGGCAACAAACAATAAATCCTCACAGTGTCCTTATTCACCTCTAATCAACTTTCTTTTAATTAATTTAATTGCGATAATTTAATAAAATTGTAATTACAGCTATGACAGCTGTTATGTTTTAATTACGAATAATCAATGTTTATATATGTTGATTTTTCTTTAAGATTTTGTAAAAACACCAAAAAAAGGAACTATAAACTATGTTACGACCAATTACACTTATTTAAATTATACAAGTTCTTGTTTTAAAGTTTCAGTAATTACTAGAGTTTCAACTACCTCTTTTATGTTTATGTTGCTGCTGCTTGAAACATAATTAGATTCTCTAACTACTTAAACAAAAGTTTTATCTGATTTATGTCTTAATATTTTTAAAGTAAGAAAAATAACAAATATAATAAAAATAAATAAAAACCAATTTAATTTGGCAATTTGTATCTAACTACTATTGCTGTACTTTCTTGGCTTGTCTTCGATGTTCTCTTACTGAAAAAATGACTTTACTAAACAAGTAGGGAGTGTGTTAAAAATCTGAAAACGTAAATAGTTGTTTCTAATATTCAGTTGCAATTGAATTTTGCAAGTTTTAAGTTTTGATAGTTGCTATAATGCGAATACATTTTACTTCAAAATTCTATGTTACGAATTTGAATTTCTGAACAATATTATTACATTTTTTTTTGTAAGAAGTAATTAATCTTTTACTAAATACGTATCGCAAAGTTGAAGAAGTTTTCGTACCAACATTTAATGTAACTTACCCTTTATATTACAGATAAGCTGACTAATCGATCATAAGGTATTAAGTACTGAAATGGTGGTTATGAAATGGAATAGGAAATCTGAATTGCAAATTCAAAGCCCATCACAATTCATACATTTTCTAATTCTCAGCACGCAATGATTTAACAGGATTATGAACCGCTTTATTCCAAACTTATTTTGCGGATCTTATTTTGTTCTAACCAAGCTCGGCAAACGCTTTTCGATATGACATCTGCAGAAGGTAGTTTCTACCCTTCTTTTAAGCCGCCCAAAGACTCGTTATTATTACTGCATACTACTCGTAAACGATTACAGCCCTTAAAAGCAACGAGAATAGGGCATTGCTGAACTAGGGCGCCTCATTTACAATGTATGGGCTACTAAAAAGAAAGAGCTGAGTTTATAGCTGCATGATATTCGATATTACGTCCTTCTGTATTTTTGTTATGGTTACGCTGGATTATAAGCACGTATTGGATATTGCGATGACGGCGGTTTTATGAACCGAACTTTGTGTTTTTTATGTTTATTTCGTTTTATATTTGAATGAAAGGGCGCACTTAGCTTTACTTAATTTTTTTGTATTACATTTGCTTTATATATATGTAAAACAAACTTTGAAATGTTTAGGTATAATTACAGTTAAAACATACCTAACAAGTGACGTTTAAACAACCCTAAGACTGTTTTAACTTTAGTGAGTATTTGTATAGGTCTTTAAGCTTACCGTAGGCCGCTCACCCGAGGCTGATCCGTCTCTGCAATTGGCACATCTGATTAGCTCTAGAAATTTTGATTTCATATTCCAGATAGATGTACTTATTGACTAATTCCATTTCGGTGTTTTCCACGTCCTGGCACTCGCTCATAACGAGATTTGTCATGATCTTAGTTTTAGCGAAGTTCATTTTCAGACCAACATCGGAGCACACGTCTCTACGTTCGTGGAGCATTTGTTTCGTCTCACCCAGGTCACCGGTTATTAGGACCATGTCCGCAAAGCGAAGATGGTTGAGTTTTTGACAATTTTGTTTGAACGCGTATTCCAGGACGGTTATGAATAATTTTGGAGACATCGTATCTCCCTGTCTCACCCCTCTTGCGATGCTGATACTGCTGCTAGCATCGTGCATTTTGACTAGCATAAGGGCGTTTTTGTATATATTTCGAATCAGCTCAGAATTCTCGTAGGGCATCTAATACGTCTTTCAGTTCGATCGTGTCAAACGCTTTATGGAAGTCTATGAACAGTAGTACTAGTGGCCTGTTGTATTCTATGGTTTTTTCTATGAGGGTTTTAACACTCTGCAGGTGGTCATTTGTTCCAAATCCTGATCGAAATCCCGCCTGTTCTCTTAGTTGGTAGAAGTCCAGTTTGTTTTCCAGCCTCGATGTTATAACCCTGGTAAAAAATTTGTACAAGTGGCTGAGAAAAGTTATGGGGCGATAGTTTTGTCTCCTTTCTTGTGCAATATTATGATGGCTACGTTGTGATATTTGTCGCGGATGGTGCTCTCTCCTGAACATAAGTTGAAAAGAGTTCGCAACTTCTCTATCAATAGCGGGCCCCCCGACTTTTATGGATTCCGATATCACCTAGTCCTCTCCCGGTGCTTGATTGCTTTTCATCTTGGCTAAGGACCCTCTGATTTCTCCAATGGTGATATCTGGCAGTTTTTCCGATCCTTGGTTTATAACTCCTTGCTCTTGTATATTCGCGTTTACATCCTCTTCGTAGCGGCTTCTGTACAATTCGTGGTAATACTCTTCTAATATTTTTAGGATTTCTTCCCGATTTGAGGTGATACTGCCCTCTTTATTTTTTAGTTTGTTTATCTCCAACTTACCTTTGGTGAGACTGTTTTGCAACATTTTCATACTACCATTTCTCTATATGGTTTCTTGAATTTTCATACTGCGATAGTGTCTAATGTCTTGTCTAATTGCCTCTCAGTTTTAAGTTAGTGATGATACTGTCTTTCCTCATTTGGTCTCGCTCGAGTATCAGCTCCTTTGTCATTTGACTAATTTTCTCCTCTTTCTTTCCTTTAGGGCAAACTGCATCTTGGCTTTTCTTCAAGGCCTCCGTTATAGCACCATTCGGGCTGTTGATGTCGGTATCTATCTATATCTTAGATATCTGTCGGTGCTGCCCTTATTCGTTGTCACGTTTTCTTTATTAGTTTGTATCTCTCCCTATCGAGTTCTATTTAAATTATGCATCGTACCATCCTGTGGTAAGATACGGTAAGCTTAAAGATGTCTTTAAGAGCAATCTTCCCATCTTTCAAAACTACTGGAGTGGAGACCATGCATTGATAAGCGCAGCAAGGGACGACCACCTACAAGCTGGACTGACGATATAAAGCGAGTCATTAACAATTACATTCAGGCAGGGCAGAAACGACAGAGATGTCGAGCCATGAGGGAAGCCTATGTGAGACAATAACGTGTTTTATTTATCAAATAAAGAGTAACCAATAATTACAAAAGGCGAACATTATAACTTAATTTCAAGTTTTCTTGACTTTTCGGCTAATTTGTCCAATATTTCTTCAGGGGTAGGAGTCATACCTCTGTAAAAATTCAGGAGTATTAAACCATTTAGTCTGCTTTCAAATGAAGAATTTCTAATGTAATTTTTTAGACGCCGTATTACAGAAAAAGTTCTTTCATTTTCCGCGTTAGATACAGGTAGAGTTCGACTTTCAACTCATCAAGAGTGCCTGTTACGTCACCTCTATGGATAAGCAACTAAATTTTCAAAGTCTTTTATAGTTTCATCTGGAAGGCTGGATGGATCTGTCAAAAATAACCCTTGGAATGCTGTTAACGAAGTCTTGTGCTTCGCAAATCTTTCCTTTATATTCAATAAAAAACCATCCTGGAATGAGATGTAGATTGAGATGTAGTAATAATCTTCAGCACTACCAACATAACCATTACATTTCTTGGTTTGTATAATTGTAGTGTGCGGTTTATTTATGGAAAAATCTTACTTTTCTGCTTTTTCTTGAGCTTTAGAAAATAAATCGCTGAACCCTTTGTCTGCATTTTTTCTCAGATTTTTTATTTTTAGCTCAGTGTCCTCCGCCAGATTCATTGCTTTCTTCAGGTCAACATTTCTTTGCTGAAGTAATTTGCTTAAGAAACTGTTATGGTTAAATACTTAATTCACAACCTCCAAAGAAATTACAAATTTAGGAGTTTTTACAGCAGTATTCGCTGAATCTCTATCTGTCCATTCAAAAATATTTTCTAAAGCCATTACAATACCGTCATATAATTCTACACCAACTACTACAGAGTTATACCTTTTAGTCCATCTAGTCGCACAAAGTTTTTTTAGTTTTTCGTAAGTAAAAGTAACATTTGCATTTCCAAACCCTGTTTTAAAACCGAATGCATTTTAGGAGTATTGAAAAATTCGTACAACTTTCCAATTGTGCTTGTGCAGTTTCTAATTGAAGGTACTTCACAAGAACTTGATACCGCCAGATTTAAAGAGTGTGCACCGCAATGAACATATGCTGCTGTGGGATATACCTCTTAAATATGTGCCTGTACTCCATTAAACTTCCCGCTCATGGAAGCAGCGCCATCGTACAGTGCATTGAAGTATATGGGAAATGGGACAAAAATCATAAGTTCGTTTAGATACGGCAGAAAAACTATTTTTTATACATATTAGTTGATATAAGTTGGGCGCATGAGATAACACGTAATTTTCGTTCAAATCAGTATACAGAGTGAGTAGTTTAAATCATACTGGAATAAAAATCTAGGGAACATATTCATTCGTGTTTCATTACCATTGCAAAAAAAAATGAATGAATTTTCCTGTTACAAAAGAAGAAAAAAGTTCCAGAAATACTTCATTTCTGCAATACAGAGTGTTGAAATTATATTTCCTTTTTGTTTGTTTTTTCTAAATAGTTTTCGAAATGGATGTGGCTATTTATATTAAAATTGGTATATGAGGGTTTTCAAGACACAAAATTCGAATTTATTGTTTGTATGACTCCCATTTGTAGGGGGCGCCACCTCTCATCTCTCTTTTGTACATTCCTAACTTTAAGGTGGATGTGGCTAATACTTGATGAGTATTCATAACTAAATGGATGAAGAATACACAATTATGCTGGATTCTACAAATTACTTATTTCGAGTTTCGACGTACGTTTCGCTAAATCACTGTGGCTTCATCAAATACAAGTATTAGAAAGTTTGGCCTCTCTCATAACCATAATACGGCCACGTTCAAAATCACTTAATGGAACAAAATGTTGATGACGTACTCTCGACATTCTTATCAAGTTCAGAATGAAATTATGAACAAACAACAACAATTTGCAAACTTAAGAATTACTAACTGGTTTACTACTTCAAATTTATTGTTACTATGGAAACAACAGGAAAAAAACAAAAAAACTATTGTCTAGATTTTATTCAAATTTTAATCATCAATTTGTTTCATGAAAATAGACGTATCCTAAAAATTTCAATAAAATCGTTCGACAAGTTCTAGGTGTTGCAATTTTTCTGGAAGTCAGAATATAACTCCCTCGTTTCGTCTAACAACATTTTAAATTTTTCCACATCTATAGTAAAACCGCTTGACAACACTCTTAGAATAATGGAAAACTTAGTAATTAGTTCCTTCTCAATTCCAGTAATCTCTGAGCTAAGAACAGGATTTGAGAAGAATCTTCTTGCAGTGTTACCATATGCTGGTTTGGGCTTGTCTACTAAGAGACTCATTTTCGATTTAAAGTCAGCTTGAATTCTTTTCTTATTCATGTTTATGAGTTCCTGATTTTCTCTGTCATCAATCTCTCCTCCTCGGGCATTAGTTCTGCATTTTCTTTTTTAAACATAAATTTTATAGGCCTGCAGTAAAATGTCGATGATGGCCTTGCATTGACCCACACGTTTTCTCCAGTGTCTACTTCAAAGGTACTAATACTACCAAGAACAGATACTTATCAGTTCTGGGAACATCTGTAAATTTTTGTTTGTATTGGCTGTGACCAGAGCTAGCGTCGAAACCCCATTTAAACATCAGTTTCAGTCGATTACTGTCATTCTCTTAATTGCAAAGATTAATTATGCTCTGAGCGGTCAGGTGAAGAGATTCCTGCAGACTCACTTCAACTAAGGTTTGAGTAACTGAAACAGATAATGGCATAAAGGCATTTTTGAATTGTTTCAATTAGGGAGACTTGGAAAGCAGTTTGGGCGAATAGCATTTACTACAGACACTTTGTATTTATTTTCCAACAAATCTAAATCTAAATACAGAGCTAGAGCTTGAGAAGGAGTTAGTGAAGAAGTTTTAGCTTTGATCTCTGTTTGCAGCTCATCAAATGTCCTGCTAGCTGCGAGTTCTACTAACCGCCTTATTTTCGTCTTGAGTGATGCTTCATTGAAAGGCTTCATGAGTCTTCAACGTGGACGTTTCGGTCCGGGTTTGCTTATTTCACTAGATGAATATCGTACTTGTTGCTGTAGCCAAGTCTGGTGACGTTCCAGAAGTCTTTTTTTGCGTCAACTAACCTCTTTCCATTTATTATTCATGTTAAGACAGAACAGCCTGCTAGTTGTCATCAGTTCTTTACGAAAATCGTCAGGACATTCATCCAGCGCTACGAGAATACATTTTCTCGAACACGGCTAAAGTTTTGTTTGATTTTTTGCTCTGACACCATACATCCAATAGATCAATATTTTTTATCGATTTGACTTGCTCTGCAAAAAATATCATAATAAGATGAATCGCGATATTAATGTTCATAGTAATAAAAATCTACAACTACGAAATGATATGACATGTTTTTTTTAACCTTCCGTGAAGTTTGGTAACTAAAAAATTTGGATGATTTTAGAATAGCAATCTATAGAACATGTTCTCCATGAATTGTTGTTGATGAACACACTCTTTTTCACTTTTGCTCAACTTCCCCAAGTAACAATAGTTGGAAATTATATAATGATTATAGACGCAACTTCAAATTAAGAAATTGACAGCTCGTGACAAGTCAATCGAAGCGGGAGACATTGTTAGAATTAGTCGTCATAACAGCGCACTCTATTGTCTTATAAACGTCTACTTTGGTTTCCAAAGAGTTGAAATTATTTTTTTTATTTTTGGGTTAAGCTCGATGCACTGTGAATCGTACCCTTGACCACGTAACTTGCTCATATCAATTCTAAAATTGATAAGGTTGTCAGTTATGGTCTTAGAAATTGCTTTACCTGTTATTACGTCTTGGAGAGGAATGAACTGCAGAAACAATTCTTCAATTTTGAAAAATGTTGAATCATTGATTCGAAAACATAATGACAGGTACTCTACACCAGAAATATCAGTAGTTTCATCAGCGAGTACTGAAAATTACGGCAATTAATTGATTTTCGCAAGAATTAAATTGTTGCTTATATCAATCATTTCGTTCTTTACTTTCCAGCTCGAATACAACGCAGTGCTTTTAGAATTGAGTAAAACTTGTTGAAGGGTGTTATCGGTCTTGGCTCAATATCTTAAAAATTGCCTGAAATTACCTTCATTTTTTTCAGATACTTTAGTAACTCTTCCGCTGCCTCTGTGTCCTCTCATTGCTAAACCTTGTCTTCCACAAAATAATACGGTTTCTATTATCGGCTTCAATTTATTCCTATTTTCCAGAATTTGCTTCTTTGCTTCCCTATTTATCTAGAAATCTACAAAACCCTGCACTCCTAATTAAATTTTCAATATGATTTCGACATTTTCAACATTATCCTGATGGTATTTGCACTGCTGGTGCTCGTTAAAGCGTCCTATCGCGTTTTTCCCTTTTCGGAGCACATTTGTCCTGGTTTCTCATGTTTTTCCAAACCTACATTAGTATGCGTATGAAATAAAACACGCAGTACCATCCATCAACTTTTTTTTTAGTAGCTTAGACATGTCCACTTGTGCAGCTACCTTTTCTAAAATTTTAAATTTCTGGTACCGGTTGAAGGAAAAGTAAATGTTCGTAACGGTGGCTATAAATTGTTTTGCACCTTTTTGACTATTTAGTAACTCTACGTTTACAAAATTGGATATGTCATACAAGTCACTTGTCTTTAATTTTTCCACTGGAATTTGATCGTTACCTTCAGTAACCAGTTTTTCTTCGGAAACTGAAATATAGATTATGGAAAATTAGTAAAGAAGAACAATCTAAACAAAATTTAGATTAATATCTTAAATGAGTAACAATTTCTTTGTTCCATGAAAAAATGCATTATATTTTATAATACTCCATAAAAACACCAGTGTGGCTACACATAAATAATATAATACTAGTATGTTCAATTTGTGTTGTGATATAAGTGGCTATAATTTACTGCCTTCATTATTTTGCACATCTTTTTTAGGTTTGGTCGTAGCAGTTTTTATTATTTTTCTTGAAGTTTTAAAAGTTCAAGCTGATGTTTTGGCATTTTCATTGGACATATAATACACATATATAATAATTCAAAACTCACTATCACTATTTCACAGTAGGTAAATTAAACGTTGCCAAACACCTGCCTGGCTTAGTGCTTACAGCGCAAACATTTTGTGAAATCGTCAACTCACTAACTCTATTTCCTAGTAAATACTTAATTAATTCTAATAATGAAACTGAAAAGAATCTTGTGGCACTGTCACTAAAGTTCTGTAGAACCAAAACATAAAGTAGGCGAAAGCATCAGTTTCGTTAGCGATTTGTTACTCAAAAAAGCAGTTCAGTCTTCAGTGTAGTACAATTACAGCTAAGTCATCAGCCGATGTACGCGTAAAAGATACAGTTTTTGTGAAAATTATGAAATTACGAAATAAAAAATCGGTAAACATTGATCCTTATATTCCTACTTATAATAATTGACATTAAAAGAATTTTTCTAATTTTATAACATGGCAACGTAGCATCAGTGTTCAGTGCGCTTCGTCTAATCTGCAATTTCAACTTAACTACTATAGTTGAAGTGTTGACCACATTGATGAAAAAAAAAGTAATCAAAAACGTAATCATATACATGCATACAAGTATTGCATTTTTATTACATGAGCTGAATATCTATCAGAATATTTTAATCAACGACTGAACCAACATGTAAAAATTCAACTCCGTAGGATTAGAAGAAGTGGTTCTAATTTAGCTTGCAAATTTTGATCTAAACAAACAACCACATACACTGCAGGTTAAATTAAATATTTTAAAAAAATAAACTGATCACAACATAAAACGAGAATTGTCTTACTTCAGGTGGTTGAATTATTTGACGAGACGGCCTCTGCAGCAATTGCTAAATCCCAAAAAACGTTTAATGACGAAGCTGTTAAGAGAAGACTAGTTTTTATAAAAACACACTTTTTCGGCATTCCTGACGAATTAAAGAAGCTAGAAAAAAGCGAAACCGCAATGACCGAATCTTTCGCTACATTCAAATGAATAAGAGCAATTATAAGAGAATGTCCAGGGACTATAGGAAGAAAACAACAGAAAATATAATAAATAACAATAACAGAAACATCGGCATTAAAATTTGCTCCACTAACATCCTGTGATGTCGAAAGAACTTTTTCCTTCTCTAAAAATATTTTAAATGATAAAAGGCAACCGCTTCTTGGTCAAAATATTGAAAATATTTAATTTGTGCTTGGGAAAATAATAGCACTTAATAAACATTGTAAAACAAAAAAATAAACTGTAAATTTTAATAGATATTTGTCCCTTTTTTATTGCCTTTTTGGCAGGTTTAATATGCCTTTTATGCCACCTTTTTTTGGTATTTTTTCTTGCCTTACTATCCGTTCAACAGGTTTAATAGATTTGATATGCTTTTTTAGATTGAAAACAAATACGTGATTGTGTTTTTCAGATTCAACATAATTCAAGAACTCATAAGGCAACCGAAAAAATATTTGAGTTAGTTATAAGGCCGGTTCGTAGACCAAGAAAAACGATTGGCAATTTTTCTGTTCATCTATTCGTTAATTGGCATTTTAATGCAACTTTAAGTATTTGGTGCCACCTCTCAATTTTACCATTGCTAGCAGAATTTTATGCGATTGTTTGAACTCTCTTTATCCCGAACAGTTTGTTTAGCTCAGCAAATAAAGATGATTCAAACTGGGTGCATCGATCAGTAGTGATTGTATGAGGAGCACCAAAATGACAAATCCACCCTTTGTAAAAAGTTTGTGCGACACTCTCTGCACTAATCTCTGTAAGCGAGATAGCTTCCGGCCATCGAGTGTACCGATCAATGGTCCTTAGGCAATATGAAAATCCACGAGATGGAGGTAAAAGGCCAATTATATCCAAATGAATGTGTGAATCTAGTGCCTGGGATTGGAATCATAAAAACTGGACTGCAGTTATGCTACCACACTTTTGATTTTTGGCATTGAATGCATGTTTTTTACCAGTAAGAGGGCAAAACAAAACATACTAATTTTACGGTAGTTTTTATACCAGGAAGGAATAAACTATGTACAGAATCAAAATACGAGCCTTCTAAATTGTTCAGTTAAAGTCAGTTTTAGTGAAGTTTTCTGGGACGTAAGTAGATCAAGTAATTGTTTGTCACCTTTTTGATGTTCTGCAATTTCTTCATATGCAATCGATAATGCGAATCAAATAATTTCTACGCGAGAAAGTGTTCATTTTCTCAGCTATATGTCTGATATCATTTGTGAATTGCGAGATGAAATCTAAGTGTCGAAACTGGTGGGGCGACACTTTATCTAGATTTTGATTGAAGGCATATAAGATCTGTGAATAAAATTAGTTTTTATGCCTCTATTAAGTTCCGAAAACATTTCATGGAAGAATATGCGGCAAGCAGTTCTCGATAGTACGTGGAATATATTTATTGCGTAGGAGTCAGTTTTTTGGAAAAAAATTGTCATTATTAATCTGATGCAATGCAGCACGCATAGCAGTACTTGATGCATCGACCATTAGGGCTAGAGTAGCGTTTTGAATTGGGCGAGATAGTTTGGCGGCATTACAAATTTCAGACTTGAGGACTTTGCAGATTTGTTTGGTATCATCTGTCTATTTTACCTTGAAGCTGTTTCTTGGGGCATTTTTAGTTAATTCAAAGAGAGGCGATTGTTTTTGGGCTGCTGCAGGTAAGCTTCTACGATAGAAGTTGATCATCCCAAGAAATTGCCTTTTATAGTCTCCGGTAATTTAAAGTTGCAAATAGCACTTTACACGGTATGGGTGTGGAATTATATCTTCGGCAGATACAATATAACCGAGAAAAGGAATTTCAGGTTTTCCAAAGCTACTCTTAGAAGTATTTATGGTGATACCGAATTGATCAAACTTTTGGAAATGTAATTTTAGATTTTCTCTGTGTTCTTCCATAGTGGAAGACGCCTCAAGAATATCATCAACATACAAAAAACAAGTCTATACCCTGTAGGACGCTATGAATGAATCTTTGAAATGTTTGCGTCGTGTTACAAAGTCCGAAAGGTAGTGCAAAAAATTCACATAAACCAAATGGTTATCACAGCGGTTTTTGGTATGTCAGATTCCTCTACTGCAATTTGGTAAAAAGCTTTTACTAAATCCATTTTGGAAAATACTTTTTACCATGAGTAGAGTATTAAAATCTAGGATGTTGGGGACAGGATAACAATCGGTGGTGGTAATTGAATTTAACTTATGGTAGTTTCCACAGGGTCTTCAGTCACCATCCTTTTTTGTGACCAGTTACTCTTTGAAGGTCTGCATATTTCCAGTTCTACCATGGTTCTTTTGTAGTAATGTGATATGTTAGCGAATGTTTGTAGGACACTCCTTTTATGGATGTCCTAGTAATATTTGGAAATTTTCGCAGAACGTCTGCAAATTCTGATTAATGTTTACTGTAGACACTTGAGGAGTAGGTTTACTTGTTATTAGTCTTGCATGTGATGTTAGTGAAGTGGTGGCATCTATAAGCTTCTGACCTTTTATGTCGACCAAAAGGTTGAAATGTCTTAGAAAATCAGCTTCTATGATTGGTCTTGAAATGTTTGCTATTATGAACGGCCAACGAAAAACTCAAGCAGTTGCTCCGCATACGTATCAATTGAAGAACCATTCGCAGCAAATAGTTTGTATTTGTGATGGTTGATTGGCTTGACACGATGAATAGGTGGTATGGTTGATACCTCAGCGCCTAAGTCGATTAGAAATTGCATTCCTGTAGATTTGTTCATAATAAATAGTCGGTAACCACCTCCAAGCTCGTTAACTGCTGCCTGAATTAACGAGTTTGTTCGTTTCCCGATTCTTCATTAAACTTACACGGTGGTATGCATTTGGTCGACTTGTGTCTAAATCTGTTGTGATACCAACAAAATTTCCTGTTTGTTCGGACATGACATCTTGATCGAGACCTTGATCGGTGAAGTTGTTTGACTTCTGTTGATAAAGAAGCTACTTGTTTTTGCAATTGCTCGATGATTTCTTTTAAGTCAGTATTGTTCTTCTGCGTTGGTGCTATTACAGTTTTTGCCACGTTGTAGGATGGGGGTGACGTTTCCCTGATTTTATCCGCCATCTTTGCAATTCTTTCTAAGCTTTCGTTGCTGACTCTGAAGATTGACCTCATGATGATTGGCATGAGTTAGAGGAACATGGTTTTTAAAAAATCATCTGATACCTTGCCGTCTGCAAGAAGCAGTGTTGTTGGTTTTTCATCCTCTAATGGCTTCAAAAGCTTTTTAACTTTGCGCTTTTTAGATATTGCGTATTCTCCTATTAATCTTTTTTTTCAATCCCTCGTACTTTTTTCCAGAGGATTGGTTCGATATCGTTCTTATTAACTGCAACTTCCATTATTGTATGCACGTGGTGATAAAAAGAAACGGAAAATTGAATATTGTTTTTGCGCACGTGTAGTTGCTGGGAATCAAGAGGTTCATTTTACAAATGTCGTTTAAATATCAAAAATCGTCTCTCGCAATGTAAAATTGACTTGTTTTCGCATTTTTTTATCTTTGCATTCGTTTAAAAATTAAAGCATTTTATTGCAAATTTAAAAAACTCACCTTGTATATAACAAAATGTTTTTAAACAATTTGTACAAACCTGACTTTAAAATGATACTCTTACTTCCATCTAGTAAGCTTTGTAAACGACGTAGCAAATGTTACAAATTCCTGTATTTTAGCGAAGATTTAAACCGTTTATGTACAATTATATTAATGTCATATCAGGTGCATTAAGTATGATTTAAAATGCAGAAACTCAAATATAAAACTTTGTAGAATGTTCAATGACTTGTAATTATTATTATTTGGATATATCTCTGTAAGTACAAAATTTCATTACAATTGGCACTCTCACATTTGAAATCTGGAAATTTAACCTCAAATATATTACAGGAAACTTGCCGAATATCAAGAAATTACTCCTGCTTTATTCAAAAACCACGTGATATTTTCTATAAATCAATTATTCGGTGAAGTATCAGCTTCTATTCCATTTGATTTGCTCAAATATAACTCATCGGAAAACAGGGCTATTTTAAGGGTTCCAAAAGATCATTACGTTAAAGTACGTAGCAGTTTAACATTATCAGGGTTCTATCAAGGCATACGCTGTACTTACACAGTGCATAAAGCTACACCGTTATTATTAGCCCTTCTCGGTGATAGTCGTACTTACGTTCATTAAACATGTCTCACTGTCGTAAAATTGGACCTGAAAAAAAGGACACAATAATATTTGCCACTAAAGAAAATCATGCAGTTCCTAGCACTGTTAAATTACCAGAAGCTGATACTCAGCCTGGTTTAATCTTACCTAACGGAGATATTAATTGGAATTGTCCGTGTCTAGGTGGAATGGCAACAGGTCCGTGTGGAGTTGAGTTTAGAAACGCTTTTAGTTGTTTTCATTATTCCAAAGAAGACCCTAAGGGTAGTGATTGCTTTAATTTATTTAAAACAATGCAAACGTGCATGCAACAATATCCCACCTTGTATAATAAAGATCTTGGTGGATTAGAAGAGGAGGATGAAGATGCTCCAATAGAAGTTCCTGAAATCCCTACTGATCCTGCAAATAAAGACAAGAAATGTTAACGCTTATTGTTCAATTAAGCTAAATTTAGAATATTGTTAGTGTTAACATGCATTAATGATAAATCTTTAGTGCATGCACAATTATTGTATGATACCAGAATGCAATAAATGTATTTAATTAAGTTAGTTTTACTTAAAAATGTTTTTACTAATTACTGCACTTTTGTCGTTTTATGTTATGATAACTGTTGGTGTATCTCGAGTATTTGCAGTAATAGTTAGCCGACTTTAAAATATTGACTGTAATAAAGTTTTATTGAATAGATAACAAACTTAGCAAAGTATAAACTACAAGGCATTAGTTAGTCAAAGTTCAAGTTTTTGAAAATCTACCAGAATTAAACTAAAACGTATTTACTAAACAAAAAAAGAGAGAACTTTTCATCCTTAGATTTCCACCGAACGCACGCTTATAATTTTAGAGTAAAGGATGAATTTCTTAGTAAATTGATAGTATAAATAGTACAGCACAAAACAATTAATTAATTGCTACAATACTTTTCCGTTAAAATAAATTATAATTTCAATGGCGTCGTTGCGCGTCTTCACCTAAATTTTTTTCTAACTCAAATAACATGTTTTTTATTTCCATAATTTTTTTGCAATAGATAAATAAATCTATAATCAACAAAATATCAAGTAATTGGAGGGGTATTTTTTGATTAAAGGAAAATTCAAAGTTTAGCCATAACGATTCACCGTATCTGTAACGCGTCTTCGCCTAAAATATTTTCTAACTCAAAAAGTATACTTTTTATTTCGTTAATTTTTTTGCAATAGATAAATAGATCTGTAATCAACACAATATCAAATAATTCGAGATATTTTTTTTGTTGAAAGGAAATTATTCAATTTCAAAGTTTAACCATAACGATTCACCGTATCCGTCACGCGTGTTCACATAAAATATTTTTTAACTCAAAAAGTATAATTTTTATTATGATAATTTTTTTGCAATAAATAAATGAATCTATAATCAACACAATATCAAATAATTTGAGGAGTGTTTTATGTTTAAAGGAAATTATTTAATTTCAAAGTTCAGCCATAACGTTTAACTATCCGTCACGCGTCTTCGCCTAAAATATTTTCTAGCTCAAAAAGTGTGTTTTTTGTTTTGTTAATTTTTTTACAATAGATAAATGGATCTGTAATCAACACAAAATCAAATAATTGAAAGGGTATTTTTTATTTAAAGGAAATTTTGAATTTCAAAGTTCAACCATAACGATTCACCGTATCCGTCACGCGTCTTCGCCTAAAATATTTTCTAGCTCAAAAAGTATGTTTTTTATTTCGTTAATTTTTTTAGCAATAGATAAATGGATCTGTAATCAACACAATATCAAATAATTGAAGGGGCATCTTTTTGTTTAAAGGAAATTTCAAAGTTTAGCCATAACGTTTAACTGTATCCGTCACGCGTCTTCGCCTAAAATATTTTCTAGCTTAAAAAGTATGTTTTTTATTTCGTTAATTCTTTTGGCCATAGTTAAATGGATCTGTAGTCAACACAATATCAAATAATTGAAGGGGAATTTTTTTGTTTAAAGGAAATTTTGAATTTCAAAGTTTAGCCATAACGATTTTTGTTTAAAGGAAATTATTTAATTTCAAAGTTTCAAAAGTAGCTTTTTTATTTCGCAAATTTTTTTGCAATACATAAATAAAGCTATGGTTAACACAATATCAAATAATTGAAAGGGTACTTTTTGAATAAAGTAAATTATTCAATTTCAAAGTTCAGCCATAACATGTCACTGTATTCTTTACTCGTCTTCACATAAAATATTTTATAACTCAAAAAGTATGTTTTTTATTTCGATAATTTCTGGTGTAATAAATAAACGGATCTATAATCAACACAATATATAATAATTTTAGGGGTTGTTTTTTGTTTATAGGAAATTGTTTAATTTCAAATTCCAGCCATAACGTTTCACGGTATCCATCACGCATCTTCGCCTAAAATATTTTCTAACTCAAAAAGAATGTTTTTCTACTACTAACAGACAATACGATACATTGTATGTTTAATTGTGATTAGGCAACGTTGTGCATTGTGATTGTGTAATTTCATTTCCGTGCAGGTCAAAGTCATTTCTGTACAGGTCAAACATATTAACGTACAGGATAATGAATTATAAGAACATAATTTAGAAGACTTTTACAAGTATTCCCTTCATCACAAATTATAAAATTTGAAAACAAAATTATTGAGGGTCATGTAAAAGGTATTTCATTAGTTTTATAGCATAAAAAGTGTGTTTTATAAATTACATATTTTAGGTTATATTCGTAAACGTTGACATTTAGTGACTTTTTTCTAATGAAATGTAAATATATTTTAGAAGTTCAAGGTAATTAGAATAAGTAAAAATTTCTAATTTGCAAACTATCTACTTGTTTTCTTGCAGGGTTTTCTTTTGATGGGAAGGAAATGTTAACAGTAATTTATCGAACTTTTGCTTTTGCAGTGTTATAAACAGATTCAGTAATCCAATCCTTGAAATAAACTTACTCATTTTATAACAACATGCTCAAATTAACTTAAAGAAATTAGTATTTATTAGAAAATTTATCAGTTTTTTGAACTGCACGATAATTCAGAAGTAACCAATTATCTTTTGGCGTTCATCGATAGTTGCAAGATACCAAAATGTTTCTTTCGTGCATGCCTGATATCTGTTTGTTATTATTTATCCTTATATTAATGCAGTTTTCATAAGGATTTGTGTATACTTTCACTACATATGATATTATAATCTTATAAAAATGATTCATTCGCCCATTGTCGCTACCTTGTTAAAAATTTAATCACAAACACTTTGGACTTACGTGATAATAAATAACACAAGATAAACATAAATATAATCAATTGTTACAAGATTAATGCAAACCACTGGTTTATACATTCAAAAAATTATATATTTAGATGTAATTATAAGCAAAAGCACTGAATCACTTGTTTTCTTTTACCTACAATGGGTTTTGTTAACAATTAATTTCTCATATTTAAACTAATTTTTTAGTAAAGATTATTACAGCATATTTGATCTATTAGAATAATTAACTATCTTGCATTTTCTAAAAGGAATTTTTTTCAATTCTTTAACTACGTTGATCTTATTACCTTCTTAGTTCGGAAAGCTTCATTCTTAAGAATAACACCTATTAACTACGAATTATCTTTAAACATTCACAAATCTACCTTATTTGCTTTGTAAGTTACATCCACATGTTATTCGGTTGAAGCTTCTAGGAAAAACTATCGTATCAACATTTTTCAGAACTTGACGACATTGTTAACGATTCAGGCTTCGACATGAATAGATTTCTTTAATTTACTGATTGCAAAAGCAGATTTGTCATTGAATCATTAGCACTTTTTAAACTCCAGCTCATTCATATTAGGTTATGCTTGAAATTAATGTATTAAAAAAAATTCAAATACTAAATGATTTGAACTTAACTAAAATTGCATGTATTCCAAGCAAGTAAATTACACTCACCATTTCTTTAATTAGAGATGAGTAAAAAAAACAAGAATCAAATAATACTAACAGATAACTTATAGTATAAACGCTGTCAAGTTGACATTAAATAAATACAAGTTTTGACATAATTTTGTAATTGTTATTTTAGGTATTATCCACACAAATTTTTAAATTAGTTTATTTATTTTCTGCGTTATTTTTTTCGTAAAATTTTGTTTAACTTTGATTACTAATTAAATATAGAGTCGTAGAAAAAGTATAGTGTATAATTCGTAAGAAATGTGTATTGCCAACTCGTACGAATTGCCAACCTCGCCTTCGGCTCGGTTGCAAATTTTCATACTCGGCAATGACAAATATTCGTTACTCATTATACAATATACTATTTTTATTACGATTATTATTTTTATTTTCAATAGATAAATACATCTATAGTCAACATTATATCAAATAATTGAAGGGGTGTTTTTTGTTTAAAGAAAATTATTCAATTTAAAAGTTCAGCCATAACGTTTAACTGTATCCACTACGCGTCATCACCTAAAATATTGTATAACTCAAACCTTTCGTACCTTTAAAATACTAGTGATAAATGACAACTGCATCTCATCGTTGTGTTTATACTGGTTACTCAAATACAAAAACAGCCAATACAAACCTGCACTTATTTAAATTCGCAGTTAAAGACAATGATTCTCTCTCAAATATTTGCTTATCAGGTGGTCACACAAAAATTACCCAAAAAAAGCCAGAATTAAAATAAAGACAAAACTACGATTACACATAAAAATGTCTACATATGAAATCTATTATTCTCACTTTTATACTAAAAATATTACTTACCATCTGACGACGACCAGAAAAAAGGTATTCAACAACAAAAAAAGAACACATAGAATTAACAATTTTGGTTTACGCAGACAATGACATGTTAAGCTGCAAGTCACACTTAAACGAATTCGTTGAGAGTTTTTATTAAAAAGCTGTATTTCATTCTAGAAACGAAAATTATCTACTTTAAACTTAACCGTATTCGAATCAAAGTTTTTGGTTTGTTTTCAAAGCTTACTTCAAGTTATCACCTGATTAAAACAAAAATATCTAGTATACTTCCTTAACGTTCCTTATAATTGTGAAAGAATAGTAGATAACAAAATTTTTTTGTTCTTAGACATACGCACATGGAAGCCGATACAGAACACATAAAAGAAAAAGAATACCACCGCTTTTATTGATATTTCTAAAAATTAGACAAACTTTATTATGTTATAGTACCGAGTTGTAAATGAAATGCAACAGCACTTATTTCTTAATTTTGAATTTTTTGCTAAGTGGTCACCTTTAACAACAAAAAGTAAAAATTACTAAGAATCACTATAGAGGCAAGCGATCATATTTGATAATGAGGAAGATTCAGATATATGTAATTGAATTAAAATGTATATTACTTCATAAATTGTTTATAACAAAAAGACCATTTTCTTTTAAAACTGTTATTTTTTGTTACATACATGGTCAATGTCTTTTTTCCTTTGTCTAATATTTTTTTGAATTTATCTTGGGGAAAATTATAGGTCCCCAATGGCGGCTGTGAGGTCGGGTTTAAGGTGGGCTTCATTTTTAAAAAAATGTTTCTAAGCAATGCAAACGTTTTCAGATTTCTTTATGGGATTATATAGGTAAATAGCAAAGTGTTTTGAAGTTTTATCGGCTCCATCAAAATAAAACAATAAACGTGGGAAACGAAACAAGGCATTTATTTATTTAATTTATTTGCAATTGAACGACGAAATTTTTATTTACATGAAAATACTTTTTGAAGTCGATGTCAAACACAATTAAGTTAAATCTATTACAAATGCCAAAGGTAATGTTCAGAATTGAAACTAATCCTACGTCAATGTCATTTTGCCGTTTAATTGTAATTAAATTACATTATTTTTTAGTGCATTTTTTTGTCCTTTCTTTTTTTCGTTAACAAATTTTTTATTATAAACTGCAATGGAATGGAAAAATGCCGTGCAAAATTACGTTTCGTACTTTCTGCTTGATTGAGTTCCAAATTTTGAGTAAGCCTTCGTAGAAATTTTATTTCAACCTTTTCTTTTAACGACTGTCTTACGAAATCATTTAAAAAAATAAATTATACACAATTTTTTTAGAATTTTCAGAAATTACGTACGACAAATATACCGTTTCACTAAGAATCCGTAACATCGTTCAATTAGTACTGAACCCTGGGCTATAAGATCGCAAGCCCTTTCGCACATTAAAACTGCATATAAAAATCTTGTAGTCTGAATGACGACCATATTAAATTAATGTTTTAGAGCACTGATTCCCAAAGTGGTCTATATCGATCACCAGGGGTCTATGACAACCTGCAAGGGGTCTACGGCAGCGAAAAAAAATTTGGGGGTCCATGAAATGAAAAAGGGGGTCCACGATAGTGGATCTCAACATACACTGATAGTACCTATTTACTTACATTATACTATCTTATAATATAAAGACATATACATTATTTATAAAAGTACCTATGAAATAAAAAAATTATATATGTTTATAAAACTGTGTAAGTTGTAGGATGTAGGCATTCGCTTTGTGGTCGCAATACATTTTGAACTTGTAAAAACCTGCACATAATGATATACCAGTATCACTTGTTACAAGCATACCTGCAGTCTCAGAACTTCGCGAACTTGCACTGATTTGTTCAATTCGTCACTCTATAAATACAAATGTGAGACAAATACGTTTATTCGTTTCCTGAATCTTGAAAAGGAAAAAAATTATACTTTGGTCGTTACACTGTGGGCCAGTTCGGATTACTGGAATGTTCGGATTACGAAAGTTCGGATTATGGATATTGCACTGTACATACTTCTCTATATTAAAATTAAAACTTTGTATTATTGCTAAAGTGGAACCAGTGAATTTTTACACATGACAGTCGAATGTACGTAGAGATAAATCGCATAACAATTTGTTATTATTATTCGTTTTATAATATTTTATTTTAGCATTTTTTGTCATGTTACATTCAAATTTCCTTAAAGTTTTATCATATCAAAACCTTGAGTAACATTCTTAACATTTCCCGTCTTACATTCATTTATAATGGCTGTACGCCTATGCCTGTCATAAAATCTAAGACCATACAATTTAAATTTGACTTTGATTTTTTTAATATATAGCTGCTGGACTTTATGTCTTATTTAAATAGATTAATTTTGCCCACAGATGACTGATGCCATGTCCAAATCTAAAAAGAAATGTAGACAGTACAGTGTTGATTATTTGAAATTTGGCTTCATTCCATCATTGTCGGACAAACAGTTGCCTATGTGCCTTTTATGCAACAAAATTTTGGGCAATGAGGCTATAAAACCATCTAAGCTGCAGGATCATCTGAGAACATGTCACCCTGATAAAACAGATAAAGATTTGAAGTACTTTCAAACACTCAAAGATAAACTTCATAAGGGACCCACGCTGGACAGAATGTTCGCTTCGACGTCACAAAGAAACGCTGATGGTTTGCGGGCGTCTTACAATATCTCGCTACTTATAACAAAATCCGGAAAACCGCATACTATCGGAGAGAAATTAATTTTGCCAGTCGTTGAAGAGGTTTTAAAAACTGCTTTACACAAATTTGCATCTGATATCATTCAAAGAATTCCCTTAAGCAACAATACTGTTTGAAAGAGTTCTGATATTGAAAGCTTCTTGTGTAATTATTTGCAAAGGACTTATTTCTCTATACAACTGGACGAGTCCACTTTACCTGGTGATGCAGCATTATTATTGGCATATTATGAATCAAGAAATCTACGAAGAACTGCTCTTCGCAAGAACTTTGACAACCGACACTAAAGGTGAATCAATATTTCATGTTTTGAAGGATTACTTCTTTGAAAAAGCAATTCTTTTATCAAATATAATATCAGTAGCTACAGATGGAGCATCTGCCATGGTTGGAAGTTATCGTGGATTTATAAGCTATTTAAAACAAAATGTATCAGGGGTGTTAGCAATATATTTAGTTGCTAAAAATTTGAATGTTAGATTGCATGAATCGCTTCAGTTAGTGATTGACGCAGTAAACCGAATCCGAAGCAGCGCGTTGAATACGCGGTTATTTGCGCAGTTGCGTGAAGAAAATGACAAACACTTTCATCAATTACTCCTTCACACTGAAGTACGCTGGCTGTCGAAAGGCTTATGTTTGACAGGATTTTTTGCACTTTTTGAGACTATTTTAGAATTTCTGGATACTAAAGATAAAAATTTTAAAAGGCAATTTAATGAAGTGGAAAACAGACATCGCCTATTTAACAGATTTGTTTACAAAATTTAATATGGTTAATTTGCAGTTACAAACCGACAGTCTAAATTTGATTAAAACAAAGTCTATCTTATCAGCGTTTCTTGCCAGAGTTAAACCAATGAAGCAAAATATTGGACGGGGCGAATTTTTTCAGTTACCAAGAAAACGACGTTTCAACCTATGTTTAACATTTAAATGCCCTCTATTCAGATTTTGAAACTAGGTTTGAGGATGTTTTGACTATGGTAACGCCAACGTGGATAATTAACCCATATGGTGGCATAGAAGAAACGAATGTCATAATACAAAAGGAACTGACTGAACTAAATACAAACGAATAATTTAAGGTTCAATTTAAAAACGATTATCAGCAATTCTAGCTGCAAAACAACATACCCGTTACTTATCCCGCATTATGGAATACAGCGAGGAAATTTTTAATTTCTTTTTCATCGTCATACCTAGTGGAAATGGGGTTCAACGCTGTTACTAATCTCTTAAAGAAAAAAAGAAACAGACGGAACATCATTAGTCGAGGAGACTTAAGATTAAACCTTACAAAATTGACGCACAAATGTTGATAATTTATTGTTAAAGCATCAGATTCATCTTTCTCACTAAAAACATTTACTTATTGCTTAGTTTATTTTATGTTACGTATGTTTTATATAACAGATACAAAATTTTATTTTGAGTAGTTTTAATTTAAATTCAATTAATAAATATATAAAACTTAACATGTGTTTTTACTTTAAGTGTTTAACACTAAACTTCATTACAGTTAGAAATTTACCCAAAACCGAAAAACATGGCAAGAGGTCTACGAGACAAAAAAGTTTGAGAACTTTTGTTTTAGAGTAATGAAAAGTAATGTAGCACTGTTTTTCGGGTGTTGCCGCGTCACAAAACTTTTTCTTACCGTTTCGCTGATCATGCTGTCAGCTTCTTCAGAAGATTTCTAAAGACTGATGTTATCGTTTTGCGTTCCTCATTATATACCGTCTTACGGCTCCGCTTCGCTGATCCGTGTTCGTTCTGGTCTGTTGACTTGCGTTCATAGACGTTTGGTGACTTCTTGCATGTTCATCACGCAGCGTAGATCTCCATGTGTTGCTTAATCGGTATCCATCCTCACGATTGAAGTTGTTAGGATTTTTCATTATTTCCAGTGATTCGAGTATTATTCGCTGGGGATAGTGTCTGCTTCGTGCTAATACCTTTACGTTCCCGTAATCAATTCGGTGATCTCTATTCTCATGTAAGTGTTCCGCTACTGCAGATTTGTTCGTACGTCTGAGTTGAGCGTCACGTTGATGTTCTTTAACCCTGCACTGAATGCTCCTCCCTGTTTAGCCGATGTAACTCTTCCCGCACATACATTCTAATTTGTATATACCTTTGGTGTGTAGTCTTGGGAGTTGATCTTTATTAGGAGGTATGAGCTGATCTATTTTCTTCACTGTGTTGTAACGTGTAGTGATGTTCTTCTTTCCTAGAACCCTCTTTAGTCTGTCAGTGACTCCGGCAATGTAGTATAAGTAAGCATATGTTTCTGACGGTGTCTCCGCAGCAACCTCAGCTTGCTTTTCCTTCTTCCTATGTGGTCTTATTAATTTTTTGTTGTAGCAATTTGGCGGTTCGCGTTCTAGAACTCTTATGGACCAGTCGCCACTGACACTGCCAAAATTATATTTTTACATGTTTTCAAAGCAAGATGCTTTAACATTTTTTTTTTTCATTTTCTTTGATCTTCATTGTCTGTAAACATGCGTCTTTAGTATTGGATCTTTTAGAACCAAGCTACAGTATTATATGTAGTATAGATTTTATTCATCTAATAATTTAATTCAAATTATAGTTATAATATTTAATCAATACACATATTGTATTAGTTACTCTTAATCTTCTCTCAAACCAAAATGGTTATTTTATTTCACCTGGTATGCCAGCATTTCAAAATCAAAATTGATTTATTTAAATTTGATTTGATGGCTAATCTGTAATTTTCAGTTTAATATAGTCGATAAAGATGATAGTTTCGGGTTTCGAACAGAAACATTTGATTTTAATTTAAATACAAGTATCTAAATATTTTACTCTTGCTTTAGTACGTTCCTTCGTTATAGCAGCAATTGTCTCGCATTCCAACAGGTGCAAACTAAATCTATGTACCATAATGGTACTATAAAAAAACTGGAGTAATAACTTCATTTCAAAAAATCTTGTTTGGTTTCATAGTTAAAAAAATATTATAATGCAAACAACATATTTTCAAAATAGTTATAAAGGATTACTTCTGCCAAGTCAATGTTTAAATTTTATAGCATCCAGAAAGATCTCCCAATGTAAATATTGTTGAAAACATTTAGAGTGCTGAGTATGCAAAGCGACCAATTTAGTACAAAGAAGTCTAAAAATGAGAGTTTCTCGGTATTAGAAATTAATAAAAAATTTAAATCGTATGATAGATTTATGTTAATTTAGCGTATTCAACATTTAAACTTGCTCAAAGGATAGCCTCTTGTCCGTCTAAATATAATTTTTAAATTTGCATGTAATTATAATAATGTCTAACCTTTATAAATATAATCCTTGCAATTTCAACAGTAAATTAAAAAAATTATCATCGCAACCAAAAACCTTGAAAACATGCCAAGAAAATTTTAATGTAATCCACAATCTTAACATAGTATTTTAAAAATTTTCAAAAGTATATAATTAACTTCTATGGAATTAAAAAAAATATATTAAGCACTATTAAGGCTGTTATCTGACCCATATAAACAACTGTAGTGAAGTTTAGTGTCAAAAACTTAAAGTAAAAACACATGTTAAGTTTTATACATTTATTAATTGAATTTAAATTAAAACTATTCAAAATAAAATTTTGTATCTGTTATATAAAATATACGTAACAAAAAATAAACTAAGCAATAAGTAAATGTTTTTAGTGAGAAGGATCAACCTGATGCTTTAATAATAAATTATTAACATTTGGCGTCAATTTTGTAAGGTTTAATCTTAAATCTCCTCGACTAATGATGTCCAGTCTGTTTCATTTTTTCGTTAGGAGATTGGTAACAGCGTTGAACCCCATTTCCACTAGATATGACGATGGAAAAGAAATTAAAAATTTCCTCGCGTTATTCCATAATACGGGATAAGTAACGGGTATGTTGTTTTGCAGCCAGAATTGCTGATATCCGTTTTTAAACTGAACCTTAAGTTCTTCGTTTGTACTTAGTTCAGTCAGTTCCTCTTGTATTATGACATTCGTTTCTTCTATGTCACCATATGGGTTAATTATCCACGGTGGTATTACCATAGTCAAAACATCCTCAAACTTCGTTTCAAAATCTGAATAGAAGGCATTTAAATGTTGAACGTAGGTTGAAACGTCGTTTTCCGGGAAAATTCGCCCCGTCCAATATTTTGCTTCATTAATTTAACTCTGACAAGAAACGCTGATAAGATGGACTTTGTTTCAATCAAATTTAGACTGTCGCCTTGTATGGATGACACAATGTATTGCTAACATCCCTGACACATTTTGTTTTAAATAGTTTATAAATCCACGATAACATCCAACCATGGCAGGTGCTCCATCTGTAGCTACTGATATTATATTTGATAAAAAGATGGCTTTTTCAATGAAGTAATCCTTCAAAACATGAAATATTGATTCACCTTTAGAGTCGGTCAAAGTTCTTGCGAAGAGCAGTTCTTCGTAGATTGCTTGATTCATAATAAAACGAACAAATGCGAATAATAATGCTGCTTACCAGGTAAAAAAGTTGACTTGTCCAGTTATATAGAGAAATGGGTCGTTTGCAAATAATTTCAATATGAGAACTCATTTTATCAATACGTCTTTCAACAGTATTGTTGCTTAAAAGAATTCTTTTAATGAATCAGATGCAGGTTTGTGTAAAACAGTTTTTAAAACATTTTTAACGGCTGGCAAAATTAACTTCTCTCCGATACTATGCGGTTTTCCGGATTTTGCTATAAGTAGCGAGATATTGTAAGACGCCCGCAAACCATCATTGTTTCTTTGTGACGTCGAAGCGAACATTCTGTCCAGCGAAATGGAAGAAAACTCTAGAAACATTGAAGAAAAATTTTACGAAAATTCTCAGAAAATTGAAGAAAAATTATTTGAAAATACCCAGAAGATAGAAGAAAAATTGATGGAAAATTCTAGACGTTTAAAAGAAGAAATACGAACTAGCATAGAAAATCAAATCAAAATTGTTCAAGAGGAAACTCAAGCAGACACGATAAATTTAACAGAAGAAATATGCAAAGTTCTGGAAAACGGAATATAATCTATGAATGAAAAAATAGATGCAATACAGGACAAATTAGAAGACAGAATGAAACTGCTTGAAGAAAAAATAAAACAAATGAATTGCTACGGTGAAGGAAGCGTCACGAGTGAAGATTTATTAAGGGACCATCGGGAAGAATCTACTCACAAGTTCAAAGTTGTATCTCCGAGTTTTGATGGTAAAGTTCCATGGACAACCTACTACCCAGTAAACACAAAATTGATAATGTTTAGTAACAGTTTCAAAACAAAAAATTTATGATTCACTCTTGTTTCAAACATAAAAGAAACCTAACTGTAATAAAATATCTATAAGTCAATCGCTGTTTCACTTATTTAATTCGGTATAGTTTCGGTATTTTAAATTCAAATCTGTTGCAAAATAAATGTTGCATTCGGTTTACGTTTTAAAAGCTTCGTTCTTGAACTGATACTAAATGATCAATAAATATATGATTTTCTTGTTTCAATAATGTACTTAAACAGTTTCAATAATATAATAATACATTTTCGAATGCACGTTTTAAATTTTATTGCACAATAAATATTTTTAAATACATTATCACATTGACTTTTTTACATATTGCAATTTTCTTTGATGTGGTCTTTTCACGGAAGTCTCGAAAACTGCATCAGTTACTGTTGGGTAGCAACTTTTAACCGCATCTGTAACATAGAAATAAATATTTCATTTATATACATACATAATCATAGAGTTACACAAAATTAATTACATTTTTTAAATAAAAAACAACACAAACTTAATATAAATATCACTTTAGCAATTATAAGAAAGTTATAAAAACACTGTGAATACCTTTAGCTGTACATAATCGTATAGAAAACTTGAAGAATTGAACTGTAATTATAAATCCTAAAGTATCATCAGATTTACGCAATAATCTACCTTAACGCAACCATGTGTGTTAATTTACATTTTTTTAATACAAATTAAAACATGATACCTAAACAACAGAAATGATAATAATATTGATTACATTTATGTTTTATAATAAAATATTTCGACTTACCGTTTATTGTTCCATTTTGTAATTGTAAATACACAGCATCACTTATCAAACTACAACCGAACAAGTGAAAAAATATCAATTTGCAGCGCAAGCGTTGACGACAGTAATCAAAAGTATAGCAACGACTAATGCTGACTAATCACAAAGTACTCGTTTTTACAAGAACGATTCCACTGTTTTGAAAATAATTCAATCTTATTTAATCGATCTTCAAACAATTCTAGTTATTCAAAAAATATTCGGTTTTAATAAATCAGTTTTTAGACGGTTGCTGATTATGGGAAAAAAATTGCTAGTACTGAAACGGTTTAAAACTGATTGTGAAAAATCGGAACTCTTTCAATTTATTCACTGTCAGTTACATGTAAATGATATAAAAATGGAACTAATACGAAACAACGTAATGAAACAATTGTTTTAATTTTGTGACTGTAACAGTTTCAATCCGTGTTTACTAGGTACAAGCAGTTTGAAGTCGCAGCTACAGCTAATGGTTGGAGCAACAAGCAGAAAACGACGTCTTTAATAGTGTCCTTACGTGGAGAAGCTCTTGTAATCTTGCAAACTGTTCCTGACAAGAACATTACGAACTTTTAATTATACGTTTAGAAATCAGATATGGAGATGCTCATCTTCAACAATTGTACCAAGCTCAAATTAAAAGTCAGGTTCAGAAAGCTACCGAAAGTCTGACATCGCCAGACCAACACGGCTTGCGTATCCTACAGCGCCAGATACCTTCTTGGAGCAGTTGGCTATTTAAACCTTTGTAGACGGCCTCCGAGACAACGAAACGCAGCAGATTATCCCATTAGCTCGACCAAAGACATTAGATGACCCTTTGTTGCATGCTTTGGAGTTTGAAGCAGAAAAACAAGCATCGCAACGAGACGGTCATAAACTTTGCTGTGCTGCAGAAGTACCCGCGCAGGCATTGGAAAGGATCGAAGAGATAGCACGACGAATACTTCGGGAAAGAGGAGTGACGACTTTGAACTGCGGTGAAATAGGCCATGTACGACGGCATCGTACTAATCCTAAAAAAAGGACAAGAAGAACGCTCAAAAATTTGGAACGAGGTGACCAAAAGAGACAAAAGGTAATCTCGTCTAGTCAGGCTCCGGAAATTACAATGCAAATAGCATCGCCGATAGAGCAATTGCATATGATTTATCTCAATGGCAAAATCAATAGAAGAAATGTTCAGTTACTGTTTGACACGGGAGCGACGAAGAGCATCATTCGTCTTGACATGTTGTTAGAAAACGAGAAGACTTCACCAGTAACAGTGCGACTTCGAACGGCGACAGGTGAAGAAATACCTACTCACGGACAAGTCAAAATAACCATTGGTTTGAGAAATGGAGTACTCGACCATCAAATACTGGTAACCGACATCACGGAAGAAGTTATCCTGGGAATGGACGTGATAAAAAAAATATGGGTTCCATTTGGATATGAAGAACAATGTCCTGAAGATAGACAATGAAGAAATTCTTTTTCATTCGTCAGGAAGGCAGCCGTGCGAATCTTATTGAGTGAAGACGTGACTCTGTCTGCAAGGACTGAAAGTGTGGTGATGGCACGCCTGGATGGAAATCTCCGGGAAGGCTACGTACGCGCGATTGAACCGATGGAGGGCGGCTTAGTTAAAAAGGGACTACTCGTTGGCAGAGCTTTAGTACGAATAAAAAAACACGATGCCAGTAAGGATCTTAAACATCAACTCAGATCCTGTAACGTTGAAAAAGAAGACCGTAGTAGGCCAGTGCACGCCAGTATCACAAATTGTAAGATGCGTGAAGTCTAACGAAGAAACGTCGCCGAAGAAGTGTCCACAACATCTAATGGACATTCTTACCTCTAAATGACAAATCCTCATCCAAGGAAGAACTAACTAACGTGGTGAAACATAAAATTAATACCGGAGACGCTCGGCCGATACGACAACATCCACGCAGACTTCCTTTGGCAAAAAGAGAAGAAGCCGAACAAATAATTACGGATATGAAGAGAGAAGGCGTGATTGAACCTTTAAGTAGCCCATGGGCATCCCCAGTGGTACTCGTACAGAAGAAGGATGGATCAATGAGGTTTTGCGTGGACTACAGACAGCTAAACGACGTGGCCAAAAAGGATAGCTACTCTTTACCATGAATTGACAATTTGTTGGACACCCTGTCAAGATCCCAGTTGTTTTCTACTTTGGATTTAAAGAGTGGTTACTGGCAGGTAGAATTGGAACCCAAGGATCGTGAAAAAACAGCTTTTACGATTGAAACCGGTTTGTGGCAGTTTGCTGTGTCGCCCTTCGGCTTGTGTAACGCTCTTGCAACATTCGAGCATTTGATGGAGACCATCTTGCGCGGATTGTCTTGGAAGATGTGCTTGATTTACCTGGACGACGTGATCGTGGTTGAAAGGTCGTTTGAAGAGCACTTGTACAACTTGAAAGAAGTGTTTCAGTGACTACGTGGGGCTAATCTCAAACTGAGCTCAAAGAAGTGCCACGTATTTAAAAAGGAAGTGCAATTCCTTGGCCACGTCGTATCTAGAGATGGAATAAAGACTAAAAAAATTCTTTCCATCAACTAAAACAGGCCGATTTTGAGTTATCTAATGGAAGACGGAAAATTTGTTTTGGATACCGACGCAAGCAATCTGGCCATAGGTGCGATCCTTTCGCAGGTTCAAGATGAACAAGATGTTACGTGCAAAATTTTTCTAGCGTAATACCCTGTATATTGAATTAAAATTAGATTCCGGTTTTGACGCCCTCTGCCGTGCTTTTCTTGTGACTGTCATTTTACGAGGAAATCGTGAAGCTGTCAATTGCATAAAATGGCTTGTGCGACTAAAAGAAAATTTCGAATGACATCCTCAATAATGAAAATCAAATTATAATTTCATTACGCTTGTAAAATAATTGAGTCGTCACAGGGTAAGATAGTTATTTCCGTTTTATTAGAATTCTTTTGTAATTTCTCCTTAATTTGATAGCCGTTTCCCCACGCTTTGAGCACATGTTCGTTTCAATAAAGAATAATGAAGATTAATTATTATTGAGAAATGCCGTTACCGAACGCTTAAGATTTTGGCAAGGCATATTATCCATAACGAAAACGAAGTCTCGACAAGCATTACTGTGGGAGATGTTATTTCTTGCACACCAGTCGATTGTGTTATCACCCACCTGTTCGTAATTACAACCAACAGCATTCGATACAACGGGTTCTTATATCACACTTAATGTATTATTATTAACAATTTTGTAGCTTCCTATTCTTCGTGAGTTATTATGTGACACGATTTGCTATTCAATATCTATTCCAGGCTGCTAGCGGGGAAAACGTTTTCTTTGCGCAAGTGGACACTAGATTTTGGGTAAGTTTATTTGATTAATTTTTTTTCGCTGTCATAAAGTTACTCACAGAACTTTGGTTAATGTTAATGTCCGTAATTACGTTTATTGTTTATATACCAATAAGGTAATTTCAATTATCATTTAGAGGGTATCGCATTCTGTGGACAGGCAATATTTATTACGAACTTTGCTTCGCTATCTCGATGTAATTTAACCTATGCATTGTGTGTTGCCGATATGTCGGGCATTTCTGAATTGAGAAATTAAAAATACTCCTGTTAATCTTTTACGTTGCTAAATCAAAGTTTTCTACACCTGTTAATCATACTTGTTAGTCTTTCTAGTATTTATGAATTGAGAAATTAAACATAATACTGTTAATCTGCTACGTTGCTAAATCAAAGTTTTTATACCTGTTAATTATACTTGTTAACCTTTCTAGCATTTATGAATTGAGAAATTAAATATCCTCCTGTTAATCTTCTATGTTAATACATTAAAGTTGTTATACTTGTTAATCTTTCTTTTATGGTAACATACCTTTCTCTTTTAATTGTCGTTACCCGTTAACCAATTTTGGCTACCCGAACACCAGAGTAACAAGGATTACGAACCTCAAAATTAGTTACAAGTTTGGACCGTCTGTCGTGATCGAGGCAGAAGTGTTAATTAGGATTGATTTGGCGCCCTTAAGTATAATATCCTTGAACCTCCCCTATCTCCGACTGTGTGAGTTGGTCGTGCAAGGTTCGTAAGACCTAAAGCTTGTAACAAAGAAAAAGTTATTGCGTAGCTTAGCAAGGTTTTGTCTAGGTCAGAAAGGAATTATTGCGTGACTAGGAGAGAGCTGTTAGCAGTCGTCAAGTCCATCGAACATTTCTACAAATATTTGTATGAACACACATTTTTACTGAGAACAGACCACGCCGCTTTAAAATGGCTACTGCAGTTCCGTAACCCGGATGGACAAGTGGCAAGATGGATCGAGAGACGATCCTGAAATATGACTACTTCTGGACTGGAAAGAAAACGGCCGACGACCAACCTGGAAAGAAGTGAGTGTTTTGGGCAGAAACATCAAAGCCTAGAAAGTGTCGAAGGCACGGTAAACACTACAGTTGGTAGTGCCAAACAGCCGGGTGTTAGAAGTGTTGAAGCAACTCCACGATAGTACATCAGGAGGACACTTTAACATTAAGAAGACATTGGGGAAAGTTCGAGAACGATTCTACTGAGTGAACTGCAAAGAGGACGTCATGAAATGGTGCCGTAAGTGCACGGTCTGCGCATCAGGAAATGGTCCAGCGAGAAAGCGCAAAGCAGCTATGAAGTAATACAACGTAGGAAGCCCTTTGGAAAGAGTAGCGATTGACATCGCACGGCCGTTTCTAGAATCCGATTCGGGAAATAAGTACATCCTGGTGGCGATGAATTATTTGCAGTTGCAGATGTATTAGTAAAAGAGTTTTTCTGCCGGTCTGGAGTTCCGTTGGAATTACACTCCGACCAAGACCGCAACTTTGAGACTGGGCTATTTTAAGAAGTTTGCCGACTATTGGGGAAAAAAACTAGGACGACGCCTCTTCATCCTCAATCTGATGACATGGTTGAGCGGATGAATCGAATAATGGGAAAATACTTAGCGAAAGTAGTGTCTGAACACCAAAGAAACTGGGATCAGTACTTGCACCTTTTCCTAATGGCATGCCGATCATCCGTTCACGAAACTACAGGCCAAACACCATCCTGTGTGATGCTCGGTCGCGATATACGACTGCCATGCGACTTTCAATTTGTACGAAAACCAGAAAAAGAAGTTGCTGGAGAGGACTACGTCAGCAAGCTGACCAAGAGGCTAGACGTAGTACATGATAAGGTACGTAAAAACACACAAATTGCCAGCGACAGAATGAAAACTAGATATGACGTCAAGGCACAAAATATTGGATTACAACCTGGCGTATTGTGAAGACGTCAATATTAAGATTATTTAAGTTTAAATAAATAAGCAATTAACGCGTGCGTTTGAGATAAATATACGGAGTATAACCTTGAGCGTGACTTCAAAGTAACCAATTGTAAGTGTTTAGATAAATAGAAGTTATCCGCGGACTTTAACTTCGTGTGAGTGATAATGCGATATAAATTAATGTAAGTGGTTTTATTAAATATCCTTAGATTTAATTAGTTCGGTTAGTTATAAACATGTACATTTTTTTAAGTATAAATAAATTAGTTTTATTAATAAACGTTACAATGTGTTTGTTGGTAGTTTTAATTCTTCAATTTTCCGCAACCTACAGCGCCAATTAAAATTTAAGAATTGAAATTATCAAACAATATGTTTATTGGTAATTTTAATTCTTAATTTAAAATTAAAATATTAAAACTATCAAAGAAGAATTGAAATTATCAACAAGTGTTTAATTTATGTAACATTTTAATTCGACATACATTTTAATTTTACAATTTAAATTATTTTTATTTTTTTTTAAGCAAAATCTATTGCATCAGTAAATACGTTTAATAAATCATTTTAATGTACTAAAATAAATAGACATGAACATAATAAAAATTGAAGCTTGTTTGAATGCAACGGAATTAAATTTAGCTGTTAAAAATAATGTAATAAATAACATCTATAAGATACTTTTGTGTACTTATTGTTAGTACACTAAATATAAACATTTTTTCTTTTAAATTATATACGCGAATAAAAAATGTGCATATTTAAATAAGTGTTTAGGTATGTCTACAAGATACATTAAATTTTGCTCGTCGCCCATAGATGGAACCTGCATGTGAAATTTCTGTTTTACCGATAGTACGATATCGTCCGACAGAAAGTTACTGTGATAACAAATTGTTGTGTGTATAAAGTAGTGCAGTGCTACGTTTTAACGTGCTTTTGTGTAATTATTTTCTTTAATAATTATTTTGTGCTTCCTTAGCAGTGACTAAGAAGTACGCGGAATACAATGGATGTAAAATCAAAACCTGCTACGAAAGAAAAACGCAGGTAAGTCACATTGAAGAACTTTAATTTTACTTTTGATACCAATAAAGAGGTCATACGCTTTTATTATCTTACACAAATTTTTCTTATCGAGTTTTTCAACACATTATTTGTCCACATACGTAAAATCTAAAAATTATCAACATTTATTTACATTCTACCCTGTTAGGCCGTCTGTCCTTTTTCGTTCGGTTCTGCAACCCTTTTAGATTTATTCGTTAGAAGGGTGAACACAAACTGCGTATTGCATTTTTAAATTAACGTTAGAATATTGTATGTTCGTGTTAGAAATTTTAATGACCCTCGGTACTTTTCCAAATAACTCAACTTGGTTGATGGCTTTACTATCTATTCTGAAACCAGAGACTTCTCATTAACACCTTACATAAAACGCCTAAGTAGAAATTATTAATAATAATGTGATTATGTAATCACTTCAGCAATATGTGATCAAACCCTTACAATAATCCTTTGAAAAACTAAATGTTTCTGGGGTTCTTTTGCATTTTATTTGTTGTTATTGAGTAAAAACTAGTCTTACGAGTATTTGGGGAAAATACCTGCTGGAAGAGTGACCTCAATTAGGGTAAAGGTTGTGAAGGACGGTGAAAAGTGCCTTTGCACAATAACAATTTTTACAAAACAACTTAAATACTCTAATAATGCGTTAAACGATTGACGCGTGTTTGATTTTCGTTATTACCAGGGATCAAAGTCAAGTAATTTCTTTTAACTATAAAAATTCTAGTCAGTGGAATACCTATGTGCTCAATTTCTATTTTTGTTTGTACTAAAACTGCATTGTGGACATTTACCAGATTGCTTACCTTCGAAATCCTATAATTTATCATTCCTTCCGGAAAATTACAATAATTCAAAGTAGATCTAAATTTAAAATGGAAAGGTCGTTAACAGAAGTATGTGCATTTACATTGTTTCTGTCTTTCAAAGACTAAGATATTTTCTTTAGAATGTAGAATTACTACTCGTGCTTTCTTGCTTGCACTCTAAATTCCTCTAGTTTTTTTTTGTAAACGCTTGAGACAAACATCTCAAAGGACAAGATACAAAAACGTTTGTATAGGATTCTTATTAACTGTGATAAAACGATACACGTTGTTAAGTCTGTTCTTTCTTAGATATCTTATAGTATCTGATAAGAGAGCTTATGGTAGGTAAGGCTTTTCAAATCCATTGAATTCCTTCCAAATTCTTTTTTGAAGATTTATCCAGTACTAGAGAACATAACTTTCTTGTTTTCATGTACTTCCAACAAGACGTTAGTGCTTTGGGCTTATTGTCATCCCTGAGTATCACTTTTTTGGGCACATATAAAGTGTCAAATATTTTGGATTTAATACATTTCTTTCAATTTTTGTAATAAATCAAGGTATAAACAGTAGGAAAAAGACTACGTTTATAAATATTAAAAATTGAAATTTTTGCAACAATCTTATTTTTAACAATACTTTGGCTTTTATACGAAATAATCGAGGTAGTGGAACTATCTGTACAACGATCGCGTACATCGCATAATTTTCTGAACGTACTCCCGTCTAATGATCGAAATTATAATAAGATCATTACCATCTTAATCTAAAAGCGATGATTGCACTTAACTTACTACTACCAAATCTAGCATAACAAAGTAAACAATAAACTCACTTCAAAGAAATTATAATTATTAACCGGTAGAGTACAAACGTTTCGAACTGCACGTTTAAATTCTCCCGCACTGGTTTTAACCTGTATCACTGATAACTAAAGAGCGGATAGTAAGGCAAGAAAAAATACCAAAAAAGGTCTCGAAAAAGGGTGGCATAAAAGGTATATTAAACCTGCCAAAAAGGCAATAAAAAAGACACAAATATCTATTAAAATTTACAGTTTATTTTTTTGTTTTACAATGTTTATTAAGTGCTATTATTTTCCCAAGCACAAATCAACTATTTTTCAATATTTTGACCAAGAAGTTTTTGTCTTTTATCATTTAAAATATTTTTATAGAACGAAGAAGTTCTTTCGACATCAAAAGATGTTAGTGGAGCAAATTTTAATGTCAATGTTTCCGTTATTGTTAAAGATAGGGGAGCGTGGTGTATATTGGGACAATTTTTTTCTGTTAACTATTCAATATTAGTTTTTAAATTTTGTATGTTATAATTGCGGATAGTTACTAAGTTATTGGCAAAGTTTTACATATAAAGACTGAAAGGTGTGAAAAAAACCTCGAGTGTCCCGGTATATACCCCCTGTCCCGTTGAAGACCACTCTTGGCGGGACACCCATTTTTTAGATGTTACAAATGATTTTTTTATTAACAAAAATAAAACTAAATATAAAAAAAAGGAAACAAAATATCGTCTAATTAAAGTAAAAAATTAACACTAAAAATAAAAATAAACAACTCTTTACTCTTTCTCTTCTACAAGTTAAATGTTATATTTACTGAAGTCACAATCAAAAACTAGCTTTTTTATGGCCCTTTCTGTTCCACCATGGTAGTTTGGCTTTGCTAGCTTGCATACAAAATCTTCTTTTTCTAATATATCTTCGTCTTTTTTTTCGGGAAAGAAAAACTGAATTTTCAAATCTTAAGAAATTGACGTAGATCCTATTATTTTTTAGTTTTTCTATTTGGCCAACATAATGTCTAATACTTTTCTTAAGCACATATTGTATTATTACAAAATCAGTAAATTCTAAATCCCCTTCTACTTCCATTTCTTCTTTCTCGATGAAACTTCCATCACTAGAGTCTTCACAAAGTACCTCTTCATCAGAATCGCTGCTACTAGACGATGCAAAAACTTTTCTTTTAACATTTTGAACCTTTTCATTCCTTTTGCTTCGAGCCTTCTTCTCTTGTTTTTTAATTTCCTCTTCTTTTCTTTCTTCAAGATTTGGAGTATCAGTCAAAACTGTCGATATCTTTTTCTTTCTTCCTCTTCTAGTTTCCTTTCTTTCGACAGCTTTTAAGTGTGGTCTTACTAACTCTGGTGAAATAAACGCATCTGAATTTTGAGTTGTAAGTAGTAGGTTGTCGTTTGCTACTGGATTTTTCAGAAGACCTAGCAGTTCCGCTGGTACTAACTTGTTGTACATCACGAGATTCCTCTAATTCGACATTAGGCCGTTATTCATTGGGTTGTGTTTCTGCATGTGGTATCTCATCGTGTATCATAGGTCTGTCGGAGACGTAGAAACATAGGAATTCAGTTTCATCGAACACAGTTCTGTTAAATGGAGCTATGCCTGTTCTTTCGAATCCCTCAATAATATTGGACGGCGTAAAAGCAGATGGAAACGACAGTCCTACAATTTCGCTCAGATTATACATGTTTAGCGGAATGCCTGGGTGATTTAACATCCATTGATCAACAGCTTTATTGTAAAATGTTTTAAACGGACCATAACAGCTTATGTCTAAGGGTTGGAGTTTATGGCTACAGTGTGGCGGCAATTTAAAAAGTTCTATACCGTTTTCTTTGCAGAACCTTAATACACTGTAGTCCAAATGGCTCTCATGATTATCTAACACCAATAGAATTTTATTATCTTGCCTGCACCTGACAACATCAACTACATGTTCCAAATAAATTTTAAAATTTTTTGCAGTCATCCATCCACTGTTGTGGGCAGCTCCTCTGGACCCGGGCGGTGCTCCGTTTAGCATATGAGCCTTAAAGTTCTTTCGTGGGAAAATGAAATGGGGGAATATATGTTCCATATTCACATATTGTTGCACACATCGTTACAAGAAATCCCCTTTCAGCACTAGTAACTTTTCCCACCTGTTTGAAACATGCTTATTGAAACTGGTGGCGCGACTTAAGCTGGTTGTTTCGGGAGATCTTAAACTTAAATTTGTATGTCTTTTTCGAAACAATCTTATCCATTCTAGTCCTGCAGCGTTTTTTGTATGTCAAGATGTAGGCAGCGTTTTATTGTTTGCAATGGCAAACCGATACGCAAGTTCACAAGTGACAGTTAGACTATAACACATTTGTGCAGCTTTAATCAGATAACTACCTAGCGCGTTCTCCTCTTCGTCACTAAATATTTGGCAGAATCCGTGTTTCTTTTCAAAAGGAAAGTCAGTTTTTTCTCCATCGTTCATTTGTTTGTACTTAGACCACATTCGGTGCAGGGCAGACTAAGTTAATGAGTGTTCGGTAGCTGCTGCTCTTGTTGAAAGTTCTCCTCTAGCAATTTTTTTAACAGCTGTTTTCAATTTTTGCTTTATATTCGCCATGAAAACGTTTACTTTCTTGCAGCCTTATCCCTTGGTTCTTTCTACTTTGCTTTGGCATCTGAAACAATTATTTTATAGTTGCACGTTCGTTGTTTCTAATATATTGTTACGTCTTTATTTATTAAAAACTAATTTATTTAAAACGACTAAAACTACGTTTACTTATTCTAGAAATATGTACACTTTTAAATTAACCGAACTAATAAAATCTAATAATAAAAACACTTACACTATAATTTATATCACTTACAAGGAGATAAGATAACGTCCTCGGATATCACACTTGTTTACACTTATTATCACGTTCACGCGTGCTAACGATACTTATTTATTTCAACTTGATATAATCTTCTTAATACTGCATGCATTCACATTCCAGCAATAACTGACCTACGATTTCTTTCTTACGTATTTATAGACATCGGCGAATCCTTCTCGAGCGTTCCTTACTTTTCGCTATATCTTCTAGAAACTAGATAACAGCTTCTAGAAGGCTCTTGCGTTTGCAAGTAATTTCTTGAACGTTTCAATATTAATATACCACCAACAAGTGTCCCCATGTCATTCCTTATTGTCTGTATTTTCTATAAAAGGTAAACCAGCATTTTGAAAACTATTAATACTTTAATTAAACTGCTTACCGATTGGTAAGATATGTCTAAATATTTTTTTCTCAAAGTTGATTCATCTGGAACAACTTGCCCTGTGAATTTTTCGAGGAAATTGCGAAAACTGATATTATCCAGTTTTTTAAGAGGAATTTGAGCCGACACTAATGCTTCGCACAAATCTAGAGCAAAAGCTGTTTTTGATGGGCCAGGTTTATTCTGTTGATCTTCTATAACGTTTTTTAACAATGGTTGCTTCATAGTTTTTTAAATATTTTTTAAATGTCAACCACTACCCAAGTGTTGTTTTACATGGTACTTTTTAGTAGCACCGATCTAAAATAATACATATACTAGTAATTAAAAGCATTTAAATTAAGATAATACAAACTGATTTTGAACAAACTTGATAAAAAAGGTTTTTCCCGTCGGTTGTTAAATTATTGTCCAATTTACTCCACTTGTAATTATTTTCAAATTTTGATTGTTTATTAGGTGGCATTTTTTAAAACTTACTCACAGCACAACAGAAATAGACTATCACAGTGTGACAACATCACAGGTATTTATATATACAAAGAATATTTTAGTCATGTGTTTCAGTCATTAAAGGAATCCCACCGGACAGAATTAAAATTATCTATATTTGTTTGCTTTACTTAGGTACTGAATAGACCTATAAAATATGATTCATTCCGAAATCCTTCCGGTTTTGTAAATAGTGTGCTGTTAAACCTGTCATTGTACATAATCCTAGTATAAATTCTTACAATAGTTCTTCTCTATAAGAGGCTTTTGTATTTAATGTTTTCTGGAAACCATTGTTTAACAAGACATGAAAATCCCTGTTGTTATTTATAGGTTCGTGGTAAGACCTTTTGAGCAAAAAATGTTAATTATATTATTGTACGTAATTTAAGTAAAATTCTGTAATGCGTTATTGTCATCTACCTATTAAAACACTGTTTACACACACTTTTCAAAATTTATATGTAAAAAGGCAATATAAAATAATACTCTTTAAAAAGGCAAAAAAGACAATAAGATACACAAAAAGGCAAAATAGGCAGGCTCCAGGCATTTTTCTGAGTATTCGCTCTTTACTGTTAACACTATCTACACCCAGATACACTTCAGTAACACGCGCAGTCTTCCATTTAAAAGAAGGAAGATTGTCTACGTTTAAAATAACCAAAGTCCTCACTTTGACGTTGGACAGTTTACTATCACCTCTGACTTGCTGCAGTTTTTGTAAATATTCTTTTGAGCATCGTGTCCAGTAATATTGCACTAGTTGAAACCTAGATAGTCTATTTCTTGAAACGTTCATTAGGTTTTCGTCAGTAGTCAGACAACGACCAATCGAAAAATGACCTGGGGTCAGTGCATTAAGATCTAGAGGATCGCTACTTAACGAGATTAAGGGTCTACTGTTCAAATCGGTTTCGAAAGTCAATAACGCTTTGCCAGCAACTCGTTTCAAATGAGTTTTAACTGACCTTACTCCAGCTTCCTAGATTCTCCAAAACTTGGAGATCTTGGAGAAATAAAACACCAATCTATTCCTTCTCCAAGTAACCTTGTTAGTATCAGTTAAAAATTTGCGCAATTCATTGTTACTTCCATCAAAATCTGTAGCATTATCAGTACATAAACATTTTGGCTTGTCTCGTCTAGCAGCGAATCTGCGTAAGCATGCAATAAATCCTTCTGACATAAGTTTCAGATGGACAGCCTTAGTCGATAGACAAAAAAATACACATATATAACTTTTAGTTGGTTGTTTTGTAATCCTTGCTGCGTTTGTCTCGCACTAAACACGGTCTGCTTTGAAACATGAGACACATTTACTAATTACATCCTTTACTAAGTGTCTGCCTCTTATTGGCCGGTACCTTTGACGCAATGATGACAGAAATTGCTGTTATCCACAATGAAGTAATCTTTGGTGTTCTGTTTCTGTAATCCGTCGTGACAGTTCATTGTTTGCAGGTAGAATTATCTGATCTCTAGAATCGTACTCTAGATACGCAGGTTCTAGACGACCAACAATTCGTAAATTTTTTTCGTTATCTATAAATAGTCTTGAACGAAACAGACCACGACCTTTAGCAACTAGTTTTTTATTTTTTAGATCTCGTGATTCTACCTTAAAATGTTTACATTGTTCTATACGTATTAATCGCTTTCTAGCTCGGATGGTGCAAATTCTCCTGCTATTAATTTAAATTTCCAACGTTCAAACCATCTTAATGCAACTGCTCCTACTCGTAGCATCTTTCCCATTTCCGATACATTCAAAAATACGTTTGAATCATTTTTTGTCACAAGCGTTCCAGCCACTCTTGCTACTCTCACATCAGCAGCCACACTGGTCCTTGCCACCACAATTCTATGTCACAAGTCTTGAAGTTTATTAGGAAAAACTCCTCTAGACACCAAAACTGCCGGGTTATCGCCTGATGGTACATGTCTTCAATCTCACTAACGTTTAATACAAAACGTATTTGTGCTACTCGATTTGCAACAAATTGTTTAAGCAAGTACGGTTCCGTCCGTATCCATGCTAAAGCAATCGTAGAATCAGACCATAACACACATTTTCTTATAATTAGGTTTAAAGACTTTTTAACTTTATACACTGATCGAGTTAATAAAGATGCAGCACCTAGGTATGGTTTCGGATCGCAATGGTGCTACTCGAGATTTTGTACATACAAGTCTTATTATCGGTACATGAAGTTCGTTCTCGCTTCTTAAATATATGAAAGCACCAATGGCTGGCACTACAAAACGATTACTTATTACTCGTCTAGGCACACGTATCTGATTTAATTATGGCAAATCATTTGCACTTACTTCTTCAGGGAGTGGATCATACCAGTTGATATGCTTTTGCTACAACTCTGGCAACATTAATTTTGCCAATATTATACATGGAGCCAACAATCTAATAGGGTCAAATATCTCCAAACTAATCCTAAGCTTCTTGTAGAAGTACCCTTTTCTGCTACATGAAAGCAGACTTTTGCGCAATCATCTTTAGTAATATTCTTCAGCACCCGTGGTTCCCAAACCAGTCATTTCCTTAAAGGAAATCTATACTCTCGTAAAAGCGAAGTAAATCTTAATGCTAATTGATTAGTTTCTTCAATTGTATCTCCGCCACCCAGAAAATCGTCTACATTTATGCAAAGCGTATGTAATTGCTGACTTGGATTCAGACACATCTAGTACGTTTTGTTTGATACATCTATTTGCCGAGAAAGGTCCCGACGCAGTTCCATAAGTAACTGTATACAATTCAAACATTTGCAAGTCTTCTGATTCGTGCCAACGCCACAATATACTTTGAAATTTACGATATTGATCATGTGCCAATGTCTGACGATACATCTTTTCAATATCAGATGTGATTGCTTACCTTAATCGACGAAAATTGATTAAAATAGCAAACAAATCGTTTTGTACAAATGGTCCAACCATCTGTAAATCGTTATAAGAATAACCCGCTTTTGCTCTCGAACCAAACACAGTACGTAATTTTGTAGAACAACTACTTTCATTAATGATTCCATGATGAGGCATAAAATACCGACCGTCCGAAGACCCATCCATTTGACTGATGTGACCTAACTTGAGATATTCTGTCATGAATTTCATATAAGCAACTTTGTAATTGTTGTTAATACGAAATTTTCTTTCTAAACTTATCGCCTTTCCGCTTAATGATATGACTCTTCTAAATCATCAGGATCTGCCTTTAGGGGAATTTTGACTACAAACCGTCCGTTTCTTGACGTATTTTCTACGATGTGATTTTCACACGCTCGTTGTTCCCTAGACCATGGGTCACTTTCAACACATAAAAACACCTGCGAACTTTATCACTGATCACGGTTACTATCCGTTGACCAAAATGTTCATTAACATTCAATCAAACTGAATTTATGAAAATGTCTATTTTATTATTATTTGTTGGCATACATCAAAAACACATCCGTTCATTTCAAGAAATTCTTCAATACTGCTTAACATAACTCTTTTTTAAAGTAAAATAATCGAGGTAGTGTAACTATCCTATAACGATCGCGTACATCGCATAATTTTCGAACAGTGCTCATATATCAAATTCTCATGATTTTAGTTAACTGGTAATTTTGAAATTTTACTGTAAAAAGGGGGAAAATGATTTTTTTTTGAGTAGGACACTGAGTTTTTTTAGAATCCAAATCCAATTAAATGAAAGCTTTTATAATAGACAGTGATTACTTTAATGAAAAAAATGTTCATGGTTAATGTTCCATCCTTTCAGACTGTCTGGATTTTATACTTTGTTGATGGATTATTTATGTAACAGAATGTAATAACCGATTATTCTAATATTGGTGGTGCTATGCTAAAAACACACATTTAGAAATTGGTTTTTGCTTTCAATCGAAAAGATTTCATGTAGTTCGTTAATTTCGGTTTGTGTCAGTGCTAACCGCAAAATTTTTTTTGGCCCTTTAAATATTTTTGTATTTTTTTTTTCTATTCTAGAAATTTATGTCTATTTTCTTTATTTACCAAAATTTTTATGGTACGATATTTTGGCACTCATAACTGAACACAGCTAACTTAGTATTGATATTAGTTGAATTTCGCGTGTTTCTTTCCTCGTTAAAAGCACGTGTTGAATGCGCTGTTTACGTTTTGAATGAACTTGCGCACGGTTACGCATGCGCAAAACTGATAGAAGTGGATAGTAATTTCATTCGTAATTTTCTCTATTTATATGCGCTTAGACATAACGCCGGCATTAAACAGCTGATGAATATGGTGGTTTATAACCTGAAAACCAAAAATAAATATGTGTAGTTTTTTAAGCAAATAACTGATGCATGTCTAATTGCGCTAAACAATAATGTAATTTTAAATTTATACCTAAAATGTTCACACATACTTTTCGCGATTTGAGGTAAATGGTCCACTTATGTTTTTTATGACACGCGCTGTATAGAGTTTTTATATTTATCGTTTCTATTTAAGTGCTTATGCCTTAATTTAAGTGTGCATTTTGAAATCTGTAAATTTTAAATCAATTATAAAGCTTTTTAAAAACATCTCCATGGTAATCAGTAGTACCGAGAGATCATTAATTCACGTCTAGGACAAATATAATATTGACATCCTTTTGTTTTAACATTAATTCTAAACTTACATGTTACATAAACTGACTTACGTATATTTATATTTTTAACTCAAATGAACATTTTTCTGTAACTAAAATTGAAAATCGAAAAAAAATCGGAAGCAGTTCGTATAGTTACGTTTCGGTTAACGATCGGTTTTTTTGACATCTAAGTATTTATTGATCCTGTATGTATGCGTACTATCTTAAGGTCCTGTAGAATTTTCTCAATTTCGGTATAAACGTTTATCGCATAAACGATTTCTAATTTAATACAAATATTTTTCAATGTTTTGTATAAGGAAATTTTTGGAAGCTGTTTTACTGCAATGTTTGCTGTTACAATTTAAGAATAATGTTTGTACACGAAGTCTTACTAAATACCTAAATAAACCACTCTTCGATTTTAAATTCATGTTTATTTGTTTACGATTTTTTAAAATCAATTCTGTTACAAATTACGTGAAAGAAATTGGAACAACGCAAATAAAGGCAGGTAATTTTATTTGGCTTTAATCAAGTCGGTGTTAATAAAACCTAATTTTGATGTCGCATCGATTTATTGATTTATTTTCAATTTCATCTCGAAGTTTACGTCTATTTAGTGTGTGGTTGAACTTAATTAGATTTTTTCTGACATTGTCGTAACATCGTTTGGCACCAATATCAGTCAACACAATCAATTTAGTTTTGGTGTCAATTGAATTTCGGATTTACCACATTGTTAAAAGCACGTGTTGAATGAATGTGTGTGTATGCGCTGTTTTCGTTTTGAATGAACTTGTGCATGGTTACACATGCGCATAAGCGAATGTGTGTGGTTGTAATACACTATAAGTTGTATAGTAATTTCTCGCATATTTTTCTCTCCATTTATATGCCCTTAGACCTAACGCAGTCAACAGACAGCTGATAAGTAAAACTTTTTTATTACATATTACTTTTTAGAACTTTGAAATACATACATATATGGAACGCAGTTTTGCTTTTTATTACTAAATTTAATTCCGTTGCATTCAAACAAACTTCAATTTTTAATAAGTTTCTTTTTATGTTTGTCTATTTATTTTAGTATGTTTAAATGGTTTGTTGAACAAACTTAACACATTTAAATTGTTAAGTAAAAACGTATTTACTGATGCAATACATTTTGCTCAAAATTTCTAACAATCATATTAAAAACTTTAATTTAAACTGGGAAAAAAAGTATATGAACAAACATTTTAATTCATGTAACACTTTTTATATAACAAACAAAAAATAAGAATCATTTAAATTGTAGAATTAAAATGCATGTCGAATTAAAATGTTTGTTGATAATTTTAATTCTTCAATTTTAAATCAAGAATTAATATTACCAACAAACATATTAATTCTAAATTAAAATGTTTGTTGATAATTTTAATTATTCAATTTTAAATCAAGAATTAATTTTACCAACAAACATATTAATTTTGAATTAAAATGTTTGTTGATAATTTTAATTCTTCAATTTTAATTGGCGCTGTAGGTTGCGGACGCTGTGAGTACTCTAACCAGTGGTAAACTTGCACTATAATTTGGTTAAAGTACTCACAACTTCCTCAATCTACAGCGCCAATTGAAATTGAAGAATTCAAATTATCAACAAACATTTTAATTCAGAATTAATATGTTTGTTGGTAGTTTTATTTTTGATTTAAAATTGAAGAATTAAAATTATCAACAAACATTTTAATTCAGAATTAATATGTTTGTTGGTAATTTTGTTCTTGATTTAAAATTGAAGAATTAAAATTATCAACAAACATTTTAATTCATGTAACATTTTAATTCGACACACATTTTAATTCTCCAATTTAAATGATTATTTTTTTATTTGTTAAATAAAAAGTGTTACATGAATTCAAATGTTTGTTTATATACTTTATTTCTCAGTTTAAATTAAAGTGTTTAATATGACTGTTAGAAAATTTTGAGCACAATATATTGCATTAGTAAATACGTTTTCAGCTAACAGTTTAAATGTGTTAAGTTTGTTTAACAAACAGTTTTAATGTATTAAAGTAAATAGACAAACATGAAAATAAACTTAATAAAAATTGAAGTTTGTTTAAAATTTTAGCAAAGCAAATTTAGTATTTAATAGTAAAACAATAAAGTAACTGAAAGATTTAATTAAAATGTATAATATTGAGTTTTAGCACAAGTAAAATGTTAGTTTAAAAAATTTGATGTTTTTAACTGTTGATTGATTTAAAATGTTACTTGAATAAAAATATACGTTGAAAATAAATGAAGTAACAATAGAAATCAATTCATTTTTATGAATGAATATAAATGCTAGACTAATGTTTAACAACTTACATTATAAATGATAGAATTAAAATGTTAGTTGATAATTTTAATTCGTCGCTGTGATCGGTGGTAGCTTTTGAAACTATTTCAGTATAAGGAAATACATGTACATGGTAGTTCTAAATGACGCCACCGATTGAAGCGACCAATTAAAATTATCAACTAACATTTTAATTCTATCATTTAAAATGTTAGTTGCTAAAAGTTATTCTAGCATTTTAATTTATTCGTGAAAATTTGAATAATGTTACTTACTTCAATTTTAACATTTATTTTTATTCAAGTAACATTTTAAATCAACTTACAATATACTACCCTAAAGTTTTTCAAAGCAAAATTTAAATTGTAGCAAACATTTTTAATATGCACAAGAAGTTACGTATAAAAACGGACAATAAAAAGTAAAACGGCGTTCCATATGCATGTATGTTTTCTTCTCGGTTTTCTTTTATTATAAGCTCTTCTATTTCCTGTAGTAATTCCTAATCTAAGCATGACGCTTAATTTTGTTTATTTATGTTGTTTTTGGTAACTGGCTCACTATTGAATAACCAAAATCATTACGGCGTCCTTTGGTATCAAATATCATAATACAATACATAGTAAATTTTATTGTACAAAATAAATTCCACTTAATTTGACAAAAAAAGTTTTATCCCGCAGTTTTGAATTACGCGAGTGTAAAATCAACTTATCATAAATATAACTTATCAACTTAAAATCAACCACGTTCTCCGCCTTTATAGCTATTTACAGTTATCTATTGATGATTTCTTTTTTCAATCACGCGTAATAAAACCGTTTATTCAAATTTTGACTATATACATACACGCTTCCGAATGAAGTGTTTCCAAACTGTTTACATCAGCTACAGTTGCGAGCCAGTTTGTTTCCAAGGCTTTACAGTGCTCATACTTCTTTTCACATTTTCTATAGTTTAATTTCCCAATATCAATCAATTTCATACATTCATCACGTGCTAAACAGTATATTCAGACGAAGCTAATATGAAAATGTTAAACAAACATTGTAGTTTGTTATATCTAATTGTATGACTTTTTTTGGAAACTCTAGTCGAATCCACTATTTCAGTGTTGATAAAAACTAAATTGGATTTACTATGAAGCGAAACAATGTTTAACTTGTTGCTAGCAATTGTTATTTATATGAAATACGACTACAAATTCAAGTAGTTTCCTTGTTCCTTTAAAAAGATTTGGTTTAAAGTGGCCCAATTTTGAGATATTTGCATTTGAAGTTTTTAAGCCGGTCCTGACTATCTAAACAAACGGAAATTGTTTGGTGATTGTAACTATGTCGTAAATGATGGTTGTAAATGCTCTAAAATTCGTGAAACGTATTAATGTATTGTGTTAATTATTGTTTCCTTTAATTGTTCATCATCTACAAAATCTATTGTTAATAAAATAATGAAAGCAGATAGTAATGTTTATTTCTTAGCATTATTACTGACCCAGCTTAACAAAATGTACTTTGTGTGCACGATCACGTTTATCTTTCGTTGTAGCCAAAACAAGACTTTACATAATTAAATGCAAAATTCAGCTTTCTTAGAACTGAGTTTGACTTCTGTCTCGATTTTTTAACGGATTTCTTTAGTTGATGCTATTAAGTGATTCGCGTAAACATACTCATACTTCATAATATTTAATTTACATTTTTTTTGGTACTACAGTGATACTGTTTTAATGTACGGTGAGTGTAATTATAACCTCCGCACCACACGTAGATTGTGGGTTGAGCAATATTTTAATAGACAATTGCAGATATTCTAAAATGTAAAAGATCGGACACGAAGTAGCACTAGAGAAATAGGTCGCGCAGCTACCCTGTCTCATAGTAGACTACTATGGAACTGGTTTTAAGAAATTATTCTTTGTATCCTTACCATGTTCAACGAGTCCAACCGTTAACCGACGTTGATTTTGAACCGCTACTTGGAATTTAGTGCCAAAATATTATTTTTAGATTAGTGTTGTATTACACGAACGCAATGCTGAATGTTCACAACACGCATTTGGAATGAAGAAAACCTTCATGAAATTCAACAATGTAACTTTTAGTGCCTGTTTTCTATTGATATTTGGTCGGGTAATTTAATAAATTGAAATAGTTTAATTGGAGCGTTTATTTTACCAGAAACACTTACAGGCGACTTGTACTTTTACAAGAAACTTTTGCGCAAAAATACTTACCCTTTGAAGGTTGCAGCACAATGTAGTTTATGCACGATAGAGCTCCTCTGCATATAAGTCGCCCCGTTTACGATTTCTTAAATATAATTTTTACGTGTCGTTAAATTGGAAGAAACGGCACTAGACGATGGTCACTTTTTTAAACTTTTTTGTGAAGTTATGTGAAAGGTAAAGTATACAAAACCCTCGCAAATAATAGGCAAGAGCTGTAAAATTGATTTTTTACAGCAGCAAATGCAATTAGACAGAATCTGCAATTATTTACGCGTGTAACAAACAATTTTCGGCGACGTTTAGACGTTTGTGTCATTATTTTGTATTTATTTTTATCTTTGGTGTCTGCAAATGGGCGAGAAGAAATTTGCAGAGTTCAAAATTGGTTAAAAATTTAAGAATACCAAAAAATTAAAGTACTATACATAAACTGACTTAAATTTATGGTTTTAATTATTTTTTGTAATGCGTGGTTAAACTAATTTTAACTCAATGAAGAAATGAAATACATAACAGCGTTTGATGTCTAATATTATTTTTATCTTATTTATATTTTTTTAATTTTAAAATATTGTGAACGCTATAGGGTTTGCAAAAGCTAATAATTGACTTTAATTATATTAACTTTTTTTTCAGCGTTTTTTAAGCTTGGCGTGACTCTGTAACAATCTTGTCGAATGACAATAAATTGGCTTTAGTTTCCTATAAAAAGTAATTTCTTTCGTAAAAGCACGGTTAAAGGCATGCACAGTGCAGTCCGCTTATTGGAATCACGGATAATGTTGTCAGTCGGGTAATGTTATCACTTTATTAAAGAATGGACCAGACGTATGCTGCTATGTAGAAAAATCATAGATTTACTAATTCATGGACTTCACAACTTTACTGAGCTCACTGTGCCTTTCTATTTAATTTTATTAAAGAAAATTTCATAAAGCTGCGAGTCTTCACTAAAATGCGTCACCAATTTAACAACAAAATTTCAAGAAAAGTGCCATGTGTTTCTAAGTAGAATCTTTCGTACTATACGACAGTTACATACTATTTGAAATAAAACATTTCTAATCGACAATAAGTTCATTTTTGTCAAGTTACAGTTTTGCATGGACATTTAGAAATTTCGTAATAGACAATTTTAATGTTGAATTAGATAAGCTTTCGAACTAGGTAGGTTAATGAATATCTTTACATTTAAAATCATTGAGAAACACGATTTTTTTGAAACCACCCCTGATTGCGCCGCCTAAAAACGGTTTTTAAAAGTGAAAATATTTTCAGTGAACTCTCTGTATGTGATTTAGTGTATAAGTACATTTTTTTGCCGTATTGCTACACCAAATAGTTTTTGAAATAAATTTAAGGGCCGCGCTTAAGGACGCACCCGGTACATATAAGTTCGTGATATATTATTCAAATTTGATAAAATGTTAGCTACTATAGAATATGTATCTATTATTTATAACTAAAAACGGTTAATTCTATTCAAATTAAATTTATGTTGTTTGTTTTTTTTTAAATTTTAATTTATATAATGGTACCTCGAATGGGTACAAAGATTTTTGATTGTTAGCACGTGGATATTTTGTGGTATATTTAGATTGTGTTATTAAAATACAAAAACAAGAACTTAGCACAATTTGTTTTAAATTTTTTTGATTTGTTAATTGTAACACTCTTGTGAGAAATTCGTGACTTAACTAAATAAGAAATTGTTGTATTGATTACTAAAAACAGACCAAACATTTTTTTTTAATCTTAGAAACGATTACTAAACGTTTTTGGTTTTGTTTATGTCAAATGGTTCTGCTATAGTTATAGACAATTTTGGTTAATTAATCGAAAAAATATCTCCTTCGATTTTTTTAAACTATTATGTATTGCCACGTGTCCGTTCTTCAAAGGTGAAAGATCACTTTTTTGATTTTGTTTAATAATCGGATGATTCATTCGTATAATATTTAATTAATTTAATAGTACCATTCCAAGGTCAGCCAATTAGTGATCAAAACTCAAAATAATTTTTATTTTATTTGTCGATATCTAAATGTCATTATAGTTGACGTTCTATCTGCAATAAAAGATTTAGTTTTAGACGAAATTAACAACGATACACTCATTAAATTCAACCTTGAAGGTCAAAGTTACGCTTAGCTGAATAAGTTTTTTTTAAATTAAGGCTGTATAAAGATTTGATGCTATCTTTATTATGTTAGAGTTGCTGTATGTAAATTTCCATTTTGACGAACAACGGGCTTTTATGAATTGTTTTACACGTGCATTATGAAAATGTTTGCGGAAACTAATAAATAACATTGATCAGGGATATAAATTAGCATAATGTTTATATAATATGTGTAATTGGTGCACGGTATATAATATTACTATTACTCTAATTTTATCCCTTCTTAAGTGCATTTGGGGAGAAACGGGTCAAATATTTAGAAATCTAATACGTTTAATTTGATTTTAAAACTGATTTGAACGACGCCAATGTTTGTTTTATAGCACCTTCTTGGCAAAATTTATGGTAGAAAAGCGTGTTTTAATAGTATTTTTCGTACCCAGTATCTACGGAAATATGAAAACAATTAAGTACTTATTAAGTTATTGCATAATTCTCACTACTTTGTTACTTAATTAATGACATCCTGCTAGAATTTTCTAGAACATTTTATTTAAGAGTTTTTCAAGCACAAAATATGTAATATAACTACATCATTATTTTAATTATTTAATTAATTTTCTGTAACGAATATGTAGTTCAATCAATTTTAGTCTTAGTCTAAAATCGCGGATTCTCTGATTTAATTTGTCACTCTTGCCTGTGATTGTTCTTAATGTTTTCATACATGCCCTGTATTTTTTCTGGATCACTGAATTGCGTGCACTGATTTTTCTTATGATTTTGTCATATTAATTTGATGATTAGATTAGTCATAAAGAAAATAACATCCAATCGCAAGCTTTTGAAAACTTGTTTGGTATAATAGCGAGTAATCGTGTAGTTTAAATTGTTTGAAGGAATATATGGATATATATGTTCTCACTTTTAAAGAGATGAGTAAATAATAAACTTTTGGGATTCGTTTAATCATAAAATCCGTAGCTATAACTACGTATAAACAAAAATAATAGATTATACAAAAAGCTATAATTTTCATAAAATTCTATTCAAGCGTTCAAAGATCGGCTATTTTCATAGCATAGAAACGCAGAAAGAATTTGCTTGAGATAGTAATATGTAGGCTTCGGATAGTGCACTAAAACACTTGAAATATGCAACAGAAAACAATAAAAACATTGATATACGAATACTAGCAATTTAAAAACAAACACTATCATCTCTATATCACTGTAACCGTATACCGTTCGCGGATAAGATTCACTTCTATTTGTCTACACTATTTACACTGGTACGCGCGTTAAACACTTACTTGGTACTTATTCATTTAGACTGCTAAATTCTTCTAAAATCTTTAAGTTTGATTATTGCAACTGCTATACATGACAAATTTGCTTAGATGGATAACAAATCCTCTTTCATTAATTTTTTTAAAGATTTGAGTTTCTTTAATGATTTGTGTTTCATCGGGATCCAATTTATTGACAACTTTTTTGATAAATTTTTTTGCATAATAAATTGCAGTGTCTGTCTAAGTGAGTAATAATCGGTGTATGGGGGAGCGATATATTTTCGGCAATTTCTCTAAATAGTTGGCGGTGATATTGCGTTTTTAGAAATACTTATGAAATAAACTTGTCTACGTTAGTATAAGTAAACTGTTTCTACAACTCGTTCTATCATTTTTGGAAATAATCGAGACACCCAAATTGTATGGGTGTATGTAAACATTGCATCTGAAGGGGTGTGACCTGATGTCGCTTCAATTTCGATGATTTCGATTTAGCTACAAGTATATTTTACAAGTTATGATATTTATTTTTATTTGAACTAACTATGCGATCATGTCGTTAAGCACAAAATAAATTGTTTTGCTGAGGACATTCTCAAATCCATGGCTACGATTTATTTAACAACTTTCTTCAGCTAACGACCTAGTTAACTATGCTTTGTCTTAATTCTAGATTTTTTTAAAATTTCGATTGTATCTTTATTATCACAGATGATTATTACTGATTCTTCGGGTTTTGCTGTTTAGAAGACCTCGTATCCAAATTGTTTTTAGGACAGAGCCATATACTCTGCTTCAGTAGAAGACAAAGTCACTGTTAGTTGAATTTCAGGATATGGCAGCTTTCGGTAAACATAAAAACGTATCCTGTAGGAGTTCTGCGATCGTCTTAACAACTTCCCCAGTCAGAATCGTCATACACATATGTCGCCTTTTTTTTCTTGCAATTCTTTAATCCTTCAGAACGGATTCCAAGTATCTTTACAGCACACCAATGAGCTTGTCTTGGGTTTTTATTAAATCTGCTTAACATACCAACTGCAAACGCAAAGTCAGGTTTTGTTTCAGGTTTGATAACCTTGGAAAGTTCCATGTTCGAGTCTAAAGGAGTTCGCTTACAATTACTCATATTGAATATTTTAAGAACATGTCTTAAATATTTTTTTTGATCAAGGATTATGTACCCTTTTGGTTTTGTGACATATATACGCAGATAATGATATAGTGGTTCTAAATTTTTCATTGAAATCGCAAGCATTAGTTTTTATTTTAAACGGGATTTTCCTTCTTGACACTGTTGCTGAGAATAACTATATTGTCTACATAGACAAGTTGCTTTAATACTTGATCCAATTCCAGATACTAAACACGATTGGCTTGCTTAAGACCATAAACCGATTTCTATAGTTGGCAAATCATCTGTATGTTTTATATATGCAGTGCACGCCGCTTAATAAAATCACGTTGGGGTTTTTGATAACAATAACCGAAATTCAGAAAAAAATATAAATGATAATGGTTAGAAAGCAGTAAACACCGTGTATCTAATTAGCGGGTTGTTAATTTAGGAAGTGAAATTATACCATCAATACAGGCAAAAAATGTCAAAATAAAAATTCTCCTAAAACCTCCAAAAAAACAAAATTTTGTTCTAAATAAATCGAAAGTTACAGACCTGTAACATTAAACAGTTTGTTGATACCGTTAATAAAAAGAAATCAAAAATAATGTTATGTCCTAAGAACTACACATTTCTTCTCAATAATTTACTGACACTAAAAATAAACACAAAATAACGTTATCACATAAGACGTAGTTAAATTAAGTTATTCTAAGAGCTCACATGCTTTCCAAGTTAATTCTCAAAGATAATGTATTTACAGATGTTTAAATGGTGATGTGATGTTACGTAGATCGGTCAAAATACTTGAATAAGTAAATAGCACTGCAAAAATAAAGGTGAATGTGCAAAAGAATTATTTCTAGATTACACTGATTAAATTTTTCACTATAAACAAGCGTGTTGTGAAAATACAGCTAAAAAATTCATGGAAAATAGGTCATTGTTCAAGAATAGAAACAAATCTGAGAAGAAAATTGATAACATAAACCGAAATTATGATTACTATAAACGAAGTTTTTTTGTTTAGTGGCATACGTCCGACCGGTTCTTTAATAAAATGATAACATTACCCGACTGATGCATTATCCATGATTCTAATAAGCGGCGTGCACTGTATTTCTTTTTCAAGTTTGGGTTGTAAAAAAACGTGCTCTATTGACAGTTCTAGATTCTCTTTATATTTTGTGCCTTTTGTTTAAGAGCATCCTCTGGCTACCAATCTTGCTTTGTGACGGATCACAGTTCTATCCGGACCTAGTTTGGGCTGGAAAACCCATTTTATGGTAAAGGCTTTACGACTAGGTGGAAGTTCAGTAGAAGTTCATGATTTATTCAGACGATGAGACTATCTCCTGCAAGGCCATTTGCTATTATCTGCATCTTTTCCTCTAGCTGTTCCGTGTTCTGTGGTTGGTCTTGATGTTTACATCATGGTTTGGTTGCATTAACTAATTTTTATAATACTTGTCGGTAAATTCATGTCGTTTATAGTTTTATTGACCAAGGATGTAGAATGTCATCTGGTAACGGCTTGATTGTAGTAGAACGAACTTCGTTCAATGATGGAAATATTGTAGCATCACTGGACAAGTGACTTCTAGATGACTATATCAACATTCCCATCTGTTTGTAATGAACCTTACAGCACGGACCAAATGATACTTTTCAGTTGGGGGATTGTAAATTCTATAGCCTTTGGTGTGATCACTACACCTTACGAAAATTCGTTCCCAGACATTAGGCTTTGACTTTGGCTTAGAGTTTATCTCTTAATGGCTGTGGAATGTTCCTCGGCCTTTAGTGATTTATGCACTCTGCCAAGCCGGTCTGTTGAGGTGCATCTGACACAGCCCATTCATGATGTATACTTTTATAGACATTGATTCACATAAATCGGAGTGAACTAAACCTAATATGCGTGATTTTCTGCGTTTGGAATGTTATTCTGTTTGATTTTTCTAAAATGTATCATATAATTGTTTTGTAAGATGAACAGTGGCACCTGAGTGTAGATACCAATCATCATTATCCAAAAGATATTTATCATGAACAAGATTCTGCAGTAGACGTTGGCGGAGTGTGCTTATTTTGCATATTATTTCGTTGTTGGTTTCTTTACTTTGGTTTCTTACAGTTATTTGACATATGACCACGAGCATTGTAACACCCTATAACCATAGATGCTTTTCTGTTGCTACGAACTAACAGTGCAGTACTTCAATATGTTTAATATGTTGCTGGAGTAGTAAACTCTTGGCAAAGTCTACAGTTGTATCTTAATTCGATCCTCTAACTAATAAATACTAAAGGTATAAATTCTTCAAGTAACTTTACTAAAGTAAATCTTCTCACAAAAGTTTTTTGTAGATTTTCTAAGTGTTTTGCTATACTTTGTTAATACATTCTTCCACTGAGTTGCAATCTTCATATTTTAACTGTAAAATATTTTTCTGAGTTGATCCAACTGTTTACGGAGAAGTTCCAACTCTGGGCTTTCGTCATGGTAATTCGCCATTCTCCTCTTTGTTTTTATTGGCGTATAAAATAATAATACACCATAGAGAAATGGAAAGAGTATTTCCAAGAAATGCTAACTATAGAAGAGAGACATATTAGAACACTAGAAGACGGAGCTGAAATAAACACTGAAGAACACATAAAGGAATTACTAATACTAATTACTAATATGTTTAATAAAGCCTTCCAGGAGGAAAAGATTCTTAAAGATTGGGAAGTAGGAATACTGTTTCCAGTATTCAAAAAAGGAGATAAAACGAAATGAACAAGCTATCGAGGAATTACAATTTTACCGACAATAACAAGGTTATACAAAAGTCAAAACTAAGGAAAATAACAGAAGCAACTAGAGAACGCACAATGCGGATTTAGAAAGGGAGAAGGAGTGCAAGATCACATATTTGTGCTAGAACAGCTAATAGAAAAATACACAACAGAAAAAAATATATGCAGCCTTCATTCACCTGGAAAAAGCATTCGACAGCGTTGCAAGAAAACAGTTTGAAAAATTCTAAAGAAGAGAGGAATAAATGGCAAATTGACAAAAGGTATAAAAAGCCTGTATGAAAATACACCAAACGTCGTGAGAAGTGGAAATAGACATTCCGAAGAGTTTGTAACTAAGGATGGACTTAGGCAAGGTGGGTCTCAGCCTCAGAACCAATTATGAAAAATATTAAAGGCCAGTAGCTAAGATGGGGTAGGAAAGAACAACCAAAAGAATATGGGAGGCAAGAGTACAACAGAAAAAAGGAAGAGGACGACCAAGAAAAACATGGAATAAATAAATAGAAGAGATTTTAAGAGAAAACGGATTGACATGGAGAGAAGGGAAAACCGTGGCAAAAAATTAAAAAGAAGGTGCCAAGTAAATTCATAGTAAAATTCCTTAAAACCTAACGGTAGAATAAGGTTTTGCTTATAATCATAAAACGGATCTTTGTAGTTTCTCTCTATTTACGGTAATACTTTTGGACTCTTTAGCAATGTATCGAAGGAGAGAATACTAAATGCACACGTGGTATCACACATATAGACCGTTTTATTATATATGTATTGCATCACCTTTTTTTGCTGTCTAAGCTACCTACAACTTTATTACCGGGTTGAACAGTCATTGTATTTGATTCTGAAATTGAATGTACTCTTTAATTATGATTGGATTAATGTTGCACCACTATACAAATTTTTAAATTTAGTTGCAATATTTTCCGAGGCCAATGGATGCTTCTGTGCGCTGTATGCATTTTTCTTTTACATATGCAGTAATGTTAAATATAGTATCTTTTTACAATACAATTTAACAATGTTTCGATCTTTATTCGTGGAAATATTTTTTACGAAACTATTGAGAACGGTTAATTCGTAGTACGGTTACGGTTATGTTCCTAGTAGCGTCAATATAACCAAAACGTAAATTTTGAATTTGCAAATATGTTATTAAGGGTCAAATTGAACTATAATGTGTAATAGATATTTAATAGACGGTTGTACTGTACTGTATATCATTAGATTATTTATTGTTAATTTATTGTGTTAATCTTCTTCGTGGCGGGATGTCTTAAATAAACTCGAATTTTTAAAAGTAAAACTTTAATACCGTTCCTCTACATTACAACGATTTTTCCTTCTATAACATAATTTTTGTTCACTTCTACCAACCTAACTATGATTAAGAACTAAAACGTAAGGCCCCAATTTCAAATTTGAATTTTATTACTACAATTATAATGCTATTCCCTTAATTTGGCGATTATTTTATTGATATTGTTGCTTTATTTTATTAATTTTTTAGACAAGTTGCATAGGTTTCGAACGATAATTTTTTGCTTAACACTATTATCTAAATTAAAATTCCTTTAATACGTTTGTAATTTTGCCACGTTCCAGTATATGTTTAATCAGGTAAACTATACCTAGTTATATAACATTTCATGTAAACACAAATATTTACCGTTTCTTTGTTTCAATACAAAAATGAAAGGTTACGTTTTATTGTTAATAACATGCGTTTACTAAGTGTTAAAAACTGAGAATGAAAGTGAACATATAGTTAAATAAAAAGGTCATTTTATAAACAACAGTATTTATATTAGATAGTAACTTTTCTTTAGGAAATTTCCAATAATTACCAATATTTATGCGTGTTTATAGAAAAACGTTAGTTTTTGAAAATCAATAATTTTCATATATCTGCAGGAAATTAGGTCACGATAAAGAACACGATTGTAAACTGTAAATTTAGATGCATGTTAATGTTTTATTGTAATGAGTATAAATTATTTTTGTATTTATAACGTTTACCAAAGAGTTTTAGTTTAATTACGTTTACGTCAGATTGCGTGTTATAGTTGAAATATAAATTAGATACAAATTGTAATTATTCATAACTATATGTAATATTATTTGTGTATTTTTACAGTTTACAATCTTACATGTGCATATATGCTCGATTTCATTATATTCTTTACATATACCTACATACAGTGATTCCTCCAGTAATTTCATTCATAATTCTATGTCCAAATTGTTTTTATTAAGCATAAAAACATATCGAATTTCGAAATAATTACAAGTGTTTAATAAGGTCAACATTAGTCACTAGCAACCAATTAAGTTTGCGCGTAATTTCCCCGGAGGTAATTTGACCGCAATGTCTCTCTTGCATCCGTACTTAAGTACTATCTAAGCATTCATAGGTCATCGATCGTTATAATCCCATAATTATTCAATTTATGAAAAATTCATTACATCGTCAAGGTGTAAAAAAACATCTCAAACACAGTGAACTTCCGGATAGTTTTCGATTTCGTTGTATACAGATCGTTCCTACAAACTACATTGTAAAATATTATAGATATTACTAATGTTTAATTCTAGACGGTAGTTGTTTATACGAAGATAATGAAGTTTTTAACAAACATGTTTATTGCTGGATAGAAAGTAATGTATTAATTATGAAAAGTAAATCAAATAATAAAAATGAAGAGATGATTGCGCTTATTCTTGTGATTACAACTATCTTATATAATATATGTTGTAAAACTTCAAGTACTTAAATTGATCGTCATGTTTGGAATGGTTTTGGCAAGTTTTTTATTTTTTCAGATATGAGATACGTTATCACTTGTGTGTGACGCAAGCAGAATATCTTTAAATATATTAATCTTCTTTAACGTAATACAAACTTAGAAGTTGTGCAATTTAATTAATTGTTTTGATTGATTTTATTATTTGTTTTTGTTTGTATTTTATTAGTTTGTCTAAAGAACACGTTCTATCAAGTATTTATTTAAAATTACAAAACATTTTTGACCAACTATGGTACCAACGGTACTGTGGTTTTATAAAAGAATGGCTGAATAAATAACATTGTTTTAATAGAATTATTTAATTTAGTAACTTTATTATGTTTTTTAAAAGTTGATTTTCGTTATTGCTTAATACATATGTATAATCTTATTGTTACAAATTTGTTGTCGTCAAATCTTTTTACATTGGTTGCAGACAATTTTTTTAAAGTAGATTTAAAAATCTTTAATTTTCCATTGTTAACCGATGCAGAGTAGAAATATTTCCCAAATAACTCAACAGATCCAAATCTTTTATGGACCGATTGGAGAGTAAATTATCTTCGCATTTTGGTATTTGTGCGTGACACAAAGCTTCTTCAAATTTTTGTTGTAATAAAACCTGTTTTTTTGTCTTCACTAGTACCTACATTATGAATCCTCAACATTGCGTTGTATGTAGATTTTGTCGAATTTGGTTTTTTTTTCAAAATATACTAACAGGTTTTCATTCGTTTTTCTTTACAACAATCATCACATTTTCGATAAGCGAAAGTATCCGATTTTTCAATACCAGACAATTCACTTGTATCACGACGTTTTGTTAATTTAACGCGAACAGCATAAATAACGTCTACAAATTTTGTTCTTCTGTAAACAAAGTTATTCCTCTTTGTACAAGGTGTATCGGAAATACTACTACAAACTCGAGTAGTTTCTTTGTGGTGTTAAATAAAATTTTTCTTTTCAAGATTTGGTCTAAAGTGGCTCAGTTTTGAGATATTTCCAATTAAAGTTTTCAGGCCGGTCCTGACTATTTAAACAAATGGAAATTATTTGTTGATTGCAACTATGCGGTAAATCATGAGTGTAAATGCGGAAAATGCCGTGAAACGTATTGATTTATTGTGTTAATTATTGTTTTTTTTAATTTTTTATCATCTACAAAATCAATTGTTAATAAAATAATTAAAACAGATAGTAATGTTTATTTGGTACTATTATTACTGACCTAGCTTAACAAAATTTACTTTGTGTACACGATCACGTTTATCTTTGGTTGTAACCAAAACAAGACTTCAGATAATTAAATGCAAAATTCAGCTTTCATAAAATAACACAATTTGTATTTATTTTTATTTTTGGTGTCAGCAAATCGCTGAGAAGAAATTTGCAGTTTATTTTTATTCGTGTCAACAGACTACAGACTACCGGTTCGTAATTTACGATTTATTTTGCTAAAAGTTTTTATGTTTTAAATGTTTTAATGGAACTTCAATTTTGACATTTTTTTGCTTGTATTTATGCTCTTAATTGCACCTGCTAAAATAACATCTAGTTATAATTTATACCTCATATTAAAGGCTCTATAAAGAGAATAGGAATAAATACAAATGTTTTATATCAAAATTTCAACGAAACAAAATTATTTCTCTATAGTAACAAAAGCATTTTTTTAATTTAAAAATAGTTATAGCGAATTAAAGAAAATTAAATTTAATATTTGATAAACACTAATAGAAAAAACTATGTGTGCAATTCGTAGAAAATCTGGTATTTAAGAACTGCTAATTTAAATTAACAAACAGTATACGATGTCTTCTTAAATGAACTACTGAAAAGCATCGAAACTTATTCTTTTAGGTTTAGGTTATGGAGGCGTTTTGAAAGTAATCATCAATTTAATTGTAAGAATATCGAGGGGGTAATTAGGGGAGCGTGGTGTATATTGGGACAATTTTTTTTTGTTAATAATTTATTCAATATTAGTTTTGAAATTTTGCTATGGAAGTATGTTATAATTGCGGATAGTTACTAAGTTATTGGCAAGGTTTTATATATAAAGACTGTAAGGTGTGAAAAAACCTCGGGTGTCCCGGTATATACCCCCTGTCCCATTGAAGACCATCTCTTGGTACATAGCGGGAGGCATGGTATACATGGGGACACCCATTTTTTAGATGTTAAAAATGATTTTTTATTAATAATAAAAATAAAATTAAATATAAAAAAAAGAAACAAAATATTGTCTAATTAAAGTAAAAAATTAACACTAAAAATAAAAAAAAACATAACTCTTTACTCTTTCTCTTCTAAAAGTTAAATGTTATATTTACTGAAGTCAAAATCAAAAACTAACTTTTTTATGGCCCTTTCTGTTCCAACATGGTAGTTTGGCTTTGGTAGCTTGCATACAACATCTTCTTTTTCTAATATATCTTCGTCTTTTTTTTTCGGGAAAGAAAAACTTTGAATTTTCAAATCTTAAGAAATTGACTTGAATCCTATTATTTTCTATTTTTTCTATTGGGCCAACATAATGTCTAATAGTTTTCTTAAGCACATATTGTATGATCACAAAATCAGTAAATTCTAGATCCCCTTCTACTTTCATTTCTTCTTTCTCGATGAAACTTTCATCACTAGAGTCTTCAAAAGGACCTCTTCATCAGAATCGCTGCTACTAGATGATTAAAACACTTTTCTTTTAACATTTTGAACCTTTTCATTCCTTTTGCTTCGAGTCTTCTTCTATTGTTTTTTAATTTCCTCTTTTTAATTTTTTTCAATATTTGGAGTATCAGTCAAAACTGTCGATATCTTTTTCTTTCTTCCTCTTCTAGTTTCCTTTCTTTCGACAGCTTCTAAGTGAGGTCTAACTAACTATGGTCAAATAAACGCATCTGAATTTTGAGTTGTAGTAGGTTGTCGTTTGCTACTGGATTTTTCAGAAGACCTAGCAGTTCCGCTGGTACTAGCTTGTTGTACATCAAGAGATTCCTCTAATTCGACATTAGGCTGTTGTTCATTGGGTTGTGTTTCTGCATGTCGTATCTCATCGTGTATCATAGGTCTGTCGGAGCTATGCCTGCTCTTTCGAATCCCTTAATAATATTGGACGGCGTAAAAACAGATGGAAACGACAGTCCTACAATTTCGCTCAGATTATACATGTTTAGTGGAATGCCTGGGTGATTTAACATCCATTGATCAACAGCTTTATTGTAAAATGTTTTAAACGGACCATAACAGCTTATGTCTAAGGGTTGGAGTTTATGGCTACAGTGTCAAAAGTTCTATACCGTTTTCTTTACAGAATCTTAATACACTATAGTCCAAATGGCTCTCATGATTATCTAACACCAACAGAATTTTATTATCTTGCCTGCACCTGACATCAACTACATATTCCAAATAAATTTTTAAATTTTTCGTTGTCATCCATCCACTCTTGTGGGCAGCTCCTCTGGACCCGGGCGATGCTCCGTTGAGCATATGAGCCCTAAAGTTCTTTAGTGGGAAAATGAAAAATGGGGGAATATATGTTCCATTTGCACATATTGTTGCACTTATTGTTTATGCTTTGAATTATATCTTCAGATATTGTGCTTTGTGTTAATTAGATTATAAACGATTTTCAGCTTAGACTGCGTCTTAAATAAACATTACTATAAGTACATCCTTTTTGTGCATCTAAAATCAGTTTTTTTTTTGTTTTTTCTGGAGTGTCAGTGTAAATTCTTGAAATTCCTGGCGTCCGTTTGCTTTTATTTTGTTTTCTAATGGCTTTGAAAAGGCCTTATTGATTATAGTGTTATTTTGGTATTATTCTTGGTGTTATTTGGTTTTTGATAACTACTAGAAGATTCGTACGTCATTTCAAATATTTATCTTGTTATTTTGAACTAAACTTTTATTATTTTCTTCTTATCAATATCGTTGTTTTGTTTTTCTTCATCTTTTTCTGTTGATCTATCATACTGCCTATTATCGTTCTCTATATGTTCGCCTTTCATGTTATTGTTGTTGTTTTTATTTTCTTTAGGTAAGTATTGATCCGTACGGCATTTGGAGTAAAATCCGCGTCACTAAAAACTAAGCGGTTGAATGGCCATATTCCAGTTTTGTCAAACTATTTATAATATTTTCGTTTGTAATAACTCTTAATTATGCGCGATGAGTTAGTTCGGGAATGTTTCTGACTGTTATTGTTTTACTGAAATTTGACACGGTCTAGTTATTGATCACTTTCATTGCTTTTTTATTTGACTTTGTAATGTCGATCTTTTTATAATGTGGACTCCGGCAGCCAATTTCTCTGAGTACAATTAAAAAACCTAATAATTGCTTGTTTGATGATGTTTTCTAGCGGAAATAAAAAAACACATATTTTGGCATAGGAAATTTATAGGCTGAATGCTCTCTGGGTTTCCAAGTTAGCAAAACGTGTTTATAAAGAAAACATTTGGATTTATAGGTTAGGATTAGGACCTTCGAACGTCTTTTTTCTTTAATAATAATTCTAAAATATGCAAAACACGTGTTTCGCCCAGGCGAAGAACTAATGGTAGGCAATCTAAAACCAGCTGTATTGCCCGGGAAATTTAAATCATTTAATATTTGCGACTGGAAAATCTTCCAAATGTTTTGCATGGGTTCATGCATTATTTCTATTAAAAATTTTATTATTGTTTTAATTCTAAAACTGTAATAACTACTCTGTATGAGCTACGCAATAGATAAGCGATATGTTTAATGTTTCAATATTTTTGTAATCTACGAACATTTTTTCTTGATTAAAATAATTTATAAGGAAGAATTGATTTTTTTTGTAGCACCTGCAACTTTTTGACAACGTGTTTTATTACAAGGTGTATAAAACATTAAATTTTTTGAACTAATACTATATTGATCTACAACTTTAGAAAAGTGATAGTTTTTCAGTTAGTGTAAATCTATGGATTGACGAGTGAGCGTAGTCCACGAGTGGGTCAAATTTACACATGTAAACTCACTTTTCTAACGTGTAGATCATGCTCGTTTTTTGAGTAATTGACGAAAATAACGCTATTTTGTTGACTTTAACAAAACATATGAGCAAGAAAAAAAAGTCAATCCAACGAGAATAATGAAATTTTACAATTAGTATCACAAGCAGAGTCAAGTTTATTATCTAAAAAGTACAAAGCAAATTACCAGTAGTTCGGTGGCTGGAGAAATGTGCAAAGGGACAAATGAAGATATTCAAATTGCGTACTGTGTTGAGAAGTTTTGTTTTATGTATAAGATTTTTAAACATTGTTAGGTGAAAACTCTTGAAGCTTCGTCACTATGATCAGTCTACTCGATGCTGAGAAGTACTTCACAAATAAATGAAAGTTCTATTGATGAATACTGTGAAGAAGTTTCTACAAAAAGCTCCTGGCGCTCTCTGCTTATGAAGGTAGTGTTAGCTGTATAGAGTTTGTCGGGCAGAAGAATTAGGCTATAAAAATAGAGAATGTAGAAGATTCCGGGCATATTTTGGTCATAACATTACAGACACGAAAACAAAGGAAAACGAGTCTTTACAGTTACATCGGAAATAAACAGAATTGATCTTTACAAAAAAAAATTGAATTTGATTTATATTTGATAGGCACGGTAAGTGGACAAAGCAACCAATCGGTATAAACACCTACAATTTACCAAACAAAATTGCTGCGTACTTAGGGCTAGCGGAGTCAAACAGTTTTACAGACCATTGCTTTCGAAGGACATCAGCGACCTTGCTGGCCGACAGTGACAGTAGAAGCAAGCGAAGTCTTTTTATATTATACAACGCAGGGTTGCTCTGCATCTGGAGCCGCTTTCCTGCTCCCATCCTCCAGGCCTTTCTATCGTTCCATTCTTTGTCCTCTAGTCCTCTGGCCTCCTTCGCTATCTTCACCCCTTTGATCCATTTTTTCTTGGGCCTTCCGCGTTTTCTTCTCTCAGGTGGTACCCACTTTATCGCCTTCTTCGGCCATCTCTCGTCCTCCATTTTCTGTACATGCCTGTACCAGATAAGTTGTTTTTTCTCCACTTCCTCTATAATAATCCTCTCCACATCGAGTTGTTCTCGGATGTCTATATTTCATATTCTCTCTGTTCTTACGAGGTCGCAACTTTTTCTCCAGTACTGCATCTCTGTTACCAACAGGCGGGGCAAACTGTTCTTCCTCAGCTGCCATGCTTCTGCGGCGTAGGTGATCACACTTTGTACTAGGGTCGAGTACATTCTCTTTTTGGTATTATTTGATATTTTCTTGCTTTATAGTATGTCGTTTAAGGATCGTGTGACCGTCTTGCCTTTATTTATTCTACAATTTACTTCTTCTTCGCTATCTCCTTTTTTGTTTATGATTATTCCCAGGTATTTGTAGCTTTCGACGCCTCTGAGGGTCATTGTTTCCAGTTGCAGATCTTCAATTTTGTCATTCTCTCTTACCAAATACTCCGATTTGTTAATATTAATCTTTAGTCTGGCTTTCTGGTAGTATTCGTTTAACTTTTTGACCATATAACTGAGGTCGTCCGCGTCTTCTGCTATTACTACTTGGTCGTCCGCGAAGAAGAGAGTATACAGTTTATCATCACCGACCTTCAGTCCCATGTTTCTGCATTGGCGTCTCCATTTCTCCAATATTCTTTCCAAATATATAGTAAAGAGTGTAGGGGATTACTCACAGCCCTGTCTAAGCCCCTTATGTACGTGAAAGCTTTGCAAGAACTGATTTCTTAGTCGTACCCTCGTAGTGTTGTCCTTGTAGAGATTTTTTGTCGCATTTATTAACGTAGAGTTTACATTGAAGTTTGTCAATTCATTAAAAAGGTTTGCAATAGGCACGCTATCGTAGGCCTTTTCTAAGTCAATAAAACACTTCTCTGTCCTTCTCCGAGCGCTTTTCTACTACTTGCTGTATTGCAAAGATGTTGTCGACTACTGACCTTCCAGCCCTGAAACCACTTTGCTCGTCTCCTATTATTCCCTTTATGTCCGCTTCTATGAGAATTTTCAAAACTTTGCTGTATAACCTACCCATTGATGATATGACGGAAATTCCGCGATAGTTGGCAGGATTATTTTTTGAGCCTTTCTTATGTATGGGCGTGGTATACGATGTCCTCCACTCTTCTGGAATCTTTTTATTGCTTATACACCGTTGAAAGAGTTTGATGAGCATATGGTGTAATTTGCCCGGCGCGTACTTTATTAATTCCGCATATATTCCTCCTGGACCAGGGGACTTATTTGATTTTAAGGATTTCAGTGCTGTTTCTAGGTGATCCATTTTTAACACCAGTTCTGTGGTGGCTATTATATTGGCTTGTGTTTGAGTATGGAGGTTGGGTCTATCTTCTATTAGTAGTTGTTCAAAGTAGATTTTTCCATTCCGATATATTAATCAGTGATATCGCGCAGGATTTATTCTCTGATTTCCTGGTTTCATTTATAACTTTCCACGCTTCGGAGCTTTTGAATCTCCCAACGTATTTCTCGATATAATCACACTTGTCAATTCAAATTTTATTCCTGCTTTGTGCTATTTCTCGCTTCACTTCCCGGTTCATTCTTTTATAAGTTTGGTAGCTGTGTTGGTCTCCTGTTGCTCAGCAATAATTTGTACAGTCGTTTCTTTTCCTCGATTTTGATTGCAATGTTTCCATCCCACCAGTATGGTTTCCCGGGTGTCTTCTTCTTGGGTAACCATAACGCTTCCTTTGCCGCTTCATTTATGCATGCTTTTATAGGTTCATATTCTTCTTCCACTGTCCTTCTCAAGGTTTTTATCTTCTGTCTACTCTTCTTCGATATAGGTATGCAGTGCTTTCTTCATATATACTATGAAGATTGAACCGTTCTTCCGTTATTTCTCCTCTATTCTCATTCTCTTCCCTGTTATTGCTTCTTCGATAAGGTAAGTATACCGTAGAAGTAAGCAGATGATGATCCGAGCCACAGTCATATCCTCTTTTTAGTCTGACATCTAGAACTTTCAGGCGCGTCTTTTGTTTTATCACGAAATAGTTAATTATTGACTTTATATCTCTGGTATATTGGTACCACGTGTACTTACTGCCAACACCTGACCGTTCCATGCTGATTTTACAGAGCGATTTCAGGATATTTTAAATATGAATATACCAAGCTGGATTTTAGACCCTTTCGCAAATGCAGATACAGCAGAATCATCAAATTTAAAAGAACTCACTCACAACTAATAAAGAATTAAAAGTAAAATTCAGAAATGGATACGAACAGTTCTGGCTTCAAAAATCAATATCAGCTCTTCACTCTGGAGTGTGGGAAATAGTAGAGAAACTTTTAATTGCGTTTCTTTCATTATTTTGGCTGAGCGTGGGTTTAGTGCAGTAGCTAATTTACTGTCTAAGAAAAGAGATGCAGATCACTGAGCGTGGTGATGCTAACTAAATTGAAACCCGACATTAACAAATTGTTAAAACTCCACCAGTCTCAACAATCGCATTGATATTTATGTTTCTTATCGAATTTTATTTTTTTTTTATAATTTTTTTTCCAATTTTTATTAATCGTTTTGTCTTTGTGCAGTGCCCCAGTGCGAAATGCTCCAGCTATTGTCTTTGTCTAAATTAAATGTTTTTATTATATGTTTTTGCATTTTTAATTAAAACGATTAGAGAGAGAGAATTAATTTTTAATTTGTGATTATATTAGACATAAAATTGGTATAATTAACACTTATGTAAAAGGGGGCGTTGGATTTTTTTTCTTGTAAAGGGGGCGGTAGTCCAAAAAAGGTTAGAAACCTATGTTCTAGTGTAATATTTAGGAAATTGTTTATTGTTAGTTTACGCTAAGAAATAAAATGAATAAAAAAAGTGTGCGTAACTGAAATAGTGAAGAAAAGTGTTACTAACAAGAAATGTTCATTAGGTGTATTCAGTAATTTCAAAGCTATTGAATTGTCTGTATAGTTCAGAATATCTTGAATTCTGTGGCTAATAAAATTGCATTCTAACATTTGTTTTTTTTTTTAATCATTTTCAAATGAACATATGACTAAAACGTGTTATTAATCCAGTCAAGTGTAGTGTTACCTATTTCTCAACTTAAATGTGTAACCTTGTCTGTACTTTAATCACCAATTAAGAGTGAACTACTAAGAGAGAACAAGCCATTTGTACTACACTACTTTACAATGTGTAAACGACTCGTTGTTAAAAGCTATTGTTTGTTGGTGATGCATTTATCATACATATCGTCAATGATTTAATAGTTACTATGATGATTAACTTTTATTCACGAAACGAAATTTTTATTTAAAATGTATAAAAATGTTTTGTTTTTCGACGTCCGGAATGTATTTTATTGATCTTTAAATACTTGGCAATCGGACCCAAAATATTTGTTACTATTGTTGGTTTAGAAAAATCTTTTAGGATTCATTTTTATGTTTTTATTTGGTTAACTTTCGCTTAGCGAGATTACACGTTCCTGTTAGATGATATATACTAATTTAATTTTTTTGCAATTTTCAGTTTTATTTAATCGTAGTAAAAGCTTTTTCTTCACCTATTACTTAACAACAAACAAATTAAAAGTGCTTTCTGCAATAATAAAAGCGCTAACAATAAGACTATCATCGTCCGTGTCTGGATTTTAAAAAATAAGTTTGAGGAATTTGATAAAAATTATAGAACTAAAAATCGTTACTTAATGTAAAATAAAATTTTTAATAAATACTTTCAGATATAAATAATCAGATTGCTTGTTTCTTAGCAGTATTTTTTATTACGAGCTATAAAGCTGAGTGTTAATCAATATTGGTGGTTTATTTTCCCAAACAGCTTTGATAACAATGTTATTATTTTTCTTATCACAGCAACGAACCTCTGGATACATATTTTTTAAAATAATCTATTTGGAGCATAATGAAGGATTTTTAAAAATAAATTGACATGAGTTATCATCAAACGCCAAAATTGATGTGACTGCATCCTTGTGGCGAATAACCTGGTAGTATGGTGTTTATTTAACACAATATTTTGTATTTTCAATTATTGTTGCTACACCGAAGGAATTAATGAAAATGACAGAAAACTTGTTTTGAATGTTTTTGTATTTAGCGCCAAGTTATGCAAAATCATCCTTGGCCGCGTTTAATAAGTAATTTCATTGTTGATATTATTGTCGATGAAATTACTTTATAACGATACATTCGTTTTTCTTTATCACACAAATCCCTATGTTTGATAATGCTTAATTTACATATTGTTTACACAGCCGAATTTCAAAACAGTAAACAATACGTATTATATACACCTAAATCGTTATAAATATTTCAATAACTGTGTTTTTCGGTTGGTTGATTTAGTTCATTATGCGAGTTGGTTGTTGCTTTTTAAAATTTTCTGATTTGAGGTTATTTTAAGAATCGTCAAGGTTACGTTATCGTCGCACCGTGATGCATTTAACATAAAAATCATGAAAATGTAGTCAGTATCTTTGGGGATAAGTAGTTTGACCTAGATTTTTATTGAATAAAAGTCGCTTAACTATTCAAATTTACAAATTTGCGATTTTATCATATTTAAGTGCAACGTATCCATAATAATCAATGAACGTTTTTAAACAATACTTACTGTTTATCGTATGCAACACATTGCTCATTGCACTGGGGAAATTTCCTATATAGTGACAAACCGCAACTTCCGCCGAGTATTGTTGTTTCTGTCTGGCTGGCGTCTAAGCGAATAAATATTTCCACGTAGATTTATTTTCCTATTAATGATTAAATTCCCTTTGTGGCCAAAAATTGTTCATAGTTGTGTTTTTGATTCGTCAAAGAATGTAATAAAATAAAAAGGACGATTTAAAAATATCACCGAATGACGCAAATAGATGTAGTCGTAAGCATGTTTTTTTGTTATAAATTTTGGCATAAATTATGTTGGTTCAATGTGCATAATTGATTTGACAAATTGATTACCATAATGATCCGTATTTAATTAAAAACATGCTGATGGATATTTAGAAATCGTTAAGTAAAAATTGTGATGAATGCGAATACCAGACGATTGAACTGTTATAATTTTTTGCGCTTAGTCTATAATTCACATGGTACAGTTTGCTCGTGTTTTAATGTAAACAAATAAATTATGAATGTTTATCGACACTGATACACCATAAATTTCAAGGACGAATTCAATAGTGTGATTTGCACGTTTTTTTTAATGCAGTAGATGTCACTGCATTTTAAGATGCAGATTTAGGTAGATTTGTTAGATGACATTGAAGAAACAAAAATAATTTTACATTCTAAAAAGTACCAAAGTGCTTATGTAAAACATTTTTTTATTATGTTTATTTTCGGATCTATTCAAAATTCTGTATGACCTATGCAACTGTCCACATGAAACCTGTTATGTAATTTTTGTTTATTGGAAAGTATTAAAAAAATCTAATTTAAATTTTTTTGTCATTTACGGTGAGTTAAAGTTAATGTGTAAAACATTTATAAGTTTATCTGATGCATGTAAATTGTATCGACAATAACTACTTTAAATTTAAATCGTTACGATGACCATTTTTTGGATAATTAGTAAAAATGTTTATTTTAAGCATGTCTGTGCTGTTCACAAGGCGCAATATTCATAAAAATCAAATCTATTCTATTTTTTTTAAATATGCTATACGTACTTAGTTTAAAAAAATTATTAGTTTCACAATCTACATCGATAAAACAGCAAAAGCTTTTCTCGGTAATTTGTTAAGTAAAAATCTATCCAATTTTCCAAAAAATTTTTTTGGAAAATAATTTTTTTGTCGCTGGAATTTCATTTTCTCGTTTTAAACATTTTTTTGGAATAAATTTAATTAGGATTTGATATCTGATTTTATTGCATTTATCTATGACGGCGGAGAGGTTAAGACAGTAATTTTTTGCGTATCGTATCTTTGAATTTACACGTAACGATTTGGATTTTAAACACTTCAAATGTAAATAATGACAAATAACTACAAAAACATAATGAATTGAATTTGTTAATAAATAAACGTTGATTACATCTGTATTTCGATCTTCAATTACGTCTTAAGGAAGATTTGCGCCTCTAAGTATCAAATGCTACCGTAGATATCAAAGCCTAATTCGCACGTGCGACCAATTTATATCACATCAAGTGAATAATTTTTATTCGATTAAAATACTACTAGCGGGTGGTTAACTTCTCCAAAATATGTACACAGATTTGAAATCTTTCCAGATTTTTAGGGATTTTTGAAAATCTTTAAAGATTTTTGGGGATTTCTGAAAATCTTTGTAGATTTTTGGGGATTCTTGAATATGTTTGAAGATTTTTAGAAATCTTCAAGGATTTTTGATCTTTGATTATTTTTACGAACTGAAAGGAATTTTTTTAAAGATTACAGGAGATTTGGCGGGAATTTAAGCTATTTTAAGAGATTTTTTTATATTTTAAACCTGGTTGCCCTATTTTTGGTAATGTTATTGATTGAAACTTTACTATTCGAACAACGATTTCTGTAAAGTAATGTAATTAATTGAAAAATAGAAATTTCAATTAAATTAGGAGTTAGAAAGCAACTCGCAAAAAAAAACAATAAAAATTATCCATAATACTTATATTACGACAAAGTTTTTTCAGAGCCTTAAATTTTTTACCAATTTTAAGTTTATCTTGTCGCTTTACAAAAAAAGTATCGTTGCACAATGAAATCTATTGGACCATAAAAAATATATTTCTATTTGGTCTGGTTGAGCATCATCAATATTTGATAAATTTTCGTCATCCAGATTTGAAGCAAATTCTTCTTGGATTCGTAATTATCTTCCGACTCACTAGTACTTTCTAAGCAATTGTTATTTCTTCGTCCGATTTTTCGTTTCTTGTCTCGCATTTTTGTTTTAAGGGAAGAAGTACCAAATTTAGAATTATTTTTTAAACCTCTCACTCTTAAAAGGCGATCATTGCTTACTTTTAGGTTTCCACTAGTTTGAAAACGCCAAATGATTGTTGCTTTTTTAACAATCGTAATTTTTTCTGTATTTAGCGTTACTTAGGGCATCACAGTATTATCTGAAGTTTTTTTATTTACTAATCTCCTGTGAAGTTCTCTGGCAAATTCATATGATCCGGAAGGAAAACTAGAATCTCGGTTAATAGTAAAAGGATTTGGAATTATATCAATGGATTTCCGAATTTTTTTGTCGTAATTAGAAACATTCGCCAAAGTTTTAGTGTTTTCAAACATAATTCGATGACCTATTTCTAGCTCGTTGGCCCAATTCAGGAAGAGTAGAAAACTGAGTAACATGGTGTTTAGACATTTTTCCCACACGGTTTGTGGTACCTTTGACATATGGTAGATAAGCCATAGTTACTGGTTGCTACACATATTCCGCTGTTACTCCGACTAACATCTTGGTTAAGTCAAGATTCGAACCCTTTTGAAGATTTTGGGGTTGACATGAGGAAACAGCACTATTTACTACAAAATTCACTACTTGTAATTTCTTAGAAGGGTGATGATGAGACAATCTATTTAAACATCTATCTGTATGGGTAGGTTTTCTATTAACTGAATGTGATAACGAATCATCTTCATTTCGATTAACTAAAACGTCCAAAAATGGTGAAGAGGAGTTCTTTTCTAATTTCCTGGTAAAACGAATATTTTGATGTATTGAATTTATATGACATAGAAACTTGTTGAGCGTAGAAGGACCATGGGGCTAAATGAGAAAGGTGTCATCACTGTATCTGTACCAGCACTTGAGTTTTAGATAAAATCTGGATAAAGCATTTTTCTCAAAATATATCATAAATATATTAGCAACAATCGGTGAAAACGTAGAACTCATGACGGCTCTATGTTTGTGAGTAAAATCTTTTCATGAAAACTAAAATTATTATTACACAATATTCTTAGGCGTAAATGTTTGAAATTTGCTGACCTAGTGAAAGTACTATGTGAATTTTTAAGCAAAAATGTTTTTCATTACAGTTTTTGATTATACATGTTTTGGACATCACTTTTCGGATTTTTACTTTTAGCAAAAAACCTCTGAATCTATTGTATTAATGCATTTGTAAATATTTTGAATACCTATATATTCTAATTTCCCACAATTAATTTACTATGTTAGATTGAAAAAGTAAAAACTAGTACAAATAATTTTTTTTTAAATAAATATCACGTGTTGGACATTTGTGTCACGTGTGGGACGATTTTTCTGATTTTAAGAAAAAGAAAACAATTGCTTATTAATGATGAAAAACATTATTTATTATTAATTCCACAAAATCTCTAAAAACAATTATAAATTATAAAAAATGTTCTATTTTAACAAACAAAAAAAATAATAGCAGGGTTGCTGAAAGTTTTGTTGTTAAGTTGAATATGTAATTTCAGAACTCTTCAAATTTATAAGGACCTCTACTATTCGCAAAAATTGGTGCAGAAATAACTTTCACTATTTCTTCATATCTGTAAGCTATTTCATCTCGATGTATAGGTCATTTGAAATATTCTCCTATTATTGATTCTTCTATTATGTTTATATAAAATGTGTCATCATTTTCTGTTCCTTTTGTAATTTCATCTGAACGGAATTTGCCTTTATAATTAACATTAAACCATTTTCCATCTTCTAGATCTTCATTCGGAATTAAGTTTTCTAAATTTTTAGATTCAAAAGTGAAACTTTCTTTCGAAAGACAATGGGTTCTGCAAGCTGTTTCTTCTATTGAATTGAATTAAATGGAAACACGATATTTTTTTATATATAGAGTATCCATATGATCAACAATCCTTTTTTTCATGCGAAGTAGTAAAATATTTCCAACTAAAACTTTTCAAACTTTTCAGTTACCATACAAGGCAGTTCAGCCAGATACTTTTTTTAAAAGTTTAGACTCAGGGCCATTACTCCATATCTTCTATGTACCTATCTTAAAAATTTATTGGGAAAGATTTTTTATGAAAACAAAAATAATGTCTGTCTTTATTTGTGATATCTGAACATATGAGGTATGCCGACAGCTAACATTAAAAAAAGATTCTTTGAATAAAAAAGTACACTTGTTCGCGACTAAAAAGCATTTTGTACCTGGTTTTAATACTCACAGGAAAGTCAATTAGCAAAATTCTTACATTTTTCAATTCTTACATTTCAAATTCAAAAACAAAACTGTGGAATCCAGTTTTGATTTCAAAAGGACAAAATGATAGTTTTCTATGTGCCTCAAAAAATAGAGCTGTAATACTACTCTTAACATTACATGACAACGACGAAGTGGACCCCGACACCCAAGAGCTCAAGATTATCCTGGACTACAACGTAACAAAAAGCGGAGTGTGTAGACAAAATGTGTGGCACTTACTCAGTTTCTAGGATAGCGAAGAGATGGTCTTGCGTGGTTTTTTGTCTAATGAAGATTGGAGGCATAAACGCTAATGTTTTTTATTCAAACTTGCCTGTTCAACAAAAGCTTTTACACTTCGATGAATTTTCTTAAAAAAATTGTTGTTTAGCTTGATGAAAAAGCACTTTATCTTCAGATCAAATCTCATTCGACTTGTTCAACTAAGAAAAGAAGAAGGTGTCGTTCCAAAACGCGGTGTATGTGGGTCATCTGTATTGGGGAAGCATTATCTTTAGTGTTGTCATTCTCAATCTTTTACATTCAAAACCCATTCTGTGGTTGAGGTTCTCTGCGAACATTACAAAATTCAACATAGTGATGACAAATAGCTCGATGAAATTCTTGAATTCATTTTTTAATTTTCTTAAGTTGCTTGTTTTTTGTTCATTCAAATATTTTATTTTAGTTCTGTAATATATTATCTTAACATTTACATAAAGAAAAAACCGTTAACTTGATAAATAAATAACACCTCGTTGAAAGAGAGTTGGTGGAGCCATATCATGCATGAACCACATACCACGTCGTATTATCAAAGTTAAATCTAATCTAAAGCTCTAGCATATTGTTTGGAAAGAGAAATAAAGTTCTCCAGTTAACCTTCTTGACAATACAAATGGTCAAGGGATAAATCAGTATACAGGTTAATGGAGATCAAGGAAAATCTTTGGAAATTGTTGAAAATCTTTGAAAATCACTGCAAATCTTTAGAAATTATTGGAAATCTTTGAAAATCATTGCAACTCAACTGGCTAATACACATCCGTGAGTCAATGTCGCCCACGTAGGTCGGTATTAGAATAATAATTTAGGAAAGTTTATTTATTTTTTATGTTAAAATAACATATCGATATACAGAGTGCTATATTTTTGAACATTTTAAGTTGTCATTTAAAGAAATAAAGTTTACTCTTGAAACGCCGGGTTGTTAAGGACAACATTTTCTGTCCAATTTATAGTAGTTTTTGAACTCTTTTAGACTATTTCTGGACAATAATAAAAATTGACAACATCTCAGCGTTCAAAGTTTCAGATAATTTAGTATTCATTTTGTTAGTCACCTGCACGTGTAACAAGCCCACTTACTACACTAAGAGATTTTATTGTTCTTCAAACTGCCTTACCAAAGGATTGTGGACTTGCATATGGAAACTCAGAAGTATTTGAAGAATTAGGAACATCTGATGCAAGTTATTTAGTTTTTTTTCCTCTTTCAGTTCTTTTTTTTTCAACCTTTTCTTAAATTTTTTGATTTTATTAGCATTTGTTGAAGAAATTTTGTCTGAATAAAACTAAAATTAAATATGATTGAGAAAATATAAAAAATAGTGAAAACGAAAGTACACATTAAAGAAGTAAATTTTGAAAACTGAAATACTAGACAAAAAAATAATAACAAAGTACAATTTATTATGTCAATTGGTACATTTCGTTTCGTCTTATTTAATATTTTTATTTCTTAAACTAAATGCTAGCGGACTGATGCCTTGATTTTCTCTTAGAGATTTTGATGTATCTTTCGTAATGTTTACAAAATCACACAGATTTGTAATCTTTCCAGATTTTTAGGGATTTTTGAAGATTTTTGAAAATTTTTCAAGATTTTTGGGGATCTCTGAAAATCTTTGTAGATTTTTTGGGGATTCTTGAATATGTTTGAAGATTTTTGGAAATCTTCAATGATTTTCAGGGATTTTTAAAAATCTTTAAAGCTTTTTGGGAATTTTTAAAAATTTTTGATAATTTTTAGGAACTAAAAGGGATTTTTTTAAAGATTACAGGAGATTTGGCGGGAATTTAAGCGATTTTAAGAGACTTTTTTATATTTTAAACCTGGTTGCCCTATTTTTGGTAATATTATTAATTGAAACTTTTACTATTCGAAGAACGATTTCTGTAAAGTAATGTAATTCATTGAAAATAGAAATTTCAATTAAATTAGGAATTAGAAAGCAACACGCAAAAAAACAATAAAAATTATTCATAATACTTATATTAGGACAAAGCTTTTTTCATTAAAATTAAGTTTTTTACCAATTTTAAGTTTATCTTGTCGCTTTACAAAAAAAGTATCGTTGCACAATTAAATCTATTGGGCCATAAAAAATATATTTCTGTCTGGTCTGGTTGAGCATCATCAATATTTAATAAATTTTCGTCATCCCGATTTGAAGAAAATTCTTCTTCAGCATTGGAGCTTCCAGACGATTCATAATTATCTTCCGACTCACTAGTACTTTCTAAACAATTGTTATATTTCTTCGTCGGATTTTTCGTTTCTTGCTTCGCATTTTTGTATTAAGGTAAAAAATGCCACATTTTTAATTATTATTTTTTAAACCTCTCACTCTTAAAAGGCGATCATTGCTTAATTTTAGGTTTCCACTAAGCCAAATGATTGTTGATTTTTTAACAATCATAGTTTTTCCTGTATTTAGCGTTGTTTTTATATCATGTTCTGTATCTATTTTGCTTTAATCTGTAGAGTGCCCTGACTCGAATATTCACCTTTTAATAAATTCAAATTTTGTTCACAATTTTCTTCGTTTGAATCAAGTATCTCCTCTATGCCTATATTAATAACCGAGTTTTCATTCGAATCATCTGAAAATAGTTTTATAAATTTAACAATTAATTAATTAATTGGTAAAGAAGGCATTTCCTTAATATTTCATATTTTAAGTGTCAATATGAGAATGTGTTAAGTAGTCTTGAGGAATGAATCTTGTTTAAAATGAAATTTATTTGGTTATTGTTTAAGTTTAAAACTAGGAAAGTATTTTATTAGTTGTTAGTTATTAGTATTATGTTACTTTTAAATATGGTTTTCAACCAAAAAAAATAATGTTTTAAAATGAGCATAATCAGTACTTTGTTCAATGTTTTCTTCAAGAATATCATTAAATTCTGAGGCATTTAGAATAGGTAGTATCTGTAGTATCTGGTAGTATCAATGCCTAAGAACGCTAAGACCAAAAAAACTGACTTAATGTTTTCTAAGGCTTTGTTAATAGTGGAACTAATGTCAGCCTCTAGGGCTTTACAGTATTATGTGGAGTTTTTTTATTTCCTAATCTCATGTGAAGTTCTCTGGCAAATTCATATGATCCGGAAGGAAAACTAGAATCTCGGTTAATAGTAAAATGATTTTGAATTATATAAGTTTTAGTGTTTTCAAACATAATGCGAGGACCTATTTCTAGCTCGTTGGCTCAATTCAGGAATCTTGGTTAATTCGAGATTTGAACCTTTTTGAAGATTTTGGGGTTGACATGAGGAAACAGCACTATTTACTACAAAATTCACTACTTGTAATTTCTTAGAAGGGTGATGATGAGACAATCTATTTAAACATCTATCTGTATGGGTAGGTTTTCTATTAACTGAATGTGATAACGAATCATCTTCATTTCGATTAACTAACACGTTCAAAAATGGTAAAGAGGAGTTCTTTTTTAATTTCATGGTAAAACGAATATCTTGATGAATTGAATTTATATGACATAGAAACTCGTTGAGCGTAGAAGGAAAGAAAGAAAGAAAGGTGTCATCAATGTATCTGTACCAGCACTTGAGTTTTAGATAAAATCTGTATAAAGCTTTTTTCTCAAAATATTCCATAAATATATTAGCAACAATCGGTGAAAGCGTAGAACTCATGGCGGCTCTATATTTGTGAGTAAAAACTTTTCTTGAAAACTAAAATTATTATTACACAATATTCTTAGGCCTAAATGTTTGAAATTTGCTGACCTAGTGAAAGTACTATGTGAATTTTTAAACAAAAATGTTTTCCATTACAGTTTTTGATTATACATGTTTTGGACACCACTTTTCGGATTTTTACTTTTAGCAAAAAATCTCTGAATCTATTGTATTAATGCATTTGCAAATATTTTCAATACCTATATATTCTAATTTCCCACAATTAATTTACTATGTTGTTAGATTGAAAAAGTAAAAACTAGTACAAATATTTTTTTTTAAGTAAACATTACGTGTTGGACATTTGTGTCACGTGTGGGACGATTTTTCTGATTTTAAGAAAAAGAAAACAATTGCTTATTAATGATGAAAAACATTATTTATTATTAATTCCACAAATCTCTAAAAACAATTATAAATTATAAAAAATGTTCTATTTTAACAAACAAAAAAAATAATAGCAGTGTTGCTGAAAGTTTTATTGTTGAATATGTAATTTCAGAACTTTCACTATTTCTTCATATCTGTAAGCTATTTAATCTCGATGTATAGGTCATTTAAAATATTCTCCTATTTTTGATTCTTCTATTATGTTTATATAAAATGTGTCATCATTTTCTGTTCTTTTTGTAGTTTCATCTGAACGGAATTTGTCTTTATAATTAACATTAAACCATTTTCCACCTTCTAGATCTTCATTCGGAATTAAGTTTTCTAAATTGTTAGATTCAAAAGTGAAACTTTCTTTCGAAAGACAATGGGTTCTGCAAGCTGTTTCTTCCATTGAATTGAATTGAATTGAATGGAAACTCGATATTTTTTTATATATAGAGTATCTATATGATCAACAATCCTTTTTTTCATGAGAAATAGTAAAATATTTCTAACTGAAATTTTTCATACTTTTCAGTTACCATACAAGGCAATTCTGCCAGGTACTTTTTTAAAAGTTTAGACTCAGGGCCATTACTCCATATCCTCTATGTACCTATCTTAAAAATTTATTGGTAAAGAAATTTGATTAAAACAAAAATAATGTCCGTCTTTATTAGTGATGTCTGAACATATAAGGTATGCCTGACAGGTAACATTAAAAAAAGTATCTTTGAATAAAAGTACACTTCTTCGCGACTAAAAAGCACTTTGTACCTGCTTTTAATACTCACAGGAAAGTCAATTAGCAAAATTCTTACATTTTCCAATTCTTACATTTCAAATTCAAAAACAAAACTGTGGAATCCAGGTTTTTTTTTATTTCAAAAGGACAAAATGATACTTTTCCATGTGCCTGAAAAAAATAGGGCTGTAATACTACTTTCAACATTACATGACAACGACGAAGCGGTCCTGACACCCAAGAGCCCCAGATTATCCTGAAGGTATCGTTCCAAAACGCTGTGTATGTGGGTCATGTGTATTCGGGAAGTATTATCTTCAGTATTGTCATTGCCAATCTTTTACATTCAAAAACCATTCTGTGGTTGAGGTTCTCTGCGAATATTACAAAATTTAAGATAGTGATGACAAATAGCTTGATGAAATTCCTGAATTCATTTTTTAATTTTCTTAAGTTGCTTATTTTTTTGTTCATTCAAATATTTTTTTTTAGTTCTGTGATATATCATCTTAACATTTACATAAAGAAAAAACCGTTAACTTGATAAATAAATAACACCTCGTTGAAAGAGAGTTGGTGGAGCCATATCATACATGAACCACATACCACGTCGTATTATCAGAGTTAAATCTAATCTAAAGTTCTAGCATATTGTTTGGAAAGAGAAATAAAGTTCTCTAGTTAACTTTCTTGACAATACAAATGGTCAAGGGATAAACAGCTGTATAAATCAGTATACAGGTTAATGGAGATCAAGGAAAATCTTTGGAAATTGTTGGAAATCTTTGAAAATCATTGGAAATCTTTGGAAATCATTGCAATTTAATTGGCTAATACACATCCGTGAGTCAATATCACCCACTTAGGTCGGTATTAGAATAATAATTTAGGAAAGTTTATCTTTATGTTAAAATAACATATCGATATACAGAGTGCGTTATATTTTTGAACATTTTAGGTTGTCATTTAAAGAAATAAAGTTTACTCTTGAAACGTCGGGTTGTTAAGGACAACATTTTCTGTCCAATTTATAGTAGTTTTTGAACTCTTTTAGACTATTTCTGAACAATAATAAAAATTGACAACATCTCGGCGTTCAAAGTCTCCGATAATTTAGTATTCATTTTGATAGTCACCTACACGTGTAACAAGCCTACTTACTACACCAAGAGATTTTATTGTTCTTCAAACTGCCTTACCAAAGGATTGTGGAGTTGCATATGGAAACTCAGCAGTATTTGAAGAATTAGGAACATCTGCTGCAAGTTCATTTTTATTTATTTATTACAAAAACAAAATTAAATATGATTGAGAAAATATAAAAAATAATGAAAACGAAACTACACATTAAAGAAGTAAATTTTGAAAACTGAAATACTAGACGAAAAAACAGAAACAAAGTACAATACTTTTGGGGATAAAATTTTTTAATTTTTTTTCTTATTGAAACTTTACAAACGAGGGAAATTAAATGTGATCTAGGAACTCTTATAAGGCTTGTTGTTTCAGTAAAAATATCTTTAATTAAAGCTTAAATGGGAGACGTGAAACGCGAACGGTTTCTTTGATTTATTATGTCAATTGGTACATTTCATTTTGTCTTATTTAATATTTTTATTTATATTAAACTAAATGCGGACTGATGCCTTGATTTTCTCTTAGAGATTTTGATGTATCTTTCGTAATGTTTACAAAATCAGGTTGCAGCTGAAGGCTACTGAAGTATTCGTGCAGCCATCACATTATTTGAAATCGCAAAGAATTGATAATTCTATTTCTAAGGTGGTCTAGTGTTGTGAGCGTATGGGGTTACTCTAAGGATTATAACGCCATACAAGAATATTTGCGCGTAATGTTAACGGATTTTTTTAATTATTTTGTAAACTGTCGCAGGATTTGCCTACCCAATACTAAATCAAAATTCCGTTTTATTAAAAAATGATTTAAATCATACACAAATGGTTTAATTACAACAGTTCTTAAATAATCATATACTTGTAAGTTTTTTCGATAATAAGATTACTTCTTTTCTTAATCGTTTTTAATGTATGAATAAAACTACTTTACGGTCGTGTTTGCTACTTTTTATCTTTATTATCAATGTTTCTTTTATTATTTTGCTGTGTACTTAAGTTGATTATCTGTTGATTTTATTTTGAAAATAAAATCTTCTGTTGAACATTTCTAGGCTTCTCAAAATTCAAATCAAGAAAGCACAATCATAACTACTACTAATTTGAACGTTTTTTTATTAATTTAATTAATTAATGGTTAATTAACAAACTTGAGCATAATAACGAATGCTTAATTAGATTGAACTACAGATTTATTTTGAATTCAAAATTAATATTCTAATTTATCACGCATTCTGTATTAGATACTTTCAAGGATTTATACGACAAAATTAATTTTTTATTGCAGTATCTACGTTTTAATATGCCATAACTTTGAAGTTAATTACTACATTACTGATAATTTAAGGAACAAAGACTTTTCTTCTTATTCATTTAGTTAATTATAATACAATATTTGACTCTTTTATCAACGATCTTTTCTGTTTGGCAAAGTAACAATTTAGATTCTGTATCCTTCGCTATAAATTTAATTACACCTTTGTAAATTTAGTTTTTTTCCATTTAAGATAATTAAATAATAAAAACAAATATTTTGACTAACGAAACGAGGTTTTTACGTTTAAACCGAGTTTTGTTGAGTTGATTTTAAATCGCGAAAATGAGTATAGTTCATTATGTACAACCTGCAATATTGTTCTTACAATTGGGTTATGCCTTTAAAATAGTAAATGTTTTGTAATTGTTTAACAAGAGTAATTATGATGAGGTTTCTCGCTCGTACAATCATCATTTAATTTATTGTCGTAGTGTAGTGTCCTAGTTTTTGTACATGTTTAGTAATGCCTATTTTTATAACATTTGCGCAGTTTTTGTTTATAAAAACGTAGCAATAATACTGCGTTCATATCTTCACGGACCTTGCTAATAACGTTCACAGAATAATTATTTTTATATATCTTATCTAAGGCAATAATGGATGTCAGTCCTTTGCACTTTAATTCTTGTATTGTGAAGACTTACTGGTTTATATAAATTGAATGGCCTGATTACAATCTAAATTCGTTTCCGTAAAAAATACAGTAAATAAATTTCTGAAATACTGATAAATTAGTTCTTCGGTTGCTCAAAAAATTATTTGTTTAATGCAAATTTGCTGTGACAGATTGTTTCCTTTTTTTGTTTTCCGTTAGACATTATATTGCATTTGTTTTATCTAATCAAGACTATCAGTAAAATTTCGTACCTTGGGGATGATAACCATTAAGGCCAATGACGTAGCCAGCTGGCGCTTGGGGCACAATAACTTTTTGGCGCTTCCCGAAAAACAACACTCATTTTTGCAAAACTTTTCAGCGGATATAAAAAACCGTTTTATTTTAATTTCGTTAACGCTTTCAACGAGATTTATTAGCTATTTATGTACCAAGGGCGTTATTACGATGATTACGCCCGGAGAGCAACTTAATGCAGCCCCAGGGATGCATGTTACTCGATGGGAGTAATTATTCAGTAACGCCAGTGGTGCATATAAAATTTTATTTTTTACTTTATATAAAATTCAAAGTAAAAATGAACAATTTAAGTTTATGTATGTTCTATATAAGCATATATACTTATTAATAACAACAATATTATATAATACATTAATACTGTTAATTACTACGTATACATTTTATGCCTTTGAAGAAGAAAACTTCTGAATTATTTGGTCCAAGTCATTAATTTAATATTTTTCTCTTTCCGCAATTAAAAATTCTAGGTCACTTCGAGCTTGTTTCATTGGAAACACATCTCCATACGAGATTATAACAAATGGAGTTTTAGGTTGAATATTATAATAATTGTACTGCAAAGTGACATCTTCTGTTTCTGTTCTGTTTCATGAAAATCTGCATTATAAAATTCATTCTGCTGCAGACGATGAAGAACGCTTTTTATATGTTCAGAAATTTCACTTGTTGCGGAAACATCAGCATCTCTAAAGAATTTTCCGAGCATTTTTAGGCGGTCACCTATTGTACCAATACACTATTTTTCACAAAGAGACTTTTCTATTGTCTCATCACAGATCTTAACTCGAATGTTTCCAACTTCAGTCGCTAATGATTGAAGTTTATGGCATGCTTCTCTAAAATTCATTTTAGGAACTTGTAATCTGAGCTGCATACGATCAATTCTCCTCAAGATTTTATGCCAGAAATGGACTGAAGTTATGAAATTAAACTCATCAGTATATTTGCCAATAAATTTGTAGTCAGGTAAATGGTTTCAATTATTCCAAAACATGTTACAACGATTGTATCTTGCTTAACTCTAGTAACTCCTACTAAATTTAACAGTAATATTTTTCCATAATTCTTTGTTGATCGTCAGATGTGTGACCTCACAAAATGGTCCGAAGTTCGGCCAGTTCCCGAATTGGCTGGCCATTTCGCACTTTGGCCGAAGTGTGTGGCCAATGTCCGATGTACTGCAAATGGCCGGGGTATATGTTGCTTTGGCCGGCCAGTACGCGAACTGGCGGGAAATCCTTGGCCAATATTCAATGTGCTGCGCCAAAAGCTCTCGGGACACAAATTTTGCTTTCGGTAATTAATACCCTCATAATTCACTTGATACATAAATAAATATTATGCACAGATATACAGGGTGCTTCATAAATGTCCGGCAGAAGTTATAGAGCGTGTTCTAGAGCCCAAAATAAGAAAAAAGTCCCTATAAAATGTGTCCGAAAACGCTTCCTAACTGAGGTACAGCTCTTCAAAGGGGGTAGCCTTACACAACGTTTTTGCTAATATCTAAAACGCAACTAATGATAATTGATTTAAATTTTGTGTGTACTCGTTACTGGTGCCGAACCATTGTATTTTTGCAAATATTTTTTCGATTTGCACATTTAACACATGCTGGACTAAATGAAATTGTTTGCAATCAAAAACTACACTGAAACGGTAATCTTTGTTTTTGTTGCTCAGGATAACAGTTTTTGAGAAAAAAATTAAAACGTATTTTTTTGGGAATGATATTGTGATAAAAACAAACAAATCTCTACTACTTCAGTTTTGAATTAGCACATAAACCTTACTTTGCAATCTTTAAAAATGAGTAATCAGTACATTTGTACAATATCTGCATATCTATTTGTAGTTGTGTGAGGCCACCCCGTTTTAAGGGCTGTACCTCGGTTAAGAAGCGTTTGCTTTGATTCTTAAAACTCTGAGTTTGCAAAAATAATTCGTACACTTTAATTTCTGTTTATAAACAACATATGGAATCAACAAAATCCTGCAAACGTTTCTATAAAGTTATAATCGGTTGAGTGGTTTGTTTCATTTACTTTGTTTAATTTTCTTTTCAAGCCGGAAGCCAACGAAGATGTGCTAATTTAATTGTTTTTAAATTTTTCTACTAAAAAAGCACGTAAAATACAAATGTACAAGCTTATTAGCACTTTAGATGTATCTTTAGCAATAAACACAGGGCGATGCTTCAAAGATTCATACTTCAAAACCAAATTAATGATTTAAATTTTGGTATGAATTACTATTACAGCGCTCGCCGCTTATTGGAATCATAGACAATGTTTTTAATCGAGTAATCTTATCACTTTACTAAAGTAACAATCCGGACGCATGCTACTACATAGAAAAAACCTCGCTTATAGTAATCACAATTTTAGTTTATGTTATCAATGTTCTTCTCAGATTTGTTTCTATACATGATAAGTAATTTATTTTATATACATTTTTTTAGCTGAATTTTTACAATACGCTTGTTTAGAGTGAGAAATTTTATCATTGTACCCTAAAAATAGTTGTTTTGCATATTTATCTTATTTATGCAGGGTTATTTATTTATTCAAATATTTTGACTGATCTGCGAACGTGTTACATTATTTCGAGAATTAACTTAGAAAGCATGTGCGTTCTTAGAATAACAACTTAAATTAACTACGTTTTATGTAATAACGTTATTTTGTATTTATTTTTAGTGTCAGCAAATTTTTGAGATGTATTGTGTAGTTCTTAGAACATAGAATTAAGCATCATAACGTTGTTTTTAATTGCTGCCTACCCAAATTCATAAACTTTTTTAGTCATTGCGTTATTAATATATCTTTTATCAGCATGTGTATTCAATTCTTCGTTAACTTTAATCTATTTTATAGAAATTTTGTAAATTTGGTAATTTATTTTATTGTTTTGGTCGCTCGAATACTATAAAAAATATATACAAATTAGAAACTGTACGTTTAATTATAAAATTGTCTTCTATTAGGAAAATGATAATGTTTCTCAGAATACCAGTTGTTTACGTAGATCGAATTTCATAACATAAGTGTTATCGTGCATAGATATAATTTTCTTTCAAGGTTTTCTATGGAATAAAAAAAACATATGTTGTTTTCAAATCTCTGAAACTATATTTTTATAGACTACTGTAAGAGAATGAACTGATCTGTAATATTTATAAAAGCAGCGACAGGTATGTCAATTTTGCGTTTGCATTCAAAACTACTAGCGTTTTGCATCCAAATTAATGTTTCCAAGCGCAGTCATTGTCTAACTATAATGTATATAAACAAGGGTAATACATTTAATTAAAATAAAAAAGTTAACCAATACCATTTTAGTTTCATATCATTTGACATTCTTTTTACAATGCGGTTCACTATGATTATCAAATAGATATTATTAGTATGTTACATCGCTAACAAGAATGTTGGTACTATATTTGCTGCGCCAGAAATGATTGACGTTTCCAATTTTACGTGAGATAAGTTTTAGATGTGGACATGACTCTGGAACTTCTGATGTACTTGGGTCCACATCTTCAGAATCTTGTATTTGTTGTTTGCTGTGATGTGTTATCGAATAAAGGTTTATTAGCAGTAAGAGTACAACACAAATATGATTCTGACTTTGATTTTACTCCTTTATCTTTCTTATCTTTTGGTTTTTTATTTTGAGATTTTTTTACTAAATATGATTCCATTATTATTCTGGGTTTCTGAGCTTTTTTTTCTTCCTCCAGTTTTCTTTTTCGATTCTGAGATCCGCTAAGATTTTTTTCTGGCACTGACATGACTTAAATCCTTCTTCTAATCGATAAACATTTATTGGTTTTTTTTTAAATATCGGATTTGGTATCAATAGGTTATTGGAGTCAAAAACACTCAATGTGATTCTATAAAGCGGTGTGCACTGTATAATAATAACAAGGAATAACCTTGTAAAATGTTACAACATTGAATACTTTACAATTTAACTCATACAAGTTTCACAGAATAATAAAATCCTCGAGTGGATGTTTTATGCCAACTAGCTGACTTGATTCCTCAGCTTTTGAACTTCTAGGTTAGCACATACATAGTACACTCGCTCCAGGCGATAGTGAATAGCTGAATAAAAGTTTTAAAATAACAAACGTGAGTTGTAGGTGCATTTCGAATAAAAAAATAAAAACCATTGCTATCTTAAAAAAATTAAGTTCGTGTAATCTTTACGCGCGATGGAAGTAAAACTTCTTTGTCTTTTGTGACAGATATTACTGAAAAGATTAATCTTAAATTAAAATAAATATCATTTCAGCTTGTTCTTTTATTTTTATTTATTGATAAGAGATTAAAATGTTTCTTAGGTTGGCTATTTTAAATCAGAAAATGTAACCTGTTTTCTTATAACGCGTGAACAATTTTGATCTCGTTTTAATGTAATCATTAATCACAATTGTGATAACCACATTTTTTTTTAAATTTTGATTGATACTTATCAGTACAAAATACAACACATTGCATTTACCTCTTGATTATTAAATGACCGAGGTCAATAATTGATCAATCATCGTTACTTAAGGATTCTCTTTCTTCAGTGTCTTGCTCCCCTCATCTGAATCTCTTTCCACGTTTTTTCACAAAGATGTGACAAATGATTGCACTGCTTTTTCTAGTCTTTATTTGTTAAATCCGAAAATACATTTCTAACTAAATTTTTAATATCATTACTTTATTGTGCCATATTAATCAGTGCAACTTTTATTTTTACGAGATTCAATTGGATTAAGTTTACATGTATTACAGCATATGTTGCAATGAAATCCAAGTTTTGAATAACTCGATTTCTCTGTTGCTACAGCAGGAAGTTTACAATCTTTTTCAATCGGATATATCCATTGACAAGCTACTTCTTATTTATTGAGGAAATCATTACTTCGGAATGAACAATTTTTCGGGTTTTGATTTCTATAATATAGAACTGTAATACAAAAAGTTACCTTAACTAATAATTATTACTGGTTTTGCACTATAAAATCACAAAAATAAATGATAAAATACCGTGTGAAGTTAGCCACAAGTTCAGCCACAAAAATATGTCGAGTGTATATGGATTAAAACAAAACGATAAATACATTAGAATGTTTTTCGGGTTTGGACCGTGTCATTGTTGTGTTACTACAGGTCACAAGATAGATTTTGATAATGTTTCGTTAATTGCCAAATCTCCATTCTTTTTCAACAGGAAATTCCGAGAAAGCATAGGAATCATCAAACACCCCAATAACTTCAATCGCGATCATGGTTTCGAACTATCCCCTCTTTGGTTCCCGGTTATTAGTCATTCATCGAAAACACGCCCCCTAGCAACCGTAACCCAATCAGAGTCGAGCTTAACCATCCGTGACAATTGTTTTCGTTTAAATACGGAGACTATTTCTTCTTAAGTCACTTCTACGCAGTTTAGAATCTGGCTTGGTTCACAAGTTGATTACCTAACTCGGTAGTGGTTCTTTGTTAGATTTTCGTTTGCTTTTTCAGGTTTTTGTTTTCTTTCTTACCTTTTCAGAGTTTAGATTATGGCTTGTTTCACAAGTGGATAACCTAACTTTTGAGAAGTTATTAGTTAGATTTCGATTGCTTGTTTGAGTTTTGCTATTTATCTTACCCCCTGATGAAGCCCCTTACGAAAGTGGGCGAAACGTTGGCAGCTTCGGCTGCAACAACAATGACACGGTCCAAACCCGGAAGACATTCTAATGTTAGTATTTCGGCCGTGGAAGCCTTCGCTATTACATTAAAACGATAAATTATCGGAAATATAACGAAACTGTACTAAAGAATTTAAATATTCACTAATTGTTTATATTTTAATAAATTAAAAATTATTTAATAGAGTATACGATAATAAATAACATATTGCAAATTAAACGATATTTTTTTAAAAATAATTATTTTGTTTTAAAGTGCCTTCTATCCGCCGTGATAGCTATATATTTTTTTTAAATATTGTCATTTTTATTTTGCAATATGTTGTTTATTATTGTGTACCCTATTTGTTGCTAAATTTGCAAGAAATTAATTCACAACATTGCAAAAAATTACTTTGAACGTAAGCCCTGCGTACGAGCTATCACGGCGGATAGAAGAAACAAAATAATTATTTTTTAAAAAATATCGTCATTTTTATTTTGCGATATGTTATTTATTATTGTGTACCTTATTTGTTGCTAAATTTGCACAAAAATTAATTCACAACATTGCAAAAAATTACTTTTAACGTAAGCCCTGAGTACGAGCTATCACGGCGGATAGAAGACACTTTAAAACAAAATATTTTTTTAAAAAACAACAAAATTGTAAAAAATGACTTTAAACGTAAGCCTTACGTGCGAGGTATCACGGCGCATACAAGCAACTTTAAAACAAAATAATTATCCCAAGTAGCTATGCAATATTATACCGACGTTGGTTCAATATTTTTCTAAGTTGGCTCAATATACAGTTCAATCTTGGACCAAGATATGTATGAAACAAAATGCAATATCCCACCAATATTGGCAAAATATCTTGGCTCAACGTTTGTAATTATATTGGCCAATATTAGTAAGTGTATTGGTTCAATATTAACCCAAGTTGTAAAATAATATTGGACCAATCGGACATATCCGGCTTTAATGTACGAAGATCTAATAAAAGATTAAGCAACACATTTATTTTGACGTCTTATTATGTCGTCGTAAATGTGTCCAACTCCTCTTCAAGGTTTAAAAATTGCAATTCAGTTATTATAAATAAACACCATTAGTCTGAAGATGACCTTAACTATTTAAATGGTAGTTGCATGAAGTTGTATGGTTATGATAGTTGTTAGCATAGCCTTTTTGTACCATTTTAATAGTTAAGGTCATCTTCAGACTAATGGTGTTTATTTATAATAATTGAATTGCAAGGCTATGCTAACAACTATCATAACCATACAACTTCATGCAACGTGTCATAGAGGTTAAAGTTTGGTACCGGAATGTGCTACCCTAACAAAGTAAAAATTCCCATAAAATCAATTTTAAAATTTTGTTTTAGAAGTTAATGTGTTACAAAAAAATTGTACATGCAGATAAGAAATATACAACATGGAAAATATTCGAAAGAATGACAGACATTTATAGTCATATAACTGTTTACATTGGTTTGAAATATAAGAACAACATTGGCTCTATATTTAACCAGTATATTGAACCAATTTAGCAATTTTAAATTGTGCCGATAGCGGCTGAACAAATCTTGTCCAATATTGGCGTCGTGTTGTTTCTCAATATCGGTTCAATGTTGGCTATATATAAATTATCTTTGCCAATATTTATATATTGGACCAATATAGAGCCAAACAATAGCCAACATTATAGCTACTTGGTATTTTTTTTTAAATGTCGACTTTTTTATTTTGCGATATGTTATTTATTATTGTGTACCTTATTTGTTGCTAAATTTGCACAAAAATTAATTTACGCCAACATTGTAAAAAATGGCTTTAAACGTAAGCCTTGCGTTCGAGGTATCACGGCGCATACAAGCAACTTTAAAACAAAATAATTATTTGTTTAAAAATATTGACATTTTTATTTTGCGATATGTACTTTATTATTGTGTACCTTATTTGTTGCTAAATTTGCACAAAAATTAATTCACGCCAACATTGTAAAAAATGAGTTTAAACATAAGCCTTCCCTGCGAGGCATCACGGCGGATACAGGTTTATTTAAAACAAAATAATTATTTTTTTAAAAATATCGTCATTTTTATTTTGCAATATGTTATTAATTATTGCGTGCTTTATTTGTTGCTAAATTTACACAAATATTAATTGACGCCAACATTGTAAAAAATTACTTTGAACGTAAGTCTTGCGTGCGAGGTATCACGGGGGATACGTACAAAGAACTTTAAAACAAAATAATTATTTTTTTAAAAATATCGTAATTTTTATTTTGCAATATTTTATTTTTTATCGTGTACTCTATTTGTTGCTAAATTTGCAAAAAATTTAATCCACGCCGACAATGTCATTTTATTGTATATTAATGAATAAATTTGCAGTTCCTGTGAATTTGTTTAAATAATTTTTATTTTATGAAAATATAAACAATTAGTAAATATTTAAATTATTTAGTACTTGTATTAACAGTTTTTTATATTTCTGATAGTTTATCGTTTTGTTTCGCTACATATACACTCGACATATTTTGGTGGCTGGATTTGTGGATAACTTCACACGAGTAATGAAAAATATTTTAAATTCTCTACAGAATTATTTAAACAAAACTTTTAGTTTTAGTAGTCACGTTGTTATTATAATCTGATTGGAATGTTTGGGAACAGTGTCATATTTTATCGATTCTGTAAGCAAAAAAAGTGTCCTTTTTTTCCTTTTTTTAAAAGAATCCTAATGTTTTGATGGAAAATTAACACTGTTTTTTTATTCTTTCAAATTCTTTTCTTGCGTTTACGTTTATTTTAATGATGAAACTAGTAACTTTTTACTTTTTTTTTAACTCTTTCAATCAATTTTTTAATTATTACTTGATCGCATTTTTCCGGTAAATTACGTTTATAGTTGATTCATGGGTTTTAAAATTAATATCGTATGTTATCTAATAGCCTAATAGCTTTACATTAAAAATTTCTCAAACTTGAAAACATGTATGTGATTGAGCAACTTTCTAGTTATTTACTTCTAAAGAACTAAATTTACATTTTGTTTGTAATGTTTTCGTTCTACATATTTGAGAAGTATAGATAAATTTATCGATACTAATTTTATTTAACAAAAAATGTTTTGCACGAAGTTTTCATCACAATCGTCTTGTTTATATTTTTGTTTAAAATGCATAATTTTTACCATTATGCGTTTTGTTAATTCAGCACTTTTTTATTTTTAAACGCACACATTTTTCTTATATTATCTACATATTGAACCGTATAGAGTTTAACATCTCTGGAAAAACAACCACATTGAGAAAAAAATGCAAAGTGTCTTTAAATTGACTGTACTTATGGTATTTCGTTAAAATAAAATAATTTAATGTTAAATTTTGATTATGTTGCAATGTAGACATAAACATAAATAATCCACTGTTTTTTTTATATTTTTGTGAATATGGAATGTCCATTTGGTTTGAATTCAGCTAGAAGTCAAAGTTCTTATGCATTTATATGCACACGCCGTTTGCTGAATAAAATTATTGTGATTTACGATTATTTGTTTATTTCTGTTATTTTAAGCTTTGGCACTGTACGTTTCAGTAATACGAATTTTTTTTACACTCAAGGTAAACAGATTTTCAGGTCTTCACATAAATGCAACAAACATTTTTAGTGTGAAATGTAGTACTAATTACTACTTGTATTACAATTAAAATTGTTAATTGTAATTTAAAAATTTTATTTATATATAATTTATAGTCAGTGAAGCACAAAGCATTTTATTAGGACTGTTAATACAACAGAAGCCTCATAAACATCAATGGTTCCTTTGTTATGAAATAGGTATTGTGTGGCAGCTAACAATAATTATATTTTATAATGAGAGGAAATTTTTATTGATACTTATTCACGTGCTCAACAAGTGTAATAATATGCGTACAATTTTAAACGAGATTGTGATCTTTTTTTGGGAAACATCAAAGACATTACAAATGTAATCAAAAAAACGTAGCGTTAATTTTCTAAAAATAGTGCTAAAATGGCGTCGTTGTTCTCATAAATTTTCTTAATTGATTACTTTCCATGACGTTCGAAGTGCTATCACGAAAATATAAGCTGTAATAGCAATTAAATGAAGTAGTTAAGTATTATCTGTTTAATTTAAAGAAGTATTTGTCTTGAAAGCTATGCCCTGAATCCGATTAGTAGTACACAAAATAAATTCGGATCCAATTTTGCTTGGGCATGTTAACTTTAAATTAATAATAAAGGGCGTGACCATACTTATCATGCACTCTTCAATTTGCATGTAAAAAGAAGCACCGATAGTATCAAGTAACGTGATTGAATAAGAATCGCAAACATGTTGCGACTTTTAAGCTTCATTGTTAATACAGTCTCATAAAATGACTCTTAATATACCATACTAAGTAACTACTTATTATTGATATAAAATCGATTTCTAAAGTCAATCACATTTTGGGTTTTCCATAGATAACCTTGTACTGAGCTGTCGAATATTAACTTTTAATGCACAATTACTTTCAGGATATAACTTTTACTTAATTATACCACAAATTCATATCTCATTAGCATATTAGTTGTTTGCTTTAGAATATTTAATTTTAAGCATAAACAATGTTTATTTTATGATTGATACATATAATTTTAGTACTTTTATGTTATTTGTGTCTTAAAGTAATTATAAGTTAAAATGACTTACTTTAATGGTTGTCGTCGTATATGGTACGATGACGTTTTTTTGCTTATATTTAAAATGTAATTTAGTTGCACAAAGCGGTCACTACCTTTAAATTAGGTCAAATCAAATTAATACAAAAATTCCGGTGTGTCTGCATCGAAAATTATTTTAATTAGAACTACAGAGTAATATGATTGTAAACTCCACAGGTTCATTTTATATAAGTAATTGTTGATTTTTAACGAAAACAAATCGTTGTAAGGCTCACAGCTCGTAAAATTACCTATAAAGTAACAAAGATATTTGCTCGACTTGCTCAGTGAGCAAATTTGGATATCAAAAGAAAGACTTAAAAAAAATCAAATAAAGATTAAATTGGTAGGGCGCCAAATAAGGACACGATGTTTAATAGCTTCTACGTCCTTATTCACCAAGAAACTCGTGAAAAGTATACTTAAAAAAACAAAAATACAACGCGAACAGGTGTAAAGTTAGGGTTTCAAACCTTTATTATAAAACAAAACATACGACACAAATTTTTGTTAAACCATGAACTTCACAAAACCCTAAAATACGGAATGGAGTACACATTGACCTTATAACTATAACCAGCTAAAAAGAGGATCGACGCAAGAACGCCTTTATGTAAAATACCGCTGCTTTAGCCGCGATTAGACTGCGCTGCAGTAGCGTACGATCATGCATTTCAGTTTCTTAACGTCACTTTTTTAATGTGCGATTGTTTATTTAAAAAAAAAGTAGGTACTTTTGAAAAGTAATAGATTTTGCGGTGAACGTTTATTCTTAGATAATTCGTAAACACGTTATTTCAAAACATCTTTTCACCTAAATCGTTATAAGCATCATTATAAATTTATTCCGACAAACATCATGTTTATATTACAAAAAACTTGTTATTGAAAATCAACCGTATCTATTTGATCTATTTGATTTTTAAATGTTTTGGAATTTTAGTTATATCGCTAACAAAAATGTAGGTACTGCATTAGGTGCGTGAAAAATGATTGACGTTCCCAATTTTACATAAGACGAGTTTTAGTAAAATTTCACATTTTAGCAGTGTAAAACGTAATACCGGTACAGATGGTAAAGACTGCTGCCGCAACTCTCGCCTATCCATTTGTTTTACACAACTGAGGTAACAGAATTTTTTAAAAATGTCAAAAAATGATTATACTTGTTTCCAGTAAGCGGTTCAAAGGTTTAGTTTTGAAAACGCTTGGAATCAGATCTCAATTTCTCGTCACTTAACTAGCGTTGACTAAAATTCATAATTTGCAATTGAAAGTAAACTTGTTTTAATTTTGTGGGTTAATCCATTTGAAAAGGTCTAAAAACGTTGATTGCTTAGAACCATTAAAAAATATTTTTTTGGTTGTTTTCTTAATTCTTTAGGTGTTCAAAATAAACTTGTAACCATTTATGTTGCGGTTACCTACAAAATAGTTTGTTTCAGGTTTCTAGAACAAATATTTTCTGAGATAGATAGATACCATTACAAACACTAGAATTAACGTGGCGCACATAAGCGATGAAAAATACTGATTTTAAATAAAACTCCTAAAGAAATGAGAAAAACTACAAGGAAAGCATGATTTTTTCTAAATAGTCAAGCAACCAACTTTGGTCTATATAATACGCAATAGATATGTAAGGTATTTAATACATCAGTATATTGGTACTCTACCCTTTAACTTTAAACAACTATAAGAAAGATATGATTTATTTGATTAAGGACTGCGTTGATCAAAATTTTAAAAAAAGTCCTGTAGGGTAAGCAACACTCCACACATACAGTTATCGTAGTACAGTATAACAAAATCAGATAATATGTAATTTTAGAATTAAACGTCGATTTAATGCGAAATTAGTGAATTCGCTACCCGAAACAAATCGCATTTAGCGTAAATTGAAACCGTATAAACAAAAATTTGCGTGTGTTAATTGTATTAATATCTATATCTTTGTCGCATGTATTTTACATTCGACAAATATACAAATTAATAGCAAGAAAATAAGGTACTCACGATTATCTAAGACTTGCTTCAATCATCCCTTAAAATGGCTAAGAAAAATAAAGTAATAATTAGGATTGTATCACAAGTAAGTTGCTTGTCGACAAACAATGTATCGCCGTAATCAAAAGCGTCCGAATGGTTTTCACTATACCTATCGCAGGTGTGTTGAAAGTTATTCGAACATCACATGAGATATAACAACGACTTGTCCTCAGATTATATTTCGGAAGTGGTTTAATTAACCAATAGCATCCTTGAGTACATGCTTCTAGTTATAGTTTTCAGCGGAAGGTAATGGTTTGACATGAATCACTCTAAATTGGCCAACACGTGGCGACATCCCAAGTCGCTTTATTATGCACAGTTACGGAAAAATCAAATTAAATCACAAAAATATGAATTAATGCTTACCCCAGGAAGGCTTTCACAAAGGCAGCGAAAATACTACACTCATTTATACAGTTCCATGCTTTTTTACCAATCAAAACAACATGACTCAAATCAAAGTCAAAGTTTTTTCGTGTGCCACAAATTAAAGCACTGTGACAACCACATAGCTACTTGTCAAAATCTCTATGGTACACGTTAACGGTTATGTAACTGTTATATATAACAGTAAATGGTGGCTAGCTTATGTGTTAGATAAAAATGAAAGTGAAGATGAAGTGAAAGTCACATTTCTGAACCCAGCGGATCCTTCCCTATTTTTTTCATATCCAAGTGGAAAACCTGACATTTTGTGAACATCTTTAAATGATATTTTGTGTACTGTTGACTCTACTACTCCCACAGGAAGAATATACAGACTTTCTGAGGAGGACACGGCAAAATCAAATGAAACCTTGAAGCAGTTAGACAAATAATAACTTGATTAGTCAGTACTGCTCACTTAAACAAAACTAATGATATTTTATTAAAAGCAAGTAATATTATTAACTGCTGTTTATTAAAATGTTTTGCTGTTATTTTTAAGGACATTTATCTACGCATAAATACTAAAATTTTGTCTTTTAAGTACAATGATTAACTTATACGAGCAAATCAGAAAAAAAGGAAAAATGTCACAACCGACCACACTCCAGAAGCGGTTGTGACAGTGCTTGGCGTCAGTTGTGACAGGTTCAAAAATACACCAAAACAGTCTTAAATTACTTTTATTGCAAATAATACTATACATAAGGCAATATAATCTGCTTCTGGAAAAATTTACCATTAACGGAACAAAACAAGTAAAGTCTAGAAACACTTTTATGGCTTAAAACAACTATAGCACTGTTGAGTCTGCACTTACGAATAATATAATAGTCTTTATATTATAATCTAATCGTTATAACTAATAAGGCACTGTGACATCTATATTTATTTTAACAGTCTAGTCAGACTCATCACAAATATGACAAATATAATGACTACTACCACCTGCACACTCTAAGTGGGACCAGAGCTTACATTTTCTTTGGCATTTGATCCATTCTTCGCCAGCTTTACTTTCATAATATGCGCCCATATAAATTAGACAGAAATACTCTTCTTCATCCGATGACGATGGTGATGTCTTCCTTTTCTTTGCTTTGTTTTTTCCTTTTTGGTTCAGTAAGATTTTGCTTTACCTGCTTAGCTTTCAACCTTCTTTCTTTTTCTTCATATTCATGCCTAACTGCTTCTTTTTCAGGCGTCTGTATAAATGGTCGATTGTTTGGTTCTAGAACCTCTTATTTTTCTTTGAAGAGCTTTTGGGCGAGGCCGAATAATTTCAGGCAAACGGCGTGGTTGAGGATGACGCAGTTGGTTGAAGACTGCTTTGATTTGGAGTTGAAGATTCGCCGAACAAGCAAGCTGAATGTTGCGGAATTTCATCGATTTGATTGTTCTCTCCATCGTCAGGGTTTGGTCCGTCTGTTCCAAATGAAGGTGAAAAATCAAGTTCTTGTGATGGAAGCGATGGTATTTCATTATTAGCTGCAGAAATGTTTTCTCCAGTGTTAACATTTGGTCTTTTTATTACAAAAGATGATTCCGCAGGATTAGTCTCTCCAATATCAGAGTTTGCTCTGTCCGTTACAAGAGATGGTGCAGCGGGACTATTCGCTTCAGTTTCAGGGTTTGGTCTGTCCGTTACAAAAGACGGTGCAAAGTTGATTTCTTGGAATAGATTACGATTATATGGATAAATACCAGTGTTGCAGACACCAGCCTGAATATTCACTTGTGTGAAAGCCAGAGGCATAGCAGTGATCACTCCTGGTATATCGTAAATTGTCATAGTTTTTCCAGGGTAATTCCGCATCCATCCATCGCAAGCAGTATTCATTGCTTTTTTTAAGGGTCCGAAGACAGATTGATCTAAGGGCTGCAGTTTATACGAGCAGTGTGGAGGAAATGAAAGCAAAGTTATTCCATTTTCTTTACAAAAGTCCAATGTGTTAATGTGAATATGCGAGGAATGATTATTCAGCACGAGCAAGACGTTATGCGTTGGAGAAGCATTAGAATGTTCGAGAAACACTAAGAACGATGCATTAGAAGGATTTACAGTCCCAATCGATCCTACTGGTCCGTCTCTAATAAAATGATCGTGATAACGTGGAAAGATAAATAAAGGAGGGATAGCATTGCCTAAGGCATTTACCGCAGAAGCGACTGTGACTAAAGTACCACGTTTAGCTGAAGTAACAGCTCCCCTTTGCCGTATGCCATGTCTTGCTACTACTTTATCAGGTAGTGATCCCTGTTTCGTCAACGTTATATATGTCTTGTGGCTCATAAGTGTATCTATTCATAACAATTTGCAAATTATCATAAAATGCTTTGACATTCGTTTTGTTAAAGCTTGTCGCTCTTGAAAAGCTAGTAGCTTGAATGAACGAAACCATTCCTCACCAGCCATTTCATTCTCAATCCAAGTAGCAGGTCGCTTCAGATTGTATTTAGTAGCAAGCTCAAAAGCTAATTTCCGTACCTCTTTCGGAGTAAGACCAAAATAAATTTGTGCGCAACGTATTATATATCTTAAAAGCTGCTGTTCTTGCTCCTCAGAGAAGACTTTATTATGAGCAACGTACCCCATGCTGACGCTGTCTTCATTGTTGCCCGCGCCGGCTCCATCGCGTTTACGAATGTATCGCAGCAAAGACATGCGATTAACTTCATGCATTTCCGCAGCTCTCCGTAAAGAAGTTCCGCGTTTCACTTCTTTATAAGCATTTTTATATTTTGTTATATCACACTGCCCTCTTGCGGTCTTTCTCAAGCGTTTCCTGGGCATCTAAAAGCAAAAATAAAAAAATTATTTTTGTCGCAACCGTACCCAGAAAATATGTCACAACCGTACCCAATGCACTGCTTCGCAAAAAAGCAATTGCCATGACAATACAAAATAACATATGCACAAAGTAATTACAGTTATATTAACTACTAATGTTTCACTTTTCACAAAGAAATACACTCATTACTCTATCTGTACACATATAACAACAATTATCAAAAAATACCGAATAAAAACTTACTTTTGACTGTTAAAAAGTAATATAGGCTTCTACTAGCGTTAATGTCGCACGATAGCTGACGCAATACTGTGAAACACGTTCAGACGGGCACACAGCTTCTCTCTCTCTCCTTGCACCCTCTCTTTTATTCCTTACAGATTCGCTAATATGACTGGCACAACCGTACCCAGTCTACGCTACGCATTTTTTAAAATTTCAAAATAAAATTTTGAGTTCGAATTTGAAAAAAATATTTTCCTCTTAACATATATTGTGATGTATATCCAACTAAAGGACATAAAAAGGCAACAAAATGATGCCCCTCCATCTCTCTAAGTCAACTAGGAGAGCTACAATTATAATTTTAAAAAAAGTCTGCCGAGTATTTTGTTGCGTTTTTTGAGAACTTTACATAGCTCTAAGTCCAAAATGGGCAACTATTTTTCAACAAAATTGTATTATTCTTAGTTTTGACAAAGACTACAGGTGTGCCAAATTTCAACCAAATCTGAGATGGTGAAAAAAATCCTTGTGTTGATTTGACATGGACTGACCCATTTTTGCTTTTTCGGCTTCGAGAATATTCCGGTAACCACCTGCAATCATCTTGAATGATCTCGAAGCTTCTATGCGTTTCGTTATTTTCTAATTCATCATAAGTCACTATGTACATTGAGAAGATGTATGTATTGATATGGATTATATTTAATTATGTATCTATATCGAAAACTAGCATGAAAACAAATAAATGTTTTATAAATCTAAGATAGCTATTTGTTTTTTGTTCTGATGTTCATTCGTTTTCATTTTGTTTATAAGGTTGCCAGACAAGTGTTCTTTACTTGTTTTGAAATTAGTACATGATAATTATATTAACATTTTTGTTTTTTTGTGACATTAGACAATTTCGACTTATTAAATTTGATACGAACATTTTACTTTTTGAGCACAAATGGAAGTCATTTTTAATATGTTTCGTATCGTGTGGTTATAAATAGTCTGCAGTTGTTTCTTGAGAATGCATAGAATAATTTATTCCACTGCGCAAGGATTTTACAAATTGCATTCACAACAGGAACGTTTCACTCATAAAATCAATGTTAAAATGGATCTGTTTAAAAAAGTAATATTATGAACCGTTTTATATCTTTTAGGTGGTTTATATTCGACTGTCTTGATGTTTATTGTTTAGGGTTTAGTAGTACTGTTGATTGTAGCACAACTATTTATGTTTGCGTCTTACATTGACTATAGGTCATTCTAGTTACGTATACAACTTTCTAGACCGCTATTAATATTTATTATTACACAAGAATGTAGTATACTATTTTTCAGTCTCTAGATTAGATTTTATCTGAGATATAGCATTATAACAGATGGTGCATTAAATATATTTTTTAATAATTAATGCTGTAATCTGTAAGTTGACCTAATGACTACATTAGACTACAAAAGAGATGATTGTTGTTTGTATTGAGAGATAGAGGAGCATTGGACCTTCGCAGTTATCAAAGCAAATATTGAAAACAATTGACATTTTAATATGAGTAACAACATAATTTGCAGAGTGCACATAATTATTTATTGAAATCTGATGGATTATAAACTATTACAACTTGTTCATTTTATTTATTTACGTAGGTGTTGCAATAGGTTGTTTATGTTAAGAATAGTAAACAAATCGATCAAATTGAACTCTTTCTAATATAGATAAAATTGAACGTATTTTGTATGTTTTTAACTGATACTGTCACCTTCAATTTCAGTTTCCGTAATAGTAGTATTTATCATACATCGTATAAATAAACAACAATAATGTATTCAACAGCCTTCAAAACTGTGCCAAATTTGTAGGTATCGCCTTGGTGGTTCAGTGACTTATGTAAACTAGACATGCCACTTTATATTTGGAAATTGTTAGGTTCAAAATAGTCTTTATTTTACTATTTACTTAAAAGAAATTACGAATACATTACCTAATATTAAATGGATTAAAGTAATTGATCAAATGTGAATATTGAGTTTTGTGTACGCACTCGTTCGTTTAGGTTGAATATTGAGGAATGTAGAATGATATATTTTTAGAGATATAAACAGCTTTAAGTAGGTTATACAGACTAACTGCCGTTTTTCTAAATACTAAAAAAACACTTGGAAATTTAAAGTTTTTCAATAGGAGATAATTTTTTTTATATATTGTTTATCTTGTGTTGTAATTGTATACATATTGCATCGGTTAATAAAAGATAAAGTTGTTATTAGTACGATAGAACCGTTTAAACTACCGATTATTAACCTAGTGCTTTAAAATAGTACAAATTATAAATCACTTTCTTTTAAAAATAGACTTTATATTCCACTAGATTTCAAAGCACGTCGATTTGGATTTTATATTAGATATGTATTTATGTAAGGTTTTCTACTGTATGTGTGTTTAGTTGTTTAATTTAAACACATAAAAATAAAACTTAAAGTGCTAAAATTGGTATACACGTGTGAATATCAAATTACATTTGATAATGCATAATCCCCAATAAATTAAAAAAAATAAAGTAAAGATTCGACATTGTAAGTTTACAATACAAAACCACAACATTGTGCAAATCAGTAGCGTAACCAGGATTTGGGAAGGGAGGGGTTCGAAAAAATAAATGTTTTGTTTTTTGTGCCTCAAGGGTTCTTTGACTGCGCGACTGGTGCAAATGATTGCAGCACAATACCGTTTGCAGTTTTAATATTAACCACTCTCATTATTTCATGTTTACCGAGATGTACAACAATTGATAAATGGAAAAAGGACATTGGAATTCGAAGGTTGAAGTGATAGTAAATAAACGGTTTTTAATGGAACAAAGTAAACATTTTTTTAAAGTATATGTGCAATAGAAGCAGCAGTGTTAAGTGTGTGATAACTATTTCGTTAATTAGTAAGTAGTTTTTCGACTCAATATTTACTTTAAACGTTACTTTGCCGGTACACGTGGTAGTGCAATATTACGTAAGGACTGAACCGGCAAGGGGTACAATTATATTAATCGATAGGGAATAATTCATAGTATCTTATCAAACTAACTAAAACCTTATCGATACGGTAGCAAAAGAGCTAGATTTTTATCAGTGTGAAACATGGTGCTAAGTGATAACCGTTTTTTTTGCAAACGCATCTGGGATTTTTGTGTTGTAATCGAACAAATCAATGCCTCACAATAATATTAAAATTTACTAAATAAATTGTAAATAACATTTATGTCTTACGAACCTTGCACGGCCAACTCACACAGTCGGAGGTAGGGGAGGTTCACAGGAAGTATGCTTAAGGGCGCCAGATCTGATCCAAGATAACACTTCTGCCTCGATCACGACAGACGATCCAAACTTGTAACTCAATTTGAGGTTCATAATGCTTATTACTCTGATGTTCGAGTAGCCAAAATTAGTTAATAGATAACGATAATCACAGGAAAAAGAAAAATAACAAGAGAGATTAACGATTATAATCACTTTAATGTATTAACGTTGGATACTAATAAGAATATATGAAATTTCTGCACCTCTCGATGCTCGAATAGTTTCCACGTAGAATTAACAAATTTCACAGTTTTAATGTAGTAGCGCAGTAAATTGACAATTATACGCTAAATGCGCAATCCTTAAATATTAGCATAATTTTCGTTAACAAGTGTAGAAAACTTTGATTTCGCAATACATAAGATTTACTAGATTATAGCGAAGTTCTAATACATGAATGCCCGCAGTAGCGGCAACACACACTACACATTGACGTTAGGTCGAAACGAACAGCACAAAAAAGGTCGAAGTAAATATTTTTCACACACACAGCATGCGATACAGTAAAGTGAATGACTACAGTTACATTATTGGTATATAAGCAATAAATATAATTACGGTCGTTAATATTGATCATAATTCTGTGAGTAACTTACGTGACAACGATATAAAAATTAAGTAAATAAACTCACCCGAAGTCCAGTTTCCACTTCGAAGAAAACGTTTTCCCCGCCAGCGGCCTGTAATAATTATTTAAAAGCAAATCGTGTCACACACCAACTCACGAAGAATAGTAAGCTACAAAATTATTATAAAAGTATTAATAACTCATTAAGTATTATATAAAAACCCGGTGTATCGAATACTGTAGGTAGTAATTTAGAACAGGTGGCTGATAACACAATCGATTTCTATTCACAAAGCAGCATCTATGACGCAGTGTTCAACGAGACCTCGATGTTATTTAAGTAGCAGGCCCTCACAACAGCTTATATGCTCGGTAGCATTATTCATTAATGGTACTTATGCATCCTTATTCCTGCTTGAAATACACAATGGCTGGCAACGTGGTGGGAACCGGCTATCACATTAATATAGAAATTACGAAGGACTCTTAATAGATTGAAGACCAAAATATCTTACCCTGTGCCGAAAGAATCGTAATAAATTCGCAATCGCCTTATAAATTTGTGTCCATCACACGTGATGTTCTTAAAAATTTAAGAATCAATTCGAAATTCTCGGCACCGGCCCGTTACTGTAGTTGACAGCTTCACGATTTTGTCGTAAAATGACAGTCACGAGAAAAGATCGGTAGAGGGCGTCAAAACCGGAATCTAATTTGAATTCATATACAGAGTATTTCGTAATGAAAAATTTCGCACGTAACACATTACAGAATTTTAACGACCTTCGTATGTGTAAAAAATACAGGGGAAATTGTTTCTTCCTGTTTGACGACTGTGTACAAAGAGGGAAGCCAGAAAAACGCTAAGACTAAAGACAAACCGAAAAACTAGGAAGTAAACGATAAAATAGAAGCTGCGATATTTATGAACACTAAAAAGCAAGAAACCGAGAATAGGCCAGGGACAGCTTGGAGAATATCCAAAACGTAAAACAGCAGAAAAGGAACGCCACCTAAGGAAAGAAGAGGACAAAGACATCACAAAGGGAATAATGGCGGAGATACTAAACGCTATAGACGGGATACGAAAGGAAATAAAAGAAGGTTTTGAGGACAACAAGAAAGAAATGAGAAGATAACAAGAAGAGATAGAAAGGAAAGAAAAATAATGGAAAATAGAAAAACAACATTTGCAAGACAGAATTGGAAAACTAGAAGATATGTTGCATACACAAGAAAAACAAAGAGGAACAACATAATAATCAAAGGACTACAAATAGATGAGGACCAAGACGTAAAGAGCAGAGTGGAAGATTTCATCTCAAAAGAAGTGGGAAGCAACTATCAAACAAGCATACAAAATAGGCAAGACGGAAAATAGAAAAGCAATAATCGCTAAGGTAGAGAAGACACGGGAGCAAAAGAAAAACATAATGGAAAATAAAAGAAAATTGAAAGGCAAAAGAATTATAATTGATAATGACTTAACAACAGAAGAGATGAATAGTCAACAAGAAATAAGAGAAATAGCCAAGGAAAAGGAAAAAACAGGAAAGAAACGAAGATGGTCTACAAAAAATTAAAGATTAATGAAATATGATTATAAGCGATTTTCGGCTTAGACCGCGTCGTAGTTAAACACCCAGACTTGGGTTTGGTCCTAAGACAAAACATAACGACCGTGAAAGCTTAAGATTTTATATTAATGAAATATAGTATGAATGGGATAACTCAAGTAAAGAGTTAAAACCAAAAAACTGAAGAAAGGAGGACGAAAAGAAATGACGACATCGTCGAAGAAAAGTACAACGAATGCAGAAAAAAAACAAATAAAAATAGCAACTTGGAATATAAGAGGCATGCTAGAACCTGGCAAATTGCTAGTAATAGCAGAGGAACTACAAAAATATCAAATAGATGTAGCAGCGATAAGGAGAAAGGAAAAATAGTCAAAGAAAAACATAGTTTTCTATACAGCGGCGAGGAAAAACAAGGACAAAAAGGAATAGGATTCATAGTGGAAAGAAATTTCCGATGCAGAATAACACAATTTACACCGGTGAGCGGGAGGATAGCAATGATAAAATTACAGAGGCACAGAAGAAAATGATTTTAGTAGGAATCTACGTCCCCACAGAAGCATGCGAAGATGAAGAAAAAGAAATATTCTATGAAAAGCTACAAAATGTGATTGAAAAGATACCAAGATAAGAAAAGATATTAGGAGACTTCAACGCCCAAGTGGGAAGAGGATTTTCTAAAGGAAATACGAGGAAAACATACAATACACGAAGTCACAAATGAGAATGGATACAAAATCTGCGAATTAGCAATAACTATGAATCTGATGATAATTACTACAATATTCCAACACCTAAGGAGACACAAAGTGACGTGGAGACATCTAGATGGAACAACAGAAATACAAATTGATCACATTTTGCTGACAAAGAAGAATGTGAAAGAAATAACAGACACAAGAACATACAGATGGGCAAATGATAATGGTGGAGACTTAAAAACATCGTCACAGCAGCAGAGAAAACGATAGAAAACATAAAAAGTATCCTTGGAAATTTTATTTTTCTGACACACCATACACTGTCGACACCATCTACTACAATCTTTTCTGGCCGATGGCCACACAAAACGTAGCATTTGCTCCCGGATGAGATAGGTTATGCAGACTGTTGAATACTTGCATCCTTAGTTCTTGCGGTATGAATGGTCGAATTTGGTTAGTTGAATTATCACAGAATATATAAACGTCATATTCAGGGAAAATCATTTTTCTGTTGCTGAAGTTCCATATCTGTTTGTTGTAATTTACTTAAATGTGAATAATCGATTGCTGCTAATGTTGCAAATGTCATTTCTTCAGTTCGAGAAAGCGTATCTGCTGGTATATTATCAATCCCGGTCACTTGTTGGATGTCAGTTGTAAATTGGGCGATTAAGTCCAAATGTCTGAATTGCCTTGGTGTGCATTTATCTAACTTTTGCTTCATTGCAAAAGTTAATGGCTTGTGGTCTATAAAAAGATTGAATTGTCGACCCTTTATAGCATGCTTAAAGTATTTAATAGCAGAGTATTGTTGAATTTTTTTGCAAAAAATGCAAGTGATTGCCACTGACCGTTTATTGCTTGTTGTAGAACTCTACCCATTCCATCGTTAGAAGCATCTACCATTAGTGAGAGTTGTGCTGCTGGCGATGGATGCGCTAGCATTGTTGCCTATGATGGGGCATCTTTGATTTTGTTAAAGGTTGTATTGGCTTTGTTATCCCAATTAATTAGCGACTGATTTTTCTTGGACCCAACTAGGAATTGGTTTAATCGAGCTTGAATAGAGGCTGCTTTTGGAACGAACCTTCGGTAGAAATTCCTAAGAACTGTCAGAGGTAAAAATAGCTCGTAAATGCTTAAGATATTCTTCTTGCGTTCTTGATGCCACTAATATGTCATCGAGATAACTGTAACAATACTCCAGATTGTCAGTAACTTTATCGATAAATCTTTGGAATGTTTGTCCTGCATTACGCAGTCCAAATAGCTTTCGTAAGAATTCAAAAAGGCCAAACGGTGTTGTGACTGCTGTTTTGGCTGGGTTCTCTGGATGTACGGGTATCTGATTAAATACTTTAATCAAGTCGATGGTGGAGAAGATTGTCTTACCATGGTGTAGATGTAAAAAATCTTCAATATGGGGTATTGGGTAACAATCGATTATGGTTCTTGAATTGGGGCCTCTATAATCTCCGCAGGGGGAGAATTCCTTCTTTTTTGCTGCTAGGTGAATGGATGTCGACCAATTGCTCCTCGATTGTTGAATGATTCGTAGCTGTAGCAAGAGTTTCAATTCTTTTATTGTTTTACTCACGTTAGATGTTGGGGGTATGCACTGATGTCGGCTCCGATATCGATTAAAAATTGTCTTTTCATATTAATATTAGTTATAAAAAGACGTTTAGTAGGAAATTCACGGTCGTTAGACGCTTCTACTCGCGACGGTTCTCATCGTTTTCCGATTGAGTTTCGTATGTACAAGGTCGGGTGCAATTTCTCGAGTTCGCGGCAAAACGTTCTTCCGAGTCGGAGAATCTCTCGGTTAAACGTCTATTTAACTCGTATTTAGCCTTTTTGGGAGAGTTTGCTATTAAGTCTGTTACCTGTTGTAAGACTGTTGCATCTAGCGTGGTGACTACCGCAAAGTATTTATTTAGGTGACTGGTGACTTTTTGATTGTGTGAACTGGGCTTCTACTTGTGCAAACTAAAGCACAGGGTTCGGTTGCCAGAAGGGTGGTAACTTAGTTGCGTAAGTCCTGCGATCTGATGTTCCACGTGGTCTTCTGGCTGCGTCTCCATTGTTGCTTGGATTGTTTGTTACGCAGGTGTTTTAATTTTAAATAAATTAGTACTTACAGACCACGTCGGGGCCACCATTTTAGGGGTTTGTGTATTGTTTTATTTATTTTACTATATTCTACAAGATTATTTACAACACGGTTTGTGAACTGAAACACGACAAATCATAAGAGCGACGAGAGAGAGCTCCCCCACTCGTATATCGTTTTTATATTATCTAACCTCAGACTTGAGTAAAAGCAGGTGGTATTTCCCGTGATATATTTGTATCGCCACAATCGGAATGTGTAACAAGTGCTTTTACTTATCTAGCAATAAATTATTTTAACTTTAATAAAGTAATTTCGATTCGATGTGACCGTGGCTAAAATAATACTTTAAATACCTATATATCCAATAATATAATTTTTCGTCAATCGTATGTTAATAACAATATTAACGAATAATAATGTATCAGAAATAGATCGTTAATGACCCCTATTAATGAACGATTTTGAACCAATGAATGAATTTCTATTAATGAACGATTTTGTATAGCAACCAATGAAATTGTTAGCAACCACTAATTTAACGATATTGCACGACTACTAGATATAACATCGGGTTACGTATGCTTTAATTTCCTTATAACTTTACACGTTTTACTAACGTACGATCAACGGAAAAACTTTAAAACTAACTCGTTTGTTAATCGGCGACAAATAATCTCGACAATATTAACGCGTTCGTTCGCTACACTCGCTCACGGCGTTAAAATGTCTCGATTATTAATCGCTATCATTAACAACCTTGTTCGTTAAATAACTATATTAAAAAGTAAAACGAATAAAAATTTGTTTATCTAACTACGATCTATTTTCTGAAATTTAGTATATAACTACATTTTATAATTTTTCGTTGTAATAAAAACTGTAACGTGTGCTTTTTACTAATAGGTTGCATTGGTAAATAATTAAATTGTACAGAAAACGTATTTTCGTGAGTTGTTAATAATTGGTACGTTTTACTGCTGAAATATTTACGGTAGCAACTTAGACTGGTAGTAATTTTAAATATTGATTTAATATACCCATCTATCTAATCAATTTTAAGTCACGAGGTTTTTATCGATATATTCAACTCCATAAACCTAAAAATATAAATTCTGTAATGTTAAATTATTCTGTGTAATAAATTAGATCTCTTTTTTTTCAGGTATCGTAATTTGTTTTAAGAATTCTGTAAGTAACTATTATTTTGTAGGAGTTGATTACCCTTTTGTGTTGTTTGTTACGTTATTCTTGAAAGATTTCATCACATTAGTTTTTTTTTGTTGATGCGTTGCGTGTAGTAATTAAGTACCAATAAATGATAACACTGGCACTCGATAGGTTAACAAACAGAAAACAGACAAGGATATCGGATGCAAACAATCACATTTCATTTTATGGAAATTAGATAAAATACATGTATATTGGGGGCTTTGATTTATCTACATCTAATGTCACGAATGACAAATACAATATAATTTTTTTTAGAAAGCTCATGTCTTAATTGGTACTACTTACTTAATGTTGAATTTCTTTTTTTAATGAGCTTGTAGTAAATGCGAGTCTTAGGGTTTACGTACTTGATTTAGCAATAAAATTGCATTGCAATCACTATTCCAACAAGGTATTTTAAAGGTGCAGCTTACTATATTACAAATAACATGAATGAATTTATTAAATCTACACAATTTTGCGAACTGGAAAAATTTAAGATTTTCAAGTCGTGATTAAATTCTTTCTATTGTCTTCTAATAGGTTGATAAACTCGTCAAGTTTGTCTGCAAGTATCGTGTAACACAGTGTAATTTTTGTACCGATCTATGGCTTCCAAATGTGCATGTGTGTTTAAAATAAACATGTTTTACATACAAGTTTTCTTAGATAACTTCATTGATAAAATTCAGAAATAATTAACGTGAAGGATAGTTTTTAGAGATTATAGATTATTACGACAATTTCTATTGTTATTATTACGAATCAAACTAATCTATAATTGTATACCGCTTGCATAAAGTACACTTCAAGCGATAAAATTTTTAAAAAAATTATTTTGTTAGATAATTAATTCAATGAAACACTAGTATAGAAAACTACACAAACAATTGAATCAAATATATCCTTTCACAGAGAAAATTGTAATTTTTAAACATAATTTACTTTACTAACTAGTACGATTTAATTCTTAAATACAGGAAACTACTTAACAATTGATTAAAAACAACATTGCAGGGTGGGAAGATATTGTATGAACCATGCAGCCTAATTTGCTACTAAATTCAGAAATTGCAGTGCACGCCGCTTAATAGAATCACATTTTTTTATAACAAAACCCGATATTTGAAAAAAAAACAGATAAATGTTTATTGTAACAATTTTTTAAGGTTAATGGTGTATACATTTAAATTAAAATCTTATAAGCTTTCGAACTTTGTCAAAATTCTTCGTCAGGCTATAAACCTGGTAAAATTTTAATTTGAATATATACACCATACACCTAAAAAAATATTATGTTTTATGGTGAAACCTTTATATCTAAAATGTGTATTGGTTAGAAAAGAGCAAATACAGACAGCGTGTTAACATGTTTTTTAATTTAGAAGAAGAATATAGCATCAATACAAGCAAAAAATGTCAAAATAAAAGTTCTAATAAAACATTTTAAAAAATCAAAATAGTTAGTCAATTAAATTCGAAGATTACGGACCTGTTGCATTAAATAATCTCCTAAGCCGTAAAAAAAAATCAAAAATTATGTTATAAATATGTTTATTTTATTGTTTTAAGAATAACACATTTCTTCTCAGTAATTTGGTAACACCAAAAATAAATTAAATCACGTTAAATTAGGTTGTTATTCTAAGAACTGAAAATTCTCTTCTTTTATACACTAAAAATACAAAGTAACTCGAAGATAACTTATTTGAAGATGTTCAAATGAGGTAATGTTACATAGGTCAGTCGAAATCCTTAAATAAATAAATAACAATGCAATAATAAAACTAAATATCTGATAATCAGACTTCAGACCTTATAGGTTATCGTTCACGTGCAGAAATAAATATAACAAGAAAATTAATAACAAAAACCGAAATTATGATTACTATAGACGATGTTTTGTCTACGTCCGGCTGGTTTATTACTAAAGGGATAACATTGTCCGACTGATAACATTATTTGTTTCCAATAAGCGGCGAGCACTGTATTTTTAAAATTTTTATTTATCAGTTTTGACTTGACTTAAAACTTTAAACAATTGAAAAATGTATTTTGAGGCACACCATCTGATACAAATGATGACCAAATGCAACAAACACCAAGACAGGACCACATAGGTCTTCGTCTTGTATTGATATCTTTAATCTCGGCCTTGCTCTTGGTCTTGAATATTGAGTTTTGGTCTTGTTCTTGGTCTTGCAGTTTTGCATTTTTACACCGTACTATGAATGAAACTTCACAATAAAAGTCAATGTTGTTAAAAAATGGATGTTTGGTTACCAAAATTAAGTTACTTTAATAAAAAGTAAAAAAAATTGTCTAACCTACATAAATTATAATAGACACGACATGTTTCGGCTTTTTAATACTTAAGCCGTTTACAGATGCAGTTGAATGTGGATTAAACAGAATTTTTTACTTTTCATTAATGATGATACAGAATATTAAGTTACTTTATTTTTAATTTTACATGTCAACGATCTAACAAGATTTAATTTTTATTTTTATACTTAATAAAGTATCAGAATACAAATACATAAATACACAAGCAAATGTTAGTTAATATCAATTCTTAATTTTGAAGGACCCTAAAATTGTATATACCTACATTTTTTATTGAATGGCTAAATTTAAATAGTCATAAACTGATAATATATACACCAATAATTTTTCAAAATTTTAAACAATAAAAAGATACATATAATAAAAAAGATTTTTTGCCGCAAATATTAAATAATAAGCACTATTGCATTTGCAATGCGTCCGTTGTGTTTTATAATAGATGTGCTTTACGGTTTTGAGAATTCAGTTGTTTTGAAAAAGGAACAACGCCTCAGCATGTTTGAGGGATTTGCATGAGTATTACAGGCGCCGTGTCGGTTTAAAATCTTTTGTAGGTGCCTTTATTGTAAACTAAGTAAAACGTGCTTTTTGGTACAAATTTAGAATTTAGAAATTTAGTAATTTGAGACTTTTCCACAAGTTGGTATTTTACGAGTTATTTTAATACTTGTATATACTTTTATCATAGATATGTGAAGAGTATATTCGATGAACTTAAAAAAATATTAAATTAATTCAAATAAAATAATGTTGCTAAAATTCGTAACAGCGTCTTTCAACACTTTAGGAATTGATGAGAACTAATATTTTAGCTATAATTTTATTTTTCAAACAAACGTCGTTTTAGTAAAGTCGAAACAAACTTTTTTCAAAAAACTTTTTACTTTCACGTATACGTACAATAATTTTTTTGGGAAAACAAATGTTTTTTGTATGGGGTATAAATAAAAAAAGATAAATAATCTTTTGTAATAAGAAAAAAACTACAAGAGTCTTGCAAGATAGTCTTGTTTTTGCCGTTATCTTGCAAAGCTAGTCTTGCATCCAGTCTTGGTCTTGCAACCTTAAGTCTTGGTCTTGCTAATGACGTTGTTATCTTGCTCTTGGTCTTGCAAATCTTGCAAAACCAAGAAAAGACTAAAAGACCAAGACCGATTTTGGTCATCGCTAGATACATAGTTAGATGGTTTGGTTGGTAATGCTACGCATTTGTACAAAATGCTGCATTTTTATTGCAGTTTTTATAAAAATGAACAATCTCGAGGCCTAGTACAGTTAATGAAACTGCATATCATTATTATCTGTCGCCAATGCGAGCTAGTTAAAAAATTTAAAAAAAACAGCAACAAAATGTCATATATTTATTTAGATAATCACGGTAAATCTTAGAAAATAATTATTTTGTTTTAAAGTAGCTTCTATGAGCCGTGATAGCTCGCAAGCAAGTCTTACGTTCAAAGTCATTTTTTACAATGTTGGCGTGAATTAATTTTTGAGAACGGTAAAGCGGCGCTAGACCGCACGGTCGAGCGTTGCATGTGAGAGTTATGCTATGAAACTTTTGACGAGAGTAACTTACATTATTTATTGTGTTGTCCTTTTTAAAATTATATTCTTAAAAAAAAGCACCAGAAATTTTTTAAATGACTTGTCCACTGTCACATACTCGTTCTAATACAATAATTGACTTGGAACACTTAGTTTTATGTGGATTTCTAGTTTTCATTTTGCCACACTAGAGCTTTTTTCGCACATTCTGTAACTACACTAACGAACAAATATTAACGTTTGCAATAACAATAAGTGGGTGTAGTTCTGCATTTGCGTGTTTCAATTTTTCATTTCTGAAACGCAAAATAAGCACATCAGTCACTTAGGTACTTCGACAAATTAGATGTTTTAGGTGAAGCTAAAATAGCACCGATGAAAAAGTATAGGAAAACGCGGGGTTTTTGTAGGCAACATGTACCAGAACTGAATGTTAGAGATGGGAAGGGGACAACCACAGAAACGACGATTAGTTAATATGGCTAAATTCGTGAAAAATCTTCGATGTATTGAGCGTCGCCCAGTGCTTGTTCTTTCGGTGGTGAACTAATTTGAGTTAAATTGGAATTTACAGTATGGTAATGCTGTTGAAATTTACGTATAGTTCTATTGAGTCTGTTTTTATGGACATGCTTATAATTCCAATACTGGAGCAGCTGTAATCATTGGCGATAATACGAAAAAGATTTTGCTTGCGAATTATGGGAAGAAGTTTGATAGCATATGTAAACTATCGAAGCATAAATGTTAAAAAAAAATACAGAGTAGATATTCATCTGCCATGGGAACCGACTTATTACTGAAGGAGTATTATTTATAAAGTAAAAACACAAAGAAATGTAGAGTTTGAAGAACGGATTCAAAGTTTATGGGATCAACTGCAGCTGTTAAAGAATAAATCGACGCAGAAAACATTATTACGAAATAAGAACATGCTAGAAAGAGCCCGAAGTCATCTAAGTACACTGTGCCTCTTAAATTTGCGGAAAAACAAACTCTATCAAAATGCGCGGGTGCAAAACCCGTGTATTATAATAAAGGTCGAAGTTTTGGACGAACTACTTTACTGTCGAACAGGGAATTTGAACAACAGTGACATAAAAGCGCTTATAGAAGTATAATTTTGAAACGCACTCGGAAAATGATGCACAGCAGAGAAATTTAATCCCGTTAAAGTCAATTATCTATTTCGACATCAGAAGTAGCGATTCGTACACTAAAATCTGTGTAAGAATTAGCAAAGTGTTAGTGTTACCAATTCAATAAAATACTAAAGTTTTCGAATAGAGCTAGAAAAAAAGAGGGAAAATGGTGGCACTATTCGTAAATCTAAAAGCCGCTTTTGACAAAGTGAACAGGGAAAAACCGTAGGAATACAAGAAAAAAAAATTAATGAAAAATTAATAGAAAGAATAGAGGAAATCTACAAAGAAACGAGGAGAAACAAAGAGAGGGTTGAGACAGGGATGCTCACTGAGCCCAAGCTTGTTCGCAGTATATACGGGGGATCTGGAGGAGACAATGAGAGGACAACAGACAGGAGGGTCGTTGGCGTATGCGGATGACATAGTGTTGGTGGCTAAGGAGGGAAAGGAAATGAAAGAGATGATGAAAACGCTGGAAAAATACATGAAAAAAAAAAGAAGTGGAAGTAAACACGGAGAAAACAAAAATAATGGTATTTAGAAAAGGAGAGGAGTGGAAATGGAAGGATGAGGAAGTGCAACAAGTGAAGGAATTTACATACCTGGGCTACACGATGAAGCAGGATAATAAGGAGGGAGAACACATAAAGGAGAGAGTGAGGAAAGGAAACAGATTAATAGGACAAGTGTGGAGTGGGGTGGGGGAAGGAGTATTTGAGTTGGATATAGAAAAAAGAAAGTTATCGTTTGAAAAGTTAATAAAGGGGGTGGTGATGTATGGGGCTGGAAGGAGTGGAGGGAGGTAGAGGGGCTACAGGAAAAATACTGGAGATGGGTTTTGGGACTGGACAGAGATACACCGGGGTATATTGTGAGAGAGGAGGTACAGGTAGCAAAAATAAGAGTAGAGACAGGAAAAAGGGCCATGAAATACGAGGAAGAACTGAGGAAAAACAGGGAGGAAAAGTGAAGTACGGGCAGGAGAACAGAGAAGAGTATGACAAATGAAACGGATACGCGAGAGAAGAAGTGGAGAGAAGACGGAGCAGGGGTAAAGGAAGAAATAATAAGGAGAGATAGGGACATTGAAAAACAAGAAAGATGGACAAGGATAAAAGAGGGCAGATATAATAGGAGTTATAAGGATATCAAGGATGAAGGGGTGTCAGAATATTTAAAGGATATAGAGAATAAAAGCAACAAAAAGAAAAAAATGATAGCACGGTTCAGATGTGGGAACGATCAGTTAGGTAACAAATACTGGAAAAAAGAAGAAGAAAAGATGTGCAGACTACGTGGAGAAGAGACGGAAGACCTTAACCACATGAGAGAGAAATGCAGTGAATGAAGAGAAGTGGTTATGAAAATAGAGGAAATCTTAGACGGAAATGGAGCGGAGTGGATGAGGAGGGATAATGAAAAGCACGAAACAATTTGTAAACTTAGGCAAGAAACAAAGTTAAACTTATGTATACTAAGGTTTTCCAATATTGTTCGAAAATTAAATTGAAATAGAATAGAATAAAATACACGTCGTACAATACGTTTCAATCACTCTACCGTTTCGTAAACTGCCGCTGCGCGGCTCGTATATGAAACCCGGTCCTCGTGATTGAAACGCGTTCATTCTGTAACTTCTGTTTTAATATACTATTCCAAGACAGCAATATATCATCAGAAATAAACTGCAAGAAACAGTATACTAATTCGAAACGAACCAGTATTAGATTACGACGCAAACGATTGAACCGATGAACAGCTAAAATTTTTATGCGACGTATTTTATAGTAACATAGTTTAGGTATGTAACTCCTGTGTAACACCTCAGTTTAATTGCTAGTTATGGAAGGAAGAACGATGTAAAAGAGCGACTGGTCCAAGTGTCAAAAGGGTGACTTGCCGTCTGAATTCGAAACTCTAGGTTTGCTTCTCTTTTAAAAAGTTTGTTTTAGACCATATTAAATTGGGTAAAAACAACGAAGTGTCTACCTGAAAGATATATAAAGAGATAAAGGACGTTTTTGTACAAGAATGCAGCCTTTTCGTTGATAACTCGTACTGTTTTGTTGCATCACTAGATGAAATAGTACTTTGAAGACACTACTCTTTTTCACATACTTGAAATAAAATGCTTGTACCAAGGGAGATATTGTTCTGCAGTACCTGAGGCCGTTCTATTTTTTTCTCTTTGTGTGAACAAGAAAGAGAAGTTTTTTCTTCTGAATACACATCTCCATTATTTTTAAATTCAATGCCCAATACAGCGTGAAAATGTAAATACATGCTACTATATATTGCGAATGTGACGAAAATCATTTACAGACAAAAATATTCCAAAGATTTAGTTGTTTTGTGATGATTGTGTAAGATCTAAGATCTCGCCACTGCGAGAACCAGTCAAAATCTTTATAAGTCATTAACAATTGCACGAAAAGAAAGCATACAAAGAAAACATCGAATGAATTCGAAAGATTTCGTATAGAATAATGCATGTGTTTTCACGGTTTCTTGCTTTCTACATACGTATTTTGTTTTTAAAAATTGGTAATACATGTTTCTGATTTATAAATGGGTTTTTTGTCTTTTTTCCTCGGACAAAAGTTGCGTCTACCCCCAAAACGTGCAGCGGGCATTCGGGTTGGTGTAGGTGTACAGTTCCCATCTTCATCGTAATTTGTTTGCAGTAAAAACAGATCCATAGCAGTTTCTAAAATTTTTATTGAAATTATCATCCTTACGTTTTCTTTCAACAACGTTTCGATGTGCAAGTTGTAGAGCTAAATCTTGCTAAAAAACTGCGCTTGCTATGTGAATTTATCTTCCATTCAGAATTTTTTTTATCAAACATTATGTAGGCGATTAATGCTGCTATATCAGTCCTTTCCATAAATATTCTAAAGAGCCACCTGTTAGTGGAACGTACACAAGAATACTCGCTAGTCATCTACTGCACCTTTTGTTGTATTGTAGTGCAAAATTATTTCAGGTTTATAACTCGTTGTTTCCTCAGATATTTCTTTTCCATGAAATTGAGTAGACAACAAAATTACTGCTCGGTTTTTTTGGGAACATAGGAAACTATTGCCATTTTATCAGTAAATCCAAAAATGCTTGAATTCTCTTCACGTCTTTTATTGGGAAGAAATTCTGTAGGAAGTTCTCGCTTGTTTCCCCTTAGTGTACCAGTGATTGTAAATTTTCTCTGAATCAATTGCTCTGCTAAAGGAATTGATGTGAAGAAGTTATCCGTAGTGACTTCTCTACGAAAGTGAAAATAGGGCCTCGCCATATCCAACACGGCTCTCTGGCCTTGATTAATTTTTCTTTGGTTCTTCAACATACCTGTATACACTTGAAAATTTAAAGCTTTTTCTAAATCTGCGCGAATCCATACCTTTATGCCATATCTTTCTGGTTTAGATTTCATATACACCCGAAATGGACAATGTCCTCTAAATTTAGCCAACCTCTCGTCTACCGTAATGTTATTGTTTGGTGAATAATTCACTGTACAATTTTTCACAAATTGATCATGAATACTTCGAAAAATGGGTTCCAATTTATCGTCAGTTATTCTTATTCTTTCTGATCTAGTAGAACTGTCATCAAATCTGATATGTCTGAATATTTGCTGATAGGGATTGCGGGACATGACTGCAGTGAAAAATTATTGAAAAAGAGTCGGCTTTCTGACCACATTTGAGAGAGATGAAGATTTTTAGCGATCAGAATTGCAATAAATGCATATATCTCTTGATTGATAACATCCTTCCACTTCCTTTTATCAATAAGTTGGTGTTTATCATTACGTTCTTCTGCGCAGGTTTGATCGTGCTTGTTGGTATTATCACATATTTCTGATATATCTTCTGTTATAAAAACTTTGATGGCATCTTGAACTGTGTTTATCGCCAGGCTAGAGATTCAAGTTTTATATTTATCGTTTTTTTACAAAATAAAATTAGTACTAACCCTGCATTTTGGAGTCTTCTACTATTTATAATATTATGTTATCGACGCCTTGTAGCACAAGACGGTTCAGCTTTCCATTGGTGACCATGTTTTGAAACAAACATTTGGCCAGAACTGCGTTCGTTCTCATCAATTTCACTGGAATCTTCGCCGTCATCAACATCTTGTTGCTCGTCATTCGATTCTTCAGTTATATTTGTTACAGCTATTTCGTTCAACATTTTCATTTCTTCCTCAACATTATCTTCTACCTCTGATTCATCTTCGCTTATTTGTAATTCGATGTCTAATTCCTCGTCAGTCAAATATCCTTCCGCCATGTCTATAGTTAGATTCAACTTACAATGCTTAAAATGAATGTAAAATGACATTTGACCATAATTTACGCATGGTCTTCAAACTAAGTAAATCACGCCTGCGCTTTGTCTCGTATTTGTAACGTGAGTTACCATGTGGTGTAATTTAGGTACCCCAAGCACAATTTTCACATTTTTGTGAACATACACCACAAATAACACCGAATACTTTTTGCAAATGAATGGTAGCTATATTTTTGAGGATTAGTTAAACGGATATTAGTCAGAATTGTGTACTTTACTACAAAAAGCGTTACCCCACGTGGAAACGGGAAGGTTAATGTCGTTTTTTTTTTTAATGTGCTCTTCCAATTAGTTTCTCTTTACGACACGGTAGATTGTCATAAAGAATTATGAATTTTTTATAGAACTTTTGTTGAAAATAATCATTTTTACCAAAAAGACTCAATTTGTCTTGTAATTAAAGTTTTGTACAAGGCGAAAAAAAACCTTGATTAAATTGTTATTTTCAAAATACTGTTTGTTGCCGCTTTTGTCGAGGTAGTACCCACCTGCAGATTCAATCCATTGTTCTGTCCTGAACCTTTTCCTATTATTTTGCTGGGGATTAATAAATATAACATTGTTTATGTAAATTTAACATTTTACAATAATTTTGTCGATCTGGAACGATTCCATTTTTTGCGCGAGTTATTTTGCTATAGAAAATCACAAAAAAAATTGTGTCCATTTGATTTGTATTGAAGCTTTTAAATTTACTAAAAGGCAGGGGATTGCCTTAATTTGAATACCCGTTGACAGTATGTAATGTTTTTGTTGAACTTCGTTTATCAATTTACCTGCGTTTTGCCCATTGTAACCGTTCCCTACTATTATGTATTTAATTTGGGAAAATATTCACCCAACCTTTTATTTACTTTAAATTACTATTACATTTTTTTTTGTAAAGATTGTATAGATTTCATTTTAAACAGTTCATGCAGTACTAGTAGATGTAGTTCGCATTCGTATTTATATATAGTAATAAGTAATAAACCAATAACTTTTACAAAGACCTTTTTTTTCTTTTTGTCGTTGTCTAATAAAAGTACCCTTTGAAACTTTTAATTGTATAATTATTTAAATATTCACTGTTAAAGCCATTTGTAAAATGAAAATAATTTATGTTAGAAAGGAATTTCAATTTTTAGGATAATTTACGCCAACAACGTCTAGTATTCAATACGTTTGGCGTCGTATACCAAAGTTCCATAGTTTAGTCTTTTTCAAATAGGATTGTTGGTTTGTAGTTCGAGGTATTTGCTAGTAGTGCCTTTTATGTCTGTTTACGATTTAAAAACCCAAAACCAGACTAACAGGTATACTTATAGACATATACAATCTAAACACTTCACTGCGTTAATCTCAGAACAATAATGCAAGTTGAAAATTCTTAAAATTTATCTTATGTTTGGAACTCTCTAAGAACGTCTTCTGAAATGTTGGTTGTTAGGAACCGAAAATTGAAATAAGTACGATTATTTGTCAAACGTTTAATTAAGACTTACGCTTGAGTATCTAAACTTTTTGCCAAGTTTGGTCACAAAATTCTCATAATTTATTTAAAACTAACTGTTGACATGTAATGAATATATGATTATTAAATAGAACTAATTAAACTAACTAATAAAATGTAACGATATTTAATAAAAACAATAAGGAATTTATGTATGACTATCACTCGATATTTATAAACACTGGGCCGCAGATAAGTCGCACTTTTATTTATCTGAGCACACGCATTAAACACTATTTATTCAGACTTTCTGACTAGATTAGTTTCAAATCCTTTTGGATACTTTTTACGTTTTTACTTTATCTGATCTAGAACATTCTATCTTATATGACAATCTTCTCGAAGATTCCAAATACTTCAGGAAAGTTTCAATATAATAACTTCTGTCGCATATGTAAAGACCACACTCTATTTTGTCTATTTTGTACGTCTCTTAGGTCTCCTGATATTCTGACAGAATTTTTTTTGTTTAAGTTTTTACTTCTTCGTTATGGTTTCCGCTGTAGTAATGTCCCTAGATACTAACAGTGAGACGTTTTCTGTATTATCTTGGTATTTACTTCCAAGTTACATCTGATGGGATTACATTTATTGCGATGGACATGGAAAGCAGGGTTTTGGTATTTAATAGATTTTTCTTGTATTTGACGTATAATATAAATGGCATCTGTGGTGGATCGGTTTCTTCTGTTCATCTCGTAATGGTATGAGGTTACTTATGGTTTTGGCTATTTTTTCTGTCTCTCTATTTTTGTGATTCCAAGTATTTTCCTTGGATATTTCATTTTCCTAGCTGTTATTTTTTTTGTGTTCTAGTAGTGTGGGTGAGGCTTTTATTGAAGTGTTGGTACTGCTACTGTATTATACACTTGTAGTTTTATACTTTTTTATATTTCTTTTGCAAGTATTGCTCTGTTTATTGAGTAGTAGATGTTTGGTGCTTTTCTGATTCTGTTTGCTATTTCCGAACATATTCTACCTTTGTTGCTTATTAGCGATCTTAAATATTAATATGTCGTTGCTTTTTCTAGCTTTTTACCTTTGTAGTAAAAAGCTCTTTCGATGTTTTGTTTTCGTTTATTCCCGCTCGTTCTATTTTAGTGGTTTATACCTCTATTAATGTTTGCATCTTTGTTGATCTGTCGGAAATCAGCACTATGTCGTCCGCGTAGAGTAGTGCCTCTATTTTTACTGGTTTTAAGTTTGTGTAGTCTATAGCTGTTTTTGGAGTTTTTCCTATGCAGGTTTGGAATATTTTATCTATATAAATAATAAATAATAGGGGGTTTAGAGAATCTCTCCGCTTTAATCCCGATTGCATTTTAAATCGTTTTGATCGTTTCCCCTCTATTTGAATTATTCTTGTTACGTTTTTGTATAAGCTTTTTATGCTATTGGTTAGTTCTGTTGTTGCTCTTAGTTATTCTAGACACTTCCATATTTTTCCTTTTTCTACTGTGACAATAGCTGCTTTAAGATCCACGAATGTTTAAAACAATTCTCTTCTGGTGTTTGCTTTATCTTCTATAAGTTTCCTTATCGCACCAATGTGATCCTTTGTCTGCCTTGCAGTGCAAAACTCTCCTTATTCATCCTCCATATAATTTCTTATTTCCTTACTCAGTCTTTTTCCCAGTATTTTGCTGTAAACCTTTAGGGGCACTGATGTTAGGCATATTGCTCTGTAATTTTCAGTTTCATATATTTTTTTCCCAGTCTTTTGGTATTATGCTGGTTAACCACGCTTTATTACAGACGTGTTGTATCCATTCTTTTGCCGTCCTGTTTCCTCATTTTATCATTTTGAGATCTATTTAGTCTGGTCCACCTGCTTTTCTTATTCTTAGCTCTTTTATTGCTTCGTTTATGTCTTCGGCAGATATTTCTTCCTGTTCTTCTTCCTCTTGGTTTTCTGTTTGCATATTTCCTTGATTTTTATTTTTTCTGAATTTGTCTTTATAATGAATCCACTATTGCTTTTACGAATTTATTGTTTTTGCTTCTTTTTGATTTGACGGGTTTTCTTTATGTTCCAAAACTTTCTGTTGTTTCTACTGTGTGTTTCTTGAATCTGTTTTCCAAATTCTTGCTTTTGCTCTTTTTTCTTCTTCTTTTGCTTCGTTTCATCTTTTGTGATATCCTTATTTGTTAGTTTTGCGCGTTTCCACGCTTTTTTCTTACTGATATTTTTTTGTTTCACTTCATTTCACCATCTAGTTTGCTTTGTACATGGTTGTATTGTTTTTTTATGGACAGATTTCTTTTGTTATTGGCGATACATACAAGAGGGTCATTTAAAAAAAACGCATTTATCGCATAAAGTCTAAAAAAAACATTCTTATAGTAACGCGATTTTTATTTAAGATTAATTATATTTAAGATATTCGTCTATCTTTACAATTACCAAATTGATCAATAACAAACTCATTAAAATTTACAATGTTTTTAATGCAAGATTTTTCAATGCTTTGTTACGATAAGAATTAGGGGTAACTAAATTTAAATGGAGCGATGGCCGCAGTAGCTCGGTTCTTGTAGGCAAAATGGGGTGGGTTAGAAATTGTGAAGGGAATGTTTAAATCAGAGATGTCGTGGTAGATTAAATTAGTCAAATAGTGATTAGAAATTGTTAGAAATGGGCGCCACACAATTTGTTTAGTTACGGTCCTGTTAAGTAAATTGTAAACGTTTAACAGGGCTCTAGTAGTAGCGAAGGGTTGCTGAAAGAGAACGGGGAACTTTAAGCAATAAATAGCAATAAGTAAATTTGATGTAAATATAATGAATTTAGAATAAATGGAAATTTACAAAATAATCAATAAAATATTCAATTTTGAATTATGCAAACAAAATATGTGTGAAGTTGAGTAAAACAATCGATAATGGATTTCAAATATTACAAAAATACAGGATCTAAATTACCTTGTGTCAAAACAAAAGTAGTAAAAATAATTTAATTACGGTAGGTTCTCAAAACAAACAAAAAGAAAAAAAATTGGGGCAGCGATCGGGATTCGACAAGACAGTAATTACAATTTAAAATACAAAAAAATCTTATCTTTATCACTTCGCTGATGAAACTCCGTGCACGGTATTTCCAGTCGAAGTTTCCTTAAATAAAATATTTAAAATAAACAATTGGCCGTCGGCAAATAACAGCCGAGAATTAGAGTTAGGTTCAAGTTTACTATCTCGTAGATCAGGGGATGCGTAACCAAATTTATGTAGGTTAATAGGTCAGTTACAATTACGTTATAAGTCAACAAATTTCAAGGTAAATCAGATAACAAATTCTTATAGAAACAAAGAGAAATTAAGTTAAGTAAACTAAGTCAAAGTTTAAATAACAAAAGTGAATTTTAAATTAAAAATAAAAATCGTAAAATTTTAGAGTATAAGGAAAAGTTCTTGAATTTCTAAAGTTGATTAAGCAAGTAGGATTTTGATTAAAAGTTCAATGTAGAGAATCAAATCTTTGAGATTTGCACAAATATAAATTAATTCACAATAAAACGAAGGTTAACGGTTGGTTTTCCACTTACTGTTAGTCAGTTGCTGCAATCGAAGTTGACTTCTCAGCGTAGCGTTAGTAGAGTTTACAGATGAACGGAGTATTTTGGTAGTTGAAGGAACTCTCACACGTGGGCGGGGGGGGGGGGACAATCCGTTTGGAGAAGACGTTCATAGGAATTAGAACAATTTTGTCGGAAGAAAAACGCTATAAAGAGGAAGGGAGAGAAGCGAAGTTAGATTAACTAAATAAAACAAAAACTAAATACTTTACCTGGGTATAATAATCCAACGTTAAAAAAACTAAGTAGGTACACTTTTCAAATTTAAAGTAACTTATAGCCGTAAATATACGATTTTTAGTAGTTTTAGGAAAGAAACAGGTTCCGTAGATATACTAAAAGTTAGGAACGTTTCAACGTAATATCCGGTAAAATCACCGTGTTTAAGTAAACGTTAGTACTTCCAAGGTACAGTAAATTTTTGAAGTGATTTCAAGAAGAGTTTGTCAGAAACTGATTTAAGAAAGAAACGAAATACCTAGGGTCATAATGACCTCAGAAGATAACAAAATAAATTCGAGTAACTGATATTTTAAACAAGGATTTTGATAAGGACTTGCAGAAAAGCAGAATTTAACCACGTATTAAGTGAAGATAATACGCTCTTAATTAATCATATATTACAAATTATCAACCTTTAAAATGTAACGAAATAAAGCGTGAGATTAGCAGCAACAGCAGATTCCAACACGTATAACTTAAATGAATGAAACAGTACCGGATTTAGGAAAATTTGCTCAGGGCGTAACAGCTTACCATAAAAATTCGCACAATTTTTTTTGTCCCATAATATTGGCGTAGCAATGTTAATTCTTTTTAATGCAGAGAAACATCGCCCATTTTTTGCGGTAGTCATAGGTAAAGTCAATCAATTGTTTTATGTAAAGATGTATCTATTTTGACAAACATTTTCATTATGGTCTATAATTGACGTTCGTCAAGCGCTATCCAATTGTAAGCGAATGTTGACGCTACTAAGAGAGCATAATTCATACAATTTTTCATGTGATTTGCCGATAACCCGTGCTTTTTACTCTTTTTTTTTTAATGATATATATCCGTAACGTTATTTTTACACCATAATGATTAATGAATCGTGTGAAAACAGTAAACATACAAAACAGTAAAATCTATTCTTTATCTCAAATCCACAAATCCAATCTAACGAATCATTTATAGATCCGTAAAAATTACTATTTTTTATTTTTATATTTGACAGATCAGTCGAATTTGAAGTAACGGCTGAGGACGAGCATTCAATTTAAATTCTAAACGTGTAAATTATTATTAGCTATTAGTATTTTAATTAATGTTTTGTATCACCGTCATTATGAAACAAAAACGATAAGTCGTCTCTTACAAATGAATATTAGCGATCAACTAAGAAATTGACAGTAATGTTTGTCAATGTGATAAGAAATGTGCATTCCAGCATATGTTTTACGCACACGTGCTACGAAGATAATGGTAAATGACGTAGGTCACGTAAGCATTGCACTGCATATTGCACTGAGTAGGCGACCCGGCTGGAAACCGCACGAAAGCATTTAAACATGTACTTATCTTCTTTTTTTTTCACTCGCATAAAATCGTATTATGTGTGTCTTACTCTTGACTACAATAACTATCATTTACGATTCGGCTTCAAGATACGTGTCAGCCTCGGATAAATTCGCAAGCTTTTGTTGCGTTTAAAATGACAATTAGTTAAACGCATGAAATTCAAACCTTGATAATTTGATTTAAACGCAAATTTTCTGTAGTGTTAAAGTTAATAAAATAACTTTTTTTTGGATGGTCATTGGCCAAATGACCTAATAGAGAAGCCGCCACTGGTTATTTATAATATTGCTGTTTTAAGCGTTTCCCTTGTCTCATTTACGTTAATTTTTTGTTTCTGTTCTTCGTATTGATTTAATTTTTCTTCAAGTATTCTTTGGTGTTTTTATTGTATTTTGTTATTCTGTATTCTTCTTATTCTTAAAATGGGATGTTTTCCTCCTTTCATTTTTGAGTGTGCTATATTCATTTTTCTTATTGTGTACAACTTATGTTGTGGATTCAGTATATATACCTGTATGATTCAATGTAAGAAATATTTTTTGTATGAGGGTGAGCATATAAAAAACTATTGCAATAGATAAATTCTAAATTTATAAAGAATGTGCATTTTTAAAAGTATTTGATTAAAATGTGGTCTCTGTTACAAAAATTGTGGGTTTGGTTACGTTATACAGTGTGTCCGAAAAGTATGGAATATATTATACAGGTCAATAAATATGCACTTTACACGAAAAAGTTGTAAATAAAAGTTGTTTATCACTTAGTTATCTACCACCTGGGAGATATCAATTTAAATTTTTGCTGTAAACAAAATCGCAACGAATAACACTTACATTTTTTTAAATGGCAAGGCACGTCTTTATTGTACTCATTTGATAGAGTCTTTTTTTCTCTTTTCAACCATATGAAACTTGAATACCTTTACATCAAAAAATTTTCAAGAAAAACAAGGACATGTCTAACAAATTTATTTTACTGAGCAGTATTAATCAGGTACGTAATATGTAGCATTGAAACAATTGAATGCACTTTAGAACACTGTCACACTTTGCTATTTGTTAGTGCTTGAAATATGGCTCAATTATCTGAGAAACATAGAATTGAAATGATTCTGGGATATGGAGATAGAAGAAGAACCCAAGACGAAGTATGTAATTTATTTAATAACTTGCATCCAGAATTAAACATTTCGCAGTCCACGGTAAGCAAAATTTGGCGGAAATTTCAAGAGACAGGTTCGGTGAAAGATGCGAGTAGAACTGGTAGACCTTTGTCATTAAGTAATGTGGAACAAGAAAATGTGTTCTTGTCTGTTGAGGAAAATCCACAAATTTCTGTTCGGCAAATTGCTAGAGACCATAATTTGAATAAATCGGCTGTACATGACGTTTTAAAAAAAGAAAAATTTCATCCTTATAAAGCTTGTGTAGTTCAAGAATTATTTGAAGACGATTTGGACAGAAGGCTGGAGTTTTGTGAAACAATAACAAACAAACTGGAACGAGATGCACATTTTCATAAAAATATCCTTTTTACTGATAAGGCCACGTTTTGTTTAAACGGCACAATTAACAAACAAAACACACGTTACTGGTCTTCACAAAATCCTCACTGGTATCTAGAAGAATACACCCAATACCAGCAGAAAGTCAACGTCTGGGTAGGAATGATTGGAAGTCAAATTTTGGGGCTATATTTTTTTGAATGTAGTTTAACAGCGAATATTTATCTCGATTTCCTAAGATTTCAGTTAGTTCCTGCTTTGGCCGAGTTATTTCCACATGAAGTAGATCCAGATATACCTCATAACAGAATATGGCTTTAACAAGACGGGGCACCTCCACTTTTGGAATTAATGTCCGCCACTTTCTTAATAATACTTTTCAAAATACATGGATAGGCAGAAGAGGTACGATAGAATGGCCTGCTCGCTCGCCGGATTTAAGTCCACTAGATTTTTTTCTTTGGGGCTATATTAAAAGCAAAATTTATGTAAATAGACCTGATAATGTTGAAGATTTGAAAAATCGCATTAGAGTTGAGATAAGAGCTATAACTCGAGATATGATTTCAAAAGGAATCGATGGTTTTAAAAATCGAATTTACCACTGTCAAATTATGAATGGTTTACATTTTGAACATTTATTGTAAGTTTAGTTTAAATACATTTTTTTGTTATAACAATTTTATGTAAAGATATTTAAAGTTTAATATTTACTATTGTGACAGTGCATTCAATTGTTTCAATACTACATATTACGTACCTGATTAATACTGCTCAGTAAAATAAATTTGTTAGACATGTCCTTGTTTTTCTTGAAAATTTTTTGATGTAAAGGTATTCAAGTTTCATATGGTTGAAAAGAGAAAAAAAGACTATCAAATGAGTATAATAAAGACGTGCCTTGCCATTTAAAAAAATGTAAGTGTTATTCGTTACGATTTTGTTTACAGCAAAAATTTCAATTGATATCTCCCAGGTGGTAGATAACTAAGTGATAAACAACTTTTATTTACAACTTTTTCGTGTAAAGTGCGTATTTATCGACCTGTATAATATATTCCATACTTTTCGGACACACTGTATACTAAATAGCTGTACAATATTTTTAATTTCTTATGTTGTTGGTTTTGTCACTTGTATGTATGACAACAAACACATTATTGCTTAATACAAAATTTATGTTAAAAGTCAATTTATCTTTCTTTGAAATAAGCAATAGAAAACGTTACATATTCGCAATTGTAAATTAACAGTAAAACAATTTTTAGAATTTTTTTGGAGGGTCATTGACCAAATGACCCAATGGAAAAGCCACCACTGATCTTATTAATATGTTTTTATTAAAGTTTGCAAATATACTATAATAATTGGTTCTTTTAATTTCGTTTCTGGTTATTTTATGTACAGTTTACAAAAAATAAAAATTTGTAGAAATGATCTTTTAAAAAATTTCAAAATTATTTTTAAGTTAAAAAATTTTTTTTCCAAAATTTGATATCGAAATTAAAGCTCATTAAATCTTCGTAACTATTACTCTAAGATTTGGAGAACTCAAATTAGAGTATATTTTAGCTCAGCGCATGGATAAAAAACCGATATTTTGTGGTTTTTATAAATTTATAACTAAAAAACGAAAGAAGAGGTAATTTTTTTTAAAAATTATATTTGACTTCAGGGCGCCAGAGAGTACAAAAAAAGTTTCAACAAAATCTGAAATTGTCAAATTAAGTGCCATTTTGATTTGACATGGAATGACCTAATTTTCTTGATTTTGTTTTGAATTGTTATTGGCTGTAATTACCAATATCGTTGCAATATAGTGTAGTAAATTAATGTATTTATATTCTTATGTTTATTTAAATATTTCATTGGCTGCAATTGAATTCATTACTGTTTAGTTTCTGTTACAAAACAAAAAAAAATTTTGATTTTCCAAGTTTTCTTCTAATAATAGATGAATAAGAAATAACTTATTTCTAGATAAATTCTGAAATATATTTGATTTATTTTTACTTATATAGTACGTATTTTTGGCACAAGAATCGAATTAACTCGTGATTGTCCGTACTAAACAAGATTGTAATTTTTTAAAAACAAGACATCAGTTACGTTTTGTTTATTTGCAATTAGGTCATGGCGTTTAGTAGTTATCTAAGAAATGTGGTTACGTTCATATCTGTTCTGAAAGAATTATTATATAAGTCATTTACCTTGACAAAAAAATGTACTAATTTTTGTCATTTGGCTTTAACTTGTATGCAAAAACAAGTGGTCTAGACGCACAAACGGGAAATCCCAAATACCGTATGCTCAACGACCGCAGTTGTGAAATCGCGAGTTCTTCTTAGAAGAGCTTTTACTCTCGCATAAACGGGAACGCGCGCCAGAGTTTTTTTAGTATTACAATCTACATCGTTGCATACGTGCATTTTACAACGTTTTGATACATGCAAATTTTGAATGCAAAATGTAGAAAACTTTGACGTTGGATTAGTCCTTGATTAGTTCACACACCATGTGCTATTGCATATGCAACAGATGCATATAAAACAATATGCAATTATTTGTGCGTTCTCGGAACTAATTTATTATAACGATTGCGTGTCGATTATTTCAATTGACATCTTCCTAATCACTAGTTAAATTTAACAAAACGATTCCATTACATCAGATTTAAGTCCATCGTTCAAAGATTATTTGCAATATATAATCATATTAATCAAATTATTTAAATTGTGTTTATTAACTTTATCAACAAATTATTACATTGATTGTTTAAAATTACTGAAATTGCTTGTCCTAATACTACCTTTCCACACGTGTAATTGAGTTTTCGGAAGAGTATTATTTAACATACTCTATCTGATTTTTTTTTTTTGATTTTAACTGATTTTTAACTAAGACTGGTGAAAGCGTATTATCAGTTTTTTGTTCTAAAAAATTACTTTAAAATATGTTTAAAAATAATGCCTTAAATATTTAAGTGGCAGATTAGATAACGCCATCTATGTGTAGTCTAAAACCGATAAGTATTATTTCAATAAGTGAAAAAGTGAATTATGGGTGACTGCTATGTATATTTTGTTGAATTTCAAATTAGAAAATGAATTCACACGATTACCAGTTAGATCGTCTGCATCAAGTGTCTGGCACCGAATCAGTTACTTACTTCGATTTAAGTAATGATCTTCTAAACGAGAACAATTATCAAACGGGACAGGTTTTTGATAATACTTATCCAGTTCAAAACATACACGATTTTACTACTTCACTGCCGACAAGTAATTTTCCATGCCAGAAGTTTCAAAATTGGGAATATAGTCAATGCTACAGTTACTATGCGAATGGCCGTTATAATACTTGTGAATTTGTCGATGTAACTGATATTGAAGACTTTATGTAAGTAACACAAGTACTGTTTTGTTAGTAATAAATTCTGTTTATTTTACCTAAAACGCCTCTAGTTTAAACTGGTTTTTTAAACTATTCCTTTTTATCATTTGAAGAACTTATAAACAAAAATGACACAAACGTTTATTTAAGGTACTAATGTGTTTATATTTGAGTCACTATAACATTTTGTTTCAATCGTTCACTTTTAGACATATTGCATGTTTGTACTTGTTTTATTTATTGCGTTTTGTTTTAGTTACTCTTACTGTTAATGACGTTTCAGAGATCGAAGATTGCTCCTCAGTCGATCTTTTTGTAAAGCTCAATTCCGTTTACTCTATCTTCCGACGTAACTGTAAAGACTCGTTTTTTCTTTGTTTTTGTGGCATGTAATGTTATAACCAAAATATGCAATTACTAACACTACATTCATAAGCAGAAAAACTGGCATCAGGAGCTCTTTCTAGAAATTCCTTCACATTTTCCATTGATAGAACTCGATCATTTTGTCGTTTTAGGTAAGCCAGTAATTTTTTTATATGAAGAAATATCACCATTTTCATTTATTTGTAAAGTACTTCTCAGCATCTAGTACACTGACCATAGTGTTGAAGTTTTAAGAAAGTACGCAATTTGATTATCTTCATTTGCCTCTGTAAATTTTTTCATTTCTTCAGCCACAGAACTGCTGCTGTTTTCTCGTAGTGGAGACCAGGGCTGGTTAGCACACTTTTATATCAAAAATTATATTTTTGATTGCAAGCAACAAAAAGAAAAATTCGCGTGAATACCTAAGTTCTTTTGTCTACATTTTAGTGAATTTCAACTCTTCTTATATTATATCTGAAAACCGCAATAAATTTTTATTTTAGGCCTTGTAAGTGTGCCAACGTACTCCGACGTCGGGGTTTGTTGGTTCATATGACGGGGTAAGTTGGCTTATAGGAAATTGCGTGTACAAAAAATTTCAAATATATTTTTCGGTTTTACTTCAATAAATCAAATTTTTGACAAGGAAATGTTTCCAACAATTATTCTTAATTAGAATCATTATCAGAATTACAGTTATAGCATATATAATTGAAACCCTCGTCAATGCATTGCTCGTGTACCCACATTTTGCATTTCACACATTGAATCCAGTTTTCTCCCGATGCGCTATTTGAATATTTATCCATAGAAACTAGACAAAAAGTCTCGTCATCTTCTTCTGAATCGCTTTTGTCAAAGGTAGTATAAATTTGTGTCTAGATTTTTTTAATGGTGTTTGCTTTTTATTTCCTGTATAAACTCCTTTTACACTTCTTTTGGGTTTTATCAGCCAGAACTTGCTTTTTGACCTTTTGAGTACGACTGGATTTTTTGGAAACTGCTTCTGCCTTGTATGTCTCCAGGGCATTTTTAACTGGCGTATCCGTAAGTATTTCCGTTGTCACCTTCCTGTGGTTTGTCGCCTTCTTTTTTCTGGGTAGTGCCTTGGGGAGCGGTCGAATCATTTCTGGTGTAGGTGGAGGAGTTCTGGGAGGCGAAATCGGTGTTGAAGGTCTTGGTTCCAAAAATGATTTAGAAGAAGACGGCAAACTGTTGTTCTCCTCAATATCTAACTTGAAATTGTGAGTTCTGGAGTAGATGTATCTATATTTTCCGGATTAGGGACATCTCGAGTAGCCACGCCCGTGTTTTCAGGATATGCGGCCATATATTCATGTTCAGGAAAGATATCCCTGTTAAAATGATATATTCCCGTAACCTGAAATCTTGATATTATGTTCTCGGGAGAAGCAGCACGATGCAGGGTTAAATTTACTATGCCCGGAATATCATATATGGTCATTGTCAATCCTGGGTGGGAAGTTATCCACGCATCGCAGGCGCTGTTTACAAATTTTTTTAGAGGTCCATACACAGTTCGATCTAATGGCTGGAGTTTATGGCTACAGTGAGACGGAAAGGAGAGAACTGTAACACCATTTTCTTTACCATAATTTAAAGCACTTATGGATAAATGTGAGTCAAGTAGGAGAGCTGCAGGTCTTTCTTTCGAAGTTTTTGAATGCTTCACAAAATGTTGGATAAATTGAAAAAAATGCTCTTCTTTTATCCAGCCAGAAGGATTTGCTCCTCCTGCACTGCCTGCAGGTGCATTATTTAAACAGTGGTCGCGGAACTTTACCCTTGGAAAGATTAAAAATGGAGGAATTGAGTTTCCTTCGCAGATATGGCTACGGTTAATGTGACTAATGATCCACGCTCTGCTGAAACAATCCTACCAATTTGTTTAGAACCTCTTCGTGGCTCCACTCTTATCAGGCCTTTGAACGTCTCATCCATCTTCCAAATTTCTCCTGGACCGAGTTTCAGACGATTCAAAACTTCCTGCCAGTTATCAAAAAATGCTGTTACATGTGTTTTTTGTTAAAGCTAGAAGCTCTAGCAGCGCTAGTAGCTTCTGGTTTACGAACCGAAAGTCTTTGGTGTCTTTTTAGGAATAGCGAAAACCAGTCTTCCCCAGCCATTTTATTTGTTTTCCAGGAAACAGGCATTTTCTTTTTTAAAGCAGAACCATATTCAAACGCAAATTGGTGCACTTGTTTAGGAGCAAGTCCGTAATAAATGTCAGAAGTTTTTTGAAGATACTCTTCTAGCTGTATTTCATCTTCAGGAGAAAATACCTAAAATATATAAATAAGCGACTCTTGTCACGTTATAAAAAAAATCCTACCATATTCTTAATGTAGCCCACATTTCTGATATTTTCTTTTTGACAATACCTGGTCAGTGTTCTAAATGGAATATTAAAATCTCGGGCGACACTTCTAATGGATTTTCTTTCCTGTTATACCATATTTACGGCCCGAATCATTATATCGAGAGGGGTATTTCCCCGGTCACTTTTTCTTTTATATTGTCGCATGTCGCCGGCGTGAAGGAACCAATGCTTCAACGGGAATAACTGAATTATAATCGAATATATTTAGCTGGGACAGGTTGGCTCATCGTGCCAACCTGCCCCTTTACATTTGAGTCAACTAGCCCCAAAGTCACATTTTTTGTTTTAAAATTATTTTAAGAAAATTGTTTAAAAACTAACTTGCCACAACGATGACACCGTGCTAAATAATTGATCTAATGTGTGCTTGTGCACCTGCTGCTTATTACAATTCAAGAGCAAACAAAATTACAAACCGTCTATGAAAATGCAGATATTGCAGCTGTTCATGATAACGGTATTACAGGACGCTGTAACTTTCGGCATGTGTTCCTGCAGATAGCAGCACTACGTGATTACGACCATGCAGTGTTTTGCCTAAATTCATAGAATTTATTGGCAATGTGTCAACGTGCCCCTGTAGCCAACTAACCCCGATCTCCCCTACTTTGCTTTGAACTTTTTAGGTAATAAACTTGACATGATTTTTATTTATATAAAATTACAACTGCCAAAGGTAATTTTAAGAATTGAGCGTAATCTTACGTCAATGTCATACATCGCATAGACTTCAAAATGCAATTGTATGTAAATAAAAATTTCGTCGTTTAATTGTAACTAAATTAAAAAAAAAATTATTTTTCAGATCATTTTAAGTCGGTTTTATTTTCAAATTTGGTGTAGGCTTTCCGAGGGATTTTATTTCAAACTTTTCTTCTAACGATAGCCTTGGAATTTCTTTTAAAAAAATAGGGTCAGTCCACATCAAATCAACACAAGGATTTTTTTTATCATCTCAGATTTGTTTAAAATTTGGCACACTTGTAGTCTTTGTCAACACTAAAAAAAAACAAAATTTTGTCGAAAATATTTACCCGCTTAGGATTTAGAGCTATGTAAAGTTCTCAAAAACGCAAAAAAATGCTTGGTCGACTTTTTTTAAAATTATAATTGTAGCTCTCCTAGTGGACTTAGAAGGATGGGAGTGATGTCATTTTGTTGCTTTTTTATGCCCTTTAATTTCATTTAATTTAATTGCCTACCTGCTGAGGTACAAAATTTGGAGTACATTATATTCAAAAAAAAGATTAAGAATTTCCTTATAAGCAAAGCATTTTACTCATACGATGAATTCTTTAGCTGTAAGTTTGAAAATCACTTTAATTAATTATTATTATTGTTAATTTTTTTTCTTCTTATTTGACGTATGTAAGTAACTATGTTTACATGGCATAAATAAATTATTATTATTATTCTTATACAACACAGTATATACTAGGAGGGAAATATTTTTTTAAAATTTTATTTTGAAATTTAAAAAAAATGCGTAATTTTGAAAATTTTCAAATAAACATATGTTTCTTATCCTATTTTATATAATTCAAATACATTTTTTGAAATTCGCGGTTGTAATATTTACTATCTAACTAACAACTTCATAGTTTGTTACATGTGGTTTATCTCGTACGTCTCCGTTCCTACAAGATGGCGTTTAGCCTAAAATTTATTTATCAATTTAACACCCGAATGGGATAAAACTATGGCAATTTGTTTCATATAGTTGTGGAAACTGCATTAGAGTATTCCAGTGCTGAGGAGTCCAAATAGGACGAAACAGCTGCCCACTGGTCTCTAAAATGGTTTCTGCAATTATATAAACAAATTTTTGCACTTGCGTAGTACAGTTAGAAATATTATGCCGCGTATAATTCAAATACATTTTTTGAAATTCGCGGTTGTAATATTTACTATCTAACAACTTCATAGTTTCCTACATGTGGATTAACTCGTACGTAGCTTCGTTCCTACGAGATTGCGTTTAGCCTCAGATTTATTTATTATATTTTAATTAGTATTTAAATTGCATTGTGAACCCAGTGTTGACGAAAATGCAAAAATAATTGGGTTTTTAGTAAATATATACTGTTTTTTTATAAAACTAATGGGAAAAAATTTAAAAGTATTTTCATATACTAATATAAATTATAATATTAAACTTAGGTTAACAATATACCTTACTTTTTACTAAAGTTTGTATACAATTATTTCATGTTATTCAATAAATTACCTGAAGTTTTAGATTTTCTCAATACCTCGAATAAATTAAATGAAATTTAGTTAGGATCAACAAGTCCTTAAAAATATCAGCAAAACATTTTAATAAGCAGCATTTAATAATATTGCTGGCTTTTAATAAAATATCATTAGTTTTGTTTAAGTGAGTAGTACTGACTAATCAAGTTATTATTTGTTTAACTGCTTCAAGGCTTCGTTTGATTTTGCCGTGTTCTTCTCAGAAAGTTAGTATATTCTTCCTGTGGGAGTAGTAGGGTCAACTGTACACAAAATATCACTGAAAGATGTCCACAAAATGTCAGGTTTTCCACGTGGATATGAAAAAGATAGGGAAGGACCAGCTGGGTGTAGAAATATGACTTTCACTTCATCTTCACTTTCATTTTTATGTAACACATAAGCTAGCCACCATTTACTGTTATATGTAACAGTTACATAACCGTTAACGTCTGCCATTGATATTTTCCTAAGTAGTGGTGTGGTTGTCATTGCTGTAATTTGTGTCATACGAAAAAACTTTGACTGCACTTGAATCGGAAAATAATATATTTCCTCAACATCAAACAGAAACATGGTAAACAAGTTAATATCATGCCTATTTTTTTATATTCACTTGAAAAATTTGCTTTTAGATTACTGAGTACAGAAGATTCAAGTTTTTCTGGCTCATCGTCAGAAGACTTGAGAATGCGGAAATATTGTTCGCCTCATTGAAGATTCTATCTTTTATTTTTTTACCAGAGTAATGCTTTGATTTTATTCTTTTAACATCAATGGGTGATTCTCCAAGTTCTTTTAAGGATGTATTAAGAGTCTCTACAATATGTGAGGACGTAGTTGGGACATTTAAAACATTGGGACATTTGGATCATTCACAGAGTTTGGGCCAGGTTCTTCTTTCTCTTTTTGTTCTTTTAAAGCAGTTACTTTCTTTCGGCAGTCATCACATATTTTAGAAGTTTCAGGCAAATCAGGAACCAAATAATGCATCCAATCAGTTACATTCCTTAGTTTTTTATATCTCTTGCGAGATGGTTTTGTTTTTAAAAATGATTTTATAATCTGAAACCGATGCTTCTCCATATTTTAAGTCACTTATCACATAAAACTGTACACATTTATTAAAATTCATGAAGGCCAATGAACTGTACGGGATATTAAGTAATAATTAATGCTAAATAAGAATTCATACTATACAAATAAAAAAAAAGTACTTCAAGAATTTTTTACAACCCATACTTTATATACACTTTTTACTATTTGTTTTCTTCCACACCACTATGAAATAAAAGAAAAACTTGTAGAATAAACACCGCGCAATTATTGATAACCACAACCATGTGCACTCTACCACTCTCCAAGGACAACTGATCAACTGATGTCTAGCCAAGCCAAGACAAAGTCGGACAGGAAAAGTTTGCAATGACTTATCATGACATGAAACTCAGAGTCTTGACTATTGATGGCTTTCTAATCCGAGTATACTCTTCCAGTTCTGACATGAAAATGTGCAAGCCTTCTTTTGAACAGACACCTAATTCGCTAAAATAATTGTTTCCTTACAGGTTGCATTAAAAGTTGATAATAATCTAAAACAATAGGCTTAGCAATTTCTAAGTCAACTAGAAGAGCTACAATTATAATTTTAAAAAAAGTCGAGCCGAGCATTTTTTTGCCTTTATTGAGAACTTTACATAGCTCTAAATTCTAACCGGATAAACGTTTTTCAATGAAATTTTGTATTTTTCTTAGTTTTGACAAAGACTAAAAATGTGCCAAATTTCAACCAAATCTGAGATGGTGATGAAAAAAAATTAATAAAACTGTTGATTTGTGATGGACTCACCCAATATATTTTACACTAGAATACGTCGTACACGTTTTGCTGATCAATCACTACTGAAGCGCGGGCTATAACAGCGGGAGCGCGACGTCACGTTACGATGCTCTGCTACATATAACGCATGGCCTCCAATAATAGTAGCCCAAACATAAAGAAATATCTATTTAATTTACGTTGCTTTGAACGACGCCCATACTAAATTCATGTTTTAGAGTAATACACAGTAGATGATACCTATATCTTATAAATATGTTTGAATATTTTAATTCATAATAATTTGTACTTTTTTTGTTGTGATGAACGTCTGGGGGCTCCGCTCTATAGGCCTTATGAATCAACCGCCACTCATTGGTGATATCTTTCTGGTTGCTTAAGCGAGTAAATCTTATTTGCTATGGTGTTCATTCATGAAGTTTGGAAAATTGCATCGGTTACAACTGGGATGCTTCAACACATTGTCGTAACCGTTTCTTATATCTTTGTTGTGTGATATTAACTTAAATTTCTTGAGTTGCTGAATTAAATGAGCAGAAGTTGACAGTTGCTAGTCCTTCGAAAAATTACTTGATGGGATATAGAGTAAAAGAAAACTAAGATTCAAGCAATTCACAACACATGAGAAAAAAAACTGGTGTGAACACCACACGACTTTCCTATAAAGAATAATCAATTTATTATGACTTTAATAACAACAATTAACACGTTTAATTATGTCTCTTTACTGATAAAAATAAGATAAACCGCATTGGGATTTGAACCTTCGTAGTCCGTATTTTAAGCTAAGCTTTTTACCACGCGATACATTTTTGAAAATATTTTTGATATTTATTATTAAATTTTGAAAATTATTACGCAAAACATTCTCTGGTACACATTGTCATATGTTCTGATACTAGAAATATTTTAAAAACACTTTGGGTACATATAAATCGAAATTTTCAAATTCCCTATGTTAATCCGTATGCTTCAAAATTTCCGAGACACAGGGTATAAAAAAGTCAAAAATATATCGAGAAAAATTGTTATTTTTTAACGTATCTTACTTTTCCTTTAAGATATGGAATTTTTTTCTAAAAAAAATTGTCGTAGGCAGGATTCGAACTTAGATTATATATGGAATTTACTTTAAATTATAAATCAAATATCTAACAAACTGTTAATGTTAGGAAAAAAATTTGTTTGAATAAATTGTTAGGAAGAACGAACTCTATAAGTTTCGGTTTAGCACTCTTTTATTTCAACCCGGTGATTCCCCGAAATTGCTCGCAGCACTACGCTAAGATAATGTAAGGAAGATGCAGCACTGCGTGTATAAAAAATGGTATGATTTTTCCAACACTATTGACATCTATGATTGGCCGAGGAACTATTTTTTTCAAATTATAGAAATCGATACTATAAAACTACAGCGCCATCTTACAGTTATATTAATTCATACAAACGTATACATTAAAGTTTTATAAATAAAACAATTATTTCAATTCAAAATACAATTTATTTATCTGAAAATTCTTAACAAAATCAGGATAATAAAATATATATGCAACATTGGTTCTGACTTGATGATTGATATCGATTATTTCAATAATTGATTTTGTTACAAACAGCTATTTCAACAAACATATTATCATTTGAACAATGACAAGAAACTAAATATATAAACAATGCCAAGGATTTATTTAAATAACTACTTTTAACATTACATTAAAAAAGTTACATGTTTCTTATTATTTTATTAATCAAATGATTTCTATCGAATCGATCCTTTTGGATAATCTTGACAAAAATTTTGTATTTTTTTTAGAAAATTCAGTATATTTTTTTATTAAGTAAGTAATTTTGCAATCAAACTTCCCATTTATTAAAAAGAAACTGTATGCATACGTAGTATTTCTGAATAACATCGTGCACTTGTCAATTTATTACATACCGAAATAAAATAAACATTTGGTTTTCTTTAATATTTGTGTCATAAATGCTCTCAGACTATTATTACTGTTTTGTATTCTTATTACGTTTGTAATACTTTTTTGAGTCGACAATTTTACAGCTCTATATGGTTGTTGTTCACAGTATTGCAATGGACTTTCACGTCGGGGTTTGATCCGTAACAATATTTCTAAGGCTTTATTTTTTACGGGGGTGTTTTATGTGCCAATAACATATGTTCTTTAACTTGTCGCTTACAAAGCAAATTTATTTCGGCTTGTTTAGATTTATTTTAATAAAATTGAAAATTGCCATTAGCAGAAGTTCACTTAAAGTTATTTAACAGTTGCAGAAGATGGAGAAAATAATGTTGATAACATTTTTGTTAGTAAATGAATAATTATTGAATTTAAAAAAAAAGGTAATTAAAAAAATGTAACCGGGACAGCAACTAAAAAAAGTGGAAACAAAATCCATAACCTTCTGAAAAATTAGGAAATTCAAACAAGTCTCCCGTAAGAATGACACCTAATCAGACCACACATCATCTTTAAATGAACGCAAATACATAAAAGCTTACGTTCGTGTTGTCAGAAATGAAAATTCAAACACTGCAAATCAAAATCTTGAAAAAAACATTGGATTTATCATAAAATGGTTTTTAGTAGAATATGTTTAGGGGAAAGTAGTATACAGTAAGACAAAAAATAGATTATTCTTCATACTCACCAGACACGTCAAGATATTGTCATGATCTTAGCCACGTAATATATTTCATTGGGGGTATAATTTCACTAGTGTCTCGCGGACACACCTAGGCTGTTGTGTGAAGTAATAAAATGAAGGAACACAAATTGTATTTGCGAAACTGCAGCAAGTTAATTTGAGAGATAAGATACCATCAAGCAGTTTTCTATACACTCGTGAAGACCACTGTATTTTTTCTTCGCATGCGTTCAATGCACCTTTTCATGATTACTACAGTTTTAGCACAAAATTTCAGAGCACGTTTTGGATTCTACGTCTTCAATTTAATTCATTTACGCCATTTTCTAAATGAGTTATTTGCAATCGCACTTTTTATAAAGGGTCATTTCATATTAAATCAACACAGGATTTAAACCTGACCACCTCAGAATTTGATGAAATTTGGTATGACGGTTGTCATTATAGAGATTAAGAAAAATGCCGATTTTTTTTCAAATCTCAAACGGTTTCAAAATTACGGCTATAATTGTTGTCATTTTACTCAGTTTAAACTCTTTCTTTTGATGTACAACACAACATACTTTGTTATAAAGTGTTTTTGAGTAATCGAATTCAAAATTTTGATTTTCTCAAAAAATACATTTTTTGAAATTTGTTAAAATATTTTCTACAAATAATTTATAATTTTGGTAAGCGATTCTCAAAATTTCAAAGTGGGAAGCTAATAGGTTTGTAATTTAATAATAGTTTTGAAAAAGGGTATTTTATGAAACTGTTAGCCTACCTAGTATAGATTTTTTTACTATATTACATTAATTATGAATTTAAAATTAAATTTTTAACACTTACATCTTAGGCAAAAGTTATTCAGAACTTGATGATTTGTTATGTTTTTATGACTTCTTCAGATGTTATTACATAAATCCTTCCTGTAGGATTTGTGTGATCAACTTTACAAAGTACATGTCAGTGGTATCCACAATATATCCGGTTTTCTTGGATATGAAAATGGTGATGAAGTGTTAGTTCATCTTCTTCTTCATTCTTCTCCAACACATACGCCACTTTTGGTCATACACGGTGGTTATATATCCAGTAACTTCTGCCATTTGTAGTTTTTCAGGGTATTTTTAGATGGTCACTTTGCTCTGTTGTATCTTCAGAGAATATTTTTACACATATCTTTGATACATTTGAATTTAGAGGCATATAATCATGATAGTGCTGTGTTCCCTTAATAGTTACTGCTTGGCTGAAACGGTTATTCAGAAGTTTCTAAAACTCAACATACCCATATTGTGTAGAAAAAATGAAATTAATTCCAGATAAATTTTCAACTGTCCATTCATTAAGTTGGATATGTGTTAAAATTTGGTCGTCATATGGACGTTGTAGGCTTGCTCTTGCAGCAAGTCTCTTCCCTGAACCGCTAACTCCATCACATGGTCCTTTTCCATGGGCAATAGCTGAAAAATGCCATTCTTCCTCTATCCCAAAGTCTTGCTTATGATAACATAAGTTGATAAAGTTTTTCTTGTTTTTATATTGTGCGGGATCCATCTGAGTAATAACAAATCTGTTTGGCACTGATTGAAACTTTGTTGTCATGAATTTGAGTTTTTTCTGGAATATGCTCTAAACATGGTAAATTACAAGAAAACTCTGTAATAAATTACAAATGGGTGTATTGTCACATGATCACTTGCTCAGTGGAACTTTGAGCTTCGTCCTGAACAACCATATTATAGTTTTCAAAAAAATCTAGGATTACTACAAACTCCGATTCTTTAATATTTTCTTTTTTATCATTAATGAATGATGACTGCTGCTTTGCAATAAAATCGTGCTTTTTTAAAATGGTCAGTTTGTTACAGAAAATATTTATAAAATCCTCATTAGATTTCTATAAAGTTTCGAGACTGCAACGATCAACAGACACCCACTGACGATAAGTGACATTTTCTATAAGATTTTTTTCAAAAGTTTCTTTAGTTGTGATTTAAAAGCCATTGAGTATAAACGTTACCGCTCTTCCGCGCTGAGTGAAAAAATAAAATATAAACTTTATCGTGAGCCTGTGAGTCAAGACAGTGATAACTGTAAATAAAGACACAAATTTTTAATTACTTCAAAATAATCAACTGCAGGCAACAATTCCATTCCAACAAACTCAAAGCAGCATGTTTATCATAGTCAACAATTACTGCGAATGTCATCAACTAGCGATGACGAACAAAAGGAAATGGATCTGTCCACTGACAGATGGCAGAAAATAAATAGCACTAAACGAAAAAAGGTAACACACAGGACAAACAATGCAGAACTAGACAACACTATAGCAGGAAGCAACAAATAATAAAGACGTGTATAAAATTGAAAAGATAGAAGAAAAAATAACATAGTAAAAATATAACCTCCGAATAACAATAAAAATAATATCGTTCTGTATTTGAGATGCCAGTTATATGGTCACTCGAAAACTTACTGCAATCGGCCATTTGTATGCGTTTAATGCTATGGGGCACATAGCACCATCAGCTCTAAAAAGACCAAGGACACCCAATATGGGCATTATGCGGAAGAGACCATCCGGCGAATTATAAAGGATGCGAATACTATTAACAGCTAATTCTTAGAAACAACCCTATAATCACGACTAGAACTCTAAAAACAGCATCATCCAACGTAAACGCTACACTCCCTCAAATGAATACCTTACACACTACACTGCCACAACCACAAACATTAATTTTTAGTCAGCAATCCAGAAGTTACGCTAACGTTGCAGCCAACAACCCCAGCACAATAAACAATAACAGTGAAACAACAAAAGACTTAAATAATACGTTATCACAATTTCTAAATGAATTTAAGAACATGTTCAATCAACGTATTCGGCAAAATAGCATGGTATTAAACATGCTCACAACGTTAATAAGTAAACTTCGTTAATGGGTAATTTCCTAAGAGTCACTTTGTGGAACATAAAGAAGAAATAAACCAGTTCCTATCAAATAATCAAATAGATGTACTCCTAATAAGTGAAACACATTTCACAGACAGAACGCATTTTAAAATACTTCATTGAAAAATATTATACCAATCAGCTTGATGGTACGGCACATGGAGGTACTGCTGTCCTTGTTAAGCGCTTAGTTCAACATAATGAAGAATTAAAATATCAAGTAAACTGTTTACAGGCAACTACAGTAAAAGTAACAACTTTACTGTATAAACTGATACTATCTGCAGTTTATTGCCCATCTTGGCACAACATAAAAAAGGCAGACCTTGAGAACTTCTTTTAAACATTAGGAACAAAATTCATAGCCGGGGGAGATTACAATATTAAGCACACTAGATGGGGCTCAAGTTTAATGATAAACTAAACGAAGAGAACTTCAGAAAACGATAGAGGACAACAGATACTCAATCATCTCAAAAGGAACACCAACCTATTGCTCTACCGATCCTTATAAGATACCTGACTTATTGGACTTCTTTGTTGCAAACGGAATTAACCCGGCTTATACTAAAGTAGTACCCAGCTTTGACTTATCATCCGACCACTCTCCTATATTACTAACAGTGGGCACATCTGTTATACCCAAAAATCCAACACCAAGGCTACACAATAGTAAAACAAACTGGGATACTTACCGTAGCACATTAAGTGAAAACATAGACTTAAAAGTTCGACTCAAAGGTCCTGAAGCAATAGAAACAGTCACGGCAGAATTTGTAACAAAGCTGCAACAAGCAATACCAAAAGTTTATTAAAGGAAATTAAATAATGACGTTTCACTAGAAATTAGAAGAATCAAAATGGCAACGAAGTCATACACCCAAAACTTATGGAAGTAAGAAACGAACAATTTGAAGAATATGTATCCAAACTAGCTAGAACTGATAATTCTATATGGAAACCAATCAAAAACTCCAGCAAACTTAAACTAAATATACCACCAATAAGGAAAAATGATGCTGTACACTGGGCGAAGAGTGACAAAGAAAAGGCTAACCTATTTGCAGAGCATCTGACCACAGTTTTTCAACCGCTAGACAGTGAATCAGGTCAAGAAATTGAAGAAAACATATAAATTCCTTTACACCCACACCGAAATCTTTAATCATTTACCCCAAAAGATCCAACCGCTGAAATAAGAAAAATCTTAAAAAGGCTCCCGGTATTGATCAAATAACAGCTAAAATGCTGAGCGAACTTCCAAGAAAAGGCAAATGTTTTAAAGTTGCACAAATCATAATGATTAATAAGCCGAGAAAAAATCCAACTGATGTGGCTTCCTATCGACCTATAAGCTTACTTCTAATAATATCCCAGCTTCTATAAAAATTACTACTTCGCAGAATTAATCAGGACAATAATACTGCTCAGCCGTCTTTTTTGACATAAGTCAAGCGTTCGATAAAGTTTCGCATTTAGGATTAATGTACAAAATCAAACAAATACTACCCCCAGCTTACTTCAATTTACTCAAATCATACCTAAGCTAAAGAACATTCCAGACCAAAGTAAATGGTGAATTGTCGGATTTCTCTCTGATAAATTCCGGAGTGCCACAGGGTAGTGTGCTGGGACCTTTACTCTACGTTTTATATACGTCAGACCTGCCAATCACGCAAAATACAATAACAAGAACATTTCCAGACCGCAATTCTATCCAGACATGAAAACCCTTAAATAACATCAGATTATATTCAAATTCATCTGTCCAATCTCCAATTAAAGTGAATGAGAACAAATCGGCACACGTAACTTTCGCCCTCCGCAAACAATTATGCCCAGCAGTTACTATAAATAATGTACAAATACCACAAATGACAACGGCAAAATACTTAGGGATACATTTAGACAACAGGTTAACATGGAAGGAACATATTAAGAAAAAGAAGAAACGAATAGACATAAAAGCAAGTGATCTAAATTGGCTAATAGGAAATCTAAATTATTAACAGAAAATAAAACTCTAATCTACAAGACTGTCATCCGAGCGATTTGGACATATAGGGTAGAGTCATGAGGCTGTTCTAAAACAAATTTAGCAATAATACAAAGGCGCCAATCAAAAATACTCCGGCAGATTGAGGATGCCCCGTGGTATATAACAAATTATACACTGCATACAGACTTACATATTACAACGGTCCAGGAAGTAATTCACGAGAGTGCTACTAAACCTCATGAAACGTTAGAAACCCATACAAACCCCTTACTGGAACAGTTCCTGGAACCAAGGATCAACAAAAGACTTAAAAGTTCCATAGATAGCATCGATGGATGCTAATCTTATCATGTTATTATCTGTTAATACACCTAGCGGCTACTAGCTCTTTAGCTTATAGAATACACAGATTGTTATGATTGTTAAACAAATAAATTAAAACTTTAATGATTTTGAGAATTAGGGCAACACCTGTTTGGTGGATTACACATTTTTGCCAAAAGTGTTTATACTTTGGCCTGCCAGTATGCCATGTTTTGGTCGAAGCTCGGCTAATTTTGAAAAACTTGTAATATCTGAGAATCTTTCCTTAAACAGTCAGTAAGCTGCCTTAAGATTATATACAATAATACACTTTCATAAAATTAACGGTATGGAAAATAGCTTTTGAAAGAGCCTTTCCAGGCTTTGGGTTAGGGCTTTCTAAAATACTTTTTTTTTTAAATATTTTTTTACCTGTTTCACCATATAATTTGGTGCATTAAATTCACGCATTATTTTTCTAATGTCTTATTTCTCGGGGAGACACGTAAGTATCATTAACTTCTTAACTCTATTTGTTGATGCAGAAAACTTTTCTTTGTAAAACTCGTCTAGATTCTCACCATCATTAGATCAATCTTTAGCTGCTAAAAAGAGTTTACGCTTCAATGCAGAGTTAATCTTTTTTACTTTCTCTGTAGAATAATGCTTATAGTGAATTTTCTTAACGTTAATTGGAGACTCTTTCAGTTCGACTATTGAAGTATTAAATTGTTCAATTACAATTTATGGATCTAAAGAAAATGATGGGTCCTGTGGCTGAGAACTGTATTTCTCACTAGTTTTGATTGAAGAACAAGACAGGCCAGGGGGTCAGGTTGATTAGTATTGTCTACCTTTACATGTCCAATTTCTTTCCTACCAATTTTAACTTCTTTAGATATTTCAGGATATAAAATTAACATCCAAGATGTTACATTTCACAGTCTCTTTTTATGCCTAAGTGTGTGCTTAGTTTTGTTTAGTGATGTGAAAGAAGAGTTGAGGAATCTTATTTTGTCAAAACTGGGAGCAATTTTTAAAAGCAAACTGTTATTAAATTTTTTTTTAATTTATTTCATTACATGTCAACCACAGGATTTTGTATTGAAGTTGGCATAATATTTTATTTTTATTTTCTTAGTCGGGCAATAAAAATTTAATTTGATTTGTTTTGTGAGTAGTCGAAAAGCTTGTTAAACTTTTCTCATTTAATCTAAACTGAAACCAGTATGGTTTAAAAGATAGCACAGAAAAAACATCCTGTATGTAATAATTTGTACATAATCAGTTTTTGAACAAGAATATATATTTACATCTCTTTTATCTAATACAAAATGTACAAGTAACGAAAGAGCAATTCCTGTTGATAAATAATAATTGTGTTATTACTAGAAAAAAAAATAAAATGTTAGCATTTGTTCCGAAATCGCAAATGCAAAATTCTTTTACTTATTGACAATTAATCATACTCATTTTCGTGACGTAGTAATTTTGGAAATCACTTTGTGGGATATTATTTTTACGGATACTTTAATGCAGTTCTCGTTTTAAGAAACTTAACGATTCTGAGTCGTATTTCTACAAAGCTATAAACTCATTGATGTCATATAGTATTCCCTAAGACACGCGTCTTTAACCTTTGGAGTGTTGTTTGACACACATAGAAATAAGTCTGTTATGGGTCTGCTGTTGATAACGATTCTCGTATTTCTTTTTCAACAGTTCAGAAACAGTTGAATGTTGTGGTTGTGTTGGTACAAAGTTTAAAATTGTGAAATAATTTTAGCAAACAATATAGCAATTACTTCTTAATTCAATGTGCGATAATGTAAGTCATTTCTTAAATAATTGTTTAATAAATACACCGTTAATTATTTCTAATACTTCAGTGTAATTTGTTTTAATATGTGGCAATTAATAATTGAGAATCAATTGAATTCTATTAATAATTGTGGTATTTATAACTTTTATACTTAAATGCAGCTGCTTATAGTTAGTTTTAATAATTAATTGTCCATTTATTATTGTAAGCAATAAATATTGATTATTGCAGGAATAATGAAAAACGAAAAGAAAAATCACGAGACGCTGCTCGATGTCGTCGATCCCGTGAAACTGAAATTTTTACAGATTTGGCTAATATGCTACCACTGCAAAAGGAGCAAATTACGCAACTGGATAAAGCATCTGTAATGAGATTAGCCATCTCTTATTTAAGAGTACGAGATATGATTAATTTAGGTTAGTGACTCAAATTTTTCTTATTTTACATGATAAATCGTAAATAATTACAGTTCCCCAGGCCAAAACTATTAAAGGAAATAAGTCTGAAACAGACGAATCTGTTTTTTTAAAATCCCTAGAAGGATTTCTTCTGGTACTATCGCCAGAAGGAGATTTTATATACTTGTCAGAAAATGTTAGCGATTATATTGGCATCACACAGGTAATATATTTTATTACTGAAGTATTTTGTAAAAGTATTTCTGTTTTAGATTGACTTAATGGGTCAAAATATATACGAATATAGTCATCCGTGCGACCACGAAGAAATTAAGGATATGCTAGTAAATCGGACACAAAATACTGACCTTCCCAAATCTTTTTTTATACGCTTAAAATGCACTCTAACAAGCAAAGGTCGATCTGTTAATCTAAAATCTGCTACTTATAAGGTATGTACTTGTTGTACTTGATTATACTGATATTATTTTATTAATAATATCCTTCAAAAGGCCGTTAAATGCAATCTTGCACTCAGATTGATGGGTCACATCCCTATGAACAACATATTTTAATTTAAATTCTAATTATATAAATATTACTCAATCCAAAGCACGTAGCAGTTTGTGTAAAAAAATGCAATAAAATTTCTTTCAAAATTAAGCAAAAACTACCGCACGTAATATTTTTCTTTATACGTAATAAATTAATTTAAATTATTATAGAATTACAATTTTTTATCAGACAATTAGTATTAAACATATTTGCCGTAAAGTAACCGAAAGTAACGGTTTGGTCTTAATTCTATAAGAAGGTACATAGAGCGCACTTAAAGAAGTAACCCGAAATTGTGCAGTAATATAATAAAGAAAAAGCTCTGTATAAATATTATGAAATTTAGCGGTTTGTAAGCGCGTTCAGAATGGTAACAGTCAAAAAAGGGACGTGGTTAAGGTAGTAGTGGGAGATAACTAATAAGAAAATAATACAAAGGCCTTTGATTACATTATAACTCGTGGAGTTTAAGCTGCCTATTCAGGTAGCATGTTGCAAGATTGCTTTAGACAATTTGTGGAAGGATCTTGGTATTTTGAAAAAATTATCTATCAGGGATACCTGTCGTAGTAAATTCAATACAATTGGTATATTTAAACACGTGCAAACTTAAAGTTTACATTTAACAAAAAATCAGTCCAAAAGCTAAGAGAAAAATTAGGTATCTATCAATTCTCAACTAAAAATCGCATTCATCATCATTGTTAAGGTTGAAGTTTTTACGATGTTAGCTCTATACAGCAAGAGATTCTGAGCACTTGCGTTTATTTTGTGCTATTTATAAAGTGAGATGTCTATCTGTGCAGTTTTATAGGAATATTTTTTGAAGTTTTGCTCATTTGATGTACCTAAGTGAAAGTATGTTATCAAATCTTTCATTCAATTCTTTATCGATGCCAGCCACCTGAGAAAGACGTGAAGCACATAGGGCATAATAGCTATTTATTTTTCACTTCGATATAATTTACTCATAATGCCTAGGATACGAGATACGTAAACATATACATATCCGTGGCGTAATGAGAGGGCGTTATAGATGTATAACACCTTTTCATTATGCTCTCTTATTACGTTCTCAAACGTTTGTTTAGATTTAGATGGTAACAACTTTTCCATTTCTTTTGGTGCATTTTTTCGCCTTTGGTGCATAAACATCTTTTATACACCAAGGACGTAATCATCAAATAACGTAAGTGGCGTATACAACTTATAAATTAAGATCTTAAATTTTTCATAATAAAAGCCAAAAATTAAAATTTCTAAGGTTTCACCAAACAGAAGTTCTCGGCCAAAGTTGTTTATTTTAAGAAAGGATAATTGATTTATTTAATCCAGCGGTTCAAACTTTTTAGTAGCCGCGATCTCCTTAGATTTGTAATATATTTAGTAGAGTGGATTAGCCAGTTCTACGCTACTTCTCTCTCTCTCTCTCTTACTTTTCTTATACGCAATTAAAATGTAAACTCTAACTCCCACTTCCTGTTTTACACTAATCAGAATTGTTTACGCCTCACTGGCACCACCTCTAATTACACTTACCAAACAACCTAATTGGTCGAAACCACTCCTACGTATTCTTAACCACGCCTATTTACCGATTTCGGATGCGTTCTGGTAAGATCGAGGAAGATCGGGTTTCTTTCGACTGCGTTCAGGAAAGATCCAGTTACCTGCGTTTTTGTTTGAATTTGATTTTTGGGTAAGATCAGTGTCGGCTTTGGTGAGAGATCGTAAAGCCTCGGTTAAGTCGGCTAAGATTGGTGATTTTTCCCGCGTTTTTGTTTGAATTTAAATTTCGAGTGTGATATAAATAAAATTGTGTAATTTCGATTTGAGCCGAGCATGTTTCGAGTATGCATTCGCATTTAGGTGTTCATAAAGTTTCGAGTTTAGGCTACTTGCTTTTCATTTTCTAATAAAATAAACAATTATTGTAACAAATAATTATTTTTGGGTTTTGAACCGCGTTCCATATTTACACTTTTCACAAAATTTATGTCGCTGTCTTCTTCAGAAAAAACCGAAACTAAAGATATAGGATCCTGACAAGCCTTTATATTACGCCGTTCGGGTCAATGGTTCCTGACGGTTCCGATTCATTAGTTTTCCGGAACATGTTTTTCCATATTGGCGCTAGATCGATGATGTGATTCGGCGTTGAGGTATCTGTCAGTATGTGTCCGTTTTCTATATACTTGATGCCCCAATTTGTTGTCCATATTTCGAGTGACCAGTACGTCCAAGAACGGAATGCTTCTGTTTGTTTCCTTTTTCATGGTGAATTTGATGCTGAAATCTAACTGGTTGATGTGATCCATGTGGACGATACATTTGTAATTTGGTCTCATGGAACAGAAACACTACACAACTTTCTGGATAACATCAACCAGTTAGATTTCAACATCAAATTCACCATTAAAAAGGAAACAAACAGAAGCATTCCGTTCTTGGACGTAATGGTTACTCGAAATATGGACAACAAATTGGGACATCAAGTATATAGAAAACCGACACATACTGACAGATACCTCAACGCCGAATCACATCACCATCCAGCTCAGAAGTTTGCAGTTCTAAAAACTTTAGTACACAGGGCCAAGGCGAACACGTTAAAGGCCGAGTTGGGTCACCTAACAAACGCCTTAATAAAAAACGGTTTCAGAAAAGCAGACATATATCGAGCAATTAACAAACACAGTAAGGAAAAACCAAAGAAGGAGGAACCCGTGGCAACTTCCTTCCTTCCTTACATAAAAGACTGCACGGATAAAATAGCCAGGATACTTAAAGGGAAAAATATCAAAGTGATGTTCACTGCAACAAATAAAATATCCGCCAATTTCTCAAAATCAAAAGAAACAAAAGCACCACTCGAGGAACCAGGGGTCTACCACATCCCTTGTTCGTGTGGGCTGGCTTACATAGGACAAACGGGACGCAACATAACTACCCGATTAAAAGAACATAAGGCGGATACAAAGAAACATAACACAAGATCTGCTGTTGCGGAACACTTTTTAGACACCGGTCACACGATAAAATTTGAAGAGGCAACAATGTTGGCTAAATCCCAAAACTTTTGGCCTAGACTATACAAGGAAGCCATTGAAATCCAGAAGTACGACAATTTTAATAGGGATAATGGAATCGATCTAGCGCCAATATGGAAAAACATGTTCCGGAAAACTAATGAATCGGAACCGTCACGAACCATTTACTCGAACGGCGTAATATAAAGGCTAGTCAGGATCCTATATTTTCAGTTTCAGTTTTTTCTGAAGAAGACAGCGACACGACTGTCGAAACGTCAAACATTGTAGTTTGTAAGTTTTATAAATTTTCTGAAAAGTGTAAATATGGAACGCGGTTCAAAACTCGAAAATAATTATTTATTAAAAAATCATGGCCGCGAAAGCCTCAAAAACCGCGCAAACCGAGCAGTTATACGGTTTATTGAAGTTTGTAAACTAAGCACGTTCAAAGTAGGCGGTTTGTAAAGCGCTTATTTCATATATTGTTTGTACACAAACAGCTAATTGGTTTGCAGTTTTTGAACGATTAATCGATATGTTGAGGTAGCTCCCACATCTTGCTTTAGACCATTAACACCACCTCTAACAACACCCATCTACCAATTTGATTGACCAAAAACCACATCAGCTTGTTACATTAGGTTAAAAGTCGGTTTGTTGAAGCGGCTTAAGAATCGGTTCTTTTAATTGCGATTACTAAGTTTAATAAATTAGTTTAGAATCCGTTTGAATAAACCGATTTTTAAGCCGCTTCAACAAACCGATTTTTAACCCAATGTAACAAACCGATTTTTAACCCAATGTAACAAACCGATGTGGTCAATCAAATTGGTAGGTGGGTGTTGTTGGTGGTGTTAATGAGGAAGACCAATTCTGATTGGTCTAAAACAGGAGGTGCGAGTAGCCGAAGCTTGAATTGAAATAAAAACGCAGGAGACTCCACCTCTCCCGCGCACTTAAACTTGAAGCCCAAGATCGAAATTTTACGAACATCTAAATCCGAATGCATCAAATCAATACTCGAAACGTCCTCGGCTCAAATCGAAATTTAACGATTTATATTTTATTCGAAACAAAAGCGGGAAACCGGATCTCTCCCGATCTTACCCGAACGCATCCGAAATTCAAATCGGTAGATGGGTGTGGTTAAGAATAGGTAGGAGTGGTTTTGGCTAATCAGGTTGCTTGGTAGCGTATTTAGTAGGGCGTAGACAATTCTGATTAAAGAAGAACTGGCGAATCCGCCCTATCATATTTTTTTGCAAACTACCGGACGGTTCTAATAACACTTTCGTGACCTCTTAGAAAACGATCAAGGCTCACTAGGGAACCGCATCACCCTGGTTAAGAATAGCTGCTGTAGTCGCATAGAAGAAAATGTAGAATGTATCTTCTTTCTTAGTCATTCTAGACTAACGTTTTATGAAGTTTAATACCATATTGTTAATTACTATAGAATTAGAATTTTGATGGTTCGATGATGAGATTACGGTTTTAAAAAAACACAGCTCGAGTTTTTTGGCCTTTATTTAGAAACAATATTATATTTGAAAGTGTATCAGTCTTGGTCGTTTACTGCGCCATGTGAGTGCCGTGGCACCCACAAGAAACTTATGCAAACATTCTCTTAAAGAAAAGGTAAAATAATTCCTCATACAGGCCTTACCCACACCCATGCGTACTAAATTACCTACTTTTGACAAGCTTGAAAATGTTATTTTAAAATGTCAATATTATTTTTTCTGCCATAATTTCGCAATTTTTAAAAACTTTTTTTCCAAAATCATTTGCATTCATCACGATTCATTTCATTAAATCACTAACCAATTGCACTACAGGATTTTTACGATGGTAAATACATCATATTTAGAAGAAGAATCATGATAATAATTTGGATAATGGAATGTTGGAAAGATTTAAAACAAAGAGAAGTGGCATGAAAGAAAGTAAACTGGAACTACCCTATAAGGTATGGTGAAATTGATATAGGAAGTACATATTTATCTAATGAAGTTGTAATATGAAATTGTTAGACCTGTGTGTGATTTATTGATGCCAGATGCCAGTTGCCAGTTTACTGACACTAAATCACTTCTAATGAATATGTTACGGTAGCTTCTGATGTTTATGGCTTGGAAAGAAATGAGATAATTCTTACACAATACATTTCAAATTATTTCTTCTTATATAATGGCATGCACATTCTGCTTTATTGTTTTTGTATTTTTGTCGGTCTAAAACGAAAGTTCAAATTGAAAACAAAACAATTGTATCACAAATGGTTTGTTCCTACAAAGGTCCGATACCGTCCATAACTGTCAGCAGCAAGTGCACTACTACAAGAGTACGAGATGGTCACATGATTATAAATTTGCTGATTCAGTAAGAGTCGAACGAGTGTGTGAATTCTTTCGTAATTTGACGCATGCGTATCACTTGTTATGCGCGATTAATTATATATTAGTAGTAGGGATAAATTAATATCTTTAGATAAATCGTACGTAATTTACAATTTACTTCACTGCTTCAGTAAGAGTACGAAACGGTTACTTCTTAAATCTCGCACATGCCTACAAAACAGTTACAAACTGTCACTGTGACCGGTCTCTAAAGTACCATACAGAACATTCTAAGTATTTTTGCTGTAATATCTTTATTGGGCTCTGCAGCAGCGTAGATTGTTTCAGAGCTGACAGAGATTGAACTGGGTTTTTGAATCCAATGCTATATCTTCATCGTATAATCTAAATCATTTTAATTGTTGTAGGGTTTACCTTTGAAAAAAACAAAGTAAAGGCAAAAAGCAAAAAGAAATTTTCAGATACGTCGAGTTTCGTATGATCACTTGACACATTTTATCTACTGCATTCTGCGCTTATCATAAGAATAGTCTCTACCTTGAGTTTGTTTTTGTTTACTTGACGTTTCCAGTGTAAGTGTATTTTCTTTTTGATTGTTTTTACAAGGGCATCTTGAAAAGAGATTTATTAACCAGTGTGGCTGATCTACATCTTACACTACATCTTGATTTAACATGTAGGAAACTTGTGCTAGTTGTAATGTTAAAGTGCAAAGATTTGTTTGCATAATTGAAGAAAGCACCAGAAAAGACCAAGGTATAACTCTTTGGTTCTTTTGGATCTCAACAGTAATGGGATATTAGGATTCACCTTAGCGTTACAGTTAGGAATTGTATGTTGCCTTTTCATTCAAAACATTTTTGAAATATTCGGTTGAAAAATTCACCTACTAACACTTTCATAGTTTTCCACATTTTATTAACATACATGCGGCTCTGTTTTCCAGAGATGACATATATATTATTATATATTCAATATGAAGCAAATAGTTGTAAAACAAAAGACCCTCGTTTTAGCGGCCTACATTTATTTATTTCTAACTGTTATTGTTGTGAAAAATCTTTGTTTTTAATTAAATAATTTGTGAACTTTTCTAAAACCTTCTTTTTTTTCAGGTTATTCATTGTACAGGTCACACAGTTAGGTGTGATGAAAAACTTAGTGGAGACGACAAACCCAACCTTCAGCAATGCTTGGTAGCAGTTGGTCAACCAATTCCACATCCTTCTAACATTGAAGCTCCACTAGGAAAAAACACATTTTTATCGAAACATAGTCTAGATATGAAGTTTACGTATGCCGATGACATGTAAGCATCGAGAAAAATTTTGGTTATATTGTGTAACGTAACTCGGATTCTTAATTAATTAAATTGAACTTGATTATTTACTTTTAAACGATTACAACGCCTACGTATCACAATATTTATGTCTAACGTAATAACTGTGCGGAAAGTTGATCATTTCTTGTGCAGCTCTGTACAGGGTGTAACTGATATAACCCATAATCTCTTAATAGGGGGTAGCTACGATGATTTTGAACACATTTGCTTTATGAACATGTGGTCTATCATTTTAAAATTTTCGTTTCGTTTTATGATTAATAAAATAGAACATGCATTCCTACCAGTATGTACTTAGTTTGCAACTTTGTTTTTGTGTTGACAGCCTAGTGCTATTCACAGCAATAGACTACTTATGACTCTTCCATTTTCGTCTCCATTATTTCTCATTTTCTGTGCAATTGACCTAATAAAATCTTTCTCAGTTTTTCTGAAGAGGCCATTTTTGATATTGTGACGAATTTTCCTGATCCCATATTCTACTTGGATGGTAACTGCAAACCAACACTTGAACGTTTGTTTCTCGAAAGACGACCTGCAACATATTTTTCACTGTCTTCCAATCTAGTTGATCTAAGCCACAAACAAGCTAGAGTATTGTGAATTTTTTCAAATTGTTGTACTCCATTTCTCTCTTAAGATTTTCGTATAACATGCTACAAGCTCATAGATGTTACGAACCCTGCTCGGTCAACTCGCACTAGTCGGAGATAGGAGGGGATTCAAGTAGATAGATTGTAATGAGCGCCAGATCTTACTAAGTAAAACCTTTTGTTTCGGTGAAGACAGAAAGTCCAAGCTTGCAACAAAATCAGGTTCGTAACCCTCAACGGACAAAAAAAGAAAGGTAGATAGGTATAACAACTTTAATTTAAATATCGTCGATTACTAACAACCACAAAAATTTATCGTAAATTATTCAACGAAGGTGATATAAATGCCGGAAGTAACGACTACACACAATTCATAGGCTTAAATTACACATAGGGTGTTTATAGAAAAGAGAATTAAATTGATAATGACAAGTATCTATGATTAACAGCATGCGACACACAAAAATAATTAATGAAAATACCTAAATGGTATAAAAAAAATTATTGTAATTACGTAAGTTAGAATAAGAAGCAAAATTTTCGTGAGAGACCTTAATAATGACACAGATGTAATTAAATAAGACTTACCTACAATCAAGTGCTTGTCTGAAGAAAACGTTTTCCTCGTTAGGTCGATCTGGAATATTAATGTACCGGGCAAATCGTGTCAGCGCAATGACTCACCAAAGTAAAAATCTACAACACAATGCTAAAAGGAATTAGAAATAAAAACCCGGTTATCGAATGCTGTTGCACACATTAAATTAAAGGAGATATCGCAGTCTATTGATTCGTAAGTAACGGTGCATCGGAGAAAATTTTCTTCTCGAAACTTCCTTTTTAGGTATTTGGTCGATATTAACCCTTTATTGGTGAAAAATACACCGAACACATGTGGATAACACGTGTCGGGTCGTGCTGCCAAATTAACATGGAAATTACAAATGAATTCTCTAAACTAATAGTAAAAGCTTATCCTGTGATGAATAAACTAATAGAAACGCGTTGTCGTTTTATATCATAGCGTCATGCTGTCTTCGTAGTTCATATAGACGTCCAAACTTCTTTTTAAATACGACTGCAACCCCTCTAGACTTGTCAAGATCTTCGCTCACGAAAGTGCAATGGCGTATTCTTTTCGTGTTTGGAACAGGTCTTGTTGTAACTCCGAACCTAGCCTTTCCAGAACCTCGGTATATGGTTATAAACTTATCGAAGTCCATTCCTTCGACTGGATTGACCTGAACTTGCGTAACGTTATTATCGCTAGCAAACTGGGCTAGACGATCGATGTGGACCACTTTGGACTTGCCTTTGGGTGATTTTTAGATACGATATTTGACGTCATTTATACGCTGCACGACTTCTTAAGAACCCTCCCATTGTCTCTGCAGCAAGCCACCTCTTCTTATGGGATTACATAACCGCACCATGTAGCCAGGCTGAAACCCACAATTTTGTGCGTTGACGTCATATCTGGTCTTTATTCTGTCGCTGGCAATTTGTGTGTTTTTACGGGCTGTCTTATGCACTTCCTCTAGTTTCATTGTCAGCTTGCTGACGTAGCTTTCTCCAGCCACCTCTTCTTATGGGATTACATAACCGCACCATGTAGCCAGGTTGAAACCCACAATTTTGTGCGTTGACGTCATATCTGGTCTTTATTCTGTCGCTGGCAATTTGTGTGTTTTTACGGGCTGTCTTATGTACTTCTTCTAGTTTCATCGTCAGCTTGCTGACGTAGCCTTCTCCAGCAACTTCCTCTTCCGGATTTCGTCTAAGTTGGAGGTCGCATGGCAGTCCTATTTCGCGACCGAGCATGACACGGATGGTGTTTGACTTGTGCTTTTGTGAACGCATTCCCTTAGGAAAAGGTGCACGTACTAATCCCAGTATCTGCGACCGTAGCTGTTACTTGATTGGGTATGACGTAAGCTTCTGTCCATTTTATGAAATAATTCGTTGCCACCAGGATGTATTTTTTTTCCGAATCAGATTCTGAGAACGGCCCTGCGATGTCAATCGCTACTCCTTCTAAAGGGTTTTCCACTTTCTGTTTCATCGGTGCGCTTTTTTGCTGACCCATTTCGTGATGCACAGACCGTGCACTTAAGGCACCACTCCATGACGTCTTCTTTGCAGTTGACCCAGTAGAATCTTTCTCGAACTTTCCCCAACGTCTACTTTACGCTAAAGTGTTCTCTTGATGTACGATCGTGCAGATGCTTCAATACTTGTGACACCCGGCACCCTCGACACTTTCTAAGGATTGCTTAAGAAGACCGTTTTGTACTCTGAAAGAGTCCTACTGCGCCTAGTACGCTTTGATGTTTCTGCCCAAAGCACTCGCTTCTTCTCAGGTTGGTCGTCGGCCGTTTTCTTTCCAGCTGAGGAGTAGTCTTATGTCGGGATCGTTTTCTTTTGATCGCGACGCAACTGCTCAGGTTCTCACTCGTTATTCACAACCATAGCAGTTTTCCGGAGACATTAGACCTTTCCTTTAAGTCGCGAACAATGCGTGGTACTTCTTTGGGCTGAGTTTTAGATTTGCTCCACGTAGTCGTTGGAACATTTCTTCCCAGTTGTTTAGTGTTCTTCAAACGAATGTAAATATACCGGAGATTTCCATTCAGGTGTGCGATCACCACGCTTCAAGTCCTTGCAGGCAGAGTCACATCTTCACTCAATAAGACTCTCACGGCTGCCTTCTCTGACGAATGAAAAGGAATTTCTTCACTTTCGATTCAAATTGAACCCATACTTTTTTATAACGTCCTATCCCAGGTTAACTTTTTTCGTGATGTCGGCTACCAGTACTTGATGGTCAAGTACTCCATTTCCTAAACCAATAGCCACTTGTACTTGTTCGTGAGTAGGTACTCATTGCGGTTCGAAGTCGTACTGTTACTGGTGATGTTTTCTCAATTTCCCGTAATATGTCAGGACGAATGATGGTCTGTGTTGCTCCAGTGTCAACCAGTAACTGAACACTTTGTTCATTAATCTTGCCTCTGCAGTAGATATCGTAGTATAAAACGTACATTAATAATGCAGTTCGCAACTAGATCTAGGAAACCCAGCTATTCGAAAAAATTATTTTCTGCTGTCAGAAAATGTTGGTCGTTCTCAACCAATAGAAAGGTTTTTTCAAATACACATCAGTGATTTTCTTCTTGCATTTCGTCACAACCTGGTTGGTGTCTATTTTATTATTAAATGAAGTAGATGTGGTGCTTTGGATAGTCATGACATTTTTTTAAGAAGCTTCCATTGCATTTGAAGTTGACTCAACTGAGATAAGGTAGTCCCAAATAGAGCGATTGCGTCATCTATATCTGATATGGTCTGTTTGTAACTTGCGCTCTTGGGAAATCGAGATCTTTAAATAGATGTGGGTTAAACGGATAAATTCCAATAGAGGAAAATCCTTTGGTTATATTTGAATGCCAGAACACTCTGACATAAGCTAATCCAACTAATTCCGGTATATGTTTTAATGAAGTTGTTTGTCCTGGACGACTGACCATCCTTGCATTTGCCTGTTTTTTTATAATATCTTTTAAATGGACCAAAAGCCGATATACCCCGTGGCTGTAATCGGTGCCACGTGTGAGGTGGTAAGGATAGCAAATGAATGCCATTTAACTTACAAGTGTTTAATGATTTGTGTGAAATGTGGCTATCGTGATTGTCAAGGATCGGATTCACGAAATTCTCAGCGGTCATCTAACCGCTTTCATGCGTCACAGCAAAGCAACCTGGAGGAGCATCCTGGATCATGTAATTCTGCATTCTCTTCTCACACGAGGAAATATAAAAATGGTTGCTCTGAATTTTCCAAAGCATTTATGGCGCAACAAACGGTTACCAGTGTTCCACGTTCTGCAGAAGTAGTTTTAGCAATATAGTTGGTTTCGTCTAAGTTATAATATGGATTCTGGACCAAAAGGCTTCCGTTTTATTAGATTTCGCAAATTTTTGTAAAATTCCTGCATAGTATGTCGATGCTCTGCACAAGCTAGTGGCCTCAGAACTTCTCAATGATAAATGGAGATGACGTGACATGAAACCTTTTAGCCAGTCGTAGAAAGCACACTCTTTTTTCTTTAAGTTTTCTGCTAGCTTTTTATCGTTTTTGTGGGCGAATTGATACTTAAATGTTCTTGTTTGCTTAGTCGTAAGATAACTCTATCCTCTTGGTATTTTGAAACATATCTCTTGAATGTCATTTTGCCAGCACTGTACTTTCTGGCAGTAGTCCGAAGTGCTTTATTTTCATTCAATACTTCAAACACTACACTTTTTAAATCATCTGAGAAATACTTCGTCCGATGTTTGCATTTCAATTTAAACGGCATCTATAACAACGTTACTCAATTAATCCAAATAAGTGAGATTTGTCATAAATTATAAAATTAATAAATACAGCATGCATTTACTTCATAGAGGGAGAGAGGCTTATCAACCCTCCTGACGCAAACTGCAGCAAACCACCTGGGACAACAAATTTATGAAATATATGGCGAAACGTATTATAACATTCGATTAACGATCTATACTACTGACTTCTATGTCCTAAATAAAATGGACTTTAAGCATAATGTAATAAATGTTGTTAGTTTTTGTTGTTAAGTTGAAGAAACCTTACTGGAAAACATTTAAACACACAATCGTTGCTACATTTGATCGGTCACACACAGTCGGCACTGCACGCCGTTACGTCTTCTTTAAGGAACCGAGACGGAAATTTTGAACGTGTATCAAACCTCCTGACGTATCACATCTTCCTAGTCTTCTCTACCCTGTTTTTTGTAATTAATTTACAAATTTCAAAGATGAAAAGTATCTGTTACAATACATTTTGAAAGATACATTTTGGGGTAGCCCAGTCAACAATGTTTGAACAACTGATTCTCCCATTTTAAACTCCATATACTGCCTATTATTTTGCTTACCCTTATATGCATCGAACTGAATTAAGCAGCCGCAAGAAAATCGTGATATGGTCCTGGTACCGTAAGTTTTGGAGAAAAAATACTGGAAAGTTGAAATTCAAATCAATCTGTCTTAAGTTTCGTTGTATAGTTGTAGTTTTCATATGTAAAAGTTGAGGTAATGGAGTTTCATCTATGTTATCCCAGTATTGATTTTGATGGCCGTCATCGTTATCCATATAAGTGATACCATGAATTTTGAGGAGCTTTGCAGTGGCTTCAGCCACCAGCCACTTAAATGATTGGAAGCTTTGTTGTCATCGGAATTCTCCTCTGACTTGAGTCCATCATTTGGAGGGGTGATGAAGACAGAGGCATATCAAAAGTCTTCATTTTTCCTCCAATTCGATGAGTTTCTCTGTAGTGTACAGTCTTAAAAATTAACATACAGTTTGTACAGCGACGACAATCAACACTGAAACTGTCGTAACAAGTTTCAACTTGCTGACTGAGAATAAGTCGTGGACATTCAGTAATGGAACACCGGATAAAACCGGTGTTGTTTTTTTCGTAACTTAAAAGAGCGACGACTAACTCGGTTTTTTCGGCGATATAGTTGTAAGTTTCGTGGGGTTAGATTATAAAATGAATTTAAAAATGCGCCAAAACGATGAAAAACTAGGGTGAGAAACACCGTTTAATTCTACGCGCAGCTGAAAGAGAACAAATGACAAGACAGAAGTGGTAACACAGAGTATATTTATTTTATCACGGAACACAGTTTACGTAGAGGGAGATGCAGAAATATATTTATATAAATTTTATCAAATGCTAACACGTAGGTCGGTATCACAGACAAAATATAAACTACGTTTTCGACCGGGCAACATGTCCTACAACCTAGTCGGCCTAACTTTAATATTCAGAAGCGAAATTAATTTACATTTATAAATTAAAATACGAAATCGAAAATTTAGAGAATCAAAGCACACCGTATAATAATAAATGACACACAACAAAACGATTTTATAATGAATTGTGTTAACAACTTGTTATGTACGTTCAGTCGTTCGTACCATCGAACTAAGGATTTAAAGCCGGCGATCAGCTAGTAGCCTCTTCGCAGCATTCCCTAAAGCTTAATTGAAATCTAACAAAGACGTACATGCGGCGTTATCACAAGTAAACCCTTTGTCGGTAATTGTTTTCTCCAATGGGATAACAAAGGTAATGTAGATAGTATTAACTACGATGACGTGACGATATCTCCACAAACAAGAATAATGTGTGGGGGTCTGGCAACCCGCTACAGACAATTACGGAAAAATTAAATTCAACCACAAACACAAGAGATGTTTACCCCAAATAAAAACTTCCACTCAGATCACAACAATAGTAATTCTTTAAACTTTGCCGGAAGAAATGAAATCGTGTTTTAAAATTTGACAATGTATTCCTAATCAACAACGAAAAGTGGGCGTATGGAGAATAAATTTTATACAGGTTAAGCGAATGGATATTTTTGTAATTTTTTTTAGTATAATCTGCCTGGATTATAATGTGTTAATCTCTTTGAGTGCATATTGCTAATATCAGTAACAAATACATTTTTATTTTTTTTTATTATCACTTGCATGAATCACCAAAAAGATGATAAAATCTATTTTTTTCTATTTTTTCAGAATGATGGACTTCCTTGGTTACAATTCAGATGATTTGATCGGACAATCATTTTATGAATATCACCATGCCATGGACAGCGACTCTATCTGCAGTGCCTTCAAGTGTTGTAAGTACCAACTTTTTGATATTTAAAAAACACAAATCGTTAAAAAATTTTAATAAGCTTACATCGATGTTAAGCATAATTAAGTGCATAATAAATACTTTAAATATATTTGCTTATAAAATACATTAATAATGCAATGCCAATGGCAGGAAACAATCTTGCAGCATAGTTCCTGTTACATTTCATAAAATCTTGTTCGACTTCTATCAAATCTTCGTCTTTAATTTGCAGCTGTTTCAACGTTTCTTGGATCGTGGTGTTACTATTCTCACTCAAAGTAGTATTTCTTGAATATATAAATAATCGTTCTGAAATTATTGATTTCGAATAAATAATTAATTTTTTACGAAAGTAATCAATACTTACGTGTTTTGTTATCGCCATCGGCTTTACATCCCCAGACTATACTATAACTGGTATAATCTGTCTTCAGCACAATGTGTGGAACGGGCTCTTTTGTTGAATCTATGAAAACGTCGTAAGCACCTGGTATTTTTGGTTCGCTTGGTTTTAAGATCATTTCAATTTTGTTTGATACATTTGCTGTAGTATCTCGCAGTTTATATGTAACACTGAATTCTCCAGATTCCCACTTATAAATTGATTCGCCACAATCTTTATCTATTAAAGTGTTTCCCAAACGTCTTATTTCATACCATATTCCTTCAAACTGAAAAAAAGAAATAATATAAGGAACTGAAATAAACTGTTATAAATACCTTCGTCTCGTTAAATTCGTTTAAGAACGTTTGGTTTGGACACGTTGATCCGGCATCTGCTAATACCACATTCATGGACATTATGTAACAAAAAATATTGAAAAACATGCTAGTTTCCATAATTAATGCAATGCAAAACTTTACTCTTGCTGGTTCAACTTTTATAAGCTTAGTAATATGCATTGCACTTATCTGTACGCTTTATTGTTTTAGGGCTGTTATCAGATAAAGTTATTGAATATTTTGTGGCAATAAAATTGATCAAACGGAATATTAACACTGTGTTTGCATTTATGTATAATGAAAATTACGTCGTCACAAATACCATATGGTTCTGTAATGGCTTGCAATTATATAATTTTTTGAGTTTGATCATAATTTGGACAATAATGTAAAATGCATTGGCTTGAACTTTTAATCAAAATTAACAAAACTGGCATCTAAGGTGACATTCGTCAATCGTGGTCCTCTAAAAATATTCACCAGCCCCATCTCAAAATGATTACACTTTTTCAAATATTTGGATAATTTTTTATAAGAAAACAGCATCACTCTCGAAGTATTATGATTTTGTAAATATACAAATGGTTGAAGCAGTTCACTAACTTGTTATCATTTTGAAAATGTTAAGTTTTTCCAGTTTGGCGCTTTGGTCGGTGGGTTTTATTTGCATTGTAATTTGATGGGGAAAATTAATCTTAGCTCAGTCGAATTGCAACTACATGAGTTTATAGGGCGCTTTTTGCCAAAATATCCAATCTGTACGCATTTGAAGCAATTTATACGTTTTCTATCTCGTTTCGATTTTGACAGAAAAGCAACATATACAGAGTTTTACTTGGTGCTCAACGGCAAAGGTTGGATTAGCTCAGAATAGAAATTCGTGACTGTTGCGGAAATCTCAAAAACTGAAGTAAGATAGTCAAAATCAGTGTGGACGCCAATCAAGCACACGATAAAATTAGATTCTGGAGGACCCAGAAGCTCATCAGGTTAGTTACAACTCCTAATAAACCTACCTTTGTGGTTGTAACGTCACAAATCTGAAATTATAAATCAAAATTAACGCGCACGCGGTCTGATTAAAAAGCTGTTTATTTTTTTGGTTATAAAACAAATTTAAAAAATGAAATGTAAGAACACAGTGAATTAAAATTGAGCAACAGAAAAAAAAAATGAGATAATTCAAATAAAATTCACATATACTTAACACAAAACTGCAAGATACAAATGTTGAAATTTAATTAAAAACTAAAAAAAATGAACGAAGCTGCATGGTTTCCTATTACATGCTGAGCATACGTACGTAACAATGAAACAAAGAAATACTAAACGTAAAATGCGAAGGCTTTGCGACTTGTAATTGTAATTTAAAACAAAGTTATTCAAACTTAATTTACTAAAGTAATAACGGCGCATTGATAAATGACTGAAGTCTTATTTAGTCTTAACTAAACCAAAAATACATGAATGAATACTTGTCGATCGGTTAAATTTATTCACCAATTAATTATTTAATTTTATAATATAATTGCAATCAAATATTCTGCAATAAACATATTCCAAGCTGCTGGTGACTGGACCCAGAAGCTAAACGGTAACCCCAAACTCGAACGAGGTGGTAAAACTTAGTCGAAATGGCGATGGCAGTTTAAATGGGTATAATATTTATTTAATCGCAAAATACGAATTTCGGGTATGATGACTTCTATGATGCAAAACATCAGCAAACCACAAACCTCAACGAAAGCCCATATGAGGTGGACTACTTTGTATATCCGAAAATTTTCTAACTCGAGTATCTCTCAACCCTAAACACACAACTTAACGATCCTTAGGGGGACAAACACCCAACGCGTCACGCGCCAACTAATAGTTCTTGTTATAATTTGTTCTGGAATAACTGCATCAACATCACTGACTCAGTAACAACCGCGTTCTTTTTTATAAACTTCAGTACTTTCCTAAGACGCAAATATCAAAAGAAATCACACAGGATCAAAATACAACAAAGAGAGATGCAAAAAGTACAGCATCTTTTAAACAAACATACAGTAAAACAAATTAACTAAACAAGAATACGTAATGACGTAATTAAATATGAGCATAAAAAAAGTATTCTGACAAGAAACGCAAAATCATCAAGTGATGCGAAATATAAATTGCTAAAGCAAACGAGCGAAACTAATAAATTATAAAGTGCACACAAAACACACGACAATAAAATCGACCTAAATGACTAGTGCATCTGCACTAAATACGTACCTATAAAACGAAAATTAAAATATAAAAGAATTTAAAAACGTGATATAACTTCAATAAATTAATGCGAAATTACTCAAACGATCTTAAAGAAAACGAATTGAATAAAACAAACCATAATACCGGGTGAATTTTATAAATTTTGTTTTGACTTACGTCATTATCTTAAAATTTCCTGCAAGGGATCTTTTCACATTTAAAGAAATGTTCTGGACGATGAGTAGCTTCCAACTTCTTTTTTTGCTCGTTCTGCTTATTCTAATTATTTGTTTGTACTATTTAGTTTTTGCGTTTATTGTATCAACTGTATTTTAACACTGTTACATGATGTTACAGTAACTTTAAAAGCGATAAAAACCAAACAATTTTGCTCAAAAAATCATTAAACATTCATTTTAAGATACTGTCAGTATATACAACATAACTTTATATTTATTGCATTTATTCAGAAATTACTACGAAAACTAAGGCGTACTTTGCCAAATATGCATAGTCAAAGAGTCTAATAGAATTATTATTTTTACGTTGCCGAAGTCTATTTTGTGTTCAGTTTCGAGTGTGTTCTGCTGCTGCCGATTGTTCAATTTTTTACATTTTGCGTCTTTTTTGTGTTCTTTTATTTGTTATCACACTTCACTTCTTGTTTGTCCGACATAACACTTTCCGCTCTGGCATTTTATCTTATATACACCTTCCGTACTGGTTCTTGCTATTTGGTCTGTCGGTAGATACTGTTGGATTGACGTGGTGGTTTCATAGCGATTATAACCAGCATTGGATCACCCACCTATAATTTATCAAAGTATCTGAAAATTTGCTGAATCCGTAATCATATATAGGAAACAACATTTGTGGGTATCCTTTCTATACTTAGGACTGATCCTACCGACATTTTAGTTTTAATGTAACTTCGCTTTTTACTAATGTACCTAAGGAAGACGCACTGAACATTTGACTGATCACGAACCTTTTGTTACAACGGTTTCTGGTAACAACCACGTCGCCACGACTATTTTAGCTGTCGCTGAGTGGACGTGGTTGAGACACTATAGGAAAAAGAGAAACAAACAGACACGAGAAAAATCTTTGACTCGGACACACTAAGTGTAAAATAACAAAAAAGAATAAGATCGCGGAAAGGTCGTTCCCGACAATCAAAACGTGAGCGTAATATTATTATAGTAAAACGAGACTTATCCAAGATCTGAATTTTTTTATTATAAGTAATTTAACAATATACTACTCCCGTAATATTATTTTTGGATCTATCGGAGAGTGTAAGCTTACAATCATCGGCTATCTTGGCCGAATTCTGGCTTTGACTACGAATAATAATTAAGGTATACAATAATATACTCTATATCCGATACTGGTAAAGCCAATCTTAGTCCTCACTCATTCACTTTTACGAAGACTGACAGGTGTAAAAAAATCTCTAGAAACTGTGTTTCTCTAGAAATAGAAAGCAAACAAACTACGAAAAGTGGGGATAGATAAAATGTAATGGGCATAATGCTGGACGTGCACCACAACGGCACATAATTCGTGATATTCTTTTGCAAAATGGAGTGTAACAGACTCCCCACTTAGTCAATTCTATTTATTTATAGACAATTATATTCTAAAGCATATTCAAAACTGCACTGTAACCTAGGCCAAGAGACAGCTGGAAGATGATGACTGGATCTATGTCAATGTCAGAATTGGAAGCTATTATTGCCGTTTTACTTTCAAAGGTGTGGGTACCTGCTTTTTTTAGTGAAACTATGTCGCATCAAAGGTTCCGTGGCATTTTTAAGATTTGACACTCTATTCACTAGCAGTGAGCCTTTGAAGTACACATTTTGTTTAATATCAGAAGTGTAGGACAGGTTCATGTCCAATTGCAGAAGCTGCTACACGCTTAAAGAAAACATTACCATTGATTAACAGCTACTGCCGTCAAAAGCAAGATTTCGTTTAACTCAATACATGACCAACAAACCAATTCCGAATAGGAAGCTAATGAATTTTCTTACTCTGGGAAGGATGACGAGCGGTCTACAAATCAACGTCACGTTTTCCTAAAATTAATGGAATTGTGTTTAATCCTTTGCGGCCGGAATTAATTTCTTTCAGATATTTAATTTTTGGCATAATTGAAAAAAATAGGTATGTTTGTATAAGAAAACTGCAAAAAAATAATTTTCGAACATCTATTAACATTTTTAAAATGTGGTCACCTGGTGAAGCCACTTCGAACGTAACACAAAAAATAAAGAAAGTAGTAGTTCTGAAAATTTATCAAAAAATAGAAACTTTGAACAGTTGAAAGGTAATATTTTGTAAACGCGACTTTATTTATTATGATAAGCAGGAAAACAATTTCGCATATGAGAAAGGCATAAGCCCACATTACATGTAGAGCATTTCCATAGCATTCTTCGACGATTTTTTGCGGTACTGCAATGTGCGCATCGAAGAGAAGTTGTCCTCTCTGGCATATGAGCGCATTTATCGAATCGTTTTTCTGGCGAAACATATACTTTGAATGTATTGGTGGGCTTCGGAAGAGAATTGCGACCACGTGACGGTGTTACGGGATCTGATCCTATTAGTCCGAATACTAGTTTCAGCCTCATTTTTTTGAGTGTCGTATTTGGCGACTTTTCTCGAAACAGTATGAAAGTATTCACGACGCAAGCATCTACACAATACCAAAAAATCCGATGCCACGATTTCTTCGATTTGCGATTTATTTCGTATAATGTTTTGTACATGTCAAAAAGGTCAACATAGCCCATGTGTCGATTGTAATCCTTCACCAATATGGGACAATTTATCTCTTCAATTTCCCCATTCTTTTGTTTTCTCTTGACAGTCTCACATACGCATGGATTGTGAAAATTACTGATAATATGAACAGTTTTCTTGTGCATCCATTTTAGGCTAACCAAACCATTAGTCCCAATACGGTAATCATAATCACCTCCCCTCAATTCCTTGTCTTCTTTCAAGGAGGGAATGAATTTGTGGCTTCTTTTTGCGGTTCCACAAGCATACATTCCATCTTTTAGCAAATCAGTCTGCATTTCTACCGAATTGAAAAAATTGTCAAAATAGACATGATGATTTTTTTCCAATCAATGGCGTGGTAAGGTCCTGGACAACTCTCTTTCCTAATTTCTTTTCTACAGAGGCATTGGACACTTTGCCCGTATATAGTTGAAATTGGCACATATAACCACTTGAATCGGCGCGAACCTACATTTTGTAGCCTCTTTTCACCGGTTTCATTGGCATATATTGGCGTAGCGAACTTCGCCCTTTGAACCGTATCATCGATTCGTCAACGGTCGTTCTTTGAATGTGGACGCATTGATTCTAAGAATGTCTTCGATAAGGTCTCAATCAATAGTCGTATTTTATACAATTTATCAAAATTGGGTTCTCCTTTATTTGGTTGTAGTGTATTATCACTTAGATGTAGATTTCCAAGAAACCATGAGAAATGATCTCGAGACATGGAAGAACTTATGAATCCATCTCGCAAAGCTAAATTTGACGACCGGTAATCGTGATAACTTGGTAGGCGTTTTATTCCCATCATTATGTTGATAGCAAGAAAAGTTTTCAATTCTTCGCTATTTGTTGGTGGCATTGCTTGACGTTTTGCAAATGTTCTTTAGGTATAATACAAATTTGTATGGAATACAATATGATCAATGAACTCATTCGGAAAAAATTGCAAAAATATGTCTACCGGTGTGTCAACATATTGTGGAATAACTGGTCTCACTTTTTCTATAAAAGGATTCACGTTTGTGCAATATTCAGGATTTTGTGTCCATGTTACTTTATAATCCTTGGGTAATTGGCTTGGCAATGGCACAAAGCTAGAAAGTGGGATTTCACCGTCACTATCCCAGGAGTTATCTAATCATGTTGTGGGCTAGGAACAGAATCGTTCAAAAATCCGACCAGGTCATTATTATGCTTAAAATTTTCGCCAAGTTCCTCGCCATTGGCGTCGAAATCACTTGCGTAAGACTCGTTATCTGATGGTATTGAATTCTTCAGGGTACATTTTCTCCAAATCGATGAGTGAGATAGGTCGTTGCAATAATTTTTATATGTTAAACATTATCATAGGCAACACAACATGCACTATGGTATTTGTTCCAGACCACATGGATTTTAAGGAAATAAAAATATATTTGGTGGTATCGTGGTATTGAGGCATAACCAGTCGGCCGGAAAGGGTTAAATAGAGGCAGGAATGTTACTAATGACATTTTTTACGAGCTTGTCGATGGTAAAACAGCTGGCTAAAGAAAATACTACGTTAGTAGAAATAGTAAATCGTTCCAGAAGGTAAATTCCGATTTCAGTGAAAAAACAAAGGACGAAACTATATTTAATGACCGTTTTAGCAGATGATAATAATACACTACTAATTACCAAGCCAGACCAAATAAAAATATACTACTTTTAAGTACACTTGACTTCAACGTAGTAATAGATAACGGTACAAAGAAAAAAGCAGGAAAATACTCCTGTAGCTCAGATTCAATTTGACCACAAGTCGCGCTTTTAGGTATTTACATTCAGCGGTGGTTCTAATGTTAATTAACTAAAGCCTAAGGTATCAACTTAGCATCATACTGACAGGCCCGGATTTAAGGCAATTGGAGCAACAAAAGTTATTTTTTGAAATTTAAAGAAAATTGCTTTTGACGATAAAGCTTAAATTATAAATTATTCAAATAATTAAAAATATAAGTTCACATTGATGGATGAGATGGGGCAAAATCAGATGCGAGGCCCCTTCTATTTTTTAAAAATTAATTATCAATTTTTTAATTAAAACTTTTATTTCATTCAATTATATTCAAATCAATTTTTTTAAAATATCAAATTAAACTAATTGTCTACATTTTTAGAATAAAATAAAGCGAAAGGACCAGGGCGGTTGCTCCGGTTGCATTGCATAAATTTGTATTTTATCTTAATATTTAATATATAGAAGGCTCCGCAAAACAATCTAATCGGGCCCCACACTTATTGGATCCGGGCTTGTATACTGAGTATTAATAAAATCTATTATACATATTATTATAAATTATTATTTTGGAAATCATTTAACTTCAAAGATTTCGTTGATTTTTTACTATGCATAACTGGAATAAATAAGATGCAATGTCATTGAACTTGTAGTTTGCATATTTTAAAAATAGACACAAGTTGATATATTTCTGTGCATAAAAATTGACCACCTACTTGGAGTAAACTTGATGTTTTGGAAAGAAATTCTAAGCTTATGACTTCACTTGAAATTAAAAAATGACATAATTTAATGTGCCAATTTTGCTATTTTTTAAATTATTAATTGTCAGAACTTGAAATGTCTACATAATTTACAGAAATGTATGTACATATTTTCGATTTTGATCATGATTGTGCATTTGAGTGTGCGTGATTGCTCAATAAACTTTAATCGTTCGTCTTTATTGTAATACCAGTCGTGATCATTTGGGTTATTGTGGACTAAACGTTAAGAATTGATAACGCGTTATGACACCTTCTAGATTCTACAGTAGTTTTCCTTAGAATTTTATTGCTTTCTATAAGGGTCATACTTAAAATATTGAATTGAAATAAGTATAGCACCTACAAAGGGAAAACCCCCTCTTATGTCACTATTGTAAAAGAGCAAATGAAGAATCGTATTTGTCGGTAATAAATTTTATTATAACAGCTTGATCTGTAATTGCATTTTCTTTTACTCGATTGTCACTTGATAGATGATGTTTTGTGTCATTCAATATTTAACGCGTGAACCAGCCTCAAAATGTTTCACGGATTTTCTTATTAATGCTGAAGGTGTTTTAATATCAGTAATTTTATTCGTTGTACTGAAAGATCTTTCATGTGAAAGGGAATAGTCTTGGAATGTATTTTATGACTTTTCTTCTTCAATCCATATTGCTTCACAAACATCACCCGGTTGAGTTTCAGGGTATAATAACTTCAAAATAATTTAAAAGATTATTTTTCATTTTTATCGTCGTACAGAAAACGTGTTTTCATATTTCACTAACCGATATGTTTCTTGAAAATTCAATTTTCATTTTTTAATTATTCAATTACATTAAACCTTCAACGAAGAAAACAAGTCTTTTTTTAGTTCAACAAGTTTTCTTTTTTTAATTGTTTCTTTCACATACATGTTTATATTTAAAAGTACTCAATCTTATATTGAACACAGTGTTGAACATAGCAGTTGACATTTCTGATTCGATGTTATTTATAGTACAGTTTCTGGTTTGTCTCTGAAATAAAAAGACTACACAATTGTTTTCCATTCGTTGGTAAAGAGAATGCTTAGTGTTCTCCGCGAATGTTTTAATACTAAAAATTACTTACCAATGATTGTGGAATGTGTTGCATGCAAAAGCTGTCAAAACAAAAAAGTTCTGAATAAAAGTAACACAAAAGAGGTAATTGCCAGTGCGCGGTGACGATGGTCGTGAGTAAAATTTTGAAATACGTGAATGATTTGGAAACTCAAAAATACAAAAGTAAACGACAAAATCAAAAGAGCACCAGGAAGGTTTATAACTCAAAAGTGCTTCTGGACCTTTGCCACAAGCTTATAGGTGTTACGAACCCTGCTCGGCCAACTCGCACTAGTCGGAGATAGGATAAATAAAATTTAACGGGCGCCAGATCTTATTAAGTAAATACTTCTGTTTCGATTAAGACAGAAGGTCCAAGCAACAAAATCAGGCTTGTAATCCTCGATGGACAAATAAAAGAAAGATAAATATGTATAACAACTTTAATTTAATATCGTAGTTTATTAACAACGAACACAAGAAATTTATTGTGAATTATGGAACGATGTTTATATAAATGTCGGAAGTAATGGCTACACACAGTACTTAAAGTACACATAGGGGGTATATAGAGTAAAAAAATAAATTGATAATGACAATTGTTCTATGATTCACAGCATGAGATACAAAAATAATTAATGAAAATACCTACATTGTATTGAAACAATGTAATTGCGTAATTTAGAATAAAAAGAAATTTGTGAGAGACCTTAATGACGACGCAAATGTAATTAAATAAGATTTACCTACAATCCAGTACTTGCCCGAAGAAAACGTTTTCCTAGTTGAGTCGATCTGGAATATTAATGAACGGAGCAAATCGTGTCGGCACAATCACTCACGAAAGCAAAAATCTACAACACTATTAATTAATGCTAAAAGGAATTAGAAATAAGAACCATTTATCGAATGCTGTTGCACACATTAAATTAAAGGTAATATCGCAGTCTATTGATTCGCAAGAAACAATACATCGGAGAAAATTTTCTTCTCGACTTCCTTATAGATTTAAAGTAGGCTTTCCAAAATTATAATATTTCCATTAAGGTATTTAGTCGAATTAACCCTTCATTGGTGACGAATACACCGAGCACATGTGAACTAACACGTGTTGGGTCGTGCCTGTGATGAATAAACTAATAGAAACGCGTTGTCGTTTTATATCATAACTTCAACACGCGCCGATGATGCTAGAAAATTAATTTCGACATCGCAAGCACGATTTTAAGTAATGGACGGTTTAACGTCTTGACAGAAAGTGAAGTAAAAACGAAACTCGTTAGAGGGCGTCGAAAGTAGAAATCTAACTTTAGCGTAATGAATATACAGGGTAGTACATTTTGAAATGTATGCACGTAACACCTTGCCAACCAGAAAACACGTCCGGTGATGTACACACTATTGGAACCTACCCTTTTAGTGTGTAGTCACTGGATTCTAAAAGAAAAAAACAAATAAAATAGATTGCGAACAGGTTAGTTAAGTAAAAGCTTTAACATTAATTAATTAATGAAAAGAAAAAAAGTTGCTAAAATGTAAACTAAATTTAAAATTAATTAAAAAAGCAAAGTTAAATTCAACGTAAAATTAAATTCAAAGGTTTTTGGATCCGTAAAACTAATTAAATAAAATTAACAATGTAACTCGCAGTTATATAAATAGAAAAAAAGAAAAATACAAACGATATGCAACTTACTGTTTTAATTTAGTCGAGAGTACATTTATTCGTCACTTTAATATTTGCTTTAAACTTGGCTAAATGTCTTTTATTGTAAAATGCAAAATGTGTATTCACTCAAAGCACAAAGCTAAAGCGTCGGTACGTAAAATAGCGTTAACTCACAGAGTTATGAATTTTTTAATTGAAGCCTTTTTGCAATCAATAGCAAATTAAACGTTCTAATCTCGGTAGACGTTTTTTTTCTGAATAACCGTCTCTAGATGAAGTAGCCGAAGATGATCTCAAAGTTGCATTGATAATTGGAGACGATCCGCTCGCTACAGAGCGAAGATAAATGGCTAATACGAGAATCTAAATGTTCCAACCAACGATAAAATCCGTTAACCAATACTAAAATGAAACATTAAACTTCCCACTTAACTATTTCTTCCGAGAAAGAGTTTGTATCCACCTGCCTTATTAATAGAAATGTTCTTTTTTTATAAGCAATACACGTGCTGCCAAGAGATTTTTGAAAAGAAATATCATATGATTAAAGTGCAACCAACGGAGATAAGAAATTAAAACAAAACGTAGTATCACGTACAAAGGAAAAGGACAGTGCTGTTACAAGTCGTGAAGTTGAGCTTGAAAAACCATGCTTTAGTCTTACGGAAGTAGATGCACATAAAACTGACAACAATGCTTCAGTTTTGGAGGAAGAAGTCTTAGCATTAGACGGAACCGCAAATGCAAGAATCAAACGTGACATTAAAAAACCGGAATATTTGAAAGATTATGTTTGTATTGCAGAAAGTGAAAGTCCAAGTGGCAAAAAGATACCTGCAGAAACAAGGATTCGACTATGACGAAACGTTTAGTCCTGTTTTGACACAATAAAGACTATTCTTGGTACAGCTGTGACCAAGAATATGTATCTGAAACAGTTTGACGTGAAAACTACTTTTCTGTATGGTGTGCTAACCGAGAATGTATACATGAAGCAGCCGGAACGCTTTGATGATGGAAGCAAACGAGTGTGTAAATTAAAGAAGAGTTTGTACGGTCTTAAACAAGCACTGAGGTGTTGGAATAAGTGCTTTGTGGTTTTTCTGCAAAAATTAGCTTTTGTGCAAAGTGGGGCAGACCCCCAGAGTTAAAAACTGGACAAATCAAAAATTGTATGTAGACGATGGACTTGTGGCTAGTACAGACAATGTAAAACTAAACATTTTTTTTACGAACTTCAAGATGAATTTAAAGTTACAATTAGTGATATGAACTATTTTGTAGGTGTAGAGATTTAAAAAGCACTTGATAATTCTATTTTTATGTCAAAGTTGTTACGCTAGAAGAATTTTAAGAAAGTTTAATATGCACGAATTAAATCCTGCATCAACCCCAGCTGAGGAGAGGTCGAACTCTGAGGATGAGTTACTAGCAGATAGTGTTTTCTATCGGGAGGCCATTGGTAGCTTGATGTATTTGGCCATTGCAACAAGGCCTCATACATCATATGCGGTTGGTGTTGTATCTGAGGCTATATCAAATCCAAAAGTATCAGACTGGAGAGCTGTTAAACGAATATTTCGTTAACTACAGGGAACAACTGAGTATGGACTAACCTTTCTCAAAGACTACAAAAATGACATGTGAATAACCGTCTCTAGATGAAGTAGCCGAAGATGATCTCAAAGTTGCATTGATAATTGGAGACGATCCGCTCGCTACAGAGCGAAGATAAATGACTAATACGAGAATCTAAATTTTTCAACCAACGATAAAATCCGTTAACCAATACTAAAATGAAACATTAAACTTCCCACTTAACTATTTCACAAACACATTTTAAACCAACAATCTGCTACTTTGAATTTGGAGTAATCGCGGCACTACAACATCTTAATGTTTTTCGAGAAAGAGTTTGTATCCACCTGCCTTATTAATAGAAATGTTCTTTTTTTATAAGCAATACACGTGCTGTCAAGAGATTTTTGAAAAGAAATATCATATGATTAAAGTGCAACCAACGGAGATAAGAAATTAAAACAAAACGTAGTATCACGTAAGTTAGGACGAGATTTTTCACAACGTACTGCAACCGTAAGGAACTATAAACGAAATTCTTAATGGTGTTAAAATAAGCAAATCTGCTAATATATCGAATTACTTGTATCTCAAAAACTAATACAGACAGAACTATAAATTATAAAATGTACTTGAAACGTATGACAATAAAATCGACCTAAATGACTCAAGTGCATATGCTCTAAATACATACTTAATAAAATGAAAATTACAATTAAGATAAATTTGAAAACGCTATTTTAATGCGAAATTACTAAAATAAGCTTAAAGAAAACGAAATGAATAAAGAAATTTCAACCCGGGTCCTTTGCGAAAAAATTACCTTAAAAAATTAAACGACGGTTACAAATGTTTATAAGACAATATGTTTCGAATTCAAAATTTAGATATCGTGAATTAATTTAATTAAATATGATAACTAATATAACTTAACATCATCAGTTTTTTTTTCTATCCGCATATTTTGGAAAAAAATAGCATATCTTAAGCATAAACTCTCAATGAGACTCTTGGTATTTTTGCATGAAACTAGTGCTGAATTTTTATTGTTTTGAAAAAAAATTCCATCACAATACCAATTCCCGGAGCTAGTAAATTATTTTCACGAATATATAAGTATCTCGTTAGATCGTTTGATTTGCCTTGCTTTCAAAATCAATATCATCATCTGTCTGGTCATCATTGGATTTTGCAGACAACTCTGTGTATGTATCTGGTGGTTCTGGAATTGGAACTTCTGGATCATGACTAACAGGCTTTAATGCAGATATCAAATCGGGATACTTGACTATTGGCAATTAATTCTGTTTATTTTTTAAAGCATATTTTAGCTTATTTGTTTTCAAAAAAAATTAATTAGAAAACATTTCTGTGTTTATTTCATTATTTAAAACCGACTATTATAATTAAATGCCTACACAAAATGTGTCTGTGCTGTTAACCGTTGAAGAATTTATTTATCTGGAGCTGCAGATCGATTCGGGTCATGCTTATAAAAATGCATTGTCATTGGAACTGAACTAACATGTAAAAATTAAACTCCCTAGGGTAAGAGGAAGCGGTTCTTTCTTTATCTGGAGCTAATTCTGGATGTCGATTGAGTTCATACGTATTATAAAAATGTATTGTCATCGTTTAATCAATCCGTAAGATAAGAGGAAGTGGTTTTTTCTTTATCTGGAGCTAATTCTAGATGCCGATTTGGATCATGCTTATAAAAATGCATTGTCATCGGAACTGAACCAAAACGTAAAAATTCAACTCCGTAGGATAAGAGGCAGTGGTTCTAATTCAGCTTGCAAGATTTGACTTAAACAAACCAACATACATTGCAGTTTAAATAAAAGCTTTTAATAGATAAAGGTTTATAAATTCTGACTTTTTATATTAGTCATACAAAACTAGCAGTCAGTAATGCGATATTTCTTTTTCCGTCAAATCATCGGTATAGCAAAAGGTAGACTTTTTTGTTTCTTGTTGCTCTAACATCGCAAACCTTCTACGCATGTCTTGCAGCATACGATAAAATGAAAACATTACCTGATCGAGCACAATTGCACATTTTTTTGAATTCAAAAATGGTAATAAGTCATCTAGCACAACTATGATCTCAGAAACGTCGCAGACCAGTGTTATTCTGTAGTTACCGATACTCTTGACACTAAAACTGCAGAGGACTTCCACTTTACATGTCGCTTTAATTCTGATACATTCTCTCTAGCATTTGCAAAAAAAGTGGAAGAACAACTACCCTTTAATGTGTGGCCGCTGTTACGTTAAAGACGGGTTCGGCAAAATATCTGGAGTTTTTATGACCGTCTTCTTCGATGGTTTGCTGCAAATAAGCGCTTCTAACAATCGCCTCAAGTAAATCTTGATTTTTTAATGGTGTAATTTCACAAACGACATGAATTATTGTATTTGAGTTTTGTTAAGGCAACATGGACAATGAAGAACTATGTGAAGTGGAAACTATTATGCAAAAAATAGTGTACGGTGCACGTTCGGAAAGTCTGTTTACTGGTTTCGTAGACACCCAGAACTCTTTCTCGGCTCGTTCTGTAAAATCTCAGTTTGTTTAGTAACTCACACATTCCGAAATTGTATCTTGTAAACAGTTCTTTTAACTTATGACAATTCAAAAAGCTTCTAATTCTAATCTGTGGGGTGTGATTTGATTACTAACAAGGATTAAGATTGCAGCGTTGACAAAAAATTATGACACACAGAACATACGACATTTTGTTAATATGTTATTAATGAAAATAATTTTTTATATAGGGTGTCCATGAGTTTTAGAAATAAATTTAGATAAATAGTCTTTAAAAAACAAATTAAAAAAATATAACTGGTTTTACAAATAGACACGACAATGCTTTTAACTTCTACAGTGCTTTAATATTCTAGAATCTGAAATATTAAAAACATAATCTTTTTTTATCAATTAATTTAAATAAATAAAACTTTAGGTGTAGATTACTAATATATCATTGTTTATTTCATTGCGTAACTCATTAAATATAGTAGCAAAAAAATTTTGCAATTTAAAGTTCTCATTCGTTTTTATACGGTACATCTTTTTTATATCTGTATTACCATAATTTTTTATGGTAATCGTCGTTCACATTACAAACAAATCCTGAAAGTTTTATATAAATAATATACAGTGCTCGCCAAAAAGTCGGCACCAAATGGATTTTTTTAAAAAACTTGTTACGGCAATAATTTGTGCTTGTCCGAAAATATGTATTTTTAGCAACATGGTGCTCTCGCGCAGCGGTTCTTAACCTTTTATTGGTCGCGGCCCCCTTAAAAGTCAAAAGTATATTTGCGGCCCCCTAAAAATTCTAAAATATTTTTGCGGGTAGTACTCTCCACCCCCACCCCCCCCCCTAACATTAACCAACACTCGTAATTACTCGTACAAAAACTCTCAAATGTAACAATAGCTCATAAATAAATAAAAAAGCAGAAGTATATTTTTCAACGTGGTGGGCGCAGCAAACGCAAGCAAATAGCTAACATATTTATATAAAGCCATTGTGGTTACGTGAGTAAAAGCTGTCAACATACCGTGTAACTTAAAGTCAAATAAAGTTTTTCACAAAAAAAAAAATTTATTTGATGAGACCAGATAAGTACGGTTTTATTCCAAGATAAACAATAAAAAAATACCAAAAACATAAAATAAACAGTAATAAGCAAGTCAAAAGAAGCGAAAACAAAATTTATAATATTTAATTATTAATGAGACCTCTGTTGTTGAATACACTCCACTAATTTGTCTATTCGCACTTCAATTGCGTTACTTAAAGCTACTCGCATGCAAGAGTCTATTCGGAGTTGATTATATTGACCATTGTGGAAAATTCCTTTTCGCACAGGTATGTGGAAGCAAAAGGGAATAAATATTGTATAGCAATGGTGAACAAGTGTGGATATGCCTTCCGAATATGTATCCAAAACTTTTTTTCTTGAAAAGTGAATTTAAACTTAAATCAATTCAATTAGAGTCTCATTGTGAGATAGTGATAAACTGGTATTATCCCAGTTATTATAGGGATCTCGAATCCACAATTTTCTGCTATCAACTTCATGACTTGGAAAATATTTGTCAAATTTTTCAACTAATTTTTGGAGATGACATTGAATTAAATAATTTGTATGTTTTTTATCAAATTTACAATTATCTGTAATCATTTGAGAATAATTCTAAACAAAACATAATTTCTTCAAGGATATCTTCTTTGTCGTGGTCAATAAATTGCACATATCCCAAACAGATGCTCTTGTTAGAAATGTCAGTTGAGTAGTTCTGTGACAAATAATATCATTGGACATGGATATGTCTTTTATTTTATTAGCTTCGTTAATTCCAAACATTTTAATATTTTCGCGGCCCACCTACATACTTTCCGCGGCCCCTCAGGGGGCTGCGGCCCCCCGGTTAAGAATCGCTGCGAGTCTAGCGCATAGTACAGTTGACGTTTGTAATTATCTTTATTATCTTTTTTCCCATAAATGCATTAGAAGATTTTCGGAAATTTCTTGGCCTCCGCGCTCTCCGGATATAACACCAAAAATGAGGTCTACAAACGTAGACCTTTCAGGAATATTAACCATCTTGTCGATACATTTAGATAATGGGTCCCTGAAGTATCGCCTATTATGTTGAGCCATGTTTCCAGAGAAATGTATGAACGAACTATACTGTGTATTAATTTCTGTTTTGTTTTGATGCTATTTCTTTAAATTATGCAATATTTATTAGTTACATAAAATTGATTATTATTGATTATTTTTTAAAATTATTAAAATTATTGCTTAGTTAGATCGATAATTTAAGTTTAAGAATTCTCATATTCTGCCTACTGAATTGACGGAATAAAGAAAATTCTTCTCATCTAGGCAACTGTAAAGAACATTTACTGGATTTTTCTAAAAGTAATTAATCAGCAAAGGTAACGTAGAATTTTTGAAGCCACGTTAATATATATTCATTGTCATTGAAAAACATTTCTCCCACAAAGTATCTTGCATCAAAAACGTAAAAATTATGCAACAATATTATTTTTCTGTAAATAATAACAAACCTAAATAAATAATTAGCAATTTCTATTGTTTTTTGCCATTATAAATCTTAAACGTTTTTAACGAAATCAAATTGAATTTTCAAATCAATCCTTGAAAATGTTCCAAAAAATTTTAAAAAAAAATGTTTTCTGGTCTTGAGATTGATCGGTAAGCTCAAACTGACAAACGATGAAAAAATCTCATTGAAATCTTGCTAACTTTACAAAAAATAGCAATTTTTGAGTTTGTTGGAAACTAAAAAATATATATGTTGAATAAATACACTTCGGTAAATGAAATTTGGACAAAGCTGTTTTTGATATATGAACCAAGTTCGAGGCCGCGTGTTGATAGGCTCATGGAGAAGTTTATTAGCTGTGAAAAAGACGTCTCGGAAGACATTGCAACCCACATGTAAATTCAATGAGTTAAACGATGAGTTACCGGATCTGCTATTGATGAGCCGCATTATGTCCACTTTGCCACAAGCATATTTTGAGTTTAAAAGCGTGTGGGAGTCGGTCCCTGTGGCTAAACGAGCGGTTAACAAACTAACAGAATGGCTTTGTCTTATTGAAATGCGGTTACCTGAAAAGCAAGGTGAATTAACAGCTCTGGTTGCAGAAGAGGAAAAGAAAATGTTACCTGCAGAAGCAAATAGGCGAAAATCTTTCAAGTTTCACAAAGTAGGCCATTGTGCAAGAAATTGCAGGAACAAAAGCAAAAGAAACTGTTCAAATCAGGCGGGAGGCTCAATACCTCGAACCTACTACCTCGAAACCTACTGAAGAAGCTTTTGTTTGTACCACTGAAAAAGATAGTGATGAATGGTTTGCAGATTCGGGTGCAACAGTACACATGACACATGACACATTTGGCACTACTCGTTAGATTCATGTAGATAACAATGAGTTGGTATATGCTTATGATCATGGTACCATTAATGTGGAAATGAAAGTGGGGGCTATATGGACACAAAACCGTTTAAAAAATGTGTGGTTTGTACCAAAAATAGGAAGAAATCAGACAACGGATATAGGTTATCAATTTAGTGTTTTGGTTGCATATTTAATAAGAATGGTGAGGTATGATTAGTTGGCAACAAAAAAATATTAAGGGACTTTTACTGCTAATGCGTGTGTGCTTGCCAAATATAGCTGCAGAAGTGTTATTTGCATCACATAGAGACAGTCTAGAATTATAGCATGAAAGGCTATGCCACAAAAACAAAAAAACATGTACGAGCAGTCTTAGAAAGCCACGGAATAATTGTTGAACCAGAAGAAGAATTCTGCGATTGTTGTGCGTATGGGAAGCAACAACTAAAAAGCTTTGGTATACGTGAAATTAGGCCACAGACAGCTGGTGAACCAATTCATGCTGATCTCTATGGGCTTATGCAAGAAGAGTCGCTTGGAGGTGTAAGGTATTTTTTGTGTTTAAAGAAAGATTATTCAAAATTCCGCCGCCGAGTGTTTTTTATTAAAACTAAAAGTGAAGTATCCAACTGCATTAAAGTGTTTTTGAATGAAGTTTTGGACATGTTGTGAAAGAATTCGTTAGTGATGGTGGAACAGAATTTGACAATTCATTTTGAGTTATAATGGAATTAATTTTAGAATCAGTATGCCATAAATCAAGAAACAAAATGGCGTTGCAGAGTGTGAAAACAGGACGCTAGTAGAGTTAGCACGATCGATGATACATTCGAAAACATTACCAATAAAGCTGTGGGCTGAAGCAGTTAATACAGCTGCGTATACATTCAATCGAACCGGTTCTACAACAGTTAAAGATAAAACACCAGCAGAACTGTGGTTTTATCATCTGAAAAGAAAAGAAGATGGGAAAGAAAAAGTGTTGCAGCGAAGTTTGCGGGTTACTGTGGAGAAAGGGACGGTTACAGAGTATGCATTGAAGCTGATCGAAAGGTTATCCTAAGCAGGGATGTAATTTTTAAAAAGAAGAAATTTCAAAGAAAAAGGACAGTGCTGTTACAAAGACAAAGTCGTGACGTTGATCTTGAAAAAACATGTTTTAGTCTTACGAAAGAAGATGCACATAAAACTGACAACAATGCTTCAGTCTTGGAGGCAGATGCCTTAGCATTAGATTGTTTTTTTGTATGCCTGATATTAACTTAAATACGTTAGTGAGTTTGCTTTGCTAGTAACAACAATATAAATGGTGTTTTTTTAGGTATATAAGGTAAATAAGTTCGCAACACTGTTTTAACTGGCGGCCATGAACATGAATAGACTGACGCCTGAACAACGCTTCCAAATTGTTCAAATTTATTTGAAAAATAATGGTCTTGTTCGAAATACGTATCGCGCGCTACGTCTATTTTACGGTCAACATAATCGTCCATCAGAGCAATTAATTCAATTAACTACGGAACGCTTTCGTACCAAGTTTACTCTAAATAATAATACGCATCTACAGAGACGTCGTGCAGTGCGTACGGAAGAAGTAATTGCTGCTGTAGAGCATAGCGTAGAGGAAGACCCGAATCAGTCTATCCGCCATCGTGCACAGAAATTGGATATGTGTCCATCCACTTTATGGAAGATTTTGCGTAAAGATCTTGGTTTGCGTGCTTACAAAATCCAACTCGTGCAAGAATTCAAGCTACAGGATCACCTAGCAAGGCGTAGATTCTGTGAATGGGCCCAAAACAAGATAGCCATTGATCCCAATTTTCATAATCGAATTTTGTTTAGCGATGAAGCTCACTTTTGGTTGAATGGATACGTCAATAAACAAAACTGCCGTATTTGGAGTGATGATAATCCTCAAGTGTATGTTGAGACACCGTTACATCCACAAAAACTTACTGTTTGGTGTGCTTTATGGGTTGATGGAATTATTGGTTCGTACTTCTTTAAAAACGATGCTGGCCAGAACGTTACAGTTAATGGTGACCGCTATAGAGCCATGATTACTGACTTTTTCGTTCATCAATTGAACATACATGATGTGCAGGAGCTGTGGTTTCAACAAGACGGCGCAACATGTCACACAGCTCCGGCCAGAATTGATTTATTGAAGGAAACTTTTGGTAACCGCATAGTTTCACGTTACAGACCCGTGAATTGGTCTCCAAGATCGTGCTATTTAACGCCGCTTAACTATTTTCTGTGGGGATATGTGAAGTCGCTAGTCTACGACGATAAGCCCGAAACGATTGACCACTTGGAGGACAACATTTGACGCGTTATTGCCGATATACGACCACAAATGTTGGAAAAAGTCATCGAAAATTGGACCTCCAGATTAGAGTACGTCCGAAACAGCCATGGCGGTCATATGCCAGAAATCATATTTAAATTATAATGCCAGAAAATTATCTTTCCAATAAAGTAAATTTAATGCCAATTTAAAAAAATCATGTTTGTTTTATTCCATTTCAAAGTTTTATACCTCTAAAAAACGCCGTTTAGTTAAAACAGAATTTCGACAATTGTGAAAAACGCCATTTTCTGGCTAAGTAAAAATAACTCGGTATATCTGATAGGGGCTAAATAGGTTTTCAGTCAACCACAAATTATTGCCGTAAAAAGTTTTATAAAAATCCATTTGGTGCCAACTTTTTGGCGAGCACTGTGTAATGGTGTTTTTTACATAACCACAAGATGTCAATTTTAGTTATCGACCTGACCACGCAATTGGTTCTCTTCTTTCGATGTACCAGACTTCTTTGCTTACTTTTTGTTCAGTTTCTTTAAATCTACAAAAACGAAACCACCGTGCTTGGAAAATTTTATAGATCTGTAACGATTATTAAAACTGATTTATTTATACTAAAAATATGTACACGTTTATAACTAACCGAACTAATTAAATTTAACGATATTTAATAAAAACACTTACACTAATTTATATAGCACTATCAGTCAAAAGATAATGTCCGCGGATAACTTCACACACTTGTTTTCATTAAAGTCACGTAGAGATATTTCATTATGTCGTGAACTGTGACCTTCAGTCGAAAATCGGAATTAATATACTAAAAGTCAAAAATTTGACAATTCTATCTGAATTCCAAAAACGTTCGTTTATTTAAAAGGCACTCACGTCAATAAAAATTAAAAAGAATCAGATATTTATTTATTAAATAAAAATTAATTTACTTATAATAATACCTAAAGACTTATTAACAACAAATACAACGATAAAAGCAAATATAGATTAGAAATAATATGCTCGCGAATGTTTGTAAGACGGATAATAACAATATTTTGACATATTCAGACTACAGCGCCACAGTTCACGAGATCTTGAAAGACGTCTACAAGGTTATACACACGACACGCGTTAATCACATATTTATTTAAAGTTGAATAATCTTCTTAACACGTCCGAGTTCGAATTACTGAAATAACTGACCTATGATTCGTTTGTACCGCATTTATACATTTTGGCCATCCTTCGAGAATTTTCTATATCTTTCGGTGAACGTTCTGGAAATGGATAAAAACTTCGTGAAGGCTCTCGAACTTGAGAATAATTTCTCGAACGTTTCAATACAATAAGCCATTCCTAGATGTCATGCACAGTCGAGGGAATACAAAATTAGTTATATATGTTACGAAACGGACATTCATATAAATAAAAAAAGAAATCATAAACACAGAAAATATTAATGACGTTACAAACACTAGTGGACTAAGGATATGTATGCTTCTACTTTATTGATCAACGTTAACGTTTTGAAGTAGATAAATTGTAATCAAATATTTTAGTATTTTTAAAATTATAATTAAATCCATACAGCAGCTGTGTAATTATTATTCATGTATAGTTACGTTATTGGAAAACGTACGATAGAGTTAAGCCGAGTTGATTATAGTTTTACTGTCAATCAGAATCGATCGTTTTGAACTATAAATACATAGCATGAATTTGCTGTTATTATGAAAACAAAATTTTATTTATACCTTAATACTTTTAATTATTTTTTAATTAAATTGTTAACGATGCTGATTCATTTGCAATGGTAATCATTTCATATAAATTTAATTCGCATGGGTTATATAACAATGTTTTATGTTTATTATCACGTTAGTTAATGTTTTAGTACTATAAAATCTGTATGTTCGTTTAAAGACAAACGTTTTTTATGTTTTTCTCACAATTATTAACATATAAATACCAAAACACTGAGAAAAGGTCAAATTTGTTGCATTTGTCGTTTGGAGGTGTGACATTTTGACCACAAGTGGACTTAAATTTATTTATATAAAGTGTTCATCAATTGTAATTCAATGCACAATGGTTATTTTACCCTGTATAATTTAAATTAACCGTGTTGGACCAAACTACAATTTGAGTGTAACTAATGATTAAAGTTTAGTCACAACTAAATCAATTACCACCGATTGTACTAATTACACTTAATTGCCTTAAAAACAAGTGTTAGGACAATTAGTTAATCGGATAAATATAACGTAAAAATTTAATTGCTGAAGGTCGTTAATCATTAATATGTACTCAAATAAAAATTTTCAAGCAATGTATGAAATCATCATTGGATCTGTGTAACGGGCTGTGACTTGCATAAATATGAATCTTTCATACATGCAAAGATAACATTAAAACTGTGTGAACCTACAAAAGCAAAACATGTTTTTCCCATTACCAACATGGAACATATTTACGCAAATATTAAAGATAATTAAACATAAAATATTAATTAATTACGGTTTTCTTTTAATTATTTATTACATTTTTTTTTAAATAAGGAAGCTATTACCTACTTGACAATACGTTACTGTTGTATTTGTCAAATACTTTAAATATTAGCAATTTTGATTACTAAGGTACTCGAACGGCACAAGTCAACGTAACCAATAATACACAAATGTAAAATAAGCTGAAGGCTGAATTATAGATTCGACTGAAAGTAAAATATTAATAATGATCTTAAAATATACAACAAAAAGCTAAAGACAATACAAATAATGAAGGCTTAGTCAATATAAATGCAGATAAATAGGTAACAGAGTTGCAAAAAGATTCGAGTGAACACCTGAGGTGATCAATCCTACGTTAATTATACCAGGCTGAATCGGTCTACTAGCTATGAGACATCATTACAAGGAAATTAATACTTTCACCCTTAGTAGTTGGGTTTCGCAAAAGGTCAAAGTCTACACTAATTTCGCTTTAATGTAGCTATTACCGAGTAATTCAGTAGAAAGAAAATTAATTAAACTCCTTCAATACAAGCAGAGATTCTTCATTTAATTCCCAATCGCTAAAAGCGTAATAGTAACGACGACGTGAAATTAAATAAAAAGAAATTGTTTACGATTGAACGGACAAGGTTTCTACTAAACTTGATCTACTTACAGCGAACGTCAACCGAGAAATGAATTCCGACGAATGTCGGACAACTGATACCGTATCGTCAGTGGCGATAGTAAGAATTTTGTCGAAACTAAGAAAATGTGACACTTTATTACTAACGACACGTAAATTTTCGTTACATTGAGGAAGTCACAAATTCCATAGTACGATACAAATTTATGAAAACTTACAGCAAAAATTTGATCAAAAATTTCATTTTCTTGGAGTTATCAGTGCGGTAGACTGTACCCAAGTTGCAATAGTAACCACTTAGTGAAAACGAATACTTCTAAGTAAACAGAAAATATTGTTATTCCTTTAATGTACCCCTGATTTGCTTCACGAATTTTGGATTCTAAATGTTTTTGCAAACTTTTATGGGCTCAATGCATGGTAGTTTTATTTGGCATAATTTTCGTTGCCACACTGTGCTACAAAATCCACATCAGAGAACTCGGCGTTCTTTCTTTCTTCTAGGTATCTCGGGATATCCACTTAGACCGTAACAACATTTGGGGGAAATTTTCTTCCCGACACTCCAGAATCGTAGTTTAATGAAAGGCATAAACACGTTCAAAATCGAACGATGTAACGGGGTTCTTAAAATAATCCTGCAGTTTAATTTTTTGCATCAATTTCACTTTTCTTCTTTTACCTTGTTTTAGTATTGACAGTGATGCCAATCCTTTCAGTTTCCACTGGCGTTGTGTTTTTTATTTGAGCAGCATCAACATTTTCGTCATCTTTAAAGTAGTCACCTTCTAAATTGCCGGGGAACCGGTATTTCCATTCTTACGGATTCTTCAACTTCTAATCCACTGATGGATATTTCATCAACTTTACATTTGGCTGCGTGGAGCTAGCTGAACATTTGTATAGTGATAGCCTGAGGTGTGAGTCCACTGTGTCCTAATAAAGCTTTTTAAAACTTGGTTATAACAATACAGCTCAGACTTCATAATTAGTTAAATTTTAAGGGTTTGATGAACTTTAAAAAACATTATAAACAAAAATATTGATGGCACACGTTGCATTTCAGTGTGGTTTAAGGACATTTGTTTGACGCAACTTATCTTCTAGATTCCTCAGCATTTTTTAAGCAACCCACACATCGGCGTTTTTTGGAATCACCTACATCCTCTAGTTTATGCTGCTCATTTGCAACTTCTTGTACTCCTTCTTCTGCTGTGTCAGTTTTCAGCAAACCATGAATTATCTGTTCAATGAATTTATTTTTTGTAATGTCTTTGTAAGCAATATGAGCATTTACTAATGCAGTTCCGGTGAATAATTCAATTGTCAATTTTCTGTATTATTTCAGACTACATTTATTATACACTAACATATTTTTTGGTTCTTTGTTTTTTCGGTTTACAGAAACCATGTCATTTGCATATTGTGTAGTCAGTATCAGAACATCTCTTTTATCTTACCATTTTTTAACGATAATCCCATGACTACATTCTGAAGCTATTGTTTCGCCAACTTTTAGCTTTTCGTCTAGGACTCGTTTTGGGTTGAATCTTCGATTGGATCTCAAGGTTCCAATCAAATGTGTTTTACGCTGTAGAAGAGAATTTGTCAAACTTACGGAAGTTAATAATTATCTTTGCAGAAAGTACGGCCCTTATCCAGCAAATTTTCCATCAGATTGATTACAACTTTTGAAGGCACACTAACATTGATATCTAGCGATGTTTTCTTCAAGCACAGTTTGAATAATTTGATTTCAATTCCAATTTTTGCCTTTTATTGGATATGCATTGACGAAAACGCAGAGGCCCCGGAAAAAGAGTTTCATCAATGCACTGGCACTCAGACAGTGTACTTGAATCTTGGAACGATTCTTCTAACTTATCTATAGGGGCTTTAGTTTGTACAATCCATCTTTTCTCATGTTCTCGTTATTACTGAAAAGTAGAGACTTTTTTCGATTTCTGTTGCACTTGTTGTCTATTGTTGTATACGTGCTTTAGAATGTATATTTTTTTGTATGCACTGTGCAGCGTAACGGTTTGTTTTGTCAACCTAAATAAAAAATGATGGTGATTTTTCAAGATCATTTTTGATTATACAAGGTGGCGGACACCTAATGACCACATTTGTAAAAAGCGTGGTTTGAAGTGGGTAGGTGGGGGAAGGTCATTCTGCAGCGCAGTCGGTAGCTTAAGGTGGGAAGTTTAGTTACCATGCCGCGTTGGGGAAGTCAACATCGTGCGTTCGCCGTAGAGGCGTTTTTTCGAAATAATGAATGTTTTGCGGCCACACGTCGCGCCTTCCGGACACATTTCAACTTCGCTCCACTTGCAACTCTCCCGAACAACCGCTCAATTTCTAAGTGGGTTGAACATTTTCGTCAACACGGTAATGTTGTCCCAAAAAAACCCTCTACGCGTGTTCCAATTGTGGTGACATCCGAGAATGTCGAAGCCTTCAAACCATTATGAAAAAACATTTAAAATTCCATCCCTACAAGATAATGATCGTCCCGAGGCTTCTTCCAACTTCCAACAACCGGATGTGGGATATCCTTCAGGATGATGTATTTGCATTGATCATCACATCGGACGAAGCACATTTTCACTTGGCAGGCTATGTGAATAAATAGAATTACAGATATTGGGCACCTAACCATCCTAGAGAATTGCACGAGCACCCTCTTCACAGTCAAAAAGTTACAGTGTGGTATGCTTTGTCAAAAGTTGGGATAATCGGACCTTATTTTTTTGAAGATGAGAGAGGGCAGGCGGTGACGGTGAATTCAGAGCGCTACGTGGCTCTGCTTCGTAAATTTTTTATTTCCTACTTCGAGGAACATGAATGGGACAGTCAGAGCATCTGGTTTCAACAGGACGGAGCCACTGCTCATACCGCGAGAGTTTTAATGAATCTCGTCCGTGAAATATTTTCGGGTCGCCTAATTTCCAGAAATGGTGACGTTTTGTGGCCTCCCCGCTCGCCCGACCTCAGCCCCTGCGATTTCACGCTGTAATTACAATCAAACTTGTTATTTCATCATGTACAAACGTTTTATAAAAATCATAAGAGACTTTATCATAAAATGGATAAAATTGGGCACGAAAACTGACTCAGCAAATGGAAAATCTTGTAAATATTGGCCAGTCGCTTCAAGACATTCAAAATCTTTAGTTTGGTTTGCAGCTTCGATTATATTATCGAAATAATGTTCCCCATATGCTTTATTACTTCCTCAATTTTTTGTTCAGTCAAAAGAAATTTCTGGATGTCACACTAATACTCAATCCTGGCACATTAGAGGAAACTGAAGATGTTGGTGAGTGGTTTTACCTACTGATTCGGAACCTTCTGACGAAATATTATATTCGTTCGATGTTCATTTTCAAATCAATCACATTCCTTCTCAGAAAGAAAATCTGCCTATAGCTTTTCCAAATGTTTTTGATCTGCTTTGTAGGACATCTCTATAAGGGGACTAAAATCGAGTCACATAAATGCGCTTGTTGCAAATGAACTTTCTGTAAGTCCGAACTTTGTTATGTTGACGGATCGAATTCGATAATCCTGAACATCACACGGCAGGTAACCACAGGCTTCGTGAGACTAATGTGTCACCACGACAAAAACGATAATGCATTTCTAACATAATTTTTTGAAAATGTAAAACACAGTGCATAAAAATATACATTAAAAAAATTGCCACTGGGACCCATTTTTTTAAATACATGTGTGGCACCCAACGTGTTAAATGTTAAAAATGTTTAATTTGACAATTTTTTCGTCAACGGTCTGATGACCTTGGCAGCAGTAGCAAGTGTGGAACGTTCGATCATCTTCAACCGTGTTTAAAAAAAAACTACAACTAAGGCTATCTAGTTGTAGTAATAGACGCGGGAGCGTTGTATCCTCACTGTTTGTAAGACTTTTCTTCTGCACGATTCGTTCATGTTATCGCTGAAGTACACCAGATTAAGTTTTGTTTGAAAAATTTATCTATATAACGATGATTAATTATAGGTTTTTATTTTATTGGATTATTATTACCGTTTGGTTTTCCGTTATCTAAAAAAAAATTTTATCACAGGTTTATGATGGGTTATTACGCCATAAAAAAGAACTTTAGCCTACAGATTTTTAAATGTATGAAACGGTTCAAATGCTAAATTTAAATTAGTAAGTAGTGACGATTGAGTCAGTCCCGAGTGCGGATTCATGATTCTTTGTCACATGCATTTCAAGGAAACAAAATGTATTTGTGTTTTTAGATCACATTTTTTCTAAAAGCTTTTTTTAGTTTTATTTTTGGCAGTAGATTTTTGAGTGACAGAGAATAGACAGTTTTCTTGAAGTGTCCATTGCATACAATTTTATCTCTTATTATTAGTATGCCATATTTAATAAAACATTATTCGAATGACAGAGGTTAAGCTATTTGATAATAGAAGAAGTTTGTGAGACAGTTTATTTCATTTGTTTGATAATTACGTATCTGGCCAATTTTGTGTTAATGAAACCACACCTAAATTATATGTTTATTAAAACACTTTCGAACGAAACAATTATTTTGTTTGATGTATATAATGCAAAGTTTCAAATAAGAAAACTTTTGTCTTGGCAAATGTTCTAAAACTATTTTAAAAATATACTTACAACTTGTCTGTTTTTATACTTTTCACTAATTATAAACATTCATTTGTATTTCACGTTTAAAATATAATTCTTCTAGTCAGTTAAATGAAGACGTTATTAATAGAGTATTTGATTTTACTTCTTGAAACGTTTTGTATGTGTTTTATTACTGTAAATATTGGATTTATGGAGCAATTAAAAGTTTGTTACATACATGTTGTGATTTGTCAAAATTGTAGGTATAAATTAATTCGGCAAACTAAGTTTTTATACGCATACGTGCGAAAGATGCTAAAGAAATACCTAAAATGAACGTAACTTAAAACGATGTCATAGCTCGGTGCGCAATAGAGAAGGGTGGGTTAAATAAAAATAGAAATTCGTGACGATATGGAGATTTCAAAAACGTAAAATCAAAAGGCGTCTAGTTTTCGTCATCCCAAGGAACACGCTGAGCGGTATACACACTATTAGGACTTACCTTTCAGTAATGTAGTGTAAAATCACTACATTTTGAAACCAAAACATAACTGACCGAAGTCTCTACATGAGATAGTCGACGTGGTTCAGAGACTTGGTGAAACAGCTGATGAATCTGCTTCAAAAGCGAAGATAAATTACGTGTGTAAGAAACTAAATTTTCCACCACATTATCACACGGGAACATTTGATTTGTATTTGTTGGCTGCTTGGTTTCGCTTGTGGCGCCTGTACTTCTTCGGGTGGAACGTATTGCCGATTCTCTACTTCGGTCAGCTTCATCTGGTCAACATGGTGGTTATGTATAATTCCATCTACCACGACGTTATAATGTAAATTCCCAGTTTGCGATGCTACCACTCCATATCTCCGTTTGTATGCCTTGTTAGTGTAACACCTAACTTGGGCCTTGTCTCCGATGTTGAATTTCCGAGCCATACGAATATTTATGCCTTTATTATCTTGTTCTGATTTCACGTTTGGTTTAACTAAATCAATTCTGGTCCTTATCGGTCTTTTGAGCATTAATTCCGCAGGACTTATAGATGTGCTTGAATTTGGTAATTTCCTATATTGCAATAAGAGTTGACACAATTTAAAATGTAGATCTCCTGGTTCGTTCAGCATACTGCGCAATCCTTTTTTTACAACTTGGACATACCGTTCAGCTTGTCCATTAGTCGCGAGTGGGGTAGGACGCGATGCATTTATGTTAAATTCCATTTGATTTCAGAAACATTTTAAATTCCGTCGATTTCAATTGACTACCGTTGTCGGATACCACTGTAACTGGTAATCCAAACCGAGAGAAGATGTCTCGAAGAATTCGTATAGTGGCAGTCGCTGTAATATTTTTCATCGGTATTGCCTCGATCCATTTTGAGTAAGCATCTACAATAATAAGTATGTAAGTGTTCATAAAAGGTCCTAAATAATCTATGTGGATACGTTGCCACGGAGCTGATGCATATTCCCATGGATGGTATACTTTTGTAGGTGAGTTCGCAACACTAGAGCAATGTAAACAATTTTTGCTCAGTGCCTCAATGTCTGAGTAGATTCCTTTCCACCATACATAGCTACGTGCGAGTGCTTTCATTTTGACAATGCCAACATGACCACTATGAAGTTCTTCTAATATTTTATGTTGTAACGTTTTTGGTACGACCACCCGTATTCCCTTAAAGATACACCCAACCAACAATTCAGATTTGGCTTGCGAATAGCCTGTTGGTAAGGTGTCGCCTGTCTGTAAAGATAAAGACAAACGTTTAAGCTCTGAATCCTATAGTGTATGATTTCTTATTTCCTTATGTTACTGGAAGTAGGTCAATCTGGTGAATTTGTAGAACTGATTCTGTATTAATCTATTTCTGTCGGTAAGGGAAATGTTGAAAGATAGTTAGCATTTGCATGATTCTCACTTCGCCTGTACTCGATTTGGTAATCAAATCCAGAGAGCAAATTGGCATAATGCAACATCCTGGTGGCGGATGTAGCAGGCATTTCCTTGGTTGGATGAAAAATTGCCGTAAGCGGTTTATTATCCGTAACAAGAATGAATTTCCGGCCGTAACAATATTGGAAAAAATGTTCAAGTCCCCAAAGTATTGCTGTAACTTCCTTGTTCATGTGACTGTATGATTTTTCACTTTTTGACAAGGAACGTGACGCGAACGCAATTGGTCTTTCAGTTCCGTCTGAATACCTGTGAGATAGTACGGCACCTAATCCCTCCGGTCCCGCATCGGTAGCTAAAACTAACGGTAATTCCATATTGAAATGTGTAAGTACCTTTGGACTAACGATTTCTTCCTTAATGTCACGAAATGATTTTTCGTATTCTTCTGACTATTCAAATTTGGATTCTTGACACGAAGACACGTTAGGTAGGAACCGGTGATAGTAATTTATCAACCCTAGTAACTTACGTACCCCTTGTACATTTTTAGGTCGTGGAGCATTTTTGATCGAATCGATTTTGTCCGACATGGCATGTAGTCCCAATTCATCAATCACATGACCCAAATAATTAATTGATTTCTTGAAGAACTCACACTTTCTTTTGTTTAAATGCAAGCCACTGGCACGTAATATGTCGAAGGTTTTCTTCAACCGCTGGATTGTTTCTTGATACGTCGAACCTTGGACTTTAATATCATCGAAGAAGCAAGTAACTCCTTCTAAGCCACTTAGTAACTGGTCCATAAAACGCTGCCAACAGTTTAATGTGTTACAAGCTTTAGGTATTTTACGAACCTGCACGGCCAACTCACAATAGTCGGTGAGAGGGGGGTTCATAGAGAATATAGGAAATATAATTAAGGGCGCCAGAGCTTGTCCAAAGTCATATACCTATCACAGTTTGCTTATACGCCAACCTTGAATTCTACAATGAGTAACGATTCACATTAATAATTAGCGTACACTTTGATTAAGAAGTACATCAAATTTTCTAACTAAATGCCTGTAGTGTCGGCAGCACACATCACATCAATAAATTCCAATGAAATAAGTAGCGAAGAATAGTACGTAGTAAATATCGTTTGTATACAATATACGAAATCCACAAAGAAAATTAGTAATATGGCATTACTGACAATAAAACAGTGATAACAAGTATGGCGTTAACATTAAATTATCCTAATAATTATGGGTAGTACACAGCAGACGTAACACAGAGCAAGCAAACTTATTACCTAAATGGTAATATTCTTACGTTAATCGTTACGGAATTATCATTAGCAACAGTTTCGTGAGTGACCCTATTTGACAACGAAATAAGATACATAAAATCACTTACCAAAACACAGGACCTTTCCCTTGTGCGACGAAAGTACTTTCCTCGGCAAGATATCCTGTAAACACCCTGAAATAGCAAGTCGTGTCAAACTAATTCCTCACGAAAGTGAAATCTACAAAATGATTAAGTATATTTAACATAAATACACAAGGCCGAACCCGGTCGTCGTGTGCTGTTATACCCCGACGAAAACGGTGATTACGCAGGTATCTGCCGCCTGAGTAGAATCTCGACAATTTTTAGTTAACTTCGGTACATTCGATTTTTGCCATATGTCGTATGCCTCAGAGAATATTTATCTGACGAAATTATTATTCGAAATGGATTCTTCATTAACAGTTAACAATTAGGAACGAATTGCTCGCACGTGGCGGAACGGCTATCAAATTACGAGAAATTACAACAGAGTTTCAATAAATGACAGTTATTATCTTACCCGGTGACGACGCAAACGAATTATAAGCGTAATACACTTATAGATTGGTCCCCATGACGGTGGATAAGTTTAGAAACGTTCAATCGCCAATTCACCGGCCATTTTATGTAGTTTTCAAATTGAAGAACTCGTCGTAAATGACAGTCACGCGTAAAAGGTCGGTAGGGGGCGTCCAAACCGTAAACTAATTCCACGTCGGAATACATAGGCGTACGCAAAGAAAATTTCGTCCGTAACAACATAGGCGTACGTAAAGAAAATTCGACCGTAACCAATGCTATTTTTACCCCAAACATAAGGCATTTTACCTTGTAAATACCCAGATGTGTTGAAATTGCTTGTAACATTGCAGTTTCTTTGTCAACTTCCGGATGGAGGTAAGCTTGACTGATGTACAGCGAGCAAAAATATTTTCCTCTTTCCATACTGGCGAATATGTCTTGTATTCTGGGTACAGGTTAGTTGTCATTCTGGATATGCTTTTCTATTGTGCCTTTGTAATCAGCGCATAGGCGTAATTTCCCATTCTTCTTAATTACCGGAACTACTGCAGAACCCCAGGTTGAGTGTGTTACCTTTTCTATGATATCTGCTTTTTCCAGCCGTAGGATTTCTTCTTCAACGCGAGATTTTAGTGCGTATGGCACTGGTCGCGCTTTCATAAATATTGGTGTAACTGATTCATCCACTAGTTTCATAGAACATTTGTAGTCAGGAATTTTTCCAATTTTTCCCGCAAATAAGTCTTTGTAATCATCAAGCAGAGTGTTTAATTTCTCGTTTGTATCGTAACAGGAAACATTTTTGATATATGACCAGTTCACCTTAATTCTTTTTAATCAATCTCTGCCAAAGATTGCATCCACGTCCTGGTCTATAATGTAAATATCATCATGTTGTATTTGGTTCTCATGAGAAATTTGTACTTTTGCTATGCCAACTGGTTTAATAATTCCTCCGATGTTCGTACGTAATTTAATTGATGTCGGTAACAACCTTTTCTTGGGACATATTTTTGTAAATTGTAATGACATGGAAGTAATGGCAGCTCCTGTATCAAGCGCCATTCTTGTTGGTACATCATCAATATTCACTGTTAGTAAAAATTTATCATCGTTAATGTCGTTTGTCTTGTAAACATTTAACACATGAATTGAGTAAGTATCAGCACCATCTTCCGAATTTGATTCGACATCAACTTGATGTTGTTTCCGCGTATTTGCCTTTTTGTTAGCTACTTTTTCCTGATTGGCGGATTTTAGACAAACACTTGCCAAATGACCTTTGACTCCACACTTCCTACAAGTTTTTTCCTTAACAAAGCAGTCATTGGCGTTGTGGCTGCGATCGCCACATCTGAAACATTTCCCAAATAAAGAAGCTATACCGGAAGATTTTGAACTATTTCTCTTTTCGAACTTCTTCCCCTTATTCGAAAATTTGCTTGAGGTGCTCTATATTTATTTGCTTTCGCATTTGGGCATTATATCGACAATGCTAATTCGACAGCTTTTTCAAATGTAAATGTGGGAGCAGTTTGTTGTAGCAACCGTTCCCGTATGTCATTGTCACGAATAACCTTTATGAATTCCGATCTGAGATGAGTGCTTAAAGTAGGTTTGTCACACTCCATACATTTAAAATTACAGTTAGTAGTTAATCGTTTTAATTCCGCAACAAAATTTGCTATGGATTCACCCTCATCCTGTACCCGTAAGGAAAATCGATGCTGTTCTGCAATTTCACTCGGTGGTGGACATATATGCATTTTTAATGATTGTACAACTTCATTATACGTTTTAGAGCTGGGCGAATCGGGTGATGTAATATTCGAGAGCGTTTGGTACATCTTTGACTCCAAATAATTTAGAAAAATTTGTCTGTAATGCTACGTAAATTTAAGTGGTTTTCCAGTCTTTGAATGTAAGTATTAAAGGATTCGTTGTTTTCATCGAATGGTTGTAAATTTACCCCATGTAAATCTGGTTTTGTATAGCGTAATTGCGATTGTTGAGGATTTGCTTGGATTAGCGTGGGTTGCAAGCAGTTAGTGGGAAGTGTATATTAGGATAGAAGCACTAGTTGTACACGTAATTGTTATAATAATATTCAATTCTTTTTACACCAACGTTACATGTCATTGTTTTTTTGCACACCGTAGTGTCTCTTGTCCCATACATGTGACATATATAACAAAAACCATTACGCTTCCTCAAAAAGGACTCGCGGTACTACCAACTTTCCAAGTCAGATTCAGAATTCCCGTTTTGAAACGAATTCTTTTTCATTTGAAACCTTGGTTCCCTCTACTGAATTTGAAAACCATGACGTGTAATCTTTTATGAATGGTACCTAAGTGAAGTAAACAATGATATAATTAAGCACAATACGTCGGACTGAAAAAGAAAATGTCTCACTGGTGTCAGAGGTAACAAACGATAAACTTAATAGCGCTAACATAAACAGAACTTACTTGGAATAAAGCAATATAGAATTACAAACCAAATGTTTACGACTGAAACTAAATACTAATGACCGACGGACTTATTAAATTCAATCTGAAGCAATCTGAATTAAAATGCAAGATTGTGCTAAAGTGTCACTAAATAAATTGATTAAATAAAACAAACCAAAATACCGGGTTCTTTACGATAGAATCAGTACGAAAATCAAACGAAGATTACAACGTTTATTGCCACTTGTATGAATACATTTCAACAGCTCTATAAAAGGTTTTTGAAATTCTCTTAAGCAGCTCTTGGATTTACCGATTTACTAGGGATAAAAATATTTCCCCTGCACCAAAAGATAACGGTTCGTGTATGCAATAGATTTGAAAAAATAACGATAACGTTGTTAGGAAATGAATTTAAAGTAAATCGGCGTTTGTCGGTGTTGCTGATAGTACTGTTTGTTTTTGATAAGTTGAATCATATAATATTTTAATGACATGTGTTTCATTGTAATATTGTTTGTAATAAAGAATTTACACATTTACTATAATTCTCTCGTTTGGCTTGGATAAGAAATGCGGTATTTGTTCACAATTAATTTGGATTCTATAACTTGGCTCATGACACTGTTTTCTGTGTTGTTTTTATAATATTGCTACATCGTGACATTGAACCAGATTTTCTTAATTTTTGTGTTTACATTATAGTTCATTTTATTAAATGAAAAACGATTAATATTGTTTTGAAATGTGTAATTAGTTACAAAAATATATTATTTACTGGTTTTCTACATCACAAATTTCCACATTTTCTATTATCTTGAACAACATCTCGTAATAGCGTAACATTTAATTTATTTTGCAGTAAGATTGGTTTTATAGTATCGTTGAATAATTTAGCACTCAATGTATCGCTCCTCGAGTATATAAACAAACGCTCTGCAGAAAAATAAATTAAAAACGTACTTTATGTATAGTACTTATACTTACGCGTATTTTTATTCTGTCTATACGTACAACCCCACACGATGCTGTAATTTCCGTAATCTGTACTTAAAACATAGTGAGGAATTAATTCCTTTTTACCATTTACATAAACGTCGTATCTTCCAGGATCTTGTTGAAATTGTTTCTTTAATACAATTGTTTTAGTGTTTATTAAACCGTTAGCTACGTTTTTCGTTGGATATAAAACAGTGTAGTTGTTGTACTTGTATGTATAGTTGGGACGTCCACAATCATTTTCGATTAAATCGTTTGGATAACGTTTGATTTCAAACCACTTTCCTGAAAACTATTTGGAGGATTAGATCACACTGTTAAATATATTGAGAAAGTTGTACCTTTGTTTCGTTGAATTTCACCTGTGTTGCTACATTTGGACATGTCCCATTAGATGTTATGGGAATATCTGAAAATACAAAAGCTACTGTACAAAATACAATGAGACAATTCTGGAATACTGTCATTGTAACCATCGACTAATGCTCTTTTTTGTATTAACTTATTTATATAAATTTAAAAGCAATTATCAGTGATTGATAGGAGTTTCTGCTAATTAGTGTAAAAACAATAAAAGTATTAACTATCGATTTATAGATTAGGTATATATTTACCCAGATATTGATTGCTCACTTTCTAAAGTAGATTACTCAGTAATTCCAGAAAGTTACGGAAAAATTATATACATGATAGCATATAATCTACTAGAATTGGACAAAATTATTTATTTTAAATACATGTGCTGCTTAATTTAAATCATCATATTAAAAAAACTGAACTGCTGTATTTGTCGAATGAATGTACAGAAGTGTCCATAGTCACAGATCAAATTTTTGACTAGTGAAAATAATGGATGAACATTGCGGTCTTTAACCCTTTGTCACGAGTTTTAATGCGTGGATCATAAATTCTAAAATTAAGCTCACTTACATTTGGATTTTTTTCTACATTTTTTGGTATAAGTTTTTTTTATTTTTCGAAAAAATTACTGTGCACTATGGTGTACACCTTGCTTCAATGGGATCAATTTTTTTACAACTTTTGTTTTTTTCTGTTAGGAACTAAAACGAGTTAATTATTAAAACCTTATAACTCACTATTTATTATGATATAACATAAAACAATTTGTTTTTTTTTGTTATTCACAAATGATCACTACATTTTCTGCACAAAAAGTGTATCCGAGCTGTGCAAACTGGATATCGACATCTGCTCGCAAACGTCTTGTCATCCACGACAGGAAACTGACCAATTTGGTCATATCTGTTCTCATGAAAAGGTGCCGCAATTATTATTTTGTTTTCTGGTGGTGGTGTACCTACCACACTGCTCCTTGACGATGTGAGTGAGTCAGTGCGGTCAAACGAAGGCTTTCGACGTTTTTTACCTATATTCTATGCAAGCATTTGATGCAGGTAAATCGATGGCTTGAGTTATCATGTGCAAAGTCCATTTACTCGATTTGATAAAGGTACGATAAATAGATATTAAAAAATCCATTTTATCAACCCCTCCCATATAATTGTAATTTTTAACAACCTCAGGACGTTGAATTGTGACGTACTTCTTTTCCACTTTGTTCATTCGAGTGCATTAATCCGAAGAACCAATCCCTTTGTAGTTGGAGCCAAGTAAAACCGTTTTGTTTTCAAACTATTTGGTCAACATCATGTCATTCTTAGGACTTAGGAAAAATAGTTGTCAAAATATACTCGCAATTTTGGGGTACCATTTATTCGTTCCAACAATTTCAGGACGACACTAGCACCTAATCCAAAGACATTATTTTTGTGTGGCCCAACTCTGTAGTGGACTCTTGATATAAAAGAAAATCTTATTAGGGGTCACTACTTCCATATAGAGCGAATATTTTTATTCCCCAGGGACTTGGAATCATCTGTTCATCAATACTCAAGGTAGGCTCAAGCGGTAATTCGGCGCATTTCCTTTAAATTGCGTCATATAAATGACAAACTTTCCAAAATCGATCGCCTTGCCTTTTATTTGCAGTAACATCCACAAAGTGGATCTTTTGGCGCAATTTCGAAAATCTGTTTAGATTCATTTGGTTTGCAATGAGATGAATTTTTAATCTAGAATCCCAGTAACATCGAATTCTAGGATAGTGTAGACAACCCATTACAATATGTATTCCAATGAAAACCTTCATTTCTTTCAAATTGGTAGGAGCAAAATGGGTTACATTATTTTGAACAGCATTTCTTGGTTGTATCGACCATTAGCAAAAATCGTTCTTCATTCCAGTATTTGCGGAAGAAAAATTGTGGATTTTCTAATTCTGTCACTTTCTCTTGCACGCCTTCGTAAAATTCTAAACTGAGACTGTTAAATTTTGAATTGTTTGTCGGCTTTGTTTGCCAATTTGTGACTCTTCACAAAATCGTCCGCTTTCTGTTTTCTTGAAGCATCGTTGGGAGCAGTTTTGGCTACTTTTCTGCTTTGCTGTCTACCTGATCTCCTTCTCGTTGAAGTGCTCGGTTCAGGAACTTCAGAATTTTCATAATCTATAGTTAACACCTCGACAATTTTTTCTTGTGACGCTGCTGTTGGCTCATCTAGAGTTTCATCCCCAACATTCGCATTCAGTTCAAGCACTAAGGGGAAGACTGTTTAATTTTGGACTAAAAGTATATAAAAAAACGAAGACAGCATCTTTTGCTTTTGATTAAAGAAAACAAGAATTGAACCACAGAGCAGTGACAAAAGGTGCTGTTTAGTTATGAATCGACTTTCTCTATCAATAACCAGGGTTGAAATGCCTACGTCAAAGGTTTCTTAAAAAAGTGTGTAATTCCAACAATTAAACCTTCAACGTTTGTTATGGTATTGGGTTGTATGTCTGCTGAAGGAGTTTGTCGACTACATAGATGTCGTCTCTGGAATAATGAACTACGTTAAATACAATGAAGTACTTCAACACAAGATGCAAACTAGTGGCAAGGACTTGTTTGGCGAAGAAATGTTTATTTTCTAGGTCGATAATGCTTTTTATCATAAATTTGTTGAAATCGTGGATGAAAGTCAATAAAGTTGACAGGATGAGCTGATCAGCACAATAATTTGATCCATTATTATTATTTTATCCTACAGATTGTTTGTCTAGCGTTTCTGCACTGCTTCTCCTTGCTATTTTTGTGCACTTCTGATTTGTACCCCCCGTTCTGTTTTGTCCATGAAGTCCAGAAGCTTATTCTAAGGGGATTTTTTCAACTGATCATGAAGGGCTACTATTTTATGCATATATTTTGTTGCTTGATACTGCAGTTTGAGTGTTTAATTGTTGCTCCGTTTTGTGCCTTATTGCTGCAGAGTTTTTCCGTAGTGTCTTATGTTCCGCGGCTAGTTTGCTGCAGTTTATTTCTTTTCCGGTATTGTAGGAGATTCCGAAGGCGGGTTCAGGTTCAATATATGTGCCTGTTTTGTCCTTTTTAGCTAGTGCATTCACTATTAAGTTTTCCTTTACACCTTGGTCACCAGTTTGGATTTTATTACTAGCGACCTTAGTACCAGTAGTGCGGCTTGACTGTCATATCAAAATGTTGTACGCTTGAACGCTTCATCGAACATGTCTTTAGTATTGTAACGAATTTATTACTTAAAAACTAATTTATTTAAAACGATTAAAACTACGTTTACTTATTATAGAAATATGTATACTTTTAAATTAACCGAACTAATTATATCTAATAATAAAAGAAACACTTACACTATAATTTATGTATAACACTTAAGATAAGATAAGATAACGTCTTCGGATTTGTTTACACTATTTATCACATACACGATTATTCTCGATTCGGTGTACACTGTTATTTATGTAAAACGTCGCGCGTGCTAATCACTTATTTATCTTCACCTTAATTATCTTCTTAATACAGCTGCATTCGCGTTTCGACAATAACTGACCTACGATTTCTTTCTTACGTATTTATAGACATCGGCGAATCTTTCTGGAGCGTTCCTTACTCTTCGCTATATCTTCTAGAAACTAGATAACAGCCTCCAGAAGGTTCTTGCGTTTGCACGTAATTTCTTGAACGTTTCACTGCCCCCTTCTTAGGACTGTTCTGTCCCAGAACAGGAGACTGGATGCGACACCGGTAAAAGGGATCGTGGCGATAGCGGCAGCTACCTCCATTTCGGCAACTTCCTTGACCATAAAAGTAACAGTCAATGGACTTTTCCTGACCCAATACTCTCCTCGGTTGGTAACTACAGACCAACACTTGGACGCCTGTTCCTCGGAAGACGACCTCCAACATGTTTCGAACTGTCCTCCAATTCAATTGGTCTAAGCCACAACCAAGCTTGGGTACTGCCAATTTCTTAACATGATGGAACTCCATTTGTCTCTTGAGACTCCATAATGTTCGCCACAGATCTTTGTATAACGGCTTGACACGTGAGTATTTCTTGGTGACCAGATAGAAAACGAAGCGTCCGTCACCACGTAGTCCTAAAACCTTTCCGACTGCCGGTTGCTGTCTTCGTAATTCATCTAGTTGTCCAAACTTCTTTTTAAACACGACTGCAACCCTTTTGGACATGTCAAGCTCCTCGCTCACGCAATGTGCGATGGCGTAATCTTTTTGTGTCTGGAACAGGTCTTGTTGTTCCTCGGTGGTAACTCCGAACCTAGCCTTTCCAGAACCTCCGTATAAGTTCATAAACTTTTCGAACTCCATTTCTTCGATTGGATTCCTGGTTCTGCTACTTATTACTCTGGTTCGGACCTGAACTTGCGGATTGTGGTTATCGCCAGCAAACGGGGCTAAACGATCGACGTGGACCACTTTTGGCTTGCCTCTGGGCGGTTTTCGGATGCGGTATATAACGTCGTTAATACGCCGCACGACTTCATAGGGGCCCTCCCATTGCCTTTGCAGCTTCGGCGACAAACCACGTCTCCTTTGAGGGTTATACAACCAAACCATATCGCCAGGTTGAAACCCACCATTTTGCGCCTTGACGTCATATCTTGTTTTCATCCTGTCGCTGGCAATTTGTGTGTTTTTACGAACCTCTTCATGTACTTCGTCTAGCCTCTTTGCCAGCTTGCTGACGTAATCTTCTCCAGCGACTTCTTCTTCCGGTCTTCGTCCAAATTGAAGATCGCATGGTAATCTTATCTCACGACCGAGCATGACACAGGATGGTGTTTGGCCTGTGCTTTCGTGAACGGATGATCGGTACGCCATTAAGAAGAGGTGCAAGTACTGATCCCAGTCTCTTTGATGTTCGGACACTACCTTGGCTAAGTACTTGCCCATTGTTCGATTCATCCGTTCAACCATGCCATCAGACTGAGGATGGAGAGGCGTTGTCCTAGTCTTTTTAATTCCTAACAGTCGGCAAACTTCTTGAAACAGCCCAGACTCAAAATTGCGGCCTTGATCGGAGTGTAATTCCAACGGAACTCCAAACCGGCAGAAAAACTCCTTTACTAATACGTCTGCGACTGTAGCTGCTTCCTGATTGGGTATGGCGTAAGCCTCCGTCCATTTCGTGAAATAATCCATCGCCACCAAGATGTATTTATTTCCCGAATCGGATTCTGGGAACGGCCCTGCGATGTCAATCGCTACTCTTTCCAAAGGGCTTCCTACGTTGTATTGTTTCATGGGTGCTTTGCGCTTTCTCGCTGGACCATTTCCTGAAGCGCAGACTATGCATTTACGGCACCATTTCATGACGTCCTCTTTGCAGTTCATCCAGTAGAATCGTTCTCGCACTTTACCCAACGTCTTCTTAATGCCAAAGTGTCCTCCTGATGTCCCATCGTGGAGATGCTTCAACACTTCGGTCACCCTGCTCTTCGGCACTACCAGCTGTAGTCTGTTTCCCGTGCCCTCGGTACTTTCTAGGGATCGCTTAAAAAGACCGTCTTCTACTACCAAGGAGTCCCACTGCGCCCAGTACGCTTTGATATTTTTGCCCAAAGCACTCACTTCTTCCCAGGTTGGTCGTCGGCCGCTTTCTTTCCAGTCGAGGAGTAGTCTTATTTCAGGATCGTCTTCTTGTTCGCGACGTAACTGCTCAGGTTCCCACTCATCATCAACCATAGCAGTTCTCCGGAGGCATTCGACTTTTTCTTCCAGTCGCGAACAATGGCTGCAGTCCGCCGGACATGGTCTTCTGGATAAGGCATCAGCGTTCCGATGACTGCTTCCGGCACGGTGTTCTGTGTCGTAGTCATACTCTTGCAGTCTCTCGATCCATCTTGCTACTTGTCCTTCTGGGTTACGGAACTGCAGTAGCCATTTTAAAGCGGCGTGGTCTGTTCTCAGTAAAAATCTTCGTCCATACAAATACTTGTAGAAATGTTCGATGGACTTAACGACTGCTAACAGCTCCCTCCTAGTCACGCAATAATTCCTTTCTGGCCTAGACAAAACCTTGCTAAAGTACGCGATCACCTTTTCTTGTCCATCTTGAACCTGCGAAAGGACCGCGCCTATGGCCATATTGCTTGCGTCGGTATCCAAAACAAACTTTCCATCTTCTCGTGGATAACTCAAAATTGGCGAAGTGACTAGGGCCTGTTTTAGTTGATTAAAAGAATTTTCGCAGTCTTCATTCCATCTAAATTCTGCTTTTTCTTCGGTTAGTTTTGTCAATGATTTGGCAATATTGGCAAATCCGGGGACAAATCTTCTATAATAAGTGCACAACCCAAGGAAACTTCGGACCTGATGTTTGTCGATCGGTCTTGGCCATGCTTGCACTGCTCGGATTTTGTCTGGGTCAGCCCTTACTCCGTCTCTAGATACGACGTGGCCAAGGTATTGGACTTCCTTCTTAAATACGTGGCACTTCTTTGGGCTCAGTTTGAGGTTGGCCCCACGTAATCTCTGGAACACTTCCTTCAAGTTGTTTAAGTGCTCTTCAAACGACCTTCCAACCACGATCACGTCGTCCAGGTAGACCAAGCACGTCTTCCAAGACAATCCGCGCAAGATGGTCTCCATCAAACGCTCGAACGTTGCAGGAGCGTTACACAGGCCGAAGGGCATTACAGTGAACTGCCACAAACCAGTTCCGATCGTAAAAGCTGTCTTTTCACGATCCTTGGGTTCTAATTCTACCTGCCAGTATCCACTCTTTAAATCTAACGTAGAAAACCACTGGGATCCTGACAGGGTGCCTAGCGTATCGTCAATTCTGGGTAAAGGGTAGCTGTCCTTTGGTCACGTCGTTTACCTGCCTGTAGTCTACGCAAAACCTCGTTGATCCATCCTTCTTCTTCACGAGTACCACTGGGGATGCCCATGGACTACTTGAAGGTTCAATCACGCCTTCTCTCTCCATATCCGTAATTATTTGTTCGGCTTCTTCTCTTTTCGCCAAAGGAAGTCTGCGTGGATGTTGTCGTATCGGCCGAGCGTCTCCGGTATTAATTTTATGTTTCACCACGTTAGTTCTTCCTTTGGAGCCACTCTCCAGCGCGAACACATCTTGGTACTCTTGGATCAACACTTTAACTTTAGCCAGCTGGTCTTGGCTGAGGTTTTCGCATTTGGTGGTAAGAATGTCCAATAGATGTTGTGGACACTTCTTCGGCGACGTATCTTCGTTCGACTTCACGCATCTCACAATTTGTGATACTGGCGTGCATTGGCCTACCACGGTCTTCTTTTTCAGCGTTACAGGATCTGAGTTGATGTTTAAGATCCTTACTGGCATCGTCTTCTTTACTCGTACTAAAGTTCTGCCAACGAGTAGTCCCTTTTCAACTAAGCCGCCCTCCATTGGTTCAATCGCGCGTATGTAGCCTTCCCGGAGACTTCCATCCAGGCGTGCCATCACCACACTTTCAGTCCTTGCAGGCAGAGTCACGTCTTCACTCAATAAGACTCGCACGGCTGCCTTCTCTGACGAATGAAAAGGAATTTCTTCATTGTCGATCTTCAGGACATCGTTCTTCATATCCAAATGGAACCCATACTTCTTTATCACGTCCATTCCCAGGATAACTTCTTCCGTGATGTCGGCTACCAGTACTTGATGGTCGAGTACTCCATTTCCCAAACCAATGGTTACTTCGACTTGTCCGTGAGTAGGTATTTCGTCACCCGTCGCTGTTCGAAGTCGTACTGTTACTGGTGATGTCTTCTCGTTTTCCAATAAGATGTCAGGACGAATGATGGTCTTCGTCGCTCCCGTGTCAACCAGTAACTGGACGCTTCTCCCATTGATCTTGCCATCGAGATAAATGCTATGCAATTGCTCCTAGGCGATGCCATTTGGATTGTAACCTCCGGAGTTTGACTAGATGAGATTACTTTTTGTTTCTTTCGCTCGCCTCGTTCCAAATTTTCCAGGGCTCTTCTAGTCCTCTTCTTAGGTTTGGTACGATGCCGTCGTACATGGCCTATTTCATCGCAGTTCAAAGCTGTCACTCCTCTTTCCCGAAGTATTCGTCGCGCTATCTCCTCGATGCTTTCCAGTGTCTGCGCGGGTACTTCTGTAGCACAGCAGAGTCTATGACCACCTCGTTGCGATGCTTGTTTTGCTGCTTCAAACTCCAAAGCATGCACCAAAGCGTCATCCAATGTCTTCGGTCGAGCTAACCGGAGAGTCTGCTGTGTTTCGCTGTCTCGGAGGCCATCTACGAAAGTTTGAATAGCTAACTGCTCCAGGAAGGTATCCGGTGCTGTAGGATACGCAAGCCGTGTTAGTCTGGCGATGTCAGCCTCAAACTCTTGAAGACTTTCGGCAGCTTTTTGAACCCGACTTTTAATTTGAGCCTGATATACTTGTTGAAGATGAGCATCCCCATATCTCATTTCTAATCGTGATATTAAGAGTTCGTAATTTTCTTGCAGGTGGTCCGGAATAGTTTGTAAAATTCCAAGCGCTTCTCCACGTAAGGACACTATTAAAGACGTCGCTTTCTGCTTGTTGCTCCAACCATTAGCAGTAGCTGCGGCTTCAAACTGCTTGTAGTAGCTTGACCATGGAACTTTACCATCAAAATTCGGAGGTACAACTTTGAACTTATGAGTGTTTTCTTCTCGATGGTCCATTATTAAATCTTCACTCGTGACGCTTTCTTCACCGTGGCAATTCATTTGCTTCATTCTTTCTTCAATCAGTTTTATTCTGTCTTCTAATTTGTCCTCTATTGCTTCTATTTTCTCATTCACAGATTCGCAAATTTCTTCTTTCAAATTTAGCATATCTGCTTGGGTTTCTTCTTGAATTTTTTCTATGCTCGTTCGTATTTCTTCTTTTAAACTTCTAGAATTTTCTTCCATTTTCTGAGAATGTTCGGAAAGTTTTTCTTCCATTTTTCTGGAATTTTCCGACAGTTTTTCTTGGATATTTTTATTCATCGATTCTTGACCATTTTTTATCGATTCAAGAAATTCAAATAATTTTGCATCCATTTTAACTGCTTGCAAACGCGTCACCGGCATAAATTTAAATATAACACGAATATAAAGTTTCAATACACTACTTTTTAAAATGCAGTTTTTGTATAACACAAAATTTTAATAACGATCTACTTATTAATATTAAACCACTAGTGTACGGAAACGAATTTAACTATGATTACACTTTATAAATAAACACGCGTATCTCGAATTTAAGAGTTATTGTCACAATCAATGTTTTTATTATGAAGCAATATTAGATTACTTAATGGTATTTACACTAATAAAAATTGCGAACAGCTTTATCTATTTACACGTTTTCCACGGGTTTAAAACCCCACACCTGACACCAATTTGTAACGAATTTATTACTTAAAAACTAATTTATTTAAAACGATTAAAACTACGTTTACTTATTATAGAAATATGTATACTTTTAAATTAACCGAACTAATTATATCTAATAATAAAAGAAACACTTACACTATAATTTATGTATAACACTTAAGATAAGATAAGATAACGTCTTCGGATTTGTTTACACTATTTATCACATACACGATTATTCTCGATTCGGTGTACACTGTTATTTATGTAAAACGTCGCGCGTGCTAATCACTTATTTATCTTCACCTTAATTATCTTCTTAATACAGCTGCATTCGCGTTTCGACAATAACTGACCTACGATTTCTTTCTTACGTATTTATAGACATCGGCGAATCTTTCTGGAGCGTTCCTTACTCTTCGCTATATCTTCTAGAAACTAGATAACAGCCTCCAGAAGGTTCTTGCGTTTGCACGTAATTTCTTGAACGTTTCAGTATATAAGCTCCAGTAGTTTCTAAGTTTGTTAGTATTCACCTGATGACGATTGCAGATACCACAGCAATCGAAACGTTGTGTATATTCATTTCAAAATAATAAACAATGAAAGTTCACCAGAATTTTATTACTTCGCATCAAGCAACATTGTTTAATACATTCAAACAAACACTGTTGGAGTTCCTACTCCAAAATGGATACGGGTTCAAAGAGATTCTTAACGGTTAGGAAAGACCAATAAATCCAAAAGTCAAAGAAGACTTATTATCTCCTACTAGCACCGCTTATTTACTATACTGTATGGGTTTGACAGACAACATAAGCAGCATGTTAAAGAAACAAAATATCAAAACTGTCTTTACGACTAAAGATATCCTGAACACTTGGTTTGCCTCTGCTAAAGACAAACAAGGGGCTCTAAAACATGACGGAGTTTACAAAATTCTTTGTTCCTGTGGATCAAGTTATATAGGAGAGACGGAACGCTCTATTGAAGTAAGAGTAAAAAAACATATGGCTGAATGCAAACACCGCAGAGTTACAAAATCAGCACTGGCAGAACACGTGTGGAACAAAGGACACACGCTAAACTTTGACCAAACTAAAGTGTTGGCTAGAACTTAGAACTCCTCTTTACTTTTCTAGGCTAATCCGCGAATCTGTGGAAATAGAAAAACATCCATGTAATGAATCGAATAGACGGTTTAAGACTCAGCAATTCTTGGTTACCAGTATTACATCCTCTAAGACAAAGATCAACCTTTTCGGAAAGGACCCAAACACTTACTCTGAGTAATAACGAAGTCGGTCAAGCGGTAACGGAAAGATAAGGTCCGTTAATTACGCTATCGCTAATGATATAAATATCGTCACTTACATTTTTTCCTTCACTGACATTTACCACTCTGAAGTTGCAATGCCTTGCGAAACGTCAGTTTGCTTGGGTTCACGAACGACAATACGGCAAAGGCCAAGTTCTACTTTTGGCTCTGAAGGAGAGACTAGGACCAGACCTAAAAAGTCTGGGTGTTTTACTACGACGCGGTCTAAGCCGAAAGTCGCTTATAATCATGCACACAACTCTTCAGTAATTTCTGAACGTGTTGGACAATGTCTTAATTAGAACTTGTGTTTTATTTTGCTTTTTATTATTTACTTGGTTTCCAAGTTAAAAGCTGAATCCCTTGATAATTTTTTGTCGTATTCACAAATACTTTACGAAATAACATGGTTCTATTTGTTGTAAAATTATCGTAAAGTGGTTTAAAGATACAGATATACGCCTTTTTGGCATCTTAGAAGATGTTAACGCAAATAATAGCAAGTGCTTGTTAATAATCATTCCATTTATTGTAATGACTTTCTAATTATTGATTAACTCGTTTGCAGTGATTCTTTCTTTATTCATTCCTTATCTGGTCCTTGTCATTTACTCATTAATCGTTAATCCTCAACTAAATTCTAATTATAAATTTCTAGTAAGATCATGATTACTCACAATAAAACTTTTGTTTTGTTATTGCTTTGAATCTACTGTAATTAACACTTGGGATAGTGATTTTAGAATACTGACTTAGGGAATGCCGTGATATCAGATTCTATATTCAAAGCTTATAATGCGAAGAGTACTAGTGTATGATGAACCTAAAAAATGAAATTACTTGTCTAACAAAATTCTTTTCAAGATAACGTATTCACAGATATTTGAACAAGTATTTTTAGGGTACAGTAGTTAATTGTGAAAATTCAGCTTATTCTTTAGGTATAGAAACAAATCTGAGAAAAAAATTGATAACATAAACCGAAATTATGATTACTATAAACGATATTTTTTATGTAGTAGTAGTGTACGTTCGATTCGTTCTTTAATAAAGTGACAACATTACCGGACCGATAACATTATCCGTGATTCCAATAAGCGGCGTGCACTGTAGATATTATTTGTTTGAAATGTAAAATATTTCTTTAAATTACGATTTTCTGGTTTTATTTTAATAGGCGGCGTTTAAAAGAGTTTCATAGTAAACTCTCAAAATATAAAATCATTTTCTTGATAAATTCAAAAGTGAACAAGCTAAATAATACAATTCAGAAAATCTAATCTTATCTAGGCTTTTGTATCTTGCTCTTGTGCTATTAATAATTGAAGTGTCTAACAAACATTTAAAACTTTCCAACATTTCCTGTACTAATTAAGCGATTGTTATATTTGCACTAGAAAATTTAGGACGGTACATATTAATTACTTAATATACATTTGTTTTTTGGTTTGCGCATTAAAAAATCCACTTTACGTACTGCATTAATTAATTTGCTTTGTTTCGTAAATTACGAGTTTCGTCATTCTGGATCCTCTAAATTAATTTAATGGAAGCTAATTTTAGTCACACACAAACGTTATATCTCTTACATGGAATAGTTAATTCTCTAGAGATAAAATTTTTTAGACGTTCCTAGTACGTAATAAGAACAGTTTAGGTTCAGACGCTTATTTATGATAAGAGTTTTTAGTAATAACGCTTTTTAGGGTGTTGGTGCAATTCGGTTATCAGATAAAGTGCTAAAACACTATCAGGAATGTAAAAAAATTATTTTATAATTTTTGTTTAATTTTAATTTTAATTTGAAAGTTCACCTTTACATCTCACCGATTAAATATTGTAATTTATATTTTTATTCTGAATGTAAAAATTGCATCAATATAATTTACATGGAGTATAATGTATCTAAAATGAACTTATATAATATATTCCAAGAAGTCGTTGACAGTTATGGTAAATTTGTCTAGGATAGACACAAAAAACTAGTTTTTTTGCAAGCGTTTCTCTATAATCTGAATGATGTAAGACGTTAGAATCGTCAACGGCAATCTTTTTTGCATCTACGCTTATAAATGACAGAGATTTGAAATTTGAAGAAGACGATCAAGTTTACATTATTCGTTTTATTTACGTAATGCAATCTCTGCACATTTCATTTCGGCTCAAATTGACTAATGCTTGGATTTGTTATCATTTTCAAGTGTATTTTTAGATAACGTTTTGATTATAGCAATACCAGACTTAACGGCACAACAGGGGTGTAGTAGGGGGGGAGGGTTTAAAATTCACTTTGTTTTTTACTTTTAAATTTATTGTAAGTTGAAGTTCAAAACTTTAATATTAGCAATCATGTGCTGTCATCATTTTTATAAGTACCCTGAAAACTTTCTCTTGCAAACAAACAGAAAAAAATTTATCTTCGCTTTTTTGCTACACTTACATTACTGTCATTTATTGTTAATTAAGACAAAACCCTTAAACATGTCAAAAAATATGTATCGGCATTATGCTACAAGTGAAAGCAAACATTCTATTTGAAATAGAGCAGCGAGAGATGGCGCACGCAATATTGATCCATTACAATAATAAAACAGGAAGTAGCTGTATTTTTTTCTCGAATATTAAAGGTTACTCTTGTTAAAGTATAGTTAGCTTTATTTTTCTGAAGCGTTTGAAACAAATCTTTGCAATTTATGTATTGATAAGCACTGACCTATGGGATAAAACGGCGATAGTACATAAAGAATGCAAGAATAATATCTAAAGCGTTTGATAACAATTTTAAAATTAATGCATAAATATAATTGATATTATTATCGAAACCAGTATTCCAGAAAAAACAAAGAGATATTTGTAAGTTTCGTTTGGATTATTGCACTTCTTAAACAGTTTTTTATCAGTTTTAATTTTGAAAAATATCTTTCTGCAATATCTACAAAAACTGGAAGGTTTATTAAGATTCGTATAGCTACAGCAATATTTGGATTTATATCTGATTCATTTTCAATCGAAAGTATTGACTGGAGACTGGTACATAGTGTTTTTTCATCAATACATTTCAGTTTTCAAATGTCTACAATAATTAAAAATTTTTAGTGTAAGTTTCCAACAGTCTGAATCGTTCATTTAGAGCAGTGGTTTTGAAACAATACAAATAATTATACTTTTTTTTGTCCAAGACTAGGAAAATTTGTTGTATGCACTTCACATCACGCATAACAGAACTAAATTGTTGATTAGATGTACGATTCTTTTATAGTTCATATTATAGACTAGTTGGTGCAGGCATTGGCTCTATTGCGTTCCTGTATAAACTTGTATAAATATTATTTTACTTAGGACGTAAAAATCGCAAATAACTTATTTATTGTTATTTATTTTAACTTCCATATTAATAACAATGTGTCACATTTTTTTCTTTTATATTAAACTTTGCGCCGACCCCCTGAGGTTCACGAATCCCCAAATTAATTTTAACTTTTCAGGATCTCCTGAATGATCTCGGGGACCCCTGGTGGTCTGTAGGGACCTCTTTCGGAACTACCGATTTAGATAATTGTCATGCCCAGAACAAAATTTAAAAAGTTTATATTTCAAATTCGTTTCCTCCGTTGCGCTTTTTCATTATGGCTCTACTTTTGGTTTCAGCAAGAAAGTATTTACTGTATTCAAGATTCTCTGCAATTTTTAACTGAATATATTATCCAAGTTCTCTGTAGCTTTTAACTAGGGTTTCTAATAACAACTGCAAAAGCTTAGAAGCAGAATTTATTTAAAAAAATTAATTAATTTTTAATTTTTCTTGTTAATACTCCTGATTTAACTTAAGTATCTCGGTTTACAAACAATGCGTCATAGATCACAAAGCTAAAAAGTTTTAACGCACCTATTCGACTTGACTATTTAGTAGTACTAAGGGTTTTAAGAGTTAATTGTGAGACTTTTTTAAAAATCTTCCAACCCTTGGTAGAAAACAGTATAAAGTTCTTACACAATAGAAAAAAAATCGATGTCTCTGCATTGCAAGAAGATGCATCATTCACAACGAGGTTTAATGAATGACATGCACAGAGCACACAAAACGCTTTTCAAGTATTCTGTTTTGTACAGCTACGGACAGCAAAAAGTTGGACAACTCTTACAAGAAATTTTGCTTTATTTTAGTTGTTATTGCTGACGTTTAAAATTTTGCTGAACTAAACATAGTCGACATAACTTTAGGAATGTCATCAATTTGTCACCGATACATTTTTTTCGCACAAATGCTACACGTTAATATTGTTGATAAAGCGAGGATAATTGCCAATGCAGAAAATGGGCAATCTATTAAGCAGATTGTACTACAATTTAAAATTAATAAAAACACAGTGCTTAAAATTGTAAGGCAATAGTGAGATGAAGGAAATTTAAACAGATATCCAGTATCAGGACATAAAAGAATTTCAACTCCCGAACAAAATTTGGCTTTGGTGAATGTGTTAGAAAGGAATTCAAAAAACGACTTGGATTTGCTTTACAACATATAAGCCAAAATAAAATTGTTGAAGCACGGTGATCTTCTATGATGAGAAAACTTTTCAATCAGGTTATAATGGTTGTGTTTATCGACCCAGAAATACCAGACTCGATGAACTGTATGAAAATAATATAAGTAACCGGTTTTCGGTTAATACGTGGGCCTAGATATCAGTTTGTGAACCGTTTTTTTTGTGGCTCGTTGAAGAACGATTAAACAGTATTGAATACATTGGAATTTTTGAAAATATTGTGGTGCTCATCTAGTGATTGAATCATTTGATGTAAATAACATTTACGTTATTGATTGGCCAAGTTATAGCTCAGATTTAAACCCAATAGAAACTCGCAACATCCAAAGAAGAAATGTTAGACCACAAAATATGCAAGATTTACTGGAGATAATTAATAATGCATGCGATGATATTTTGGACGAATCCTGTTTATTTAATTCTACGTTTCAAAGAGTAGCAGAGTTTATAAATCGAAATGGTGGATAGAAAAGGTGATTTTGAATAAACTATTTTCGTCTTGCTTTGTGTTTTTTGACAATAATTTAACCAGTGTTCATGACATCAGTTATTGACGTACTATCTTTTTGTTTTTAAACATCTCAGCACATTACACCCTTTCTTACTCTTTTCGTATTGGCTCCAATGTCATAACATTGTCCTCTAAGCCACTAGGACTTAAAAACTAACTTGGCCAAATGTATTAGTTCTGCCAGACAATTTTCGGTCGAATCACTACCTTCAAAAAAATTAATAAAGAACTTATGAATTTAGAATTTATTTTAAATTGAGCCAAGAGTGACAATTCTAATTATTAATGAGAGTTGTTCTGTTACTTGCGTCTGGCGTACAATCAGTATTTTGTTGATAATCGCGTTTCCCATCAAATTTATCAATTCATCTGGTATATTATTGCTTAGATAAGTTGAATTCTTTTTATATGGTCTTTCATAATCGGATCAAACTCGGCAAGTAATTTTACGATTTTTAAAAAGTTTCCGTTATTGAAACAAATGCCCATTAATTCTACTAAAAGCTAACAGTCTAATTACAGACATAATTATCTTTCTCTCTATTGCTGAATTTCTATATCTGCTATTTGCCGATATTCCGCATCAATTGTTTTTTTCTGCTTCAATCTATCGCTTAATTTCTTCTGCTCTAAAAGCATTTCGGTGGTTGGTAAGGGTTCTCGTGCTCGTGGAACTCTTAAAAGGTTTCCTCAGTCAGAATAAATCTTTTTCGACCATTTATTGACAGACGGATTATTATCAAATTTTATTTTCGTCTTTTAAATTCAAATTTGAAGAACTACTAGTTGGCGTCCTTGTTGTTCGTTCTAAGTTTTCATTTTCGAAATGCAAAGGATACGCGGAGAGCATACACGGTATTTCTACCTCTTTCTTTAGGCGCTTCTTTTTATATTGATTTCCGGATAATTTTTTTCCGTTTCGAGGCATATTTTTTGCAGCTTGAATAGCTGAAGTATCGTTTTTATTTTTTATTGCATATGCTGTTAATTTTTTTCTGTGATTGCATGCTCACGGCAAATGAGCGTTCTCAGAAAATTTGAGTCTATCTAACCCGAAAGTGTCTTTAAACAGAGTCCCGAAAATTTTCCTTTAGTCCTGAGTTTTTCAGAAAATGCTTTGTGGAAACAAAATTTTTTATTTTTTTACGCTCATTTGTGATCAAGTCTTGTGAACTTCTGGTGATAGTTCAAGCTCTCTGGCCACCAAAAAAATTTGAGATTGAATGGCACTGTGTGAAAATTTTTGAAGATTATATTAATTGGACTCTCCACTTTTTCTGGAAAATTTTTCTTTTTTAAATTGAATTCTTAGGACAAATGAATATGCACAGAAAATTTGTATTTTCTACAGTGACGGCGCCAGGGAGTGGGAACATGCCCACCCTGTTTACTAGTATGCCCACCTAAGTTAGAAAAAACAATTTTTGAATAAAATGAATTTTATTAGAAAATTTAAATAATCTCATTATGTTTTAAACCTCAAATTCAAAATATTATTTTTACGCAAATGAATGTGCCCAATCCAAAAACGTTGTACCAATTTGTGCTCACCCAACTAAAAAAACTAGTGTGGTCACCACACGACTTTCCTATAAGCAATGATGTCATAAAGACATGAAGTGATATGTACCCGTTTGTATTGATTTCCTAGCATGCTATAATTTTTTTGAAATTTTTCTTCTCGATTTCATTAAGATATAACCGAAATATGGTAAATTGAGCTTATGTTGTCATATTAAATAACCTCTATATTTGTGCGCCTTAATATTGGTTTCCCTTCAGTAAAGATTATTATTTTAACGTATCTTGCTTTCTATTCAAGATATAGAATTTTTTTTTAAATCGTTCCAGGCAGGATTCTAACTTATATTATATTTCTGAATTTATTTTAAATTATAAATAAAATATCTAATACGTTAGAAACATTTTTATTTTAATAAATTGTTAGAAAGAATTATCTCTATAAGAAACTCTAAAAATAATTCGAGTTATTTACATACGTACAAATTTATATAAGAAAAACTGTTAAAAATGACGGATACATCCACTTCTGGTTTCTTTATCAAACCCATCTTTTGACAAAGCAAAGAGACTATAAAAAGACAGCTTCATACCAAATTTCAAGTTACTTCGAGAGTTATTGTGGGTACATCCAAAGATAATTTAAATAAGATGCAGCACTCCGTATATCGTGTGTCCCGGAAATTCTAAAGCATACAGATTAACATGGGAAATTTAAAAATTTTGATTTATATGTCCCCAAAGTGTTTTTAAGATATTTCCAGTATCAGAACATATGACAATGTGTACCAGAGAACGTTTTGCGTGATAATTTTTAAAATTTATTAAAAAATATCAAAAATATTTCCTAAAATGTATCGCGTGGTAAAACGCTTAGTTTAAAATACAGATGTAAACAATGTATCAGTAATAGTCACTTTGGTGTAGTAACATCAATCGTACGATTGCGATAATATCGCCGTTAAGTGTAATTACACTTAAGCTACGTCTAGAGTTTTTATGGTAGTTTTTTTTCAAGCAAATGATGTATGTAGCTAAATAAACTTGCGCCAATTATCTAGTTCCCTTATAGTTATTGTTTTTAGTTACCTTAGTTTTACAATTGTCAAATTAATTTAATTTATATTGCCGACTAAATCCATTATGACTTTAATAAAAACATTTAACATGTTTAGTTATGTCTCTTTACTGATAAAAATTAATCGTCGTTAATTTAAAATAATAATATAATTTAAAAAAAACAAACCGCATTGGGATTTGAACCTTCGTACATCGCGGCAATATTATAGCAGTCGTGCGATTGATGTCACTACATCAAAGTGCCCTACTCATATGTTCTTTACATCCGTACACATTGGGGACATATAAATCGAAATTTTCAAATTCCCTATGTTAATCTGTATGGTTCAAAATTTCCGGGACACACGGTATAAACAAGTCAAAAAAATCGTCGTATGTAGGATTCGAACCTAGGATTTACTTTAAATTATAAATCAAATATCTAATAAATTGTTAATGTTAGAAATTTTTTTTATTTGAGTAAATTGTTAGGAAGAATTAACTCTATAAGACATTTTTTTGATCAAAAATACATTTTTCCGATTCAGGAGACCTTGAAACGGAAAATTATGCAATAAAAATTTTTGGAAAAACAATTGCGATCGCTATACTTTCCTTATAGGAAAGTAAAAACTTGACGGCGTTGCTGGCTTCCCATTTCATGCTTTAATATACAGGGCCGGCGCAAGGCAGGTTCAGCGCGTTTACCAACCAGGTCCTGTGTTTTGAGAGACCTCGCGTTCCACGAAAATTACCCAATTATTAAATGGAGGTTTTTTTTTGGTTTCCAATTAATTTTTTTTAATCACAAAAGCATAGGACTTCAATGTGTATTCAGGCTCCGCAAAATTTTTGAATCCGGTCCCGCAAAAGGTCACGCCGGCCTAATTCATAGTACGCGAATTTTAACTTTAGTATTAAATTACTCCTAAATTTAGTAGAGGGTTTACATTGACATTGTTATTCTCTAAACTCGAAAGAATATTTTTTCGAACCACTCACGTAGGTACAGGATGCCTCTTTCGGAGCTTTGCGTTAATGCACTACTGATGTCTTCTGTCCCTTTGTATCTACCTAAAAAAGATGTAAAATCATCTTCTTCACACTTAAGTAGAATTAATTAAACGTAAATTGATCACTTCATTACTTAAATGTTATTTTGAATAAGATGTTCCGACGGCCCCTGTCGTCCGCGCGCGCCTACATCGATTGCAACCGATTTTGTCGTTTTGGAGCAAAATTAAATAATTCTGTGACCCCCACCGGAATTGATACATCGATCTTTAAGGGAAGCACTAACATTTCTCAATGTGTTGGGTTGAATATTTTGAAACATTTGTGTAATTCTATTTTTCATATCATCTCTCATATCATCATCTAGATAAACTACATCTTTAACGTAACCCCGTAGAAAAAATTCTATTTTGGACAAGTCAGATGATTGTGGAGGCCATTCAGTTAGACAGCTTCTCCCAACCCATCTTTGTGGGAATATAGTATTAAGATGATGATGATGGATAGGATCAGTGTGTAACTTTCACTTTCTGTTATAACTTGACTTACTTCGTTATTCCTCGGAGGAAGAGTTTGTGTCTTTTCCAAGAAGGTTGATCTTTGTCTTAGAGGGTGTAATACTGGTAGCCAAGATTTGCTGAGTCTTAAACCGTCTTCTCGGTTCATATTACATGGATGTTTTTCTATTTTATTATATAGATATATATATATTTAGCTATCATTTTGATATAAGATTTTGTTTCTCAAAAGCATGTCATTCTTGGAAATCATAAATTTGGAAGAAAAATTTTAAAACTGCTTATAATTATATAAAGACTAACTTAAAGTGCCTAACCTTATCATTGTTAAGTAAACCGCAAGAAGATTCCAAAAACGTATTAATGTACAGGGTGTTTTATTTAAAAGAATGTAGGTTTGTGTTGTCCTGATGTTATGGAATTTCCTGTATAGTTGAAAATTATTTTAAAATGTAAAACTTTAAGGACCCTGCAACTTTTATAAATATTTTTTTTAAATTTTGTATAATAAGCGAGATATTTTACTTTGACACACTATTGACTTACCCTGTATTATTTATAATGTTTTAGAGATTTGTTTGTAGCTTAGATTGTGTTCTCTAGATTTATATTTTGTCTCTCTGGTAATTTCTAATTTGTCATGTTTTTGGAGAGTTTTTTTTTGCTGCACGTGTGGTTGGAGTTTTCTTCTATGTTTTTATAATGCTTTGATGCAATGTATTGAAAGACCTAGTGACACAATTTTAGAATTAACTAAACGACACTTTTTTATGTAAACAACTAACTGAATCGAATTTACTTGTATCCTGTTTGACAGGTGAATTTCAGTACATTTGTAGAAGCTTAAATTTGTAATCAACGCTTTCAATAATTATTGTTGTTTATGAGAAATATGCTTTCTGTTTTTAAACTTTACGTTTCTGTTCGAATCTGCTTATTATTATCTTGGGTTTCATTTCGGGGTTATTTCAATAAATTGAATAAAATTAAATCGTTGTGGTGAATACCAAAATTTTGATATTGATCCTGTTGTAGTATAAAGCAAAGATAGATTATCACAGCATTGATTTATCTTTTTTGTCATCCGATATGTAAAAATATATCAGTGTGTTACATGCACTTATAAGCAAGTAAACAAGCATTAATCATTTCGTTGAAAATAGAAAATAATGTTTATTTTCTTTGTTTTCTACTTTTCTAGTTGCGGAAAAACGTTGCATTTTTTAAATTATGTGCGTGTTTTGAATACTCTTAACTATATTAACAACCCTTTTCTTACATTTTCTTGAATAAAACTTCAAAAATAATTTTATTTAATAAACAAATTTACATTACTGAAAAAAGGACGTTTTTTATGTCATGAATTTTAAAAATAACTTCTATCTTTTTCTGGTTATTTATTTTTCAATGTAACATGAATATTACCTTTGAGTATATAATTCAAGCATTAAATTTGCAAAGGATTTACTTTATCATAATTTAAATATAGGTACATACTGTTTGTATTTTCGCGTATTAAATACTTTTTAAATTTTAATAATTTGAAAATTAAACTCAAAGTGCTGAATTGTTCCAAAACCAAATTTAAGTTGGCGACCTGTGAAAGTTCATATTAAATTTAAATTTGCTTTTATGAAATTGAATTCTCACCAATGGGAAGTGTTCGGTTTAGCTTAATGAGTTACTGCGTTGCTACAAAAGTTTATTATAAAGATAAAATTACTATCAGAATCCGTTTGTTCTAAATCTTTATTGTAATCAAAGGGAATATGAAAAGCATCTCTTGTAAACAAATACGTGTAAAAGATTAGATTGTTAGTTAGAACTTCTCTAGCGACAAAAGATTGTGAATAAGGGTTTTTAGTTATTTATGTACGTTGTGGGTACATTCTAAATTTCAATCTTTCTTGTAATTAAGAGCTTTAGCTCAACAGTATACAATGTTGAAACGCCTTAAATTTTTATTGATGCGCGTTTTGAAGGGAAATTAATCCTGTTTTTTTTAATTTCAAGTTGTAAGTACGAGAAATACGCTGTTGAAGGAAACGTTCTAGAAACTTTTCCAGACTTGAATTATAGTAAACAAATATTTTAAACTTATTAAAGTTTTTGAGTTTATTTCTTTATTTTTGACATACATGCAATGGTATGCAGATTTTCTAAAATAATTTCAACAAAATGAATAGTTTCAATATCGAAACCAAAATTTATAACGTTTTTCTCACTTTCGCAAGGGGCTCTGAGCCCATCGTCTGGCTACGCCGCTAATGCAGGGTTTTATTCTCTTTTGGTTTTAACAGTTTTTTGGGTGGTGGTTTTTGAAATATTTTCGATTCTTTATTATTTTTACATTGTCAACTGGATTAAGTTGGCATTGTTTTCTCTTTAACTTGTATAATACTGGTTCTCTGTAGTGGAATTAGGTTGCATTTGTATTACAATTTTCCATTCTGGATAATTCCCGTGTTGTCGTTATCATCCAAGCTGAGTTTTCGTCATACATCGCAGTGGACATCTTCAGAGCCGCGAATAAACTGATTGGTTGCAGCGTGAAGTCTTGGTTTTATAGACCAGCCTCTGATCGAAAAAACTGGTTTTCAAATTTCCGGTAAAGAAAATTAGAACCTCGGCTAATAATGAAAGGATTTTTAAATAATTCAATCGATTTTCTTAGTTATCGCTTATAGTAATTAGAGACAGTAGCCAAAATTACATCTTTGATGCTCTCTAATACGAATTCCAACGCTTTTACCCGTTTTTGTTATGTATGCCAGCTCACAAGAGCAAGGAATGCTATAAACGCCGTCATATTGAAAAGGAATGACATCCTTCACCTATTTATGAGTTGACCCAATTTAGGAAGAAGAGAACCCCGAGTCCTTTTTGATGTTTATCTCCGGTAGGTTCCCATTACTATCAGCTGGGTGTGGTTAAAAAGTATTCGCTAGGTGTTCAGCAAATATTCTGATTTTTCTTCATCTGTTCTTGCCCATCCACTATCATCCTTACGAATTGGCCGGTTAAGATAATGTGGCTTTCTAGAGAGTGTCCCTTTAGGAGATCAGTTAACGTTTCATTTTTAACTTAATTTTTATTTCATTCTCTTTTGGTTTAGCCTGTATAGCAGCGTTTTGTCTGCCAGAGTTTTGGTTATTGTTGCTATGTTCTACGTGCTTCTCGTTTTGCTAAGACAAAGATTTCGTTAGGGTAGTTTACGCCAATTGTTTTCCTTACGGTTACAAACAGCTCTGCTTCCTCGTCACTCGTCAATCTGCTTAATTGTTGTTTGTGGAACGTTTACTTGAATACGCTCTTCTACTCTAAATCCATTCTAGCCATTTTTATTTCATAGTTTTAGGCGTGGCCATATTTTTATTTTCCAGCTCTAGTTAGAATAGATCTTATGAAGTTTTCTTGCTTTTCTAGTTTTCCAAAAATTGTTTGCAATGTTTTGTTTATTGCGTTCAGGTTGGTGTCTTGTTATTTACCGTAGCGAGGATAGCTACAAGTAACGTTGGTAAACTCTGTTGGTTTTTTATTGATGCAGTTTCTTGAGTATTAGTTGTTCTTAGGTTGTTTCATTTGTTTTCTTGTAGGGTTGGCGGGGCGTGCTTCTTTGCAGTTTGCACATTTAGCTTTTGCAAATGTGTTTTCCTTACAATCCTTAGTAATATGCATTCTGCACACGTTATTTGAAATACTAGTATATGTAACCTTACTTTAATTGTTAACAAAAAAGAGAAACGTATTTTTTTATTTACGTATCTTGGTGCGCTTTGTTTTACTGTTGACGTTCATCGCTTGTTTTTTTGTCATTACTATCACTTTTACTTTGCAGGGTTCTCAGCGACCTGGAAAAACGGGAAATGTCAGGGAATAAAAAATAGTCAGGGAAATCATGAAAAAGTCAGGGCAAACATGCAATTGTTTCACGAAGTCAGTGAAATTTTTCAATTTTGCGAATTTTATGTGATCCCTCCCTCCATTATATTTATCTCTATTTTGCTTGTCATATAAACAGTTTCATTCGAGAAGACCGCTAGTCGAAATCAACTTCTGTATTTATTTATACCTCAACTTAATTTGATTATGACGGAATTAGAATTTATAACTGGCGTACGTTTCATTTTTCTGTTTATAAGCATGTTTTTTTATGCATCTCAAAGCAAAATATGTCCACCAATGTTTCTGAATTTGTGTAATACTACGCAACGTTTATTTGTGACACTAATACCAAAGATAACTAATACGATTAGAGTAGAAACTTTTTAGTTATAGTTATTTTTAACCACTTTGAAAGTTCATTGTCGAAAAATCAAAAGTTTCTAAATGCTTTTTTTTCTCTTTAACAGTTTTGCATCTAATTTAACTTATATTGTTTATTATTGTTTTGTACGTTCTAATAATGAAAAGTTTCCAATTACTATTTTGTAACTACCATATTACATACCTACGATACTGGTAAAACACCTGGAAAAATAAAAGATTTAGTCAGGGAAAACCGGGAAAAGTCAGGAAATTTGATTTTATTAACTTGCTGGGAACCCTGCTTTGGTTTCTTAGATTTGTCTAAAACTACAGCATCTGTGATTACATGTAAATGTCTAAATTTGGACAAAGCTGTATTAATATTTTGAAAAAAAGTTTTTTGTTCTACAATTGAAGATGTTTTGGAACGAGTAAGCTCTTAAACTACTACCAGGAATATTGTCGTTATTTGTCGTGTTAATAGAAACATTGTTCTAAAAACTACAAATCAATTGTTTTTATTATACAGGGTGTACCACGAGGTACTGTACATACTGAAATGGTATGTTCCTTAGGTCAGTTTAAGTAGAAAACGTCCTATAAACATAGGTCCAATTCGCCATAGTTACATAGATACAAGCGTTCAAAGTTCAAAGCTCACACTTTTTTTCAAAATTATTATTATTGAAAACAGAAAATAAAAAAAAAACACATCAAATGCTCAAAATGACCTCCTTCGGTATTAATAAATAATAAATGTTGTGTCATGTGGATTTTGATATGACCACAAATGAGAATTACTTGTATTGTTCACTTCATCTCTAGTAAATTGCGCCTCGTCGCTAAATAAAATGAATGGAACTAATTGTGGATTTACCTGTAGTCAGTGGCAGAAATTCAACCGGGCAGCAAAATCTCCAGGTTCTAGATGCTGAACCTGTTGTATGTGATAGGGATACAAAAGCCCATCATGTAATGTTCGCCATACTAACCTACGTTCGAAAAGAAATTCTTCTAGTACTCAACCCTGGACTCCGATCAACCATCTGTAGAATGTTTTCCTGCTCATTCACATTTAACTGCGCAGGACGGTCAGATTTTGTTGAAACTGATGCAAATGAACCATGAGTCTGGACATGTTGAAACACAGAAGAAAAGGTTTGGTGATTTGGCACCCCCCTGTTGGGAAATCTTCGTTCATATTCCCTAACGGCAGATCTCGCATTTCCATCACAAAATCCATAAATGTAAATGATATCAGCATACTCTTCGTTAGAAAAATGAGAAGGCATTTTGCATCTAAATTACACTTCATTTAATAAAATCGACTTTGACATTAGTAGAAAAGAAAGCAATAAATGACATATTGTTCGGCTTTTGTTTTCCAGTTGACTAAGAATAATTAATTTTCAAAAAATGTGTGATCAGTTATAAACTTTGAACGCTTGTATCTGTGTAACTATGGCGAATTGGACCTATGTTTATAGGACGTTTTCTACTTAAATTGACCTAAGGAACGTACCATTTCAGTATGTACAGTACCTCGTGGGACACCCTGTATAAGCGTAAATATACTGTGCACTTAGTGGATTGCATCTCTGTGTACTTGGTCGCAACTATCTTTGAAGGGAAGTGTATAAAAGAATCTGAGCGTATTAGTAATGGATTGCATCTTTTTTTAAAGTAATTTTGGGAATAAGGATTAAAATTCTTTTAACGTTGTTTAGACTTCTAGTAGAGATTTATTGTCTCTTGAATCAAAAAAATGTATTGTTGACAAAAAAATTTGGGTGTGTGTGCCTGTGTGTGTGTAACGATGTACCCACGATAACTCTCAAACCAAAAAAAACTCCTAGTGACTTGAAATTTGGTATGGAGCTGGCTTTTCATATTCTCTCGGTGAAGTGAAGTAGTTGTATCCGCCATTTTTAACAGTTTTGCATATCTTGAAGGGAAAGCAAGATACGTTAAAAATAATAACTTTTACTGATTTACTAAAGTGGAAAGCAATATCGAGGCGCACAAATATAGGGGTTAGTCGATATGACAACGTACGCTCAATTTGCCATATTTCGGTTATATCTTAATAAAATCGAGGAGAAAAATTTCAAAAAAACTATAGCATGCTAGGACCTCAATATAAACGTGTACATATCACTTCAAAGTGGTTTTATGACAGATAACCTTAAAAAACTTGTAAACATTGCTTCATCATTTCTTATAGGAAAGTCGTGTGACTATACCATTTTTTTTCTAAATGATGTCCTTTGTTATTAAACTTTTCCTGCAGTGGGCCCCGTTGGTAACAACCATGTCACCACGGCTAGTTACAATGTCGTGAGAAACTGAAATAAATATAGAAAAATACTTAGGGGCACTCCTCATACTAATCAAGATCCTCGGCTTGGAGAGACCAATGGTACGTCTGGACCCACTACGAAGTGAACAGAATAGAGATAAAAAAACAAAAACGAGCAAAAGCAATAGAGCGATTGTAATTTATATTTTTTTGTATTAATATTATAAAAGTTTTAAATAAGTGGATAGCAAACGAGATAGTGAACAAGCGTTCTTGTAACAGTAATTTTAACAATGCAAAGAATTCAATAATACACAAAATAATCAACGAACTGACAGTTTTGTTTGTTTAGTTTGAAATAAATAAAAAAAATATTAACAATCACCGTAATTTCGAACGCGATCACATCTGCTGAACTTACCTACAGTTGTGTTACAAATCAATCATTGTTCTTAAATATCACCGTGTAAACAAGGAAATTAATCAAACACGTACCCACCTGGGCTTTTTGATATCGAGTAGCAGCAGTTCCTACCTCTTATGTAATTATCATTGGCAAAATGCGTATGTAAGCTTAGGTACGACGATTGTGGCTTTAATTCTGGCATGACTAATGAAATTGATTCAAAGTAACTCGACAAGTAATTGATCAGCGTACGCACAACAGCTGCATTACATAGATGCTACGATGCTTTAAAAGTTACGACTGAAAGTAAAGCTTTAGCGTGATCTACGATTTAAAATGTTAAAAGTTACGAATTAAAAAAAGTAGTTATCACAATAAACATAAGTAAAACACGATTTTCAGTACGATATTTGACATTCGTTTCTTCAAATTTATGGCCGCAACTGCCATATAGAAATTTCTCAACAACAAGGAATAGACTTGTCTCTAACTAATAAACGGCTGATAGAGCCGTTTCAACCCTAGCCGACTCGCTAAACCAAATGTTATAGTATTGAAGCAACATGGTGGCTGTTATCCGTTATCGACAACCCAAGTAAAAATGAGCGAGTAAATTTCTTACATCGAATACTGTCAATTTCAGACTTTATCGACGGCAGTGCCGTCGAGAAACCACCGCAGTCCTGAATTAACATTAACATCTTATTGGATCTTCTTTAATTGTAAGGGTTCCTTCTAACGTGCTGCTATAGAATCTCAGATTTAATTACTGTTTTTAGTGCTTTGTTTGATTGATATAAATTTTTGATTATAAACATTGTTATACTCTATGCTTTATGAGTGAGCTGGTTTTTTCTCTGCATAATTCTAGCTAGGGGTGTGCTTTAATCAATTATGTTTCGTAATTCTGTTTATTGCATTAATTTTCGTTTTTTTTTACATTGCGTAATTTTAATTTTAATTTAATTTATAATTGATAACTTGAAATCGAAAGATTGCAACTGTGATTTTCTTATAATTCTGCTGGTAGTTAGCTATTATAAGTCGTATATTAAAAAAAAATTAAAGTTTGTGTAATAACTACAATATAGAATGTTTTGATAAATTGACTGGGTCGCAGTAATATGATCAAAAACTCGCACGAATAACGACTGAAAATTTTAAGTTCAGCATTATTTTTTTCAAGCTTTGGAATTTAGCAATTTTGTACTTTTTCGTTTTCTGTTTGTTAAATTCTTTCGTGGGTGTTATTCAGCGCTTGAAAACCATTGTCTTGAAAGTTGCAAAATAAATAATAAAAGCAAAAAATCTTTATTGTTGAAAATATGCACGTTTACAAAGTGTTTTGTTTCAAAAGGCGAAATATTTAATATACTTTTAATTTAAACAAAAATCCAATGCGTTTTTTATTTAATGCTAACATATGAACTTGGGTTTAGAAGTTATCTGTTCAGGTCACGCCTTTGAAACAAATAAAAAAAGAGGCTGTGATGAAAATAAAGCTTTAATGTTAAATTTCATTTATGGACAATTTATTTTAGTCTAGAAAACTAAATCGAACGAATTACCCTAGAATTTGATATATTAAATCGAATTTTTACTACCACTAATTTATCTTAATAAATTTTCCGACGCAGATAACTTTCTTTTAAGTGGTTATACGTAATTAACTGAAAACAGAAACCTTCCATTAAGAGATTTGTACCGTGCGCTAGTTATAAACTAAAGGTAAGAAGGATTTAAGTAATTTGATAAAATATCTGGAAAGCTGGATGTGGGTGATATTCTGTTACGAGACATATAAGCTTAAAACTGCACAAGTAAAATGTACTCGTAAAGTTCAACGAAGAGACGAAGCAGCAATTGTCGTTTGGGTGAATCTCCTGAAAATGGTTCTTTGTCCAACGTCCTGAATTATCCTTGAACGTCAATACTTTCGGTAGTTATCATATAAACCGCCGATAAAAATTTTTATTTTGGACATAACAAGCAATTATCGTACTAAAGAACTAAAACTTTTTTAATTAATCATAACATGAGCTTTTTTAACTTTAGCATCGTTTAGAAAAAAAAACCGAGTTTGTCTGAGAAAACTACATAAAATAAATTAAAGCGTAGGTGGTATAAAAACTTTCAGTGGACGGAGAAGAAACAAAATGAGATTTTAGAAAAAATGTGATAGTTTGAAAAAGAAATTTAACACTACAACCTACTTTGGAAGTAAATGCGAAGTGGAGCTTATAATAATTCACTATGTGTGGATGGGTCGTTTTTTCATTGTGTCTGTTACGGGGTTAATCAACCCATTCGGTTTTTTTTTTGTGTGTGGATAGTACTTTTGATTAGCGAAGTTTACTGTATTTTATATTTCTCATTTATATTCTGGGTTGCTGTGTAGTCTGCTTTAGGGGACCGCTCGTTAATTAGCATATTACGTTATACGTCTTTAGTACAGGCTTATGTCCGTGATGTTAGGATTATATATAGCGCAACAGCTGTACTTTCTTCTACGACAGTGTCCATGTAAAAATATAATGTACACCGAGGTGCGCAATGCGCCCACACTTGTGCGGGATATTGATTCCTTGTGTAGTTCTACTAAATGAGTAAACGTTCTTCATAATATTTTTGATAGTATTTTCAAGTTAAATGACCTTTTTGTGTATTGGCAACTTTTAAAAGATTTTCAAAAACATCGAAATATAGTTTTTATTATAAGATTAAACTATTTAAACGTATAGCCTTCTTCGCAAATATGTTTTAACTTTTAATTTATTTTAAACATGTTTCGACATTTTTAAACGTCATCATCAGTATTTCTATAAAATAGTATAAATTATTAAAAATATAGCATAGCAAATAATAAAAATTAAGCTGACAAATGTGAAAAATAAATTGAAACTATTAATAATCACACAGCAGAAGTGATAAGAAAACAAACTAAAAATAAAAATGTAAAATTAGAATTTAGGATTAAGAAGAGGAGAAGTGCTTATATCAAGAAGTTTATTGAGACACGTAGAAGAATTATCATTAGAAAGAAGACGAATTTCGAAAATTTCAAGATTGTTAAGATAATGTCCTTTATTACAAAAATGAAGAAATTAAATAAAATGTGATTTGCAAAATAAGAACAGTATATAAATTTCTATTAATAAAATAAATGTGTTCTTTTAATATGATTTTAAACTTTTTCCGGTTGGGCCGACATAAGAAGAATTACAAGAAGAACAGGAAATTTTGTAAACACCAGATTTATCTAAAGTAGAAATAGGATCTTTATTATTAGCAATATAAGTGACAGAATTAGGTACGAAATTCATAAAAATTTTAAACAAAGGTAAATTTAATCCTAGTTTCAATTCGATTTATAAAACTTGCATTTCGATAAAATCAAAAATTAAATCTAACAATTTATTTATTTCCAAAGCTTATAAAGGTAATTCTATTGTTTGTTCTTCTTTTATGTCTTGTCTTCACTCTTGTAAATTGACTCTAATTCTTTAGAAAATCGTAACATTTATCCTTCAAGCTTATGAATCCTTCTATAATCTTTCTTAATGGTCTTCCAAAGATTCATAAGCCTTCAATCCCAATACGTCCTGTTATGTTCTTTTGTAATTCTCCTGTAGCTAAACTTGCTCCTTGGCTTAATAACGTAAATAGGACTTATTCTAACTTTACCAATTAATATGCTATTCTTAATTCTTCTAATCTTGCTTCTAAGAATAAAAATATTCTCTTTCCTTCTTCATCTTATTTCGTTTATTTTGATGTTGTCAATCTTTTTCCTTCTATCCCTTCTGAAGAATGTGTATCTCTCTTTCGTAATCTACTTTTTCCTAACGGTTCTTTAAACACTTGCCAAATTTTAGCAGTTCGTTCTCTTCTTGACTTAGTTTTCAAGCAAATTTTTTTCAAATTTAACAATCATTCTCAATTACCAGGTTCATCTATGGGTTCAAACATTTCTCCCCTTGCTGATGAAATATTTATGAGTAATATTGAAAATATTTTTTTTCTAATTTTTCTTTTTCTAGCATGATTACTATTTGGTTTAGATATCTAGATGACTGCATTGTTCTTTTTAATGGTTCTTTAGACGATCTAAGTAAATTTAACGAATTTATCAAATCACTTCATCACAAAACAAAATTTACTTATGAAATTGAAAACAATAATTCTCTTCCTTATTTAGATCTACTTATTTTACGTGATAATGAAAAATTTAAATTTGAAATATATCGTAAACCTACTTATAATAATATAATAGTATAATTATAAAACTGCTTCTTTACGTTCTTTAATAAATCGTCTTTATTATATACCTCTTTCTATAACCAGTATTAACAAAGAATTGAACATTATTAAACAACTTGCCTATAATAATGGTTATCCCTACCCAATTTTAAACACAGTTATTCATAGAACTCATTTTCGCCATTTATTTAAAAATTTGGTATATAATAAATCTAGGAGTAATGATATTTACTGTTCTATTCCTTATTTTAGTCCTTCTTGTCATTTCCTTAAAAATTTGTTTAAACAATTTAATGTTTCTATTTCTTTTTCTACGAATAATTTAAAATCTTATATTGCTAATAATGAAGATTCTATTTCTGCTTTAGATAAATCTGGTGTTTACAAAATTTTTTGTTCTTCTTGTAATTCTTCTTATATCGGCCAAACTGGAACCAAGTTTAAAATTAGATTAAAAGAACGCATTTGATTTATTAACAGAAATTTAACTACTGGTATCTCTAATACCTGTTCTGCTTTTGCAAATCACATTTTATCTACTAGTCATTCTTTTTCTCCTGATCTTAATGTTAAATTTCTTAATTTTTGCAATAAAGGTTATTATGTTAACAATCTTCAAATTTTAGAAATTTATCGTCTTTCTAATGATAATTCTTCTACGTGTCTCAATGAACTTCATGATATAAGCACTTCTCCTCTTCTTAATCCTAAATCCTAATTTTTATTTTTCTATTTTTATTTTATTTTCTTATCACTTCTGGCTGTTTGATTATTAATAGTTTTAATTTGTTATTTTTGACATTTGTCAGTTTAATTTTTATTATTTGGTATGCTCTTTTATAATTTAATGTATTATGATGATGACATTTAAAAATGTCGAAACATGTTTAAAATGAATTAAAAGTTTAAACATATACAGTGTGTCCGAAAAGTATGGAATATATTATACAGGTCGATAAATATGGACTTTACACGAAAAAGTTGTAAATAAAAGTTGTTTATCACTTAGTTATCTACCACCTGGGAGATATCAATTTAAATTTTTGCTGTAGAGTCTTTTTTTCTCTTTTCAACCATATGAAACTTGAATACCTTTACATCAAAAAATTTTCAAGAAAAACAAAGACATGTCTAACAAATTTATTTTACTGAGCAGTATTAATCAGGTACGTAATATGTAGTATTGAAACAATTGAATGCACTGTCACAATAGCAAATATTAAACTTTAAATATCTTTACATAAAATTGTTATAACAAAAAAATGTATTTAAACTAAACTTACAATAAATATTCAAAATGTAAACCATTCATAATTTGACAGTGGTAAATTCGATTTTTAAAACCATCGATTGCTTTTGAAATCATATCTCGAGTTATAGCTCTTATCTAAACTCTAATGCGATTTTTCAAATCTTCAACATTATCAGGTCTATTTACATAAATTTTGCTTTTAATATAGCCCCAAAGAAAAAAATCTAGTGGACTTAAATCCGGCGAGCGAGCAGGCCATTCTATCGTACCTCGTCTGTCTATCCATGTATTTTGAAAAGTATTATTAAGAAAGTGGCGGATATTAATTCCAAAATGTGGAGGTGCCCCGTCTTGTTGAAGCCATATTCTGTTATGAGGTATATCTGGATCTACTTCATGTGGAAATAACTCGGCCAAAGCAGGAACTAACTCAAATCTTTAAGAAATCGAGATAAATATTCGCCGTTAAACTACTTTCAAAAAAATATGGCCCCAAAATTTGACTTCCAATCATTCCTACCCAGACGTTGACTTTCTGCTGGTATTGGGTGTGTCCTTCTAGATACCAGTGAGGATTTTGTGAAGACCAGTAACGTGCGTTTTGTTTGTTAATTGTGCCGTTTAAACAAAACGTGGCCTCATCAGTAAAAAGGATATTTTTATGAAAATGTGCATCTCGTTCAAGTTTGTTTGTTATTGTTTCACAAAACTCCAGCCTTCTGTCCAAATCGTCTTCAAATAATTCTTGAACCACACAAGCTTTATAAGGATGAAATTTTTCTTTTTTTAAAACGTCATGTACAGCCGATTTATTCAAATTATGGTCTCTAGCAATTTGCCGAACAGAAATTTGTGGATTTTCCTCAACAGACAAGAACACATTTTCTCGTTCCACATTACTTAATGACAAAGGTCTACCAGTTCTACTCGCATCTTTCACCGAACCTGTCTCTTGAAATTTCCGCCAAATTTTGCTTACCGTGGACTGCGAAATGTTTAATTCTGGATGCAAGTTATTAAATAAATTACATACTTCGTCTTGGGTTCTTCTTCTATCTCCATATCCCAGAATCATTAAAATTTCAATTCTATGTTTCTCAGATAATTGAGCCATATTTCAAGCACTAACAAATAGCAAAGTGTGACAGTGTTCTAAAGTGCATTCAATTGTTTCAATGCTACATATTACGTACCTGATTAATACTGCTCAGTAAAATAAATTTGTTAGACATGTCCTTGTTTTTCTTGAAAATTTTTTGATGTAAAGGTATTCAAGTTTCATATGGTTGAAAAGAGAAAAAAAGACTCTAACAAATGAGTATAATAAAGACGTGCCTTGCCATTTAAAAAAATGTAAGTGTTATTCGTTGCGATTTTGTTTACAGCAAAAATTTAAATTGATATCTCCCAGGTGGTAGATAACTAAGTGATAAACAACTTTTATTTACAACTTTTTCGTGTAAAGTGCATATTTATCGACCTGTATAATATATTCCATACTTTTCGGACACACTGTATGTGGAGAAAACTTTAAGTTTAAATAGTTTAATTCTACATATTATACTGCACTTTGAGTATGGATTACTTTAACTTTATTATAAGATTTAAAAAAAAACATATTTGAAATTTTATTGTTTTAATCAGGTTTATGTTATATTTATTATGTTATATTTATGTGATGCTGATTATGCTTCTTTGGGTTTCACGTTTTGTTAAAGTACATGTGATTGTCATTTCCTACTTTCAGGTATATAACGTAGTTTTTCTTTCATCTTTGCTTTTTATTATTGTAATGTAATTATTGCAATAGACCAAATTTTCAACAAACATTAGAACTACACCATTATTAAATGTTAAATATACTGAAATAGCGATTATGGAATTTGCATCGAATGCTTTTGAATCTACCATGGGGTAGTATAACAATGCGATCAAACAGAACTTTTACATTATCCAATATCTTGAATATTTAATCGTAATTGGAGTTTCGAAAATTTATGTAATTGGATTACCGGCACAATTTTTTTTGTAGATATATTAGTTTCTGTCTTTAATACCGTAATATTTTTTATTTATTCGAATTATGGAAGAAGGCTAGATGCGAAAAAGTCACAATTGGTGAGTTTCATCCGAGACATTTTTATTTACGGTAGAGATTGAATGACAGGATATAAAAGAAGGAAAACTATTTTGGGTCTACATATTCGAAAGACAAATACATTTAACCGAGTTTTCTTTAAGTAGTTATTTATTTAAGATTGGCATTACTCATTAGAAAAAGAAATTCAATCGCGCTAGAAGAAAATTTCGGTATGTTCAAAGAGATTTACGAAAATCCCAACAGCAGCAGTAATAATGTAATAACTCATACTTTGGTATAACGTGTGGGTTTAATGTTTTGGCAAAAAATTTATAACTTGTTCTTGATTAACTTTAGTTCGTGTGTGTTGTATTTACTTAAAATCGATTAGTTTATTGTTGTGTTTATACGGGTGTGCAAGTCTAGTAACTTCAACGGATTAGAATTTATAAGCATTCGAAACTTTTGCTTTTAACGGTAATATAGATAACTTTGTCTAATGAATTTCGAACTTAAAAGGGTTGTTTGGTTCCGTCCTAATTCGTCACCCTCAACCACAACCAATTTTCGTACGTTAGAAATTTGGAGTCTTAGGTTTAGAAATTCAACAAAGACGAATATTATATACTAATTGATTCTAAAGCAAAATCACGTAATCGTATGTAATCGAGACACAGCTTATAATGCATAAAAATACAATGGTATTATAACGTTTATTATTAAAACTAATTTATTTTAACTAAAAATATATACACGTTTATAACTAACCGAAATAATTAAATCTAAGGATATTTAATAAAAACACGCTAATTTATATATAGCACTATCCGCGGATAACTTTAGTTTAACACTTATTGTTTACTTTAAAGTCACATACAAGGTTATACTCCGTATATTTATCTCGAACACACGCGTTAATCACTTATTTATTTAGACTTGAATAATCTTCTTAACACTGCCGTCTTCAAATTACTGGAATAACTGACCTATGATTTGTTTGTGCCGCATTTATACATTTTGGCCAAACGTTCGTGAGTTTTCTATATCTTTCGGTGAATGTTTTGGAAATGTACAAAAACCTCGCGAAAGTTCTCAAATTTGAGAATAATTTCTCGAACGTTTCAGTATTATTTAACAAAGTGTAAAATTTTGTTAAGTGTAAAAGTCTGATAAATGTGTTTGTGTTTAATTTTAAAATTCATACGAATTAAACGATTATAGTGACAGGAAAATCAATTATGACGTTTAAAAGTATGTTTTGTAGTTTATAATAAAATGAGTTTTTCTCTTGACGTGACTCTGTTCATCATTTTTCTTTCTGTTAAAATAATATGCTGTCGTTTTCAATTATTCATCTTTAGTATTATTAAAAATGTTGACACGTCGTTTTACAATCAATACTACAATAATGAAATGTGTCGTACACATTATGTACCCGAATGTTTTCATGTTCTCTAGGTGGTTTAAGGGATGTATTTCAAATATTTCTTTTAAGGTGAATCTATTTAAAGAAACTATTGACATTATGAGTTTTATTGAATTATTCTATCTATTACAGCTTGATTTTTTTATATACATTTCACTCTATTTGCTTGCGGCTTTATTTAAACGAAGGTAGTCCGAATTAAGTATAAACCAGCATGTTAGTGGCGCTGACGGCTCGGCGGCTTGCGGGAACCAAAAAACCGATGTCGACTGTCGCGGTGCAACAAAAAAAGAGGACCAGAGCGGCTAAGATAAAATCGAACCATCGAACAACCCGATTAAGAGTTTGGAGGAACGAGGCGGTTTGTCGTTGCAGGCCATTAAGAAATATTTCGCGTCGAACTACAAGCGACGGCCGCTTAGGGAGCTAAGACGCCGCCATCTTCTTCTAAGAAAGGAAGCCGAACTTCGAAAAAGCAACAGCGATGGTCGTCGCTGCGCTAGCCGTCGACATAAAACAATTAGCGGTTATCACCGCGGTGCTTCGAAACAACAATAGAAGACGCCATCAAAAGCGATAAAAACCAAAAGATGACGATGAAGAAACCAAAAGCTGCGAAAGCGATGAAAAAGGCATATGAACTTTATTTTGGGTACCAAATCCGTAATCAGGAAAAATCTTGTGCTTCTCATATTCGCTGTGCGTCTAGTGCATAGGTTCCGAACGGGGGCGCTACCGCCCCTTAGTGGGCGCTGGAGTTTTTCTTGGGGGCGGTATCGGGTCCAAAGGCAAATGGGGGACGTTATGATAATTAAGAGAGAAACTTCAAAAGAAACATTTAAAACAGGCAACTATATCAAACCTTTCTGCATCGTCTTCTAAACAAAAAGATGATGGACTTTATGCTTTATATAATATTTCATTATTAATCGCAAAAGCGGGAGAATCACACACAGTTGGTGAGGAATTAATTATGCCGGCAGTCGGAGAGGTAATCGAAACTGTTCTTCATCATAAGACACCATCTGATATCACAAAAAAAATTCCTTTGAGTAATAATACAGTGCAAAGAAGAATAGATGAAATGGCTAATGATTACTTGAAAACTTCCAAATTTTGCATTCAACTCGATTAATCAACTTTACCAATTAACGAAAGACTACTCTTGGCTTACGTCGATTCATAAAATAAGAAAAAAAATTGTCAATTGTTATTATTTGCAAAAAATTTGGAAACCGATACAAAGGCAGACTTTATATTTAATACTATGCACGTTTTTGCAAATAGCAATGACGGGACGTGATAAGGGTTTCATGACGCATTCAAAACAAGCTGTACCAAATGTACTCGCTGTATATTGTGTTATTCATCGTCAGCACTTGGTTGCAAAAAATCTTAATGAACGCTTGCATACGTCGCTCCATTACGTCATTAGAGCTAGTCAACAAGATAAGAAGAAATTCATTAAATGACAGATTATTTGGGTAACTTTGTAGTGAAAATGATGAATACTATAATCGCTTTTTCAATCGATTTGATTCAGTACGGGACTTTTTTGAAAACAGGGACGATGAACTGGGCGAAACTCGATTACGTCCAAAAATGACATCGCTTATTTGACAGACCTTTTTAAAATATTTAATGACGTTAATTTACAATTGCAAGGTGATGAGTTGAATTTAATAAAAACAAAAAACGGCATAGTTGCTTTTGTGGGAAAACTTCTTCTATTCAAAAGAAACCTAGGAAGAGGCGAATACAGCCACTTTCCGACATTATCAGCATTATCGGTAAAACAGGAAGATGTACTTACTTATTGCCAACACTTGGACACTCTTCATTCTAATTTTACCGAAGATATTTTAAATATGAATGTACCAAGGCTTTCGCAAAAGCAGATACATCAGAATCATCAAATTTAGAAGAAGAACTCGTAGAACTCACAACTAATAAAGAATTAAAAGTAACATTCAGAAATGGACACCAACAGTTCTGGCTCCAAAAATCAATATAAGCTTTTCACCCTGGATTGTGGGAAATAGTACAGAAATTTTAAATTGCGTTTCCTTTATCATATTAGGCTGAGAGTGGGTTCAGTGCAGTAGCTAATCTACTATCTAAGAAAAGGAATATACTGCAGATCACTAAGCGTGGTAATTTGCCACCAGCTTCAACCATCGCATTAATATTTATGTTTCTTATTGAATTTTTTTTTATTATAAGATTTTTACTAATTTTGATTAATCGTCTTGTCTTTGCCTTGTGCAGTGCCCCAGTGCGAAATGCTCCAGCTTTGTGTATTGTCTTGCATTTGTTGGTTAAGGTATAATTTCGTTCTAACACTTTGTATGGTCTTTGTCTGAATTAAATGTTTTTATCATATGTCTTTATACTTTTAATAACCACGCGACCCTGTGCCACGACCACGAGGAGCACGATTAGAGAGAGAGAGAAATAATTAATTTTTAATTTGTGATTATAATAGACAGACATAATTAACTATTATGTAAATGGGGACGTTGGAATTTTTTTTCCATAAAAGGTTGAAAGTTGGAAAGTCGCGATATATGCCATTGGTACTTTCAATGTATAGAGGGAACCAAATACTTTCCATACGGACTAATATTTCTACGTTTCAAAAAATCTTCGAATAACAAGCAGTTATGAAGCCTGTTCCTTACAGCGAAGAGCTTCTAATCCCAGCACCATCTGAAAATTGCAGTTTACATTCAAAAAACTGTGGCGATAAAAACGACCCAAATTTTGATGTGACAGCTACGGAACCTCATAAAATCAATCAGTCTTAACTCAATGAATTAGTTCGTGATCTAAACTCCTCAAAGAATCAGGTAGAATTGTTGGTGTCTAGAGAAGGAAATTTTCAACGTTTGTCTCCGCAAACTGCAATTTAGTGTATTTTACTCATGTTGTTTATAGATTCTTCTAAACTCAGCTTAAAACCCGTGCTTCTTCGTGTTGGAAATGAGAAATCTTTGTTTGATATGAAAGAGACGTATAACAACGTGAACATATTTCTATCGAAGATACAATACTAACAACATTATTCGAACATATGCGGCGATTTGAAAGTTATAGTAGTTTTGTTAGATCTTTATATACTATACTAAATTTTGTTGTTTTATATATGAGCAGAAAGCACAGAGATCAAGAAGGAATGAGGAAGGAATCGGATACCTAGACGAAAAAACGACTTCTATTAAACTGGGGTTAATGAAAAATTTTGTCAAGGCGAAAAATGTTTAAGTTTTTTGTACTTAAAGAACAAGTTCCCTAGCATGAGTGAGGCTAAAACGAAAGAGGGTATTTTGTAGATTCGCATCTGAAGGATCATTATTTGGAAGAAATATTGAAAGGTTGAAACAGCTGCATGGAAGTCGTAGCCGAATTTTTTGGCAGAAAAAAGCTGGTAACTGTAGAGAACTCCTTCAAAATTATAAAATTTTGGGGATGTAATGTTTCTAAAATAAAATTTTTTGGATTAGCGCATGGACTGTTTTCTGAATATCTCGGCGCTCTGGGGATGAACACCGTGAGATATTTCAACACTGAAAAAAACCTAATCAGAGAAAATGGGATAAAAATATGGTTGCAGACTATTGCTGGACATTAAAGAGGGATGTTGCTGAAGCGAAATATGATAGGCTGAGCCATGTAATAGTGTAATTTACATATGTAAAAATAGTAATTTGGAAACGTTGATTCAAATAAGTCTTAAATATACCGCGGGATAGCAAAAGAGAAACAATGTTAATGCAAATGTGATAATGCCACCAAAGTGAACCACTGGACGGCCGTTGCTCTTTTTTGGGGCTCCTCAGCAGTGGGAGAACACACGAATGTACTTCCACAAATGCATTGACAGACCTATAGCCTTATGTTAATAAATTATACAAAATATGATAGCAATGCCATCCCGTAGACAACAAACGTTGACAAGCTGGTTTTTACCAAAGTAATTCAAATAAATTTTGAATATTCCGCGGATTAAAACCACAACGTATAAACATTGAGAAGGAAACAATTCCAATGCAAATGTGAAAATGCCACCAGAGCGAATCATTGGAAGACTGTGTTGCCTTTTTGGGGGTTCTTCAGCAGTGGGTTACAAAAAATGCTATACAAATTTGAAATCAGTGTAAAATATTCTATATCAACCAGCCATTCTAATTAATTTAACACATGTCCGAAGTTATTCACACAATTATGCATTTTTCTAAATTACTTTGACTAAGTCTTCTTTCTGTATGTTTTTTTATTACGTCAAAACTGGGTATCTTGTTCAGAACCGCATCAGATTTCTGGTTTAGGTTTTCTCTTTAAAATAACGATGGTTTTGCACAAGATTTTGAAATTTGTTTTCTTTTCTTTTTGCATCAGAACCAGATTTTGTTTTGTTTTTAAATGCACACTAAGTACAAGTTCAACTTTAAACTGTCATTGCAGGATAAAAACTATTTTGGATTTTCGGTTAAGCGCAGAAAATAATTGCATATTTATTTGAAGCTTAAAATTAAAAAGTATAAGGTAATTACAAAAATTTCCAAAAAATTTTTTGATGCGCCGCTTAAAATTACATAAGGAAGATTTTTAATGAACTTCATTAATCATTAATTTAATACCATTTTATCAATGTTTAATAAAGAAGCTTTATCTATGGTTTTGTTTATAAAACTGCGATAATAAAAATTCGAAATAAGATTAATGATTCAATTTAAGCATGAATTAATTATTGAAAGCTTCGGCTTTTTTCGTTAAAAAGAAAATGTTTTTCCGCCGTTTTTTTAAAAGCTTCTGTTGGATTATATAAAAAAGCTTACATTTTTGGCTATTATTAATGTTGTGATAGAATTGAAATTTGTAACATTACAAATTATACGTTGGGATTTTTATTCTGTCTCTTACTCTTAATTAGTTTTCTGACGCGCGCGTTTTGCTACAGTCGCAAATAAAATAAATCCAAGACATTATCGGGTATTGGGTTTTATTACCAAGTAGTATTTATTAAAGAACGTATCATTGAACTTCTACTAAAGAGTATTAAAGGACTTTAACAAAACTTTTAATAATTATTTGATGTTACTGTTGTCTAGGACATACATTTTTGAAAATAAACGAGTGCCTACGTATAGCCTGGACATTTTTTATTTAAAAGATTAGTAGTACTTTTCAATACGTCACCGTCAAAGGGATAGATGAAACCGACTGAATTTCTAAAATTTTATTTTTAACTTTTACCCTGATTTTAAAAGTTTCGGGCTGAAAACTTACAAAAAAGTTATGAAGTTTGTAAAAGAGCCACTTTCGGAATTTACAATAAACAGTGTAGGTACTACTCATTTTTTAGAATTACATTATTACAGATACAGTGTGTCTATTATATAACGAATATATAACATTAAAAACATTAACAAAAAAATAATAGTAAAAGTACTAATTATTGCACATTAGACAATTTTTATTAAACATTTTTTCATATTAGCCACTTTGAAGTGATATGTGCACGTTTGTATTGATTTCTTAGCTTGCTATAATTTTATTATCTGAATAAGATTCTGCAAAAATAATTCGAATAATTTACATACGTACAAAATTATATAAAAAAATACACCTATATTTTGAGAGAACCGAGAGAATATAAAAAGCCAGTTCTATACCAAATTTTAAGTTACTAGGACTTTTGGATCGCGGGTACAACGTTACACACACAGACACCCAAAATGTTGTCGTCAAAAATAAATTTTTCTGATTCAGGAGACCTTGAAACGTAAGATTCTGCAAAAAAATTTTTACAAAACATTGCAATCGCTATACATTCCTCATAGGAAAGTAAAAACAAATTTACAATAGTAACGTAACATTCATTAAAAGGATTATTATGTTAAATATCCATTCAAATACCAATGTAATAACATTTTATACTGCATTCATTAAAGGATCGACCGTTCACTGTCGAACAGGAAACTTAGCTCGATACTAACACACGAGTATACCAGTGTTTTACCTTAAAGAAAACCACCGTAAGAGACAAAATGGTTAAATTGAATATCAATTACAGAGGTGTAAAGGACGTACTTTGTATAAAATATAAAATAGTATATTGTTATCCATTATGTCATTTTGTAACAGTAGTAGAAGTTTGTTTAACAAAAAAATCTTGTTTTTAATGTGAGGAAACTGTTATTCAAGATTTTTAATAACAAAGGCTGATAACAAATACATGAAAACACCAACAAAATATCAATAAAGAAAGGATTCAGACAAGGTGACATGGTGTCACCAAAACTGTTCAAGCTGTCCTTGGAAGGAATTTTCAAAAAACTAGAATAGAACATTTGCGGATGACAAAGAACATCTACTTACTGACCTAGAAACTGAAATCACAGAACAGGAGATTGGGATTAGCGGTTTACAAAAACAAGGAGAATTTTGCAACAAATAAAATTTGACGAATGTGTACTACTAGTCTTTACGTATGGCGCCCAAATATGGGCACTCACAAAATAAACGATATACAAACGAAAGAGTCACTCAACTAAAATTATGGGATGGGAAGGGAAATACCGATCACTTAGTGACTGGGTTAAAATGGATATCAACGGCTCAAAATAGAAAGAAATGGAAAAAAAGGAGAGAAGCTTATGCTCAACATTAGGCGCTCTGAAGGCCTCAGAAGAAGAAGATTGGTAACTATATACGGTCTTAATTGACAACATACTACGTACAGACTACAACAATATTTGTCTGAATTTTGGTTTAATATATTTTTGTACTATAATCACTACTGGATAATTAGAATAACAAAAAAATGATTGCGGATTCCACACTGCTTGAAATAATTTAACAAATATGTTAAACTAAAAAACTAAAAGGTATACAATAACGCAGGATTGTGGAAAAAAATTAACACAATGGTTTTGAAAAAGTTTTAAATTTTGTTCAAGAATCTGATTTTTTGCATGGCAAAATTACATTTTTTATCATATAAAAAAAGCTGGTGTGGTCATCACACGACTTTCCTATAAGGAATGATGAAGGAATATTTACATATTTTTTTAAAGTTATGCTGTCATAAAACCATTTTGAAGTGATATTGACACGTTTGTATTGATTTTCTAGCATATTTGTGCGTCTCGATATTACTTACCCCTTTAGTAAATCAGTTAAAAAAAATCGTCGCAGGCAGGATTCGAAACTATATTATATTTGTGAATTCATTTTAAATTACAAACTAAATATCTGATAACCTGTTAATGTTAAAATTTTCTTATTTAAATAAATTGTTAGGAAGAATTATCTCTATTAGAAACTGTAAAAATAATTCAAATAATTTACATACGTACAAAATTATATAAGAAAAACTGTTCAAAATGGCAGATACACCTACTTCCGGTTTCTTTATCAGATCCATCTTTTGATAGAACCGAGAAAATATAAAAAACCAGCTATATACCAAATTTCAAGTTACTAGGACTTTTGGTTCGAGAGTTACACACACACGCACGCACGCACTCACGCTCACACACACACAAATTCTTCAAAAAAAATTATTTGAAAAAAAATTGCGATCGCTATACTTTCCTTATAGGAAAGTAAAAACTGGAGGAACAAATATTAAATATCCTACAATAAAATTCAAATCGATCCGATGATTTGTTATCGAGTTAGAAGAGCAGCAAATTTTAAAATTTTGTTTTGAGAAAAACGCGTTTCAAGATAAAGGTATTGATTTCATTATTATAAATTGGTAAATATTATACCTAGAGATAACCTATTTCAGGACCATACAATTTTTTCTGCTGGATTGTTAAAGGTAACTGGCCTTCTTTAGAGACAGCCTGAGGACGATGCTCTAATATGCGTAGTTTGTTTGATTTTTCTAAGCGGTATCTGTTGTAAGTCTAATTATCACTCCCAATACACTTAACATTTTCAGAGCTTTTTGAAGTTTTAGATTAAACTAGCACACCCTAAAATAGCTCTTTGCGTCCTCAGTCGAATTCAAGTGATATGACATTGCTTCTTTTTAATTAGCCAACGTACCTTTCTAACCGATAAGCTGCAACTTTTTAGAAGACTTTAGTTCAAAAACTATTAGAGATCCGCATCCACAATTTTAGTAGTTATTTTTGAAGGTATAGGCTATGGAAAAATGCAAAAAAAATTTATTTTACCATAATTTTGAAGTGCAGCATTTGGCCAACGGTGTAAAATCGTTGTAAAATTAGCAGAGTATTAATTTGTGCCCACATAATATTTTTGGCGGTGCCTTTTGTTGTATATTGTATTAACAAGCAAATATACAATTCTGGACAATGTAAAACATTTTTTTAATTCTTGACGAGTTGGCTTGGTAAACAGTACTTTTTTTATTGTACTTTCTCGTATTGCCACTTCTTTTTTTCTCTACGCTGATTTTTGGGGTGTCTATTTTTTATCTATCATTTTTCAATAGATGCAACAATTTGTATTTTTGACTTAAGTATCAAATTTTAAAAAAATGAGCAGATAATAGCGTAAGAACGGAATTTATGCTGAAAACAATGAATAAATCCTTCCTCCTTATAACCGTTGTTACCAACGCTTCGATCACTTATGTAACGGAAAAAAGTTTAATAATGAACTAGTTAACCAAGCCAAGTTGAGAAGTTGAAGAATCGAATTTTATAGTTTCTTCATTTGGTTTTCCTTTTTGGTCAAATGTATTTCTCTAAACTGTTTCACAATCTATTAAACAGTGCTGTGTGAGCTTATCGACCATTGACAGAGCGATAAAAACATTTCGCTATTCTGTAAACTGTGTTTCCTTTGTGCCACAAAGGCGTAACACACCAGATACTATCCAAAGTAAGTTTAACTATGATGTTCAATACAACATAGAGGAAAAATATTTTTTATTGACGAATTTGGGATTCAAGTGTATTGGAGAAGATCTTATGGAAGATCACAGAAAAATAGTCGAGCCAACAAGTGAAGGCCCAATTAAGAGATGGTAGTTATTTGATTTCCGCCGTAATGTGTATTAATTCTTTATATTTGATCGACTACTGAGATCGTATACTACGTGTATATTTTGTCATGTACAACTTCGGATTTTATAGAGCGAATGAAATTTTAAAACTGATAAGAGCTCATAGAGATGTACGAGTAGTTCCGCCCCCGTGCACTCCTTTATTAGATGAAGAACTATCATAAAGGGAAGTCTGACTATGGATAAAGAAGTATGCTCAAAATCATTATGTTTCTGAAACTATAACACAGGAATATTTACAAAACTATGTTCGACATATGGAAAAAAATTTGGTAGATTGCCTTAACAGAAATGAAATTTTGAACTAATTACATATACATATAGTACTATGTATACGTAAAGCAATTTTTTTACAAGTATTGCGTTACATAATTTAGTCTAGTTAGTAAATGATTGTTATACTCTTCTGTTTCTGATAAAATTGTGCCTTGTTTGTTTTTTTTTTAAATTTAAAGCTTAAAAAAGGCAAATAATGAATTCCATTTAATGTCAAAGCCAATTAGGTGGGAAATTCGACAAAAGAGGAAAACCAAAAGAAAAGTTGTATAACCGGTAGTGAACACGGTGCCTTGTGTGCTTTTTTCTTATTGAGGGTATATCTGAAATACGACTACAAACTTAAAGAATACTTTCCTTGTGGCGTTAAATGAATATTTTTCCTTTAAAGATTTGGTCTAAAGTAGCCCAGTTTTGAGATATTTGCAATTCAAGTTTCCAGGCCAATTCTTACTATCTAAACAGATGGAAATTGTTTGTTGATTGTAACTATGCCGTAAATGATTGCTGTAAATGCTGTAAAATCCGTGAAACGTATTGATGTATCTTGTTGTAAAACAAGTGTTTTATTTAAATTTTATGTTTGAACAGATGTAAAAATTATTATTGGGTTGCCTAGCAATCAGTAAAAATATAAAAAAAAGTTCGACATATTGCAAAAATAAATAAATCCTTGTAATTACAAAGTGAATTTATTGGCTTAATACGTAGGATAAAAATAGTGATATCGACAACATATAACCATAAATGTATTGTGTGAATTATTGTTTTCTTTAATTCTCATCTAAAAAATCAATTCTTAATAAAATAATTGAAGCAGATAGTAATGTTTATTTCTTAGCATTATTACATACAACAAAATGTACTTTGTGTACACGATCACGTTTATCTTTGGTTGTAACCAAAACAAGACTTCATATAAATAAATGCCAAATTCAGCTTTCTTAGAACTGAGTTCCACAATTTGATTGATTTCTGTCTAGATTTTTTAACGGATTTCTTTAGTTGATGCTAAGTGCACAATAGTAACCTCATGTAACCACAGTAATTTAACTACGCGTTATTCGATAACATTATCTTGTATTTATTTTTATTCATGGTGTCAACAACCTTAGGACAGATCTGTAATTTACGATTTATTTTGCTAAAAATTTTGATTTTTTTAAATCTTTTAATGAACGTTTATTTTGACATGTTTTATTTGTATTTATGCTCTAATTTTACCTAAAATAACAATGCGTTAATTAGATATATTGTATACTAGAACGATCATGTTTTGTAATGAATGTGGCAAGCAACGATTTCGTTAACATAGACTGGAAATTTGGTATAAACTTCGAGATAGTAGTGTTGGAGTTTTGTCTTTGGAAGAAGGAAAAATTTAATAAATTTTACGTGTCAATTGAATATGAGTTTGTTGACATGCTTACGAAGAACTTGCCTTAATTTTTTCTGTTATCTAATGAATGAATGTGGAAATGTATGGTTACTTTGCTAATTTTTTCCTGATTGTCAAATGTTCTTTCTTCTATAGAAAAATGTTTTACACTGTGATAGACTTAAATATTTTAGGAGTTAATTATTTAAAATATGCTGTTGATACAATTAACTGTAAAAATTTTGTTACACTAACGTATTTTCTTTAATTTAATTTTCAAATAAATTACCCACATAGAAGGAGCGGCCGTGAAGGGCCGAAATTTGGTATGTAAAACTGTTATATATAGACAAATAAATGATTACAATTTAGAAGAAGCTACTCAACGTTTTATTTAAAAAAATGTCAATGGGTAACATCACCACGTGCTTGTATGCAAGATGTTACCCTTCTAGGCATGCTGGAAATAAGGTGATTTATTGCGTCCTGGGGTATCTGATTTCAGGCTGTATGAAGCCGTTGTCGCAATTTTTATATGGTATTTCGAGGGTGAGCTAGATGACGCAGTCTTCTGTCCATCATGTCCCAGACATGTTCTATTTGCGATAAATCTGGCGATCGAGTAGGCCACGGTAGCAAATTTACGTCATTCTCTTCAAAAAGTCTCTGTGGCATTACTGCCACATGCGGTCGCGCATTATCTTGTTGGAAGAGAGCTTCTGAACGTTCTTGAAGAAGAGGTAGAAGAACTGGTTCTAGGACGTTTCGAGCATTTAACGTGCCTTGAATAAATGTTAAAGGAGAGCGGCCTCCCCAATAAATGCCACCCTAAACCAATACACCAGGTGTTAAGCCAGTCTTCGTTGTACAAACTGTAAATCGTAGCGTTGTCCCCTAGGTCTCGGCACACGTGTACGCCCGTCTGAGTGCTATAAACAGAACCTAGACCCATCAGAAAAAATAATGTTGTTCCATTGATGTAGCCAATGTTGTCTGACTTGTCACCATTGAAGTCTGACTGCTTGGTGGTGAGGTGTTAGAGGAATACGAGAGTTTGGTCGATATGATCGTAATCCAAAAGAGTGGATTCGACGATAAACAGTACACATAGAGACTCTGCGACCAACTGCTCGTATCCAGTTTATTCCAACTGAACGCGATGGTTCCCAAGGGTCTTGAACGGCACTTCTTAACAAATAATCTTCTCGTTTATGCGCGACTCTGTTACTACTGCCATCCTCGGCATGTTCTTAATATTGTTGAATGAGTACGTCCTATTCTTCTGGCGATGTCACGATATCCCAACCTAGCTTCCTGCATACCAATAATTCGCCCTCTCAAAAGACGTTAATTGCTGAAAATTACCTCGTCTGCGAACTCGTGGCATTCTGACACTTACAAACAATGACAATTGATAACTAGATCTAAAAAAATCTGAAAAACTGCAACGATAACGGTTGAGCAATAAAAGTAAAAGAAGCGTGGAGATGTTGATAACACCATGTATATTTTTTTAATACATTAATATTTTCATTCCAAATTTTAATCATTTATTTGTCCATATATAACAGTTGCACCTACAAAATTTCAGCCCTCCACGTCTACTACTTCTAAGTGGTGCATTTTATTTGAAACCCAGTGTACTTTGAAAAACAGGTTAGGTTGAAATTGACTTTGACTGCTTTCGGTCTTTGTCATAGTGGAAATTTATCTAAGAAAACAATCTACATTTTTATTCATAGAAGACACGCTTTTAGCTTGTTTTTCTATCTGGTCAGTCAATTAATTTAAAAACTAATTACGTTTATGGGAACTTTCTTGTTCAATTTTAACGTCGTGTAAAAAAATTCAATTTCTACTGCGAAATTTATTTTATTAAATTTTCTATTTCATATCCCCTTTTTATCGATATTTAAGTTAAATATATGTAGTTGATATTTTTAACAAGTTTTTAAAACAAACGCGTAAAAATTAAATGAAAATTTATTATACTGCAATAAACGGATATAAAGGTAAGCAATATAAATTTAAGATCTTACGGAAGGCGTAAGTGTGAAATATGTCATCGATAACCGATTTAAAACTAATCTGTTTCAATTCTTTATGTCTTTTCATTTTTTTTTATTACAAACTATATATAATCTACAAAATGTACTCACTGTTGAAAACACGTCAACACCAACGCAAACACAAAGAACTTCTAACGCCTGTTAATGTTTACTGTTACACCGGTAAGAGGTTTCTTGATGGCTACGTGCTTCACCTAGCATACTAAGATTACGTGATTTGTTGGTAATGATAATGACCTTAGAAATGTCATTGCCAGATGAAGTCAATTTTAATTACTATTATTATTGTTGCAGTGTTCTCCAAGGGTCAATGCGAAACCAACCGTTACAGATTTTTAGCTAAGAATGGTGGATACGTATGGGTTCTGACTCAAGCCACTTTAATCTATGACAAAATGCAGAAACCTCAAAGCGTCGTTTGTGTTAATTACGTCATAAGGTAAGTTGCTTTAATTATTATTGCAAAACCGGTTACATTTAAACACGTTTGCAACGATATATAAACGGTGCATCGTTAATGAAAGATTTTTCGGCTTAGATAAACTAAGCTAATTTTGTTTCCATTAGGTAAGTACGACTTTTAATAGCATTTATTTTACATTAATATTGTGATGAAACACGAATGTCAGTCAGTGCGTGCAACTAATTTAAATATCTTCACTTAAAACACGTTTTATAGTTAGCTGACTTATTTTTTTTATAATTGTCTAGATTAAAAGTTCTTATGCTGAAGCAAAATTTTTTGTAGATTTTTTTTCAGTATTTCATGAATTAAAAAATGAAAAATTATTTATCTCGCTTTCTACTTATACTATAAAATAATTTTAATTTCGTACGGAAAGCATTCATAATCAAATCATGAGGCGTAAAGATTTTTGCCTTGTAATAATGTTTAAAACATAATTAAATCAACTGGAAATCAAAAAATTTCAGAGAATTCTGCTTCAGTTACAAAAATAATAAAGTATCATTTTTAAAAAGCTTAACTATATCGATCATGATTATGATACAAAAGATCACTGTGTTCTATATTCAATTTTTTCATTAATTCAATAACCGCTAGGAGCTTTTTTCCACTTTGTATACGACTAATAATTTTATTTATAGTTGACGTAAAACGACTTATGCTAACACGTATTTGCATTTGTTGACGAATTATGCAATATATAAATATTAAGTAATATTCTGGGAAGTGTTCATGAACGTAATTCTGGAGTTTTTGTAACGTTTTTTTGAGCACTAGTAGTTACACTTGTTGAATAGGGCTTTTTTCAAAAGTTTCGCAATCATTAAAAAAACGTATTATTTTAAAATAAATTTTAATTAATGCAGGTGTTTTTATATACATCTTAGTTAAGGCGATTTGGTAATATCAAATGATTGTCCTTCCTTGACATGTTTTCTACCTGGGATTCGCTTCTCAAAAATCCATTTTTTGTACTAGTTACATAAATAGTTATTTCCGCCACTACTATTAATAGATGTTGAATGCATGAGTCATCGTCAAAATAAAAAATTCCGACCACAAAAGTTTCATGGGGCCAACCATAGCCTATTTTAATTTACTAAATACATTTGGCAACGTGGTATAAGTAGCTGCAATAGCCAGTTCCTACAATTACTTGTATACAATTTCTATGAAATTGACAAAAATATTTAAACATTGATCATTTTTATCTTGTTCATGTTACGGGTATATAGTAGTTTCTACATTTTATAATTATTATTGAATATAAGATTTGTGAATAATTTAAAAAAAAATAAGTAACTTTTATCCAAATAAGAAATTACAACTTTGAACAATTAAACCATATGAAAGAATATTGTAATTACATTTTTACTAGATAAAGTCAAATTATCAAAACGTATTGAAATTCGATTTTGACATAACTGAAAATTACTGTTACGAGTTTTAAAACTAAATTTATTTGCACGATGTACTTTAGATCATTGCTAACGTCAATATTCGTTTGTTAGTGTAGTTACGTAATAGGCGAAAAAAGCTCTAGTGTGGCAAAATTAAAACTAGAAATCCATATAAAACTGAGTGTTCAAAATAATTTATTATATTAGAACGAATATGCGACAGGTGGAAAAGTCATTTAAAAAATCTTGAAATTCAGTTAAAATTGAGAAAAAACGATGTTAAAGTTAAAGTCAAGTTTCGCAGATTTAGTAATAAATTTGGTACCAACATTGTATTTCTGGTTATTTAAATTTTTTTTTTAAAGAATGTAATTTTACAAAGGCAAAACAAAATAAATTACCAAATTTACAAAATTTCTATTTAAATTTGATAATAAATAGATTAAATCAATGAATACACATGCTGATAAAGGTTATAAAAGATATATTAATAACGAAATGAGTAAAAAGGTTTATGAATTTGGGTAGGAGGCGTGTCTAGCTGAGGATGGTTCTTTTTTTATTGAAGTTTAATCTTACTTGTTTATTGACATAATAAAAACCCACCTGGAATCTTGTATATTGTAGACAATACTGGTATCATTTCTGGCCGAATGCCTTCGTTTTTAATTGTACAGTGCACGCCGCTTAATAGAATCACGTTGGACTTGATAACAATAACCGAATAACAATATGCGTAATTCAGAAAAAAAATGTTTATTTGTTAGAAAGCAGTAACAACATACAGCGTGTATATATTTAGCATGTTGTTAATTTAAAAGGTGAAATCAAAGCATCAATACAAGCAAAAAATTTCAAAATAAAAACGTTTAAAAAATCAAAATTTTGAGCCAATTGAGCATTAAATACATTGTTGGCACTGTTTATAAAAACAAATCAAAAATAACGTTCTGATGCTCAATTCACTGTTCTAAGAACTAACTACACAAATCTTCTCAGAAATTTGCTGATACTAAAAATAAATACAAATAACGTTATCACATAAGACGTAGTGTTACGGTAAGAATTATGGGTAACTAAATTTAAATGCAGCGATGGCCGCAGTAGCTCGGTTCTTGTAGGCAAAATGGGGTGGGTTAGAAATTGTGAGGGGAATATTTAAATCAAAGATGTCGTGGTAGATAAAATTAGTCAAATAGTGATTAGAAATTGTTAGAAATGAGCGCCACACAATTTGTTTAGTTACGGTCCTGTTAAGTAAATTGTAAAAGTTTAACAGGGCTCTAGTAGTAGCGAAGGGTTGCTGAAAGAGAAAAAATACGGGGAAGGTTAAGCAATAAATAGCAATCAGTAAATTTGATGTAAATATAATGCATTTAGAATAAATAGCAATTTACAAAATAATCAATAAAATATTCAATTTTGAATTATGCAAACAAAATATGCGTGAAGTTGAGTAAAACAATCGATAATGGATTTCAAATATTACCAAAATACAGGATCTAAATTACCTTGTGTTAAAACAAAAGTAGTAACACTAATTTAATTACGTTAGGTTCGTAAAACAACAAAAAAATTTGTGGCAGCGATCGTTATTCGACAAGACAGTAATTTCAAATTTGAAATACAAAAAAAAATCTTACCTTATTACTTCGCTGATGGAACTCCGTGCACGGTATTTCCAGTCGAAGTTTCCTTAAATAAAATATTTAAAACAATTGGCCGTCGGCAGATAACAGCCGAGAATTAGAGTTAGGTTCAAGTTTACTATCTCGTAGATCAGAGAAGGCGTGACCAAATTTATGTAGGTTAATAGGCCAGTTACAATTACGTTATAAGCCAAAAAAAAATTCAAGATTAATCAGATAACAACTTCTTATAGAAACAAAGAGAAATTAAATTAAGTAAATTAAGCCAAAGTTTAAATAACAAAAGTGAATTTTAAATAGCAAAAAAGAAAAAAATTGTAAAATTTTAAAGTATAAGGAAAAGTTCTTGAATTTCTAAAGTTGATTAAGCAAGTAGGATTTTGATTAAAAGTTCAATGTAGAAAATCAAATCTTTGAGATTTGCACAAATATGAATTAATTCACAATAAAACGAAGGTTAACGGTTGGTTTTTTTCACTTAGCGTCAGTTGGTGCAATCGAAGTTGACTTCTCAGCGTAGCGTTAGTAGGGTTTACAGATGAACGGAGTATTTTGGTAGTTGAAGGAACTTTCACACGTGGAGTAAACAATCCGTTGGAGAAAACGTTCATATGAATTAGAACAATTTCGTCGGAAGAAAAACCGCTATAAAGAGGAAGGGAGAGAAGCGAAGTTAGATTAACTAAATAAAACAAAAACTAAGTACTTTACCTGGGTATAATAATCCAGCGTTAAGAAAACTAAGTACACTTTTAAAATTTAAAGTAACTTATAGCCGTAAATATACGATTTTTAGTAATTTTAGGAAAGAAACAGGTTCCGTAGATATACTAAAAGTTAGGAAGGTTTCAACGTAATATCCGGTAAAATCACCGTGTTTAAGTAAACGTTAGTACTTCCAAGGTACAGTAAATTTTTGTCAGGAACTGATTAAAGAAGGAAACGAAGTACCTAAGGTTATAATGACCTCACAAGAAAACAAAATAAATTCGTCAGCAAACTCGTGAGAAAGCAGAATTTAGTCACGTATTAAGCGAAAATAATACGCTCTTAATTACTCATAAATTACAAATTATCGACTTTAAAATGTAACATAATAAAGCGTGAGATTAATAACAACAGCAAATTCCCACACGTCTAACTTAAATAAATGAATCAGACAGTGCCGGATTTAGGAAAAATTGCTCAGGGCGTAACAGTAGTTAATTTAAGTTGTTATACTAAGAACCCATATGCTTTTCAAGCTCATTCTCGAAGATAACGTATTTACAGACGTTTTAATAACGTTTCCTAGATTAATCAAAATACTTAAATAAATAAATAAGACTGCAAAAATAAGCTAAATAAGCAAAACAACTATTTTAGGGTACAATCATAAAATTTTTCACTCTAAACAAACGTATTTTAAAAATTCAGCTAAAAAATGCATACAAAATAAGTTAATGTATAGAAAGAATCCTGAGAAGAAAATTGATAACATAAACCGAAATTATGGTTACTATACGCGGCGTTTTTTCTATGTAGTAGCATACAGCCGGCCTGTTACTTAGGTAAAGTATCCGATTGAAACCATTATTCGTGGTGCCAATAAGCGGCGAGCGCTGTAATAGTAATTTATACCGAATTTAAATTATTGATTTGGTAGAAAGTCCCGAATCTTTGAAGCGTCGCCCTGTGTTTATTGCTGAAGATACATCTAAAACGCTAATAAGCTGTATATTTATATTTTATGTGCCTTTTGAGTAGTATAAAAAATTTTAAAAAAATTAAATTAGTGCAACGGTGGCTTCCGGCTTAAAAAGAAAATTAAACAAAGTAAATGAAACAACCACTCAACTGATTATAATTTTATAGAAACATTTGCAGGATTTTATTCATTCTATACATTTTGTTCATAAACAGAAATTAAAGTGTTAAACACTTTATTTATTTAAACCGATAGTCTTCTTAACACTTCTTCCGACTCGACTCGAAACGAATTTCAACTTCCTCTAAATACATTTTATGTTTTTTCGTTATCGGAATCTATAACATTCTATTCTTTTCGATCAGCGTTTCGAAGTTTCCAAATACTTCGGAAACGTTTCATTACTATATACAGGGTGGGCCAATAGTGTGTCATACTAAAATATCTTTTTTAGTATACAAAATATTTACAAAAGTTGTAGGATCCTCAAAGTTTTACATTTTACAATTGTTTTCAACTATATAGGATATTCCATAATATCAGGACACACAACACAAACCCACATTTTTTAAATGGAACCTCCTGTAAATTAATACGTTTTTGGAACATTTTTGAGATGTACTTTACAAAGATATATGTTTATAGGCACTTGAAGTTAGTGTTTAGATATTTATAAGCAGTTTTAAAATGTTTCTTCTAAATCTACAGGGTGTATCTGATTAACGGGTTGTTATTTGACCAGGTAAAATCAGAGCATAAATACAAGAAAAAAATGTCAAAATTAAAGTTCCATTAAAACATTTTAAAAAAATCAAAATTTTTAGCAAAACAAATCGCAACTTTACGGACCTGTTGCATTAATTAAGTCTCCTAAAGTTGTTGACACCACGGATATAGATCAAGTGTTCTAAGAAGTACAAATGTTTTTCTCAACGATATGCTGACAATAAAAATAAAAGTAAATACAAAATAATGTTATCGGATAAATACTTTAGTTAAATCAAGTTGCTATTCTGCACATTCTTTTGAAATACACTAGATGATACCTAAAAGATAAAGTATTCACAGATGTTTAAATATAGGTAATCTTACCTAATTTAATTATAATTCAATTAATGAAAAACACTGCAAAAGTAAAATAAATATACAAAACAACTATTCTTGTAATTTTCGACTATTAAACGGTCTAATTAAACTATTTCTTAAAATACCCGCACAAACATTAATAGAAAACTGCCACTGAAAGTTACTTTATTGAATTTCATGAGGGTTTTTGTCATTCCAAACATGCGTGTTATGAAAATTCAGCAAACCATTTCATTCACTCATCTGAAAATAATATTTTGGCACTAAAGAATTTTTATTCTTCTTCTGATGCTAATGCAAGGGGAGGTCTTTCTCGATTTTTTTAAAGGTATCTTATTTTATTGACAAAAGTAACTTTTCCATTGCTATTAATATTAGATTATTTGTTGAAAATAATTTTAAAATCTAAAACTTTCTATAACTTTTGTAAATATGTTTTTATATTTTGTTTAATAAGGAAAATATTTTACTTTCTAACACTTTTGGGCCATCCTGTATGTATACATACAAAATTTCTTTTTTATAAATAAGTTTGCATTCACTTTCTTCTTAAAACAATTTTTGAATGAGTATTTTTTCAGGTTGAATAATCTGTTAGAAATAACTATAATTACATCCCAATAAACGGTTGTATTTTCCAAATTTTCTTTCTAAGCAATCAGTTTGGATTTTTTTTATTAATGTGAATTTAATGAGGCGTTTTTAATTTTTAATGAAAAGTGTTTTTTTACTCAGAGTAATATTTGAGTTTAATAGATTTTCCTACTTATGATAACATAATTTTTTTTAAACTGAAATTTCTGATATTAGACATCATGCATTTTTTAATAATATTATAATTAATAATGTTTACCAATTATGTAGAATTAGTAGTGTTTTTATATTGGTCAATTTATTTCAAGGCAGAAATCGTACAATGATGAAATATGTTATCCGTTAACGTTGTTTTGAAATAAAATTGTAAGAAAAACTATTTTGAAAACTTAAAAAATAATAGTATGGATTTCTTCTTCTCTTTTAGAAGCCTCAGAAGATGCATTAACCACTAAACTTTTTTTCGTCTAAAATCTTCGTTTATATATACAAAAAAAGTTATGCGACAGGTGGAAGTCATTTAAAAAATCTTGAAATTCAGTTAAAATTGAGAAAAAACGATGTTAAAGTTAATATCAAGTTTCACAGTTTTAGTAATAAATCTGGTACCAACATTGTATTTCTGGTTATTTTAATTTTTTTTAAGAATGTAATTTTACAAAAGGCAACACAAAAAATAATGTACGTTACTCTTGTCGAAAGTTTCATAGAATAACTTACTGACATGCAAAGCCCAGCCGTTGCATTAACGTTCGTTATGTTATCCTATTGGAGATCCTGAATTTTTTTTTTTAAATATTATAATTAATAATGTTACCAATTATGTAGAATTAGTAGTGTTTTTATATTGGTCAATTTATTTCAAGGCAGAAATCGTACAATGATGAAATATATTATCCGTTAACGTTGTTTTGAAATAAAATTGTTGACATAAGAAAAACTATTTTGAAAACTTAAAAAAAACAGTATCTGGATTTCTTCTTCTCCTTTAGAAGTCTCAGAAGATATGTTAACCACTAAACTTTCTTTCGTCTAAAATCTTTGTTTATATGATACAAAAAACGTTATCCACTCTACATTTGCTCTATTAAGTGCACGTCATATGATTCTAATTTTTTTTTTCGGTTTTGGTACTCTAACAAGTACTTTCCACAATCTTTAAGAAATTTTGTCATTATGTAACATAGCAACATTCCTATTATAATTTCCTATAGGCAACAAAAGCTTTTTAATTATAATGTATTCATAAAATAGTATTTTATGTAGAGTAGGCGTCATTGGATGCCATGAGATAGCTGTATATATAGTTTTGCTGTGTCTGATCAGAAAAGTTTGAATTTTTTTGTCTATTTTGTGACCGCTTGATATAGTTTCCAAAATTACTTGAGGCTAGAATCTATTCTTATAATTGTTGCTGAGACCTCATGGTCTGTAAAAAATCTCCTGCTTGTATTTCCATCATTGCTGTTTCCAAAACCAGCTTTAGGAGCATCCACAATTAGACCTAATTTGCTTCAAGAGTGCTCCTATATCTCCTTTTTTTTGCTGTACTATTTGCTTCTTATCAGCAGCCTTTAATTGCCATTTCTTTACTGGCAATTTACAGGTAAGATGAAGGACTGCTTCAAATAATCTTATTCTAGCGTGCAAAGCCGACAACTCTAATTTAAGAGTGTCTTCATTTATTTAGTTTATCATAGATCAGTTATTCAAGTTATTGGATATAGCAATATAACACGTCATTGTCGATTTAGTATCGGTTGCAGCATTGCACACTTTGGCATCAACCATTGTAAATATAATCACATGTTTTACCGAAAAAGTTTTATTTGTTGTGTGATTTGGGTAGGCTCTAATAAATTATTTTTGATGTAACTGATTTCCTCGTATCTGTTGTTTCTTTCAAAAATCTTATGGGAATCGGGCGGCATTATCGCGATGAGGAAAGCGATGGGTTTTGCCATGTTAACTTTTTTCTTGGCCACAAGATAATTGTAAAGGGACAAACAAAGTTGGCAAAATGTTTGCGTCTACTAAAAATTACGTGCAGGTAAACAGAATGGCGTTCGACGCCATTGTTCTTTTTTGATTACAATTTAACGTTTTACAGAAAAATAGTATCAGGGGGATAGTCTACAATCCCGCATAAATAGTTGATACAAGCTTTTTGGTTTTACGAACCTTGCACGGCCAACTCACAATAGTCGGAGATGGGGAGGTCCACAATAAATACAGAAAAGATGTTTCAGGGCGCCAGAGCTGATCCAAAGCAACACTTCTGTTTCGCTCACAACAGAACGGTTCAAAACTTGTAACACACTAGAAGGTTCGTAATCCCGCTATTCGGCTGTTCGAGTAGCCCAAATTAGTTCGTAGGGAACAATAACCATAAGAGAGAGAATTAACAAATTTAATCACTTTCAGATTATAGTTAACAGATATCACAGTTTAACTTATAGTAACAAAATAGTCGCTATACATCGAATTCGGAGATACTAAAGACTAGAAGAATTAACAATAACCATTAACAACGGTATTAAACTTTGATTTCGTAACAAGTAAATTCATAGAATTATATAAAAGATTCAGTACGTAGATGCCTACAGTATCGGCAACCCACCACACACAATTAAAGTAAATTGAAGTAAATATCCTTCACCTACACACAGTATGCGATACAGTGAATTCAATGATAATAATTACCTTATTGGTAGCTACACATTACGTGCATTTACGAACGTTAATATGAATCAAAAGTTTGTGAGTAATCTTTCGTGACAACGATATACATAAGATTAATTAAAGTAACTCACCCGAAGTTCAGCATCCACTAGCACGAAGAAAAACGTTTTTCCCCTTCAGTGGCCTGTAATAAACATTAAACACGAATCGTGTCACACACCAACTCACAAAAGAGATTAGGCTAAAACAATTAGTATTAATAATTCATTAAATATATATAAAAACCGGTGTATCGACTACTGTACGCAGCGAATCAAAACAGGTGGCTGATAACACGATTAACGTCGGCCTTTGGTATTCAACAGTACTTCTGTGTATCGAATCAGATAAATAATAACGTAGAACAGGTGGCTGATAACCCAGTCGTGTCATCCACGTGTAGTAATATCTTCCCCGGGAAGGATTAGCGAGACCCCGTTTTCGTGGCGTGGAAACCGCCTTCCGAAAGCGCACGTGTACGGTAACGTGATTGCTTAATAAGAATTATTATTCAAATATCCCCTTTATCGAAAACGCACATATGCTCGAAGTGGAGGAAAAATGGCTGTTAAAATGAAGAAAGAATTACGAACGAATTTTAATAAACGACAGCAATAGCTTACCCTGTAACGCTTCAAATATTCTATATAATTAATATAATTACAATTGGATTTCCATTTTTCCGGATGGCATCGGCTACAATAAATATTCAACACGCACAGGCCATTTTATGCAATTCACAGTATGACGATTTTTCGTCAAATGACAACCACGAGAAAACGATCGGTAGAGGGCGTCAAAACCCGAATCTAATTTCAAGTCAATATACACAGTCGTACGTAATACGAATTTCGTACGTAACATAGTTTCGGATTACCTCAGGTGGGGCATCTTGACCTGAATCAACTTTGTCTAATTAGGAAATAATTACTTTGTGTCTAATTCTATGATTTGTATTACGTACGTATTTGCATTGCTTGAATATAGCCATAAGATATATTTTAATTATATTAAACCTTCAGCTCTTTTTTTTAGTGTAACTAAGATCATTAATTAATCTTGTACTTTCAGTCGAGTACATTATTCTGCCTTCAGCTCGTTTTGTAATTGAATATTTGCTATGTTGACTGTATCCGATCGAGTATCCTTAATTTTTAAGCGTAGTCAAGTCAAATGCAAGTCGATGATTTTAAGCATACACTCATCGAAAGTTTGACAGTAACATTACCGATGTAGCATGATTACTAGCTACCTCCGATAAGGAACTTCAGGTTTGGGTTGTCTTATGTTTTTATTTTAAATTAAACGTTTACGTCTCACTTTTCAACAACTACATAGTCGCGACTGCATGTAATTGTTAATGCTTGATGGATTTGCTTTTTAATTTTATTATGTACTAATAATTGCTCGTGCTTCAAAGTTGTTAAAATTTGTCTTATTGCTTTGAAGTTTTTTGCACTACCAGATCATTTTCTCCTAGTTACTACGTTTGTTTTTAAGACGGTATGTTTGATTTTTTAGTTTAGACGTAACTCGTCGGTAAGTTATTTATCGTTTTAGAACGACAAGCAACGTACAGTCGTAAATGCAACCGACAAATTATATGCCAACAAGTACTATCAAACAGTCAAATTATGACAAACGCAAAATTTCACAATGTTTTCTATTTATTAATATTAAAATTAAATATACAATTATTGCAGTTACTAATTTTAATGGGATCGAAACTTTTACAGTTTTTATTGCGTTATTTGCAAATTCTGTATGTGAAGCAGAAGCATATTGCACGGTATCGGTAATGTTGCAGGATGACTCGTCATGTAGAATTTTTTTTGCAAAATTTATATTGTTTTCGACGCAACTTTTGGCTACAGCCGAACGTTTGCAACCTCCATGCCTTTTCAGTCCTAAGACGTTTAAACCTTTATTGCCCAAAAATGTGGTTGAAGTATGTCGAAATGAAAGACCCGTATAACTGGCTGGATCTTGTAATTTTAAATATTTTGCAATCACTTTGGTGCTTGGTGCATTTTCTATTGCCTAAAGTAATTACGGCGAATTTCTAGAAAATGGATCGTTTTATCATGTCTATTTGTAACAGTAAATGTCCTTTGAATATTTGTTTTTGTATTTGGTATTTTTATAATAACTACTGCTCTACGATCTACTATATCTTTAATGGTCATGTTATATATCTCTTCTCTTCTACATGCTCCCGCTACTCGAAGTATCATGGCTACTTAAAAATACATCAATAAATTTTACATTTTAAAAGAACTTAAAATCAATTTTGGTACCTGATGAATAAGAAATTGTTCATCCGGTGCTTCAGTTCAGAAATTGTGAAATTTTTCTTTTGTGAAAACGGAGGTCTTTTACGGACTGTATACGACATTTTTCTTTTTTAGAAAAGCAATTAAAGTAGAGAATTTTGATGTATTAGTGGATTCATGTACAAACCACCGCTCATAGACTTCCTGTAGATTTTAAGTGTTCTTGTCTTTACACAAAATATGCCATCACGACTTTTTCATTAATGCTATTGATGTTTCTTGTATGACACCACTTGTTAATGTTCCATGCTTCTTCTAACTGGACGTTGTTTTCGCTGTCGGAGTTGTCGGAATCTATCATTATACTTCTTTTGCGGCAACGTGACAACGCTTAGACAGCCAACTAGTTAATATACTAATATACACTGTTATTTTGTTATCGATTATAGAAAGTATATAAACATTTTGGTACGGTTTCTCGTTGATCGTTGTTTGCTTTTCTTCTATCTTCGGCCCACTTCATACGTACTCTAGGTGTTTCCGAGCTTAAGATTTTGACATTACAGAAGAGTGGCGCCCAGTTTTTTTCTTTGTACTATAGTTTTTCAACAACGCTCACTTACCGACTTTTTAAGTAACCGTAGTGACGTGGTTGATAACAAAGAACACTACAGAAACCACTGTGGCACAATACTTAAACAAAAATCATTACACCGGGTACAATAACTTTATCACACTCGAACGCGTTTCATCAGCGATCAGAATAATATCGGCGTTCACGCTTCGTAACGCATGATTGATTATAATAATTAGTTTTTGTAGCTGATGATAATAGCATAGTTCTAGAAACGCCTTCAAGTCTTATAAAGTTATTGGGGGTATTGGTGTAGTGATATTTGTTTTAGTTTTGTAACTTTATATGGATCAATATTATTTCAGGAACAAATCGTTCAAAACAGAACCCAACCTAGGATTCTCCATTGGATTTTGATAATACGTTTTACTTTATCTAGGTCTTTTGCGATCAATACTATGTTGATTATAAAGTTTGGTGTTTGTTTTTCGAACTAATTTTAGTGTAGGCTGTATTTTCATCTACCTACCAATCGAATTAATTACCATTAAAGTTGCATAACTTTTTCTTTTATCGTAATTTATAAAAGTAAATATGTTTTAGTTACATTTTAAGAAACAAGCAAGCGATTATTTTAAATTCCATTAACTAAATCCAATTCTTTTTTAGTAACAACTTTAAATTTGTTTTTCGAGTTGAGGAAATTTATGTTTTGATTTATACAATTTTGTTGTGAATCAAATTTTTATTTTTATACTCCGTTAACGTTATTGATCGACCTCAACACTATTAAGAAAATTAGGCCTTGAACTTTACAATTGCTAAAGTTTATAACGATAGTATAAATAGAGGATATGTTTATCTTTTCATTGGGTAAATGGTGCAAAACCGTACAGGAATACGTTTTTAATTTTCATAAGTGCTTCATTAATTTTTTTCTGTTTGGAGTTTATTAAGTGAAAATTTACATTGTTAAAGTATTAAATAGAACAGAAGGTCTTAGTTTTTGTATACGTAATTATATACGCAATCTTATATTTCTTATAGTATTAGAGTTGAAATCTGTCGTGAAGTAATAAATTTATGGTACAATTGAAAAATTTGTTGCCGGCTTTGGGAATTTTCTCAATTTTTTTTTAACCGTGTCAACATCAATTTTATTGAGTATTGATACTAAAATTGTGTAAAAAGATATGTAAATTTTGGGCGGTTATATAACTAAATATTGTTACTGTATAAACTGACGATCGATAAAAAGGGGCAGTGTTAAATTCCAGGTCGAGTTTGTGCAAATTATTGGAAAAGTTAAATTGTAGTTTTTTATAAATTATACAATACTAATATGACAACTTCTTTGTTGTTGGTTTCGTAAATGGAAGTTGATTGCAAAATTTTTACAAAAATTAATTTGTTATGTAAGTTTTAGTTTTTTATGAACTATTTGTGAAAAATGGAATAAATTAATAAAATTAAATACAACAGAAACCATAATTAAGGGTATGAAATATTTAGTTTTGTAAACATTGGCTTCGCATAAAGAATACATTACCTCCAATGTTTATTTCTGTTACTGATAACATTTTTTTATTGCCAACTATTTAATGGCCAGTGAAACTGTAGTAACATTTATTTTAAGAACTATTTTTTTAGCGAACTTAGGACATCTTAATCACATTTTAAGTCATGTATATTTAGTTTATTCTTTTAACATTTTTGGGTTTTACTATATACGAGGTTCGATCAAGAAGTTCTATGTCTTAATTTTTGTAAAATGTTTTTTAATCGTCATCTCACAAATCAACGTTTTTATCATGTTTTCTAAACTTAGTTTTTAGTTTTGCGATTTTGCCTTTGTATCTCCTAGTTCTTCTTCATCTTTGTATACATCTGATGATTGATCAAATTTGGCATGAACTGTATTCCAAGAGTTTGTGTACTACCGTAGTGCAATTTACAGACGTTAGAAATTTTTTAGGCAATTTTTTTGTTGAGAATTAACAACTTCAATTGAATTTTGACGTATGAAATACCAGAGTAACCTTCTTAATTAAAGTAAAGTAAAGGAGTTAATTATTTCAATTGGATATGTATAGCCTTTGAAGTTCTGGAAACTTTTTGATCAAACCGCATAGGAATAATTTTTTACAATCGCATTTATCATTCACCTTTTGTTTCTCAAGGACAAGGACAATGTTGATTGATTGTGTTATGCTTTGGCGATTATAATTTCTGGTAACATGACATTTTTACAACTTTTTAAAAAAATAATTTATTTTAAATCTTATCACTGTATTCGTATCAAATTTGCAATTTTAGAAATTTGTTGATTTTCTCATAAACCTTGAAAACTCAGTAGATTATTAACGTATGCGTTAACATATTGTTAAAATAGTTTTAAATTGTTTTTTTTTGCTTAGAAATGAGACAGGTGTATCATATACGTTATGCAATGTTTTTCGGTCCAAAATTAGGTTGCTATTTTAGTAGTTTTTATATTTTTAGTTTATTTAATCCTCGTGCGAGCAGAACGGTTAAAAATACAAGAATTTTTGATTTTTACATGCTTATATGTACTATATAGTTCTAATCAGTCACTTCTGAAAATGAGTTAAACCTAGAAGACTAACAATTCCATCTACATAAGCTTATTCTGTTACAGTCTTCTACTTGATATAAAAAAAAAATAAATCACATTTGCTGGGGCTTATTATTTCTAATATTTTTTCGGCATAAAAATATGAGCCTTTCTTAAATTTTACAAGAACAAAATCATTCTGCTCTAATATGTCACTGTCTGTCAGAAGAGTGACATTTTCGGTATCATTAAAGTCATCATAAAAATGAAACGTTCTCTCAATTTTTAAGGGGTTTAATAGATAACAAAGATACTGAGTACTCTTTTTGGAAGGCGACGAAGAGAAATGGTGGTTGGGCAAAAAAAGATAGCGAAAAGGCAGAATTATTTCCTGAGCACATAGAAATACCTTACAGCCACACCCTGCCGATCACAATGAAAACCTACCCGTAATAGATAGTCTGGAAGACAGAGGTGTATATCCCATGACTCCGAACGAAATCACTAAGGAGATTCAAAAGAATTTTAATGCTAAAAAGACGCCAGGCTTTGTTTTAATAAATGGCCAACTGCTTAAAGAACTGCCAAAAAGAGGCAGAATGAAACTTACTCACTTATTTAATGCAGTATTGCGCCTACAATACGTACCGTTGCAGTGGAAAGTTGCGGAGGTAATTAAGATAACCAAACCCAACGAAAAAATATTATATCGACCCATCGCATTATTACCAATCATATCAAAACTGTTTTAGAAGCTGCTATTGGAACTCTTCAAACCAATCATTGAGGAAAAGCAACTTATCCCAACTCGCCAATGTAATATTCTTGGACGTGGACTAAATTTTTGGCACCAGGGCCTCGAATATAAGCTAACTAAAAATCTATCTAGGCAGATGAGCCAGATTCTTAAAACTTACATCTCCGGCCGCCATTTTAGAGTTAGATACGGCGAAACCTACTCAGAACTAAATGATATTGCCGCAGGAGTACCACAAGGAAGCGTTCTCAGACCAGTATTTTATTGCTCTACGCCAATGATACCTCTATTTCGCTGACGACACTGCATTACTAGTCACAAGTAATGGAATAGAAGCAGTTACAAACAAACTAGAGGCAGCTGTCAACAACGTCACCAAGTGGACCAAGAAATGGCGAATCAAATTAAATAAGGTCAAGTCAAACACATAAACTTAACAAACAAAAAAATAATAATTAATCACCAGATAATCCCTCATGCTAAACACGGTAAAATACCGGGACATGACACTCGACACAAAGCTCAAGTGAAAGAACATATAAAGAAAAAACGCAAAGAACTTTGCATTCGGTTCAGAAAAATGTGGTGACTGTTTAGAAGACACTCTGAACTGTCTCTGCATAACAAACTACTGGTGTATAAACAAATTCTAAAACTAGTTTGCAACTCTGGGGGTGCACAAAGAAAACTAATATCAAAATTATACAAATTTTCCTAAATAAAGTACTGCGCAGTATTGTCAACGCTCCATGGTACATCAGAAATGACATCCACAAAGACCTAAAAATGCTTATGGGTAAGAATGGAGTTAAGTGAATTATGGGCGAAGTGTTTTTAAATATGTGGAGTGCGCCAATGCAATCCATTAACCGTTAAGACTTAGACTTACCTAGATTTAAGCTTAGATTTAAGTAAGAAATTATTAGAACAAAGTTGCTAGATAGTAGATATACTAGTTGCAATGTATACGCCAAGTGCGTGTTTAGTAAAAAAAATCAGTCATCTGACATTCCATCTGATTCTAAACTAATACATTAGCGTCTGAGCTGCTTGTGCTCACTTTTTTCTTGTTTTTTTTCGCCAGTTTTTTTTGTTGTTTCGCCGAGGAATACTTTTAAAACCCGCTTTTGATTTCTTCCAGACGATTTTTGAAGTTTTGGTGAAAATTCTTGACTGGCCCATCCTTTTTTTTCCTGTCTTTTATTAATCTGCAATCAGCCAAGAGCTATAATCAGATGTGTCTTCTATTATATATAAGTGGCTTTAGATATGCACATCCTGTGATGTGACATTTCTTGTTATTAGATGATTAGATGGTGGCTAGTCTTATTCTTTTTAGGCGGAATATAGAGTCCTTGGTGTTAAGGAGCTCTGTGGCTAAACTATTTATGTGTTTTTCAAGTCTCTGCTTATACACATCAGAAGACTTCTCTATTTCTTCTCTGACTGTAGGGAGTTGCAGATATTCATGCACTTCTGTGTTCCTTATGAACCATGGGGCGTTGGTCAAAGTTTTTAATGCTTTATTTTGGAAGCGCTGTAGTATTTCTATATTTGAGTGACTAGCTGACCCCCAGAGTTGTATACAATATGTCCATACTGGTTTTATAATGCATTTGTATATCAGGAGCTTATTCTCCAAACTAAGAGTCGATTGCCTGCCCAGCAGCCAGTGCATATCCCTGAACTTTTTGTTTGCTTGTTCTCTCTTTGCCTTAATGTGATCCCTCCACGTAAGCCGTTTGTCCAGATGCATACCCAGGTATTTCACTGTTGTTTGCTGTGTCAAGATATCTCCGTTAAGCGTAACAGGTGGACAGGCACCTCTATTCAAACTAATGTTATGTGAACTGATTTTGCAGGACTAGCTCTTATTCGCCACATCTTTAGCGATATTCCGATTCTATCTAGATGTTTTTGTAGTTTTACGGATGCTAGACCAGGATCTTTACTGCTAGAAAGGATTGCAGTGTCATCTGCATAGGTTGCAGTTACTACTTCTTCTGTGATAGGTATATCAGCGGTAAATATTGTGTAGAGGATAGGGCCCAGCACCGATCCTTGGGGCACTCTTGCTTCTATTTGGCAGATGGATGACAGGCGATCTCCGCACTTGACTTGGTAAATTCGTTGTTCCAGATAAGACCTCAAAAGCATGTACTCAGTGTTTGGAAGGAGTAGTTTTAGCTTATATAAGAGACCCCTATGCAATACACGGTCAAAGGCCTGTTGTATGTCTAGGAATACGGCCGTGCAGTACTCCTTCCTCTCCAGCGTCTGTCGTATTGTGTGAGCTACTCGGTGTATTTGTTCAGTCGTTCCATGGTGTGTCCGAAATCCGAATTGATGGTCTGGTATTATTTTTTGCTCTTCAAGAACTGGGAGAAGTCCACTTAATATTAGTTTCTCAGTAAGTTTTGATAGTACTGGGAGAAGACTTATAGGTCTGTAAGATGTGACTTCTGTGGGAATCTTCCCCGGTTTGAGTACCATATTTATAATGGACACTTTCCACAGATTTGGAAAGTATTGTAGTCTCAACACTGCATTAAAGAGAATTGTCAGCAGAACTATACCTTTCTTTGGTAGCTGTTTCAGAACTTCTGCCGTTATCAGGTCAAAACCAGGAGCTTTCTTTTGTTTTAGTTGAGCTATGGTTTTTTTGACTTCTGCTGGGGTGACTGATTTCAAGGGTAGAGACATTTGCTGATCGCTATTTAAGATCTCGTCGATCGTTTTTTCTGTGTCGTCAACATCAGCTTCATCGGATTTGAACACACTTTTTAGGAAGGTGGCGAATAATATTCTGCTTTATCTGCGGGTTTTCTTGACCAACTGTCATCAGATTTTCTTAGAGGAGGCATGTATTCTTTTGGCTTTTTTAGTGATTTAGTCATTTTCCAGAGTGTATAATCTTCTGCTTTGTATGGTGATAAATTCTTTAATTTGTCTTGCAAAGTCCTATTCTCTAGTTCTTTGAGCATTGATTTCAGTACCTTTTGAGCTTTGTTTAGTGCCTTTTTGTCTTGGTGATTCCTACTAGTATGCCATTGTCGCCTTATTTTTCTTTTTACAGCTATCATTTCTCTAATTTCCACGGTAGTGTCCAAATTTTTCGATGTTACTTCTATATAGGGAGATGATAGCCAAGCTGCTTTTTGAATTAAGTTGGTAGTATACAACGCCGCACTTTCTATATCATCTTCCGTTTTAAGAGGTATACAGAGTGTGGTATTATCTTCAATGTAATTCCGGAATGCTTCCCAGTCAGTTTTATGGTTGTATAAAGTCTCGGGTAATTGTTTTAGGATCACTGTAGTGCTTAGTGTACATATGATAGGCGTGTGGTCGGAAGAGCCATCCAGGCATGATTCAATTTTTGTGTAGAGTCCTGATATTCCTTTGGTGACGAAGAAGTCTATGAGGTCTGGGATTTTATTTGGGTCAGTTGGCCAATGAGTCGGTTCCTCTGTTGAAAGTACATTAAGATTATTGCTGTCAATAGCCCATCCTGATGTTTATTTTGTTTGTTTTCTTTATAGTTCCTTTAGAAACGGCCTGGCCATTTCAGGAGTAAGTGAAACTAACTCTGAAACATAATAAGTTAAAAACTAGTCATTAGCAGAAGTGAGGTTTCACGATTGGGAAGTAGCTTTGGCACAAAGAAGTTAGAGCTCTGAAATAATAATTCTAGGTCAAAAAGAAATCTCAGTTAATTCGCGATTACGTTTTTTAGTTTCTTTAAGTTATTAACTTCATCACTAATCTGTGGTGGTGTGTATGGCGCCGAAACATCTAATGATAGAGAAGGATTGTCTTCTCTAGATGAAGACAATTGTAATTTTGAAAATCGTTAAAATGGCACAAATGAAAGTTTGTGTTTTTACTTGTATTCTAGTTTAGCAGTTTGTGGCGCTTTTTTAATGTAGTTTGCATAAAAAACGCCTATTTATTTAATGACTTGGTTTTTCAAATGATACGAATATATTGTTTGGAGTGAATGCATTTTGGAAAGATTATGAGACTCATGATTATCAAGTACCAGTAGTATCTTATTTTCAACTGAGCAGTTTCTTTGAATCCTAATATGTCTCAAAACACGAATAAATAAATCGCTAATAATCCACCCAGATTGGTTTGCCATACTAGAAGTAGGGGCACAATTTTCACAGGTTTTAAAACTGTAGTAAGCCTTGTCTGATCTAAGTTATATATATATATGTTCTGGTTTGAATTGATATATTTGTTGAACCAAAGCATGGTTGTCAAATAACTCTCATCACTTCTCTTATTAAAGCCAATTGTTCTGGCCAAACTCGTGCAGATTTTCTTCTCATGAATCCTTTGAGCCAATTCATGCTAGCCATCTTGTTAACCTTCCACTGGTTAGAAGCTTTACACCCGTTTATATTTGCTAGAATAAACATTTTTGCTTCTGCCGGCTTCATCGTTACTGCTTTTATTATTTTAGTCGTTATTATACTTGCGAGATAATTCTTCTATCGCTTTCCTATGCTGAAACGGAGCGTGTCTCGTTTGACATTGAATATTTTAGCAGCTTCCTTTTTGCTCATTGTTTTATTCAAAATATTTTTAATCCCATTTCTTATGTCATTCTCATCTATATTTTTTTTTGTTTTTCAAACTTGAAAGGAAGTGTCAAACCATTCTTAATATTTAAAAATGGATGCGGCAGTTTTAAACAAGTGCCTCCCCCATATGTGGTTCACATTTCATTGTTAGGTTAGAATCTCTCTAGTCGTACACCGCCAAAATATATGCTAAAAACAATGCTGATGTACTAATGTCACAGTACCTCAACGACAGTTTTCTGGATTTTTGGCACAATTGCTGAATCACAACCAAACTTTACTGGTAGTGTAATAGCCAAGGCTTCTATGGCCGGAGTCTATACTAAGATGAGAACGTCTTTCGAGTTTGGACCGAAATCTAACCTTCAAGAACCTGTCAAAAGTTAGGTTATCAACTTGTGAACCATATCCGATTCTAACCTCTAAAAAAGTAAGAAAGAAAACGATAAACTTGATAAAGCAAACGACAATCTAACAAAGAACCACTACAGAGTTAGGTAATCAACTTGTGAACCAAGCCAGATTCTAAACTTTATAGAAGCAATTTAAGAAGAAGTAGTCTCCGTATATAAAGAAGAAGTATCTTCACAGCTGGTTAAGCTTGACTCTAACTGGGTTACGGTCGAAAAGGGGCGTGTTTTCGATAAAGGACTAATGACCGGGAACCAAAGAGGGAATAACTCGAAACCATGATCACGATTTTGATGATTTCTATGATCTATAGCTTCTATTTTGTGAGCTGTAGTAAAATTATATTCGGCAATCGCAGACTTGGAAATGTATGCCTTTTCCCTATACAAGGATAATGTTCTGAAATGAGTGTAATGAAGGAACGACCAGTTTCACCAATGTAGATTAAACCACATGAACAAGCAGTTTGGTATATACCTTGAAATGAAAGTAATAGGAAATTTGTCCTTGGGAGAAGGAAGAATCTGAGAGATTGTCAAGTTCAACATGGGTTTAATAGAGAACAATTAGTTCCGATTTCCATAGTAAATTTTATATCTAGGTGATGTTTGTTTAGATGATCGAGAAACTTGATATGACCATGAGACCAAACAATAAATGTATCGTCACTATACCTAAACCAAACTTTAGGTTTCACCATTGATGATTCCAAAGCAACCGTTTCAAAAGATTCCATAAAAATGTTAGCTACAATAGGTGATAGAGGAGGACTCATGGCAGCACCAGAAACCTGTTCGTAAAACTTGTTATCAAATTGCAAGTAAATGGATGACAAACGCTTATCAATGAGAGGATCCAAACTCAAGTCCTTTGCATGTTGAAACAGAATCTGTACGATGATTATAAGCAAATTTGTAATATGAACTTTGGTAAAGAGTGAAGTGACATCAAAACTCACAAGAATATTTTAGGGTTCATAGTTTTTAAACGTTGAAAAATGCTGAGAGTTGAGGATGTGAGAAGAGTTTAGAATCTAGCTTGGTTAATTACCTCAGTCTTTAGAAGTTTTTAGTTAGATTTTGGTTGCTTGTTTGAGTTCTTCGATTTCTCTCACGCCCTGATGAAGCCCATTACGAAAGTGAAGGAAACGTTGGCAACTTCGGTTACACGGTCCAAAGCCGGAAGATGTTCTCATCTTAGTATTTACTGGTAATGGCTAAGGAAGCTGTAGATTGTATACGAATTTTTTTGGCGTTAGTTTTAAACAAACTTAGGATTAGTGTATGGTGGTTGAAAGTCTCCCATAGTTTAATGTGTCTCTTTTTTCTCTATAAGATAAGTTACAATTATTACACGTTACATCTGAAAAAATATTTAAATATCATTAGAAGCTTTTTTTTAAACTACTGATTTGAAAACTATTTTAAAATCAAAGCAGATGTAAGTGTGACAAATGCTGTGTATACTTGTACTTCTTGTTGTTTATTAAACAACGTATCAACTCGTGAACATTTTGAACGATTCGTGTTTATGATTTCCTTGAAATTTTACAAACGAGAAAAAATATTAGTTCTAAAACCTTTCAATGGAACATTAACTTGCGGAAAAACTTTTGGCAGCGAGTTTTTGCGCTCGACTGAATAAGACATAAAACACAATTTAGAAAATTAATTTGTTGAAGTATAACTAAGTTTTTACAATCACCCAATTTGAGAATCTTAATTTTTTTTTCGCAATAACACAAAAGTGTCAATTAGTTTGTTTTAATTAGAATTCAATGTCTAATTTTTTGGCAACACCTCTTTAAACGTCTAAATGAGGTTAATCATAAGACGTAGATTTAGGTTTTTTAGATTTATTTTTAATAATATCCTTGATGTATTAATAGTAATTTTTTGTTAGAATTATAGAGATAGCGCAGAGTTTATCCGCAAACGTTGCTAATTCAATTATTTTATGTTATTTAATTTGTATTATTTAATAATTAGGATTGTTTTTTTAATGCATCTGCTTTAATTAATTAAAATAGGCTTCGTGAGAATACTTCATAGATTTTTTCTTTTAGTTGAATTGTCTCAATTTTTGACAAGTTGTGCCTGGAAATGAGTTGAATACAATCTTGAATTTGTAGTCATAATACGATGTTGTCAATGTTCCTTAATTCGAAACAAATTCATATTTTATTTCCTGTTTTATTAATCGTTACCTATAAATTTGTTTTCTTACGTGTTCATAAACTAAACAAAAATGTGGTTTCTAACATACATTGCCAATTGGAATTAAATCAATAGATACATTTTGAATCGATCTTTTTTGTTATTTTATTAAAAAAGTATTTTTTTGTAAACTCTAAAAAATGTTAATAAGCATTCGGAATTGTTAACAAATTTTTGATTGCGAAAGAACTGTAATCCTTTCTTTCTACGGTTTCAATCTATAAGCGCATGGAATATAAATTAAATTTGAAACGTTTCATGAATACTATGAAGGTCGTTATTGCACGCAAGATTCGAAATGGCATTTCGTATATTCAACTTAATTAATTACACATTGTTACTATAACGTCAATACAACGTTTAGTATTTAGAGTTTTTTTATACAATACAATTGTGTCTTGGGAAAAAATCAATTTTTTCGTGTTTAATAATGTAGTATTAAGATTATAGCTTAAACTCAAATTAATTTCTTCCAGTCAGGATTTTGGCTCTTGATTTTACGTAAGCTGAACAGAGGTTAATTTGTAACGGGATTAGAAACACCTCAATCGTAATCAGCAGTTTCTAATTAATTAAATAATAAATTGTGAATTTAATTTGAATTTTTTTGTTTATTAGTTTATTTTTGTAATTGTATCACATTATAATCCTATTGTTTCTCAGAAAAATAAATGTTAGGCGTGTCTTCACTTGACATGATGATGTTTCTGTGGGCGTTTAATATTGAAGCAAAAGCGAAATTACATTATTTTCTTCGGAGGACAAATAGTATTAGAAATTCTGAAATAGATTTACTCGAATTGGTGTTTATTAATTTTACTTTTTCCGCGTTTTATTGAAAAGCTTCGAACATTTCAGCTTCTGTCATTTATTCAATTTGAACCCGTTAGTAATCAATACAATTTAGTAGGTTTCTCAGCAACGTTAAATAGAGAATATTTTAAACAAAGAAATGATGGAAGGACTAAATTTATCCTCGAAATATTTAATTTTTTTAAAAATCATTTTTATTGTTATAATAAAGTTGTTTTTGGTTTGATTAATTTGAAATTAGAAAATATATGAACAAAAAATCTGTATTTTGTGTTTTATCGTAACTTAAAAATTAATAATGCGTATGGTTTTAAAATCATCTTGCAACTTTTCTATCTCCCAATTGGAGATTATATTCGTTCCTACTAACACGTACGATCGAAATTAGTGAAGCGAAACACTCGTAGTTTCTCACACTCGGATACAATCGCGCTTAAAATTATCACCCTAACAATTTTTTTTTAAAGCAAACTTAGTCCAAGCACATCGAACATTTGCAGTTTTTTGTATACTTTTAGGTATACGTCTACTTAGTCTATACTGTTAATCTGCTTTAAGTACAGCTTCTCGTAGTTCTTTTGAATAAAATGTAAATAGAAGAAGCAATTAAACAATATGGTAGTATAGAAAACTTAAAAATAGGGGAATTTAGGCCCAATAGAAATTACACAAAGACGCTCACAATTCGAGTTCCAGAAGACGCAGCAATAAAATGATTCAAAAGAAGAAAATAAGAACAGCAATGTTGGAATGTAGCTTAGAAGAGCAGCAACGAGCCGTCAGATGCTGCAAATGCTGACAGTATGGGCACAATGGCAAAGACTGTAAAGGAAATGACAAAATTACACCACAAATGCGGAAAAAAAGGGCATGCATACAAGGAATGCCAAGAAGCGGATTACTGCCCACTATGCGAGGAGGGAAAGTCAGCGCCGGTATCGGAATTGCGCGAACTGGAGAAATGATGTAAGGGAAGCTAGAAAACAAAGTAAGAAATAACTGTAAATAAAAAACCTGTGATATCGTTATATATATAGGTGAGATAAACAAAAATAACTACACGATATTTTGGAGCGGAGGAATAAAACGAGGTAAAAATGGAACAGGATCTATAGTAACCCAAAAACAAATGAGAATTATAAAATTTGAATCAATACATGACAAAATGTCAAAGCTAAGAATAAGGGGGCAAATAAGTAATACCACCCTCATATGTGTATACGCCCTAACAGAAGTAGATACAAATGAGAAGAAAGAAGATTTTATGAAAAACTTATAAGAGAATGTGAGAAAATTCCAAAACATGATACCCTAATAGTATTAGGAGATCTTAACGTGCAAGTAGGAAAAGAAGACCACGTAAAAACTGTAGCGGAAAAAACACAATACACGAAAAAACTAAGAATAATGGAAACAGAATCTGAATCTAGCAGCTGCAATGAATTTATACTTAGCAAATACTAAATTTCCCCACCAAATTAAGCATAAAATCACATGGAATCACCGAAAGCAAGTAACAAAAAGTCAAATTGATCATGTCTTAATAACAAAAAAAAAATAAAAACCATACAATATGTTAGATTGTACAGAGGAGCTACTGCAGACACAGATCATATTCTAGTAATCGTAACTATAAAAGAAAAAAAAAGTATAGCACAAGACAACGTTAAAAATAAAATGAAGAGCAGATGGAACACAGAAAGAATTAAACATGTAAAAATACAAGAACTGCAAAAAGGTATAACACAAAAACTCTAACAAAAAAGCGATGATGAGCATAAAAAAGCAAAAATAGAATAGAAGAGGAATGGAATAATATAAAAACAAGTATTTTAGTGACAGCGGAAGAATGGATAGGTAGAAAAAAAATGGATAAGAGTAAAGAATGGTACGTTCAAGAATGTAAAGAAGCATGCAAAACGAAAAAAAAGAAAAATGGATAAAATGGCTTCAAAGAAAACAGAAGAAGATAAAGAATTATAAAAAGAAGCAAACACGATAGCAAGAAATAGGCGCAAAACAAAAAAATTGAATGGAACGAAAATAGGTTTAAAAAAATACAAGAGGAATGTAAAAACAGAAATACAAAAATGTTTTATCAAAGAATAAACCAAGAAAAATGAAATTAGAAAACATAACCAAGAGGTTTTAAAGATGAAAAACTGAAATAAAACAAATATGGAGAAATTATTTTGAAAATCTATTCAGTGGCGAAACACAGACAAAGAGTACATTTATGAGTACGTATATTCTTCTAGTGTCGTCGTCAGAATGTTTTTTTAATAACTTCAAATAATATGTCTTTGTAGACACTTCTATTCACTAAATTTTTTAAATAAAAAAGTAGACAACCCGACTAAGACGAGCGTAGCACTTGTGTCTGATGAATGATCAATTAAACATTTTTTGTTTTCAGAAACTCAAACACTCTATCTAATATGTTTAGAATGAAGTGTATATGTTCTACTCTTTTGCAAAGTTTTTGTAATTACGGCAGTGGTAAACTTTTGTAAAATTTGTTACGATAAACGCAATCTATGCACGTTATCCCACAGTAAAGAAAGGCAACGGCAGCTCTGATATCGGAGAGTTGCGTGGATAAAGCAACTAAAAGAATTTAGCCTGTCTTTAATGTGGCAATTATAATCAGTTAAAAAAGTACCTGAGCGAGAAAAGTACTATAAGTGCTCGCACTCACCTTACAGCACTAAAGAAAAACAAATAGAACACAACTAAACTAACAAGAAGTGAATTTATTTTAACATCGACGTTTAAGGAGAAAAATATAAAGGCAAATACCTAATCGTACATGCAGTATCACAGTAAATAACAAAATTTAATGTTGGGTATACTAAACCATAGATTTACGCAACAACATGTACGATTAACAATTACAGTATCAAAATTTATGAATAAATTGGAATGAAAGGCGCTTAGCCAGTCAAGCTTCGAGCTTGAATAAGCTGAACGATAAATAAGACGTAAACTGTTGCTAGTACTAGTACCTAAACGTTATAAACATCCCTAAAAATTAAAAAATAAGTAACAAGTATATCACTTATAGCGCTGAGTTGGTTACATAGCAACGTGCGCTAAACTTTCAATTTCACTGATTTCGCAATTAATTCTGAGTGCAGGATACAAACTTTATAAACGAAGTCTTAGTAGTCCTCATTTACATATTATGCTTGATGGAATTGGTGTCGAAAACGTTCTCAAGTCGACAAAATGTTTCCAATTTATTAAAAAAAAATTTGGAAAAAAAGAGTATAATAAGGATTCAACTTACAAATGCAGTAGGTAATAGTAAACGATCTAAACTACTAAATGTAGTAGTAAATAAATTATCGATTTTAGCAAGTGGCGGTACATAAATGCTAGAAATTACAAAAAAAAGATATTAAACTTAACCACAAAACGTAAATGTGTATCATACCTCAGCGATTTTTTCCTTAATCATGGATTACATTTTTGTTTGTTTTATGCCATCAAATAACCGAATTTACGATTCTTAAAAGCTTTACTAAGCATTTAAATTAACATGTGCAACAACGCGTGGATGTTACCGGAAGAAGGTCGACAATGTTTCCAATTTATTCGAGATATCTTCCAAACGAAGCATATTAAAGGTTCGAATTACAAATTCAGTAGGTATAGTAAACGATCGAATTTAAAAGGCAGTAAATAAATTCTTGAATTTATCAAGTAGCGGTACATAAATGACGAAAGAAAGTTAAACTTAATCTCAAAACGTAAACCTCAGGCATTCTTCCCACAATTGTCGATTAAATTTCATACCAACGCATGGATGTTACCGGAACATATTGTTTGTCGGGACAAATATGATGCACGTGCTTATCTTATCTACTAAATATAAGATATTGTAACGATTATTAAAACTAATTTATTTATACTAAAAATTTGTAGGGTGAAGTGGGGTAAACGCACCTACCAAAATGCAAAATTCAACTTTTATCATTCATAAAATACTTCAGAAAAATAGTAGGTCAAATATTCTGATTTAAATATAATACACAACCATAACTAACTGTTTTGTTTTTTTTTATATAGGTGAGTGCACTTACCCCATATTTGGGGCAAGAGCACCAATGCAGGTTATTGTATGAGTTTAATGTATGAACATACTCATAGGGCAAGTGCGGCTAGCTTAGAGTTTTCTTAATCTTTTGGTTTTTGATTCATTTAAATTGATCAATTGGTTAGAGAGTATTAAAATTTAACTGGAATGTTGAAGAAGGAGGGGACATTCTGTAAAATAGAAAACATTGATTACAAAGTGATAAACCTTTTGTTAGGTAATAACTAATTAGGAAAATGAAAAACCAAAGATATACGTAACTTTTTACACTAAAACTAATTGATATTATAATTAGAAAAACTGACTTCAAACTTGATTTCGCCCCTTCTTCCTGTGGTAGGCGATGGTAAAATACAAATTATATCCATGGGCACAACTTCTGGAATATCCTCCACATCAGGCTATGTGAAGGCTGGTCTGAAATTCAGTGTCTTCGATTTTATTCGTCGCAAAAATTTTACAATGGGATTTCCAATCTCAGGATCAATATTTTCTATTTTTCCTATAAATTACTGAGAAGTCTTTCTCTCTGAATTCAGTCTTGTTAATACCCAGTCTCCAATTTGTGTCTCAGTTACATTTCTTCCGAAATCAAGCGTATCCAGTTCTTCTATACCCATTTCAGAAAGAGTTTCAAAATCGCTTTCTTCGTCATCTAAATGCAAATCTACATCTTCTTCATCTGTCTCCTCTGAATCGTATTGCACATATCTTTTCTTATATTTCGCTTGACTTGTTTTCTGCTTGCTTTTGCCCATTTTCTTTTCTTTCTTATTAGTCTTCCGTTCTTTGGTAGCCATATTTTCCATTTTTTTTTTGACACTTAACTTCTGTTGAGCTTGGTTGTCTTTAGTTTCTTGCAGTCTTTTTCTCACATCGTCGCTAGTTATTAATTCAGCCCCGGGGCAGACTCTCTTCTTGGACTTTTTCGGTACATCATTAGTTTGATTTCCTTTTACCATGTTTAGTAAGAGTTCTTCAAAAGTATGTAGATTATGTTTTTCCACTGCTAATGGTACAGATGAGGTACCAGCAGCATTTTCCTCTACTTGAATTGGTACATCGTCTGTTTGAACTACAAAATCTTCTTTTTCAACTGATACTTCACTTGAGATGGTATAACATCTATTTCTTCTTCCATTTCATCTAGTATATTTTCTTTCTGACCTTCTCTCCTTTCCAGCAATTCAACGTCTTCAAGTAATATCTACCCTTCTTTCTCGTGTTGTATGTTTTGTTCGCTTTCAATTATCGGCAGTTCCATAACTTCATCGCTTGTAGGGACATTAATATTTGATATTCAATTTTCAGGGTTTCTCATTGTCTGTTGAGCTACCCATCGTTTCAATTGCCGTAGATCATACTTTTCCTGTGGTATAAAATCAGAGTTGTAAATCCTTCACAAATAATTTTTGGATTTGTGTCTTTCCAAACATTTCTCACCAGTGCAGCCAATTTATGTTTGGGTAATTTCTGTCCTAAATGATTCCTTTGCCATTTCACGAGTGATGCATCCCAGGCCACCTTAACTGATTTAATAACAGTGGTCAAGTGGTTGCAGAAGATGACTGCTGTGTGGCGGTAGCTTTACAATCGTAATATTTGCTGCCACAGCAGCTTCTATCACACCTCTGTCGATATGAGTAGTATGACCGTCATATACGACTAAAACAGGACCATTCCCATCCCCCAAATGGGGTATGAATGTTTTCAAAAAATAGTTTTTAAACACCTCTGCTTCCATCCACTCATTTTCGGTGGCAACATATGTTGTGCCTGGATATTCATTATTTTGTTTTGCTATCCAGCTGTCCCAGACATGTTTACCTTTGTAAATAATTAATGGTGGCGCCTTTCGTCCATCCGCAGCGGAAACAAAACACTAGTGTTTGTTCTCCCTGGATCAGATACAATTCGAGTAGATGCATGCCCTTTTTCTCCTACGACCTTCGTCTTTGCAGTGTCACTGCAAAAACTAGTTTCGTCCATATTCCAAATATTACCGGGTTTATCTTCTAGATTCAGTCTTTGCATTGTATCCTTCAATAACTCAAAATATGGGTAATTAAAAATGGGTCTGTATTCTTCTTTCTCGCGTATCCTAAAGGTTCTGGTTTTTTAATTAAAAGAACCAATCCTTTCCAGGTACGTTTTCCTTGAATGGAGTTTTGATCTGCTTTTGTGAAACATGCTTGCCCACTATTTCTAGAATTTCTTTACGGCTGAGCCCAAACCCCCATTTTTCAAGACATTTAATTTCATTTGCAAGAGCTTCGTCATCTTTAGTTGGTAAAGCTGTAGGCGTTCCCATTGTGTTACTCTTTACACTTCTACGACCTTTTATGTGATCCTTTAGAGTACTTCTAGGGATGTTGAATATTTTGCTAGCACGTAATGTGCCACATTTTTTGCTCCTTACATATTCCACTGCAGTTTGTAAGTCCTCAGGGTTTTTTTTTGGTTCTCCTTTGGTAATTTCTAACCATTATACCTAAAGAAAAATAGTATATACGTTCTAGGAATATAAACATATTATCAACTACGTAGAGCAAAACAAACTAGGGGGTAAGTGCGCCTGCTAGATGCACTTTCCCAAATACAAGTGGGTCCACTTGTCGCATACACGGAAAATTTGGTGCAAGTGCATCTATCCACTTAAAGATAGGTTATCTTATTATTAAGAAAATTTTGTATCTTAGAATGCTTAAAACACTAAAAACCCCTAAGTTCAAAATGTAGTAACGGCATACATACCTTAACTTCAATTATATATGTGTTTTTTACAGAATCAACGAATTTAACGCATGAGTAAAACAGCTGACACTTTCTATGGCAATGGACTAATTCAATGCCGGTAAAGAAGGAATCTAAATTATGCTTACTTTCATAAGTACTAGATGGCAATACTGCAGACTGAATGGTTTGCATTTAAAAAGCAATTGGTGCACTTACTCCAAAAACGTACTTACTTACCCCATGTCACCCTACACGTTTATAACTCATCGAACTAATTAAATCTAAGGATATTTGATAAAAACACTTACACTAATTTATATAGCTCTATCACTCGAAAGATAATGTCTGCGAATAACTTCTATATATTTAATCAATGACGCTTGTTTACATTAAAGTCACGCACGATTTTAATTCGTCGTATTTATTTAAACTTGAATAATCTTCTTAACACTTCCGTCTTCGAATTACTGAAATAACTGACCTATGATTTGTTTGTACCGCATTTATACATTTCTGCAAACATTCGAAAATCCTCTATATTCTTTCGTGAACGTTCTAGACGCTTACAAAAACTTTGTGAATGTTTCAATATGTATAAAAAGATCAAGGCGATTTATGTGAAATGGTGTTTTGAACAAATCTATTTACAACTTATCTAAGAATGTATTTTCACTGCAAATGTATTAGTCTTGAAGATTACTAATTTTTTTCAATGAACTATCCATAATAAAAAAGTGGCGTTAAGAAACTGAAACGTTAACTAATCGTACGCTACTAGTCTAATCGCGGCGCAAGAGGCGGGATTTTACACAAATGCGTTCTTGTTCCTGTTTTTATTTGGTTACTTCTATAGTGAGTTTGACATTTTTCACGATATGACTATTGTTTTATGTAGTTTTAGGGGAAGGAGTATTTTTTCTAAGGAATAAAATTTTTTTTTATAGGTTTTAGGCTGTTAAGGCAACGTTTTTTTATGAAAACATTGCGTTTTTATAAACCTTGAGATTAACAACTACATTTCTTATTCTAAATTGTTGTATTTATGGTTCTTGAAGTTACGTTTAAATTCAGTATAAATATGATGAATAAATATTTTTTTATTGTTTATTTTAACAACATCTCATACATTAGTGATTGTTTTTTAATGGAAAACGAAATCTTTAACAATTATTTTGTTTAATCGTTTAAAAGCACCGTCTTGTCGTAAATTGGTAATCTATTATAAATGTTTTGCGATCGTATAAACAATTTATAATCTATTTTAGTAACGTTTTATTAGTAACTGGTTTAGTGGAAATTCAAAATTGTGGCCAACGATAGACGTGCTGTGAAAAACCGCAAAATACTTAGAATCCAAAGAAAATTCTTAATGGATTTGTCATTACTAAACAGTTCTAAATTAATTATTGGTCGAAAGTATTTGCGAAATCGTACAATTTAAAGGTTAATGAAGTTAGCAAATATATAAATTTTATTTTATGTGGGATAATAAATATTTAAGGTCCTGTAAAAATGGTTCCTTAATTGCGAGTGCAATAACTCAAACCCAGTAGCCTGTAACATAATGATTTCTGGTTAATTATAGATGTTTATGTAACAGCGTTATTATTATATTACTATTGTATGTAGTATTTGATAAAAATCACGTTTTTTTGGCTAATGTGCCGATCGCAGCGGATTACACAATGCAATGTAATGTTGACTATATACACAATCCGGTACACGTCACGTAACATAAATAATTGTTTTAACTGACTGGTAACTACAAAAAAAAACTGCTCGCGGCAAACCTTTTGTACAAAAGCGAGACGTGACTCAAACCAGGTATTTACTTACGCTCGCTTCATACTTTCTTTGCAAATACTATAGCAACTTAATTTTATTATTGTGCAATATTACGCTTGACGAGGTGTAATCAAACCGAAGTGCAAACAATGCAAAACCCACCTTCATCAAACTTTTTAAAATTTAATTATAAGTTTAGATATAAAATAACCTAAATATAAATTGGTTTAAAGTTGCCTTGCAGACTTACGCCTTCACAACTACCGAGTCTGGGATCAATAGCAGTACTTGGTAAATTCGCTAAAGCTTTCCTTGTAAACAATTTCGATAAAAAAAAAACACTAAAGCCATAAATTTATTGTTTTTCTTTCCTACTAAATAATATTTTTAGCAGAAGTTATGACCTAGATTTTATGGGGAAAATTATGTTTTTTTATTACTTAAAAAAATTTATTTTCCTATTAATCTGAAATGTTGAAGTAAATGTTTATTGCTATTTTAAAACAAATACTGATTAAAATTGTAAAAAATTAATGTTTGGATAAATGCGAGTTTTTGTAACATGCATTTTTCTTCGGAAAACCAAAATAAACGATTTTTGTCATGTTTACGAAAGATCATTAAGGGTACAGTCTTCATTTAGCATCGGCTTATTAAAAACAGATCGTTAAAATAGTTAGACAGGTGACCTAATTACCAAACTGATTAATTGTTATTGGTTTTTTTCATAATGATAACCAGGGGTTCAAGTGTTTGTTTATTATTTTTATCTAACTATAGTAATATTAATAGTAATATAAACTTTAATGTAAACAATTAAGAGCTCAGTTAAAAATAATTACAATTACTCAAATTATAACGACACGAAATCTATGATAGTCCTCCGTTTGTTATTATTGATTGAAATGGGATTACTCTATAATGACACAAAATTTTGAGTTGAGTTTGGTTCCGCCTACTACTGTCACGAAAATCGTTTTAATAAGGTTCTATAGTGTGTTCAGCCAATGCACTTAAGCTTCTCCATCAATTTTGTATGATAATTTAAACCAAAGTGTGGGGAGACCGGTTTACACGGTGCAAATTAGTAAAAGCAGGAAAGTGAATGTACAGTTACAGGTTTTATTTTAAAAATTTATCAAATAACACTTAGAGGAAGGAACTGAATAGTCACTTTGGTCTAGTGACATGAATCGTACGACTGCGGTAATTTCACCGATACGTACGAAGGTTCAAATCTCAAGGCGGTTCATGTTTTTTTAGTTGTATTATTGTTTTAAATGAATGACGAATTTTTATCAGTAAAGAGACATAATTAAACGTGTTAATCGTTTTTATTAAACTCATAATAGATTTATTAATATATTATTTAAAATTTAGTTACAATGAAATGATACCTGCTATTTTTTATAGTTATTTATTTGCTTAAAACTTTTTTGGTGGGTACATTTTAATTTATAACAATAAATGAATTTAATTGTTAACATTAATAAGAGATGCTAAGATACTAATAGGCAATCATCATCGTGTTTGAATCAACCACCGGATAAATATTTCCGTTTTGTACTAGACAGTAGCCCAGTATATTGTAAAACTATTGACGCGCATTCGTTAGCTACCGAGCATTAATTTGCTGGCATTCTTCAAATTCTCTAAAGAATCGGAGCGATTTTGATAAATCCTGTTTTTAAGATGACCCCACAGGAAAAAATCACAAGATGCTAGTTTAGGAGATCGTGGCGGCCAGTGAACTTGCCCCACGTGAACTAATAACGCCATGGAAGGTATTTGCTAAATATTGCCGAATAATCACCGAGTTGTGCGCCGGACTGCCGTCTTGGAACCAACCTTTTTGCTGCATTTCTTCACAAAACTCTGCCCTAGCCTTGTCATCGCCAGTTTGCAGATTCTGGCGTCTACAAAGTTTGTAAGGTTTGTATCGTTGTTTTCTAAAGAATGCGTTGTACCACTGATTTTGGAACTTCCGTTTCTACCTGAACACTCCGCACCGATGTTTTATTTATAATAGAAACTGCAGCTAACACAACTTCGGTGTTTTTTACTTCCAATTCCCGTGGTGGTTTCGGCACATCATCACCACGGATTCTAACAGATCCAATTGCCAAAAGCTTATTCACGATTCTTTGGAAAGTCGAATAACTTGGCAGATCTTCAAGCATTTCTGCAAATATTTGGAGTATTTCACGGCAACTAAATCCGCCAAAATGCAAACGAATAACGAATATTCGCTGCTCCATAGATAAAATCTCCATTATTTATACAAATGTAGAACACAATATTGAAACTAATTACAAAGCGCATACAACTATTTAAACAACGAACAGGAAAAACTATACACGAAGTGTGAAATGTACTAAATATCAGATATTTCGGATGTTCCATTGTTTTTCGACGTCTGTAGCTGCCGCCTTACGTTTTGTTTAATTGTAGGTAGACGTAATTTCTTATTTTTCATGTCATACCTATAATAGGAAATAATGGAATTCTTACGCAAATGTGAGTCGGTACAAAACGAAGAGCTTTTTGAACACTAGATTTAAGCAAACCTTACCAATCGGTTATTTTCAGGACCATCATAAATATTTATCCGGGGGTTGATTTAAACACGATGATGATTGCCTATTAGTATCTTAGTATTTGTTGTTAATAATGTCAACACTTAAATTCATTTATTGTTATAAATTAAAATGTACCTACCAAAAAAGTTTTAATATCATTTAAGCAAATAAATAACTATAAAAATACCAGGTATCATTTCATTGTAACTAAATTTTAAATAACATTTTAATAAATTAATTCTTAGTTTAATAAAAACAATTAACACGTTTAATTGTCTCTTTACTGATAAAAATGAATCGTCGTTAATTAAAAATAATAATACAATTAAAAAAAAAACATAAACCTTATTGGGATTTGAACCTTCCTACGTAGCGGTGATATTACCGCAGTCATATGATTGATGTTACTAGACCAAAGTGACTATTACTGATACGTTTTTTACATCTGTATTTTAAACTAAGCTTTTTACCACACGAAGCATTTTTGGAATAATTTTTGATATTTGTTATTAAATTTTGAAAACTATTACGTAAAACGTTCTCTGGTACACATTGTCATATGTTCTGATACCGCAGATATCTTAAAAACACGTTGGGGACATAAAACCGGAAATTTTCAAATTCCCCATGTTTATCTGTATGCTTCAGAATTTTCGGGACACGCGGTATAAAGTTGAACTAAAATTATGACTTATTTCATGAGAGTTTACATAATACTCTGTATAAAAAAAGAAACATTTTCTATCCTATCATTTGAAATTTAGGTTGATTCAGACGAAGAAGAGTCCACAAGAGTTATATACTCTACTATAATGTCAATTGCGATGTCGGTTTGTCACATTCTTGGTTCAGTTTGTGCATGACGAGTAGCATTTTTCTAGTTTTCTGCAGAAACATTACCTACAGCTTGCTGAAATAATAATTCTAAATGATGTATTGTTCTTTGCAACATCTTTTTTTTATTTGACTCTTTATCAACTCACAACTCAATATAATTGAATTCACAGTGATACGGAGGCAATCGCAAAACAGTACAACTCGTTTTTTTTGGATTTTTATCAGTTACATACTTTGGTATGATGGCAGTCTCTCTAACAAGATGCAGAAGCTCAGCTTTTACCATATCTGCTAAGTAAATAATCGAGTTGTTTTCCAACCAAGCTTGTATGTCTGCTTTTTTCGTAATAAGATACATTATTCATCACAATCACAGAATTTCGCCCAAGCGGCATAGAATTTGTAAAAACCAATTTTTGAAAACTTTTTCAATTTTCCAGTTTTCTTTGATTCGAAACTATTCTGAGCAAAATCGTCTTCAGATTCTATGTGGAGTATCATAAGACGTTTTTCTTTACTAGAAGGGTCTTTTAACCCTCTCGTTAATCATTCGATGAAAGCCTGCCTCGGAGTCACGATTGTTGTGTCTTTCCATACTTTACTCTTCTCTGTACTTTTGGATTTCTCGCAGAAAACGTCGTCTCCAGGTAGTTTTTTCTTTAAGAATACTTTTTTGAGAATCTATGACGCAAAACCACAATCACAGTGAAAGATTTATAAATAAATAATTTGTTTACTCACCGAAATCTAATTTCTTTAATTAGTAAACTCATTGTACTCCGTTTGAATTGATGTAGATTTTTATTTTTATGCAATGCCGCAAACATTTTATTTAGAATTGTTCGTTCATTTCTTTAAAAAAAAGTATGTTGTACTAACCTTTTCCTGGGCAGGAATTTGTCGCTTATTGCAAGTATAATTTTTACTCATAAAATTCTTAATTTGAATCTATAGTTTGGATTTTTTAAAAATAAAATGAATGATTATATCGTGTTAGTGCTATTTATATATTGAGAACTGGCAACACAGGTGAAATCTGACATTGCGATCGTAAAGTTTGACATTTTTGACGTTATACGTACTCAGAACGTTTTGGCGTGTTGTTTACAGTAAATTGCAAATTTCATCTCGGCCAAAAGTTGGAATTAACTAGCGACAATTTTCCAGATATGATTTATTATGACTTTCGACGTGGTCTAACTCAAGAATAGTGCATCAATTAACGGAATTCAACTTTTGGAGATGAACCGCCATGCACAGCCACTGTATACCTTCTGTACACAGAATTCAAACGTGGCCGTAGTTCGCTCACGGACGAAGTTAAAGAAACTCGTTCAAAAATCGATGCTGTGCGAAAACTAATTGAAGAAAATCGTCATGTTACATATCGCGAAATGGAAACATTAGAATGACCAGCATACATAAGATTTTGCACGAACCTTTGGATGTTTGGAAGCTGTGTGCGCGTTGGATTTCGCATTTGTTAACAGATGTTCAAGATAATGCTTGTGTTGATTGGTGCTGTAAAGTGATTACAAAATACAACTGTGGTGTATCGAAGCCATCCCTGGCGACGACTCGTGAATTCATGCGTATGAGCCAGAAAGATAATGTGCCGATTGACGTTTCGGTGTCTCAATGTGAAGAACAAAGGTTGTTCACTCTCGAAGCGTGGTCATGTGGCAACTGTGGCTCTTGGAAATCAAAAGACCAGTAATTCAGCGTGGTATGCGATCATTCGTTTCCTTAAAGTTTTCGGTAAATTGGGAGAAACCAAAGCAAAACGATAAATCATTTGCATCACGACAATGCGAGCTCGCACACATCACAAGAAACAAACGAGTATTTGGACACACAAAAGATCGAATTAATGGGTTATCTGCCTTACAGCCTCGACTTGGCACGCAGTGACTTCTACTTGTTCTCAGCACTTAAAGATAAATTTCGTGGAGAACGATTTTCATCGCCCGAAGAAGCGGATGAAGCTTTCAAAACGCATCTTCATATCATCTTCTGGCTGGACAAAGTGCTTTGAAGGGTGGTTCAATCGCATGCATAAGTGTATACATCGTTTGATGAAATTTATTTGTTTGTTCTTTTTATTCTCAATACCTAATTAGGAAACCTCGTACATACTCTGAACGCTGCTTCGCGTTTATTTACAATTTTCCATTCTGTATGATTTTCTGAACTGAGCTTTCGTTGCACGTTGCAATCGAAAGCTCAGCTTGTGTAATACCGACAACACTGGAATTATTTAGAATGGAAAATTGTAATACGAATGGAACCCCTGGAAACCTGAATTCTACTATCGAATTTATTGTTCAATTTGTACTTACTGCTGTAGTTCACTAGTCGGTTCAAATACTTTTGTGTGTTTGTGGTCTCCTTTTAACTTTAAATTGTGGGAATTTGCGTGTGAATTTTTTTCTGCTCTGGGTACATTTAAAGAAATCTGCTTCCGTAAAGTAAAGGCTGCAAACTGTCATAAAACCACATGGGGTTTATTTATTTTTTAATTAAAGCAGAAAGTGGTGAAAGGATTTGGTTGTTTTTAATCCACGTAGAGCAATTAGGTACGCAATAATAACTATGCAATTTTAGACATATTAGGAGTATGTTAAATGAGGTTATGTTCGTTTGTCACTAAAAGTGGTTTTTCTTACTTTGTTTTCAGTCTATCATAGAAACGATGCATAGAATAGATGCATAAAGCTCAAAAAAATTGTTTCAATGTTTAAAATGCTATTATATTTTTTTCGAGTTTTGACTATCTAGTGTTCCGATTTCTTATATTTTCTGAAAAAAAAGTTTGTCAAAGGATTTTGATTTAATTGGATTTTATTTTTTGCTACACAGGGCCTTTTTTGTAGATGTGCCGCCTTGGGTCAAAAAGTATTGTCGCTCTCTATATTATTCTATTGTTGTTATGTATTATCATTTATTATTCGTTTATGATAGGGCGTAAAATACTGGTTCTAATACAAAAACACAAAAATATGTAGATATATATTTCGATTTGCATTAAAAAAAAATTCTTCTGGATTTACTTGTTAAAAAATTATCCGCCAGTTCTTCAAGTCGAGATATTGTTTTCAATTGCAATTACTGCTAGATCATCTAGCTTTTTTTGACCAAGGGTGCTCATGGAGTTTTTAATTCTTTCCAGCGAAGAAAAAATCTTCTCTCTTCTGTTGCGCTGTACATACATACATACATACATTAGGAAATGAGAGTATCAATCCTTTTGACATGAGTTGTAACATTTCCTTCGGCGACTTTCTACTTAGGGTAGTCATCAGGCAACTTTAACTCCTGGAAGTGTAGGCACTCTTCAATTAAGTTTCTATTCAAATCATTAGGATATCGCTCCACTAGGTTTGCTAATTCACAGTTTATCACATCAATATCTTTTGTAGCGATTTTGAATAAGAATCCAAATAGACTGCACACTTCGCCTCCTCAATTCGGCAATGATCAAATCTAAGATGATATTGAAAGTTTGGAATTGGAACGATTGTTTTGAGTCAAAGTAAGTTTCGGTTCCAGGGTTTTCGTCGTCGAACCGTGCGAAATATTTGGAGTCGAATCAATTGTCACAGAATAGTACTTTGCGTCAATCACTTCCTGAATTACTGACTTTCAGCTACAATCAAATTGATGATTTGGTTACAGATATCTGAAGACAAGTACGAAGTGTTGCCTTTCCCAGGATTGTCATGTTTTCTGATATGTTCCGCCAGAAAATTGCTAATTTAGTAGTAGTAAGAGCGTTCATACGATGATCATGATTTCTTTCGTGGTTGGAGAGTGCTATATCTGCATGTTTCCAGTCATTGAATCCGTCATAAGCGAGTGCGAAGGGTAGTTCATTCTTGGAGATCTGGATACAAAAAACTTCTCCAGTTGATTCGGAGAAAAGCAACCAGTCACGAAGAATCAATTGCCCGTTGAGCAATTTTGAGTAGAAGTAGGAAGATTTCAGGAATCTAAATTTTACAGGATTATCGTACCTCCGCTTTGACTTGGAAAAATATGCATTCAAATCTTGTGTTGAAGATTTTTCAACTACAAACTCTATTGTTTCTTCGTTGATGATCCAAGTTGCTGTATCATGTAGATTAACCATGGAATAATTAGAAGAAACTTCAGGTAGATGATGTGGTCTAGAATTTGACTTTGAAATTGCAGATATGACCTGATCCGACTGATTAATTGATTCGCATGCTACTGTGGCTACGAATGTAGATGGATCACTTATAGAAGTTCGTGATTTGTCTTGAATGGAAGACGATCCAAAAAAACTGATTTTATTGAGTCTAAGTTTCTTTTCTTCTCGCAGCTTTTTATACTTATAGCCACTTAATTTCTTTCGGTCGGCCAATTCCCTGTTTCAAAAGCATAGTTTTTTCTTAAAATTACGGTAAGTAACGTAAATCATATAGTAATAGTGCATTGAAAGCAATACCGTATTCGGCGTACACATACCCGGGTCCCGCAGACGCACTTCTTCGCTTTCGCGAATGTGCCCTTCTAGCGATGTTGAAGACGGACAATCTGAAATGGTATTCAACCATCGCTCAAAATTTGCCGTTTTGTTTTAACTTTTCTGTATTGTAGGTTTTTTTTGTGTTTAAATCATATAAAAAATATTTCTAAAACTTCTTTAGTAAGAAAATGCGGTCAGATAATTTTAATTTGTTTTGGTGTAACTAAATGTAATATTTTTTAGTTAACCATATGTGAACTTTTTGTCGCAATAATTTATTTTAAGTACTAAATGATAACATGTCAGAATGAAGCGGGTACCCATCATTAGAAGCAAAGTTGACAAAAAAAACTTCTTTTTACAATTTAGGAGAAGAAAATTTTAGGGTGGTTTATTTCAAATTAAATGATTATGTACTTCGCCTTAAATGGAATATATACTTAGAAGAAAATGTTTGTTTATGGCTTAACTAAAAAAAGATGTTGCAAACACTGAATTTTTAATATTTATTGTAGATTGGCGTTATTCTGTCGGAATATATGAATTAGTTAATTCGAATTTGCATTTATTTATTTTATGTTTGTTGGGTAGATTTTATATATATTTTTAGTTTAAATATTTGCTAGAAACATTTGAACAAAATTGAGCTCAGAAAATATGGCGACCGTTACGTAAACTCCTGAATCATATTTCTTCCTCAATTGTAATTTCCTATATTATAAAAATAGCACAAAAGCGAGATTGTTATATTATGTCTGTATTTCATGTTTAAACTGTTTTGTGTTTTTTATTCTACTCACCGGAAATTGTTAGAGTATTACACAATAAAATGAATTTGTTGCACATTGTTGTCTCATCGTTGACTGACTTTTAAATTATAGTTTACATTAAAATCTGTGTTCTAAGCAATTGAAAAAGCTTTATTTTTGAACGAAAGTAAAATTTCTTTGTTTTTAGATCGTTTTAAAGGTTTTTTGTTTCAAGTTTTAATTAAATTCCTTTCGGCTTATTAAGAGAATTCGCCATATAAAAACCCGTCTTTAAATTTCTAATTTTGAATACTTTTTATGAAATAATCCGGAATTGTTTATTTTGTAAAATTGTTGAATTATCGATACAACTAAAACGTCCCCTATCTTAAATGCTTTGTTTATTTGGCAACGTTCCAAAATCTTTATTTGTCGAAGGTAAAACTTACTTTTCAACCATTGGGTGAATTCGAAATTGATAGAGTTGTATGTGATTATATATCATTACATAATAATTGCAATTTATAACATTGTTATGCAACACAGTTTCCCCCACTACCTAGGTTCGTATCTACCCCAGCTTGCGTTCACCCTGAATTCGCTTTTCCTCTTTTCACATTCCTTCAGTAGACACATAAATGGGATGTTGTTGAATATGTGCTGTTTTCAAGATTGTATTTTGAAACGATTATTTATTTATTATGTTAGTGTATTAGTGCCATTTGTGTGTGGATGTAAATGTAGAAATGATATTTTTTAAGGTATTGCCTTAAGAAATTTATTGTAAGTGTTTATATGTATTTCCTGAAAAATTTTTGAACAAAATCTTAATTCAATGGTTACGTACTTATTGAGTTATTTAAGAGATATTATTATGAATATTAATTTGAGTTTTTGACAGAAATTGGGTCGATTTACATTTAATTATTGAGTTAAAATTGTAATTATATTACACCAAATTCAGGTTCAATCTTTTTTTGTACGTTTCCAGGAAGTTCTTTCATACGCGCCTGCGGTAAAATTTATTTTCAAATGTCATAGGTAAACTTAGATTTTAATTTCGCTGTGTACGTTCGAATAAAAGCTCTTTAAAATAGTAAATTTCACTTTCTTTTTATTTTCCAACAATATAGGTCATAACTCCAAAAGTAGGTCATTAAACAGGAGTGTGTTCTGGCAATGTAGGGATGTAGTTGCTTTAAACGGAAGTCGTTCATTTTACTATTAACGAAATGTATGTGCTAGTTTTAATTACTAAATCCTCGGAATTATAAGAACAAACTCTGTGCTTAAATGGATTTGTAAATACTGTCTTAGATTTGAAAACAAAATTTTCATTATAAAGTTACAGTAGTTGCGCTTTACAAAACAAATTGAAATAAAGAAAATGTATGTTTTCCGGCGATCGAATCCTGGAATAATTTCGAGGATTTCACTTTTAACAAAATGGACGCAGTTGAATATTGATCTAGTTATTCGTGGGTAGATTAAATGTTTTAGATTGTGCAGAATTAATTTCTTATGTGCAGAATATGCGTGCTCATTCTAATTACTTATAAGAGAAAGAAGTTAATAACAATGCATTTTACTTCATGTTTCATTTTTTTGCAACTTTGCATATATATGTTCACTATCAATTGTTTATACAAATTCTATAATTCACTGGTAACTGGGCAGAATAGTATAATTAAATATTTTGAAATAACTTTATTTAATTGCTACTCTTTTTAAAACATTTTTGGTTTACTTAATCCAAAATTGTATGAAATCGAAGCTTTAGGCAACAATAGTAAAATCAGAATCAATTGTATTTTCCTCTTTGCTGTAATTATGGTTCGTGGTTTTTAAAGTTTTAAATTTCATATTGGGCCGAATGATGTTGTTGTCAATAATAACATTATAGTATACGCAATAAATTTTTAGTTACTAGTCCTTCCTTCGCATCGATTTTAGTTATTGCAGAATGGCGGCGCAAAACTCAGCTGATTTCTTATCCGGTTTCGCTTAGCCCAGAATTGAAAACATTTATTGATTGCAATGATTTTGCGATCGTGTATTTCACTTGTAATGTGTCGAACGAATATAAGATAAATCGAACCTTCTTTATGTCATTGCTTTTATGGCTATTAGAGAAACATTTTTAAAAGACATTTTTGTGCAAACGGTATAAATATTGCTTTTTAGAAGATGATTAACTTTAAGAAATTCAATGGGATTATCCTTATTGAAAACTGGGGTTTTCGATTAGATAGTTTTTGTATCTTTCAGCATTAATATTTTCCTGAAAACAAATTTTTGTTCTTTATTACGTTATAACTAAAGCATTTAACAAATTTAATTTCATTTGTATAGGTAAGACCATAAATTCTAATGCTTACCTTTATGGGTTTTTATAGTTTTTTTTTTTATTTTTGGCGTAGCTTAACAAACATTTTGATATTTGTTACTAACACTACATGTATTTTCTTATTACGTTATTTGGTTACTTATTCATTACTACACTTTTACATCTATAGTGTACTAATGTGCGTGTTACAGTAGCGTATTTTTACTTAAAATTCTATTAAGTATTCAAATATTTAATGACGTAAGTGGTTACTTTGCTTTATTTATCCATGCTATAGTACATTTTTTTAACTTGACGTTATATTTACCACATAAAATAAAGATAATTTTGGTTAAAATTTATTTTTAAGTTAAAAGCAAAAACATATTGTATTTAATTTTATCATTATAATACTTTAAATTATGTGCATATTTATATCGTTGTTTTTTGTTGAAAAATTAAATAAAAGCATACATATACCCAAGCTTTAACATTGAGTCGGCTTTAAGCTGCCGACACTTCCTTAAATTATTTCGTAATTTTTTTAAACACGTACTTATAATTTGAACATTTGTGTTATTTTCTCTACTTTTACGTTGGCTTTAATTGAACTTTTGTGAAACACACTAATACAGAAAAAAATAATTATAGATAATTATAATAAAATTGGCCTGGGTAAAATCTAATTGTTTAAAAATGGCGTTTTAATAAGATAGTTTTTCGTAGAACAAGATGATTACTACTTAAGAATTTTTATTGTTTTTTTTTTAAATTTTTTTTGTGAATAGGAATTGTAATATTTATTTATAAAATATTTTACAATACTTATACTATAATCACTTTTGGACACATTCAATTTTAGGTCGGGTTCATAGTTGTAAAACAAAATACAAAAAATAGTTTATTTTCAATAACATTTGTTTAAAAAAAATTTAAAAACGCGTTTTGATAACCCTCGATAAGTATTGACGCATTAAGAAAATGTATATATAGCAATATTAGAAAAGAATAAATTTTGCTTCTAATACATTAATTTAAATATTTGCAATTTAAGTTCAAGGTTGGTGTACCATTTTGCAATAATTATTCAAGAAAAAGTTACATAAGTACGCAACGTTTTATCAAGGACATACGTGACTGTAATCTTCATTTATATAAAATTTTGGTAATTGCACAATTAATTAGTTGTGTTTCGATTTTTATGTTCCACTTTTGTAATGACGTTGGAAGCTTAGATTTTTCAATGTAGTAGTATAATTAATACAAAACATCTAATAGAACCATAAAAATTAAAAACCTACATTAGCGTTTGTGTCTATATAGATATTCTACAAATTACACAACATTAGTTACTATTAAATCAATTTTTTTTAATGTATTTGTTTAAAAATTTATATATTATACTATACGTTTGTACGAAATATGGAAATTAAAATAACGTAATTTCCTTTTTTTTGTGAAGATTTTACCAACGTTGAAAGTGAATAACATCTATTTTTATACAAGCTTTTTGTTCTTAAACTCAAAGTTGCGCTTTGACGGTAGCTACCGATAACGTTTTAATCAAATTGCAAAGCTGATGTAGATAGTTAAAATTAATTAAAACGCTTTATATCGACTTGAAAAACGCCCTTATTCTTGATATGTCGATTGCATTGTTAGACTTAACCAGCATTTAAAATGTTAACAATCGTATTACATTTAATATATTTGGGTTAATTCTTAAAAAGTAGGTCGTTTAAATCAAGTCGGACTCTAGATTTAGTTCGCACCATTTATATTCCAGAGAGCTTTTCTTTTGTGTAACTTTGTTACAGTAAAAGCGAGTTTTTACTTTCTAAATTCTTACTCAAATTGCTATTAGTGTTTAAAAATGAAAATAACATTTTTCTTTTGACGCCTTAAAAGCTGCCTGGACACCTTGAACATTCGAAATAGGAAAAACAACTTTACCTTGTCGCAAGGTAGATATTGATTCTAATTTCTATTTCCCTTTAAAAGTTATTTATTCTTTAGTGATGTAAAATCACCTAAACAATATTTTCTAAAAAATTCAAGCGCTTTTTTTCGGTTTAATTTCCGCATTTGATATGCGATTAAAGGACTAATTAAAATTAAGCGAAGGAGCTTTATTTTAGTATCACTTAAACGTCAAAGACCAAGTTCACTGACAAGTAAATCTTAATTGAAATTTTGAAGATGTTAATTACTTTTCATCTGCTTTTGGAGTGTATTCGGTAGTAAAGGATAAAATTTTACAGCTGACATGTGGGTTGAACGTTTTAGTTTAGGGAAAATTATAGATGGCCAGGGTTCTTTTTTCAAGGTCGCGTACATGCGCTTTGTAGGGTGATCGATACCAGTTCGGCTGCGGAAAGGGAAAGCGGTGAAAGTCGTTGGATAGGAGCATTTCCCGGTTTTCCTTAATTTAGGACTTTGTTAAAATTATAAGGCCAGTGATTGGTTTCGATTTATGATTTTCGCAAAATATTTTTTATGAATTATACGCTTTAACTTGACATTTCCTTAAATGAACCGTTTTAACCGGATGAAAATTTTTACTTCCTTTTTCAATGCCACCTGAGTGCTTTATGAAAGTGTGTCATTGTTAGGACTTTATTTTAGAACAGAACAAAAATATAAAGTCTTTAATAACGACAAGAGTTTAAATCGATTTTTATAAATATTGGTTTTATGGGCGTATTTACATAGTTTTTCATTCAAAGTCGAGTAATTTAATATTTTGTTTTACGTTTTTCCAAAAAGTTCAGTAGTTTATAAAAACATTTTTTAATATTTGATTTATAAATAGCAAAACAAATTATTAATGTATTTTATTTTTATATGGACAAATTCAATTTTCATCAATTTTTAAATGAAGTTTCACGAAATGTAGCGACGTAGCTTGTGGTTTGACATTTTTTGATACATTTGCAAGGGGTGAGCAACTTAATATCTAAAATCGTAAAAGTAAATGAAGCACGACTTTTGCAAAATTGCAGCTTTTTTAAATTAAAAATTCTAAATAAAATTAATTAGAAAAAGGACTTTGTAAAAATTTTATGTCGAAAACATAATTTTAAATTAAAACTTATTTTAGTAGCTTGTTTTTGAATTTACATTAGAACTGAAATAAAGGTATTATTATGGAAATTCAAAAGTTTTGTGTGGTTTTCTTTCTTGATTTGTTACGTTTGACAGTATCAGAAGAACGACTTTTAATCTTTTTCTATATAATTTCTACTTGGTATTTCTCTTTGCGATATTTTTAAACAAATCCGAGAACCATTTTTTGACATGTTTGCTCGTATAGATTTATTCCCATTTGATTAGTTACTTTGGCTTTTTGTTTGGTTTTCTAGTGAGATTTTTGATATACATGGTTAATATTTTAATAGAATTTTCACGACATAAATTAATGTTTATTAAACACTATTGAAATAGTTTGCCATGAAACAATTAACAAGCAAAACGTTCTCTGCTAGGAAACGAAAAGCGTAGCTTTTTTTTTAAAAAATTAGTGAATTTGTTTGCATTATGTTAATTAAATGATACAACAGTACTGAACACAATAAACGTAGGAAGCGATCACAGGATGCTAAGGGCAGAAGTGCGAATCAACAAACACAAAGAAAGACAAAAACTGAGAAAAAAAAACAAAGCACTACATACAAAGAACTTATAGAGAAGAACATGCAGCATGTAGAAGAGCTATTAGAACCCGACTTAGAAACCCTAAATACAAAAGTAACAAGCGGCCTACAGCTGGCAGCTGAACAAATAAGAAGCAACAAAAAAGGAAAACGCCAAAAACTAAGTGACGAAGCAAAAAACCTAATTGAAACACGGAAACAACTATTAAAAGACAGAAGAACAAGCAAAATAGAAATAACAGAAATAAACAAGACAATCAGAAAAAAAGATAAAAGAATACATGAGAAAGTATAGGAATACCAAAATAAAAAAACTTTAAAAGAGAAGTCTAAAAGAATTACGATCAAAAATGAACGAAGGAAAACACCAAATAACCAAACTAATAGATGAAGAAAATAAAGAAATCAGAAGCATCAAAGAATTAACAGTGGTTATAGAAACATTCTATCGTGCACTATATGAAAATAAAAATGCACCACCACTAGGAAAAGAAGAAAAAGATAGAGAGAAAGTCACAAACATAAGATCAGAGGAAATACCCGAAATTACAGAGGGAGAAATTAACAATGTTTTAAATAAGATGTCAAAGCCCCAGGGGAGGATAGAATAGTAATAGAAATAATAAAATACGGAGGTAAATTTGTCTCAAAACAACTTAAAAAAATCTACAATAAATGCCTAATGGAGTCCCGAATACCAAACTCTTAATCTTCAAGAAAGGAAATAAACATAGGATAGAAAATTACAGACCCATAAGTCTTCTGTCAGTACTGTACAAACTATTTACAAAGATAATAACACAACGACTAACGAATAAACTAGATAGTTACCGACTACGTGAGCAGACTGGAACAGAGAAAACTAATGAATATAATATAAAACTATGGATAGTAATGATAGACTATGAAAAGGCATTTGACTCTACAGAGATATGGGCAATCCTGAACGCTCTAAGTAGCTGCAAAGTAGACGAAAGATACACAGGCCTTATCAAATACATATACAAAAATGCAACAATACAAGTATCGACAGCAGTACAAACCAGCAAACTCAATCTTCCCTAAATTATTCACATTAGCTTTAGAAGACATGCTTAGAAGATTGGACTGGGAAAGAAGAGGAATAACAATAGATCGAGATAAATTAAACCATCTGAGTTTCTCCGATGACTTAACACTGATAGCAAGGAACAAAGAAGAATTACAAGAATTGTTGGAAGAACTGAACGAGGTATCAAAACAGATAGGAATGAAAATAAACACTCAGAAAACAAAATACATAACGAGTGATACAGAAGAACAACAAGAAATTGATCTAGAAGGCAAAGCAATAGAAAAAGTGAATACATTCGTATATCTAACGCGGAAATTCCAAATCTAAAAAAATAACTTGACAGCAGACCTAGATAGAAGAGTCTCATTGGTGTGGTCAGCGTTCGGAAAACTGAATATATCATACTAATGGCAGAGATACCAAATACGTTAAAAGCAGAGACCTTTAATCAATACGTGCTGCCAGTCCTAACTTATGGCACTAAAACGTGGGCTCTAAACAAAGGCATCATATATAGACTCCAAGTAACGCAAAGAGCAATGGGAGAAGAATGGTGAACATCAAGTAGTGGAACGACGTTTTCTAAGATGGAACTGGGCAGGACACGTAGGAAGAATGGGGACCTCGAGAAAACAAGAGATCTAGAGAAAGACCACCAACCAGGTGGACGAATGACATCAAGAACATGATAGGACACGATTGGATAAGGAAAACACATAACCGAGAAGAGTGGAAAAACCTAAGGGAAGAATCACTGTTTTGTCGTGTTTATTAAAAATAATTTTTTTTTCGGAAAAAGGCTACAATTATGGTTAACAAAAATATTGAATTGTAAAAATCGAACTAATTCTACAAAAATTGGGAATAACCAAATGAAAAATCATCTTCAATCTCAGACTGCTCAGTTTTAGTAATTCATTGCTCATTTTCATTCCGATTTATAGGGAAGAGAGTCTTTCGGTATATTAGACAAATATATTTCTTGCAAATTTGCACCTGTTTTTGTTTTGCTGTTCTTATGACAAAAGTCGCATTTATTTCTTGTACCAGGTGTTTCTGGATCTTCTACGACGTTTAAGAAACTTGTACCTGCTACTTCTTGTCTTCTCTGACGTACCTCGCGGGAGGGTATATTTGATAATTGGGCTCGACGCTGTAGATGGTCATCAGTCAGTGTCAATGCTAACTGCTTCAGAAATAATCTTTTGATTATTGTTAGCAATATGAATTATTTGGGAATTTTTTTCAGATACATTCATTAGGGCAAAAAAATTACCAAGGGTCAACGACGTGTAATTTGGGCGCAAAGTTTCTCCGTCCTTAGTAGAGTTGCACAAAGTAATAATTTTCAGTTTGTGTTATCGCCAGTTGTAGAATTTATGGTGTCGTCATGGTGAATACGAAATAATAGTAACGTCTTTTTGATAGCCAAAGAAGCTTGACGCAACAAGTCTTTCAATAACACTAAATACATCATTTTAAACACAATACCACTCATCTGGTTGTTTTCCAACATAAACTTCTAAATTTTGGGTGTCCAATTTTTTTGCATGGACCAGCGCAAATATTTTTAGCTCATATTTGGTTGGCTTATTTTGGATGTATTGTTTAAATTTGCACCGTCCCCTATCGTTTCCAACTTTTTTCAATTGTTGTGTACTTGCTCAGCGTGTAGTTATTTTTACAATTTTCCACTAAAATATCGTATAAGGCTCGTATAGGCGCTAGTTTGTCTACAACTTTTCGCTCTCATATCTTTATCGTTAAAACGGAAGTATCGCAGCAAAAAGAAAATCGTTTTTTGAATATGGTCAGCTTCAACGTTCAGACGACTATCCCGTAAACAACCAGCCAAATATAACAAACTTAAGAAAGGTTTTTTTTCAACGAGATTAGTGGGTTTTACATACCTGATCCTTGAAAATCTTTCGGATACTGAATTGATCATCTTGTTATTATTTTCGACAATGCATTCCAAAACTTCAGCAGAAAAAAATAAACCCCAACATTCGACGAAACTCTTTTTGCGTTTTGCCCTTGAGGTCTAACACCAGGAAGGTAAATAACAATGTCATATCGTCGTGTTCTAATTTTCTTGGTAGGAAAAGGTTTCTTTCGTGTCGTTTTTTCATCTTTGCAGATAAAAGAGGGCACATGTCTAAGAATTGCTGGATATCACCTTGTATCGCAAAACAAACCACAACATTTTATATTCAGTGTCTACCAGACTTTTCTTAAACATTCAAAGAATAAGCTACTCGATTCTTAACGATGTGAAACTATGCGTAAGAAGAATCTATACGATACAACAACCCCTACGCTACAAAATGGGACTGAAAAATTGAAACGCTGAGCCTGTGAGACTTAGTTAAATAACAATGCGTTTTTAAAGTTTTAATATTGAAATGGTCTTCTTTTTGCAGCATTGACTAACTGCCGCCACTGCTGAAAGAAGAAAAATATGATGATAGTCACTTACAATTGTTATTTTATACTTTCAGGTCTTCCATAGCATAGCATTCTAGACGAATTAGCTTTAGGTTATACTGAGGACCAGTGGCGGCTTTTCCGTTAGGTTATTTGGTCAAACGTGCGACTATATCTAGACCCTAAGTGCTTAGTTAGATCTAAAACGACTCTTTGTCTTTGATTCTTCTCTGGACCATTGCCTTCTTTTCCTGTAAAAAAATACTATTTTCTATTATAAATAATTTTAGGCTACCTCTTACCTAGATGGACTTGCATATTAGTCTGCCAATGCCAAAATCTTCAAACCGTATTTACCTGATTTACTTTTTATGTTAATCATCGTTCTCGAAATAGGACAAGACGAGTTGCTCTCTTACAATTAGACACAAGCATCTCGAACACTGCACATATAAGAGCTAGTTTATCACGTTCTCTCATCTCTTGCCTCGTTTCAACATTGTCAAAGCGTAAAAAACTCGTTAATATTTTGTATCGGTCACTTGACATGCAAGCAGGAATAATTGGTCTGCAATACGCAGAATCTGTAGTTCAAAGCATCAAAACCGGCTCATTGCTTGCTATAAGAGCAAGTGATAATAACAACCCTAAGTACGTTTTTATTTCTTGAGAAGTTGATGGTAAAAATCTTCTTTGTTTGCTAGTACGAACTGCATTTCACTTGCTATAAAATTTGTTGGTCTTACGATTAGTTTCCGTAATTATAGTATCAATCACGTCTGGAGACATAAATAATAAACATGCATAGAAAATGACTGTAATTTTTTAAGAATATCACGTCAACCATGAGTTTTTTTTTATATTGGCCTGACTTCGCTTTCTTATGGTACATAATAGAAACATTGACCATTGAATATTTGCATCTTTGGTAAAATATTTCGGTGGTGGCACATCATTTTGATTCCTATCAATAACCCTTTCAACACCGTAATCAGCGTTTACAGTCCTACAGCTGATTAGATCGTCGTCACAATCTTAAAAGATTGAGTGGGTTCGTTTTATAACAACATAAAATAATAGAATTCTACATGGCTTATACCAAGGGTATATAGAATTGAAAACGAAACTATCAAAGCAGAATATTTATGTAGTTTCTTTTCACAAATGAAATTGTCTCCATGACGCAATGGTTTACACTTCCCCGGCAACTTTGGGCAAGTGTAAACTGGATGTCTGAATTACCACAAAACCATTGAATTTTAATAGGGATAAGTGTAAATTTTAGAACATACAAAGTATTATTAGAATATTTTATTTGAAGAATAAACTTAACATACATTTTGCTCAAATGTGATATTGAAATGTAATTGTCCTGTTTTACGAATAGTTGGAGGAGGTAAATACAAATGAATTTGATCTGTAGTTATAATTGAGACATTTGCCATGTCTGGCCAATTAAACTGAGATGAAGATCCCAACCGCCTTGCGAATTTTGCTTCTAGACTTGGTTCTAGTGCTGTTACCTGTCCAACGTAGAATTTTGTCAATTTTTTGGTGGCAAATTTCACTAGAATCCAGTTCCCTATTTTCAGTTTCTCAGGGTTATTATCCAGCGAGTTAATAAATTCCTGTTCCTCGCAGATATCAGCTATTTCATCCTCCAAATTTATATCATTATTTGAATCATCTTCCTTTTCTTCTAAACTATCTTCATCTGTCTCATCCTCGTTCACTTTATTTATTTTTAATTCGTTTACTTTCTTTTTTGGTTTTTGGCTCCTTCCTCCTGCCTGTTCCTTCAACAGAGCAACTGTCTCCAAAGTGGTAATAACTTCAGCTCTTTTACATATTCTTTTCCTTGAGGTTTTTTCTATTTTTGGGACCTGCTTCAGTTTTTCTAACAAAATGCTCTCAAAAATTTTAGGGTGGTTGTTTGATGTAAGCGATGGTGTTGCACTGGTAGATGGGATTGGTAAAGTTGAATTAGCTGGCGACCCCTGGAAGTTTCTACACTGGTTGTGTTTGAAGTGGATGGAAAATTAATTTGTTCTGCAAAAACATGTTTTTCTGCTGTAAGCGACTGTAAAACTACTGTCTCAGAGTTAGTTTTGTCGTTTTCTAAAGACCAACGTCTGTGTGCGTTTGGGCAGAACTTTTCAGCGGATATGACTTAATTATTAAAGGGGTATATTCCTTCTTTCTCATATCTTTTGATAAGCAATGTCGGACTTGCTTCAGACCATAATTTCGAAATTATGGTGGAAAATACCGCCTTCGGTAATTTGGTGCCGTAGTTTTTTCTCTGCCATTTTCTCAATTCTACATCCCATGCCATTTTTAATGACTTAAATACACATAGATCCAAGGGCTGTAGTAAATGACTTGAATGAGGGGGAAGCTTCATTATCACTATACCATTAGCTATTGCTTTCTCTATCAAAGCAATACTAATATGTGAAGTGTGGCCATCATAAATTAATACGACGGGCCTTTCAATACCAATATTTTGCAGAAAGCTGTTTTCGAAATATTTATTAAACGTTTCTGCCTTCATCCACCCATTTTTTGTTGCTGAATAAGTCATTCCAGGAAACAAATCATCCTGGTCTGAAATCCAGCTGTTCCAAATGTTCTTCTCTTTGAACACTATCAAAAGTGGAGGCTTTTCACCTGCAGCATTTCCGCCGAGAAGAACGGTTCTATTTTCTCGTCCAGGACCACTTGTTGTTCTATGCGCTGCTTTGCCTTTTCCTCCAACAACTTTAACACGGTATGGATCCAGACAGAAACTGGTTTCATCAAGATTATATATTTGAGATGGTGATAAATTTGTGATTTATCCTTTCAGAATATTAAAATAATTGTAGATGATGAATGGGTCTTACGAGCAACTTCTACAGACTGCGGTTTTTTCTGGCTTAATTTAAAAGTTTTCATAAACCGAATTAAATAATCGTTTCGAAGGATACCATTTTTGAAATGTGTCACTATCTTATTTTCATTTACAAAGCGTCCAATTAAGTGAAGAACTTCCTTCTTTGATAGGCCTAATCCCAATTTTTCAACTAGTTTGATACAGTTGGCAATTCTTTGTTCCACTCCAAAAGGAAGCACTGCCCAAGTAGCAAAAATCAGTTACAAAACGGTTGTAAAACTCTCTTGCAACTATGGTTTCAGTAAGGTATTTAGTTACAGAATAGTTGCTGAGTCTTTCCTGATACGTTGTCAATACCGGATTTGGTCAGTTGCAAGGCAACTGCAGTAATATTATAACCGCTTTACAACGTGTCTGAAACCGTTGCAATTACTACTTTGTAACTGTTTTGCAGCGTTGCTATAACGGTTTTTTACAAATCATGTTTACCTATTCTGAATCGTTTCTGCAATGGTTTATCATCACGGTTTTGTAATTGATTTGTAACATTGTAGTTACCGTTTACAGCAACTGCTATGTAACTGTTTTGAAAACATGCTTATTACCATTATTTGAAACTACTTTATAACCGCTTTTGTTAAGCAACTTATCCAAGATTTTAGTTACTAACTGCATCATAACGATTAAAACAAAAGTAGAGATAAAAATATATTTATAAAAAGATACAGATACATAAAAAGTTATAATAAATGAACATTATTTAAATTTTTATAGTTTCTTATAGAACTAAATTCAAACAAAAAAGATATAATAAAAGAATTTTTACATCTGTTGCAAGTAGGTACCAGTAAACAGGTTTTTACGGCAAATTTTCAAGAAAAGCGGATTATGTCTATTATTTATAAATTTTGTAAATAGTAAATGCATAAATTTTGTTAGGAGAAAAATGTCTTTGTGTTAAAAGACCATGGCGGATTAAGATATTCCTCACATGTTATAGTTTAATGCGTCTACGTAATTCTTAGTTAAATATTTGTATTAGGCTACAAATGCACATGTGCAATTATAATCGGTTTAATGATCATAATCTCGACTGCTTTTTTAAAGATTATAGGTGTTCGCAATGGTGATCTAATTTACACGTTCTGATCACTGTGTGTAATATTGTAATGTCCTTGCAATCAAATTCTATTTTATCCTAGAAGAAAATAAAATCAATTTAAAATTTGCTTACTTATAATTGCCAACTAATTCTTCAACGTTGATTAAATTAGAAACAGTAGTTTAAATGCACGATTAAAATTATAGTAATATAATAAACCAATAATTGTACTTACGTAGTTTTGAATTAGAAACACTTTGGGTACTGGTTATTGGATAATGATACTGGGCTATGTGTCTTATAAAAATCTCGTAAAATGCACTTCTTCTGTTACTGTTTGAACGTATAGATTAACACTGCAGTGTAGTTTTAGAAATTCACACTTGTAACCATAGTTTCAAGACTGTTACACTCGAAACCGAAATGAAAGTTTTAATGTCACTAAATTGACACTGTAGTTACATAAGGGTTTAAGGAAAACTTACTTATAACCATAGTTGTAAAATGGTTATTTCTGTAATAGATTTGAAACCTCAGTAAATTACGAAAGTTGCTGCTACGTTGCTGCAACGGTTTATTTACCATGGTGCTAATGTTACTAATTTGCAACTGGTTACAACGTAACCACGGTTACAAAATGTTGCTTGGGTGGTGTGCCCTACCTTTTGTGTTACTTTTCACGCTCCTTGTACCTTTAACATGAGTGAAAAGGGTAGTACATATAATGAGATATTTACGAAAATATTGCTATGGGGTGCAACTTAGACCGTTGAAGGATAAAAAGATTATAAACAATAATAATCATTTTGTCTATTTCAAAGAAAGACCTTAAATATATATTTTGTTGTTTCTTTTTGGGTATTTTTTTCTTCTAGAGTCCGTGTCACATAAAAACACCACTGCCAATCATAACCGTTGTGCTCAAAATTTATAAAAGCGGATTTTATATTTGCCCAGAAAGCTGAAAATGTGGCAAGGGACGTCTTAATAATGGTGGCAGCAACATTTAGAGGGCGTCTTAATATATCTTTCTTCTTCTTTTTTAGAAAACTTCTCTATAATGGTTTTTATTTGGAATCTTGATGCATCGATTGTTTTTTAGGGTCTTTTTTAGTTAGTTAAAAAGAGGCGAAGCTTTTCTCGTTGTAAAAATTAAGAAAAGTTTGTAGATAAATCATACGATTATATACTCTATGTTGGAAAATAACGAATAAAAACAATTTTTTAAATATTCTTTTAAATGATTAGATACGCTTTGTTAATTGAATATAGAACTAGCAATAACTAAGATGATTATAAAAAGAGCTTAAACTCGTTTTTAATAAATTTGGTGACATGCTTTTTTGAATGGTGAATCGTTAAAAAAAACAATACAATAAGTTTCAGTACTTTGTTCGAGAGGTTTTCGTACTGAATTGACTTTTTTTGGAATGTGGTAGAATCGTTCGTTAGATTTTTGTCGTTTGTGTAATACTGCGTCGGTCAATCCAATCCGTAAAAGTAAAAATCAACATCTTTGATTTTCTGTCACAATTTGTCGGAACGATTACGGTTTAGACATTTGACTTCATACCATCTACTTATTGTTAAAATGATTCAGAAGATTACAGAATGCCAATACTTTGGAAAGGTTCGCAATCATTTGAAAGAAATGCAATTTCATTGAAAACTCTAGAAAATGTAATATTAATTTTTTTCTGTAAAGCAAAAGCTACATAGTGCGGAAATAATTGCTAGTTATAGTGTAATGATTTTTATCTCAGCATTTCCATACTAGCACAACTTGCGAATCTCAAGCTTTGTCCTTTATTAGGATCTGCATAGGCATTGAATTTTTTTGTCTTATAACTTGTTTTTCTCGTTACGGAAAAAACACGAATCTTTTATTATACGGATACTTGTATTCTATTGGAAATACGTAGTTCAAGGTGAAGTAAATCAATAATTCGAAGACTTCTTTCATTTTTCATAAGGAAAACCCAATTGCTTAACAATAAACATAAAATTGGAATCACGGAAAATCAATAATCGCGAAAGCAAGGAAGGAAGAAGAGCACAGCATGATATTTTTACCGATATCGTTTGTCTCTTTCGTTCAAATTTTATTCATTTTTTGATGAGTGCGAGAGTAGCATTTGAAGTTGTTTTACATCTCATATTCAGTAGATTTAAGCGATGTTTTACGCAGTTATTTCATTTTTGCTCATATCGTGTAAGTTTTCTTTTTCATCTAAAAATAAATGCGTCCTCGCCCGCAACTAACGTTAAACCGTTTCATGTTTATACAAATTGAACGTCTAAATATAATTTAAATAAAGCTTTTATGAAAAGCTCGAATATATAACATTTCTACCAGTTCTTTGAAACAATATTTTATCAACAGTGACATTAAACCTCGTTCGGAAACACTTAGTAGATTACATTAAATAAACTCAGCGCAAAATATCCAAATTAATTTTAGTCGGAAATGCCTTTTAATCAAATCACGAAATTAAAATGGCGTAATGATCATTTATTACATTTTGCGATTTGTTTTTGAATGAATGGTGTACAATTCGTCTAAAATTTGCACATGTTCGATTTATTTTCGCCACCTGATCTCGTGACATGTTGGCTGTTACATTCTTATTTTAAACTTATGCAATGAAAAATGTTTTTTCATGTTTTTGAGTTTAAAATTGTAATTTAGGTAAAGGTAACAGTTCATCTTATTGTTCTCAAAATAGAAACTAAACGTGATTGCGTTATTTACTAATAACGTTGTTTCAAACCAAATCAATAATTTAAGGACCTTGAGTTTCCCGTTTTGCTATAACGAATTTTCGCACTTCTATTGTAAGTAGTTGTAATTAGAGCATCTGCTCGTGTGCAATCCGTTATGTTAATAAATGTCAAGGCTTTTGCTTATATATTAAACCGTGTTCAATTTTTGTTGCAATTTGTTTTGTTGAAACTTAAATTTTTTTTACCAGATGGGTTGTGTTCATTGTTTAAAGCACGTAACATATTCGCTATTTTAAATTTACTTTGACGTATGTTGAATCAAGAATAGAACATTATGTGTGTCGCTCACGAACAAACACTTACAGGGTATTTACCTATAAATGTCAATTAAAACATGCTAAGATCAATGTTCCACGTAATTCATAGTTAATTCATCGTTCATAGGGGCAAAATCGCATTAATTAATGAGGTTTCAATTAATTCAAAAGGGAGTGAAACGAAATAAAATCGATTACAAATGTTTTTGAATTCCACTAACAAAAAGAAAATATTCTGTGGAAATTTCGACAATAAAAGTACCAGACTTTACGACTCTCTAAATCTTGCTTTCTTCGTATTTGGATGGAGTAAAAGCGATTTAATCGCTTTAATTTTTATTGGGATAATTTGGAAATACGTCAATAGAAAAATTATATATTTTCAATAGTGTTTAACCTAGTTAAAACAAATTGACGCGCAGATCATTTTAAGTGATTATAAAACGAAACATTTGCCAATCGTATTAAGTTCAAGGATGCTTTGTTTAATAATTTACTCTAAACGAATTTGCTATTGTTATCGTGTGCATAGTTGCATAAAATGGGTCTTTAATTATATTCAATTCATGTACGTTGCACTTCAATTACTCAATATTAATTCGCAAATTATGTATAGAATACACATCTGGAATATAAATATTTTTAATTTCTAATAGTGAGAAAGCAGGAAAATTATATTCGGGACACGTAGTGTTTTCAACAAATATTTTACCCCTATCGATTTTGTCTAGAAAAACACACGGCCTTTATGACATTATTTTTATGGTAATGGGAAAACAAATATTTTGGAGTTCCTGTTTACATTTTTTAATAAAAAAAGCGCCTAATAGTCGCGTAGTGCTTTTTATTAACGTATTGGAGCTTTTTGTTTTATGATCAGGAACGGCTGTATTCTAGCTAATAATCAATTTTTTTTAATTACATTAAAAAATAAATATTCTTTGATGTTTAGACTTGTAGCTTCACGTAATTAAATTTTTTTTAATTATCGTGCTCTTGTTACCTTCAGCTGTTTTTGTTTTATCCATTTTTATTGAGACAGACCAAGCACATTGAACTTTATTTTTCTCCAACTTTCTTTCAGCAGATAAATAATAAAATGTCTTTTATTGATCAATTTACTTTGTAATTCGGTTTTAAAAGTAGTCGTTTCCATCAAAATTTTAAATTTATGAATTCTTGAAATAACTTTCGATTTTGTTTTCTATTTAAGATTTTGAGTCAAATTTAAGCCAAAAACTGTCATGTGATATTTATGGCACTCGACTCGTATTTAATTTTTTTATTCTAGCTTCTAATCTTATGTATTCGGATCAAGACCAATAAATGTGTGTAATTGTTACGTCATCAGTTCAGCTGACTTATTGTTTATTTATTAAATAACTGGTGTCCCCGTTATTTATAAATAATAACAGTAATAAAAGCTGTTGTGAATTAGCGTAATAAAAGTTTTCGTTTAAAAATAGGCTTCTCGTCAATTGAACAAACATTTATTTTTATGTAACATTTTTCGGGCACGTTTTTTTTTTAATAAATGAGACAAATGATAAGATTATTATAAAATTCAAGTTGCTAAATTCTCACGTGATCATTAATTTACGGTCACGTTTTAAAGCTTTGATTGCGTGATGTTGTATGGGCTACCTTATTCCATGTCGATAATCTTTTTTTGGTTTACTGATGCGTATTACGTGATATTTGGTAATTACTTTACTAATTATTATCATGTATGTATAGTTACTGCTTTTATTATATTTTTAAGTCATTCTGTTTTTTGTGGTCTAATCGAGAATTATGGTAAGACGTATGTTCATTATAAATGCGTTGATAAAAATGATTTACTATTCTGCATTTTACTAAATTTAGAAGTGTTGCTTTAATCTAACTGAAGAATGGATGAAAGCAATAAATATATAAAAATTTTAACTTTTAATTAACATGTTAGCTAAATCGCTCAGTTTGTTAATCTTCATTCGTTTAACCTTAGTACAACATACTTAATTCTATCTTAACTAAATTCAAAAATTGAGAAATATATTCAATTTCTTAATGGCAACAGGAATCGTTTAGTTACAGAATGGATAGCTTAAACAAATACTAAAGATAATGAAAAGATTAATTTTTAAACTGAATTCAACTTCAAGTTTTTGATTGGATTGGATACTTTGTAGTAATCATTTTATTTTAGGCAATTTGTCTTAATTAGCGTTTTGTTTACTTTATTAAGGACACCGTGTTGCTATCAAATTAGAAAAATGATTTTTTTTAAGATAAAATATTTTTGCGGTGGTTTATCTGAGGTTGCTATGTTGTATGAGTATTGTAGGTTTGCTGTTACAATTAGATAATAGATATAATAGACAATTTGTAACAATCAATATTATTTAAAGCGTAGTTTGTATGTGAGTAAGTAACAATTACATACGTCATACATTTAACGTATAATGGAAATTTATGGATCTGTTAAGGTCGTTGCTTGCACAAATTTTCATTTTACTTTCTTCCTTGACATTGAACTACATATTAATGGGTATCGCTATGAAACTACCTAATTAGAAATATACAAAGTTTAGTAAACACATACTTCTTTTAAATACGTTTCAAGAAAATTGTTACATTTATAGCTAAGAATAGAAATAAAATAATTTTTTGTAATTATGTATTCGTATGATACACAAATGAGTGTAATTTTAGGGTTATCAAAAGATTATGTGAAAAGTGTCTGTTGATGTAACTTTATCTATTTATTTTGAACTTTTGATGATATTTACTACTTTTAGTTAAAGTGATAACATCTGGAGTGTTTACAAAATATATACGTTCTACAACAGTTTTTTTTTCAGTATTATACTATTTATTACACGTTTTTATTGTATGGTAAAAAAATTCAATTTTTATTTACTTGATTTAAGGGAGTATCGAATGATGAAACAATTCTGATTTTTCAAAATATCCGTTATTTCCGATTTTAAACTGTTAAATTATAGAAGGGGCCATTTTCGCCACAAGTGGCGCTTTTCGGTATTTACATCCAGTGGTGGTTCTAGTGTTAAAATCCCATACGTTTCCATGAAGAATTAAATTCGAATTGAAAACGGTATACCATGAAAGCACTTTCAAATCAGCAATCAAATCGATTTGAATTCACAAGGTCGATAAGACATTCTGGGATCGAAACGGAAATAAAAGTACAATTTTATTATGTAAACAGTATCCTATTGAATCCAAGCATGCGCAGTTACTTGGCCGCGCTTATGTCAACAAAAGTTGACATTTGACATGTGTTTCTTAACCAAACTTTTGTTCATGTAGTAAGGTTGTTGCGTGAATTGGTATTTGTAATTGAACATTATGAGTTCCAATAATTACACTGGTGTGCATGAAAATCGGCGCTGATACCATTCTTGACGATTCTTATGTAAAATGACCTCCTGCATCCAAAAATGAGCTCCGTTTTTACCCATCACCCACCTATTTTGGGGGACCCCATTTTTATTTTAAAAATGGTTTGGCGTAAACCTCGCTGTCATCTTACAGATTGTTACTTTTGTATGACTTCTACCGTCGGGTTTTCGAGCAAAAGTAAGCATACAATTCAGTATCCCAATATTCCGTCAGCTCTAAGACCTGTTCCTCATAACGATACTTTGCCAATCCCAGAGCCCCCAAACATTTATACTCTAGAGCCGGAAATTGATTCAAAAGACTCTGAGCCACAACCTGGGGCTTCGAATGATACGTTCAATGATGATGAAGAGTATTCCGCAGATTTAGTTTCTCGGCAACCTCACCTCCTTACTCAATCGGAATTAAATGATCTTGTCAGGAATTTGCAGTTACCCAAGACTAAATCTCAGCTCCTATGATTGCGACTTCAACAGTGGAATCTCTTAGAAAAGAGAGTAAAAATATCTTCTTACAGGACCCGACAAGCAACCCTGAAATGTCTTTTCTCAGAAGATAAAGGTTTAGTGTTCTGCCCTAATGCAAATTTATTGATGACGGAGCTACAGATGCCATGTGACCCAGACAAATAGAGACTGTTTATAGACTCATCAAAAACAAGCTTAAAAGTTGTCCTGTTGGCAAATGGGAATGACTTCCCATCAGTTCCAGTTGCATACTCTGTTGATATGAAGGAAACGTACGAAAACATCTTCAGAATCGTTGATAAAATTAGTTATCATGATTAAAAGTGGAAACTTTGCGCTGACTTAAAAGTTGTTGCTCTACTCACGGGCCTGCAATCAGGATTCACAAAATATTGCTGCTTCCTTTGTGAATGGGATAGCCGAGCCCGAGATAAACATTACATCGTACGGGACTGGCCTCTGCGAGAAAATCTTATTGCTGGTCAGAAAAATGTCGCCCACAATCCTTTGGTTCCGAAGGAAAATATTTGCTTACCACTTTTACACATCAAACTTGGATTGATCAAGCAGTTTGTGGAAGCAGTGGACAAGGCAGGTGGCGCATTTCAATTTTTGAAAACTAAATGTCCTCGTCTTAGCGAAGCTAAAATCAAAGAAGGCGTTTTTGTTGGTCCCCAGATTAGACAACTCTTTCAAGATTCGACTTTTATTGAACACCTAAATCGAAAAGAAAAACGAGCTTGGCTTGCATTTTAAAACGTTTGTAAGAACTTCCTGGGTAACCACAAAAGTGAAGATTATGTCGCTCACGTCGAGGAACTGCTTTTAGCGTACAAGGACATAGGATGTAACATCTTCCTTAAAGTTCACTTCCTTCACTCGCATCTGGACTTTTTCCCTGAAAATTTAGGAGCAGTCTCGGATGAACACGGGGAACGGTTCCATCAAGACATCGCTAAGCTGGAGAAGAGATTTTCAGGGAAGTGGAATGCAAGCATGTTGGCGGAGTACTGCTGGTTTTTGAAACGAGAGAGCTGTACCTCAGGGTATAAAAGGAAAGCAAGCACCAACTAACGATGAATATCTTTTTATGTATTACTGTTTATAGCTAAAATAGTTCTTTTTCCCATTTAAATTAAATTCATGTCCATATATTTATTATTATAATAATTATTATAATTATTATTATCGTTCGATAAATAAATTATAATTAATTTATCCAAACGTGGTAAAATTAGAGATTTGAGGCTCCCTCGAAAATGGTGGGTGATGGATAACTATTAGTTTTGATCTTTATTTGAATTTTTTCCACTGACTGTGGACTTCAAATTTATCGTTTTGTTCATGGGAAGAAACTCACTACCATATCTCGAGCATGTTATTTTTATTTCATTTTGTTTACCAGTAATAATTTGTTCTAGGAATACTTTTTTTACCTTTCTTAGCAGAAAATAAAAAAAGCCAAAAACAGAACCGAGCAATAGTTTATTTCTAAAAAAAATGTGAATTTTTATTAATCTTGGCTTTTTTGACTTATCGGCGTGTCTGAAGCTCTGAAATTAGTAATCGTTTATTAAAAAGAAACCTATTTTCTTCGAGTTAATCTTTTCTGGATTAAATGTTACCGAGTTGAATTCTTCAATATCTTTCCAACGATTCATTTGATGCTACCTTTTGTTTTTATTATTATGATGTACAGTGTTTTTGGACTACTTGCCTACAGAGCTTAGCAATTTAAAGTCAAAACGCAAATGAAAGTCTTTCAACATTTAATCAGTACCTATATCAGCAACTTTATTTTTTATTATATTATTATTTTGTTTATTACACGCCAAAACTTCTTTATATTAAAGTAAGATAGAAATGTGACATTTAACTGAAGCTTTAATGTGTATAGACGACTGTCTGTATTTTTATCTTTTTATGGTCGATTTTGTTACGCGAAGCATTAAAATTTTATTGATATTAATAGATTTTCTCTTTTATTAATCTGTGGTTTCTTTAGTGATGAAAGTCTTGTAGTTTTTTATATCTTTGATTTGCGGATAAAATAAAGATTAGATTTATTGCTGAAATATTTAGTTGGTCATACATTATAGTTACAGGTTTTGGTCCAAATTTATTTTGTTGTTTTTATGCAACGTGACGTGACGTGACGTGAATGCTTGAATGTTTCGATACCTTTAAAATACCAAGAAAATTTTATTTTGGAAGCCTAAGACTGAGTTGTTCATTTGTATAAATTTATTCAACAGATAGTTCTGTGGTAATTCTTTTTTGTTTTTTTTTGGTCTATGTACTTTTTTGTAGAGTAAAAACCTCTAAGTGAATGTAAGAAAACCATTAATTCTCACTTATATTTTTATCTGACTGATAAAATTATACTGCAAGGCGGAGTACGACCAATAAAAAATAAAATTGATTTTTAATTAGTGAACCATACGTCTATTTCTGGTTTTTTAAATTTTTCCCTCATTTAAGAGGTGGTTTGTCTGGCTTCTCTGCACTGGTGTTTTCTTGATCCTTTCGTGCACGTCTGAGTTTTACTCCCTAAGTAGTTCTGTATCTTCTATGAAGTTTCCTCAAACTTCGTCGACTCGTGCTTGATATTGCAATTTGAGTGTTTAATTGTGGCTCTGTAAGGAAGAGTTTTATGTGCTTTATTTTTGCAGAGTTGTTCCATAGTTTGCTATGATCCACTACTAATTTGTTGTGGATTATTTTTTTCCGGTATCGTAAAAGGTTTCTAAAGCGGGTTTTTGTTTTGGCTTGGACTTTTTCAGCTAGTGCGTCTGTCATTAGGTTTCTTTTGATACTCTGGTTTTTTGGTATCCAGACTACTTGTTGGTTGCTAATGTTTCCATAATAAATTAGTAGTTTTATTTATTGGATTTCAAAAACGTTTCAACTGGAATTAATGCTTCTTACAAAGTTTTTTTAAAGGAAAAAATCATGTGTTGCTTTCTGACTTTCGAAACGATTGAACGGCTGTTCGTTTTGATCTTGCAGCTGATTGGACCGAAGTTGTCAGTTTTTTAATCTTTTGTGAACTTACCGAAACTGTTGTTTTTTAATAAACTTTTATCGTTAAGTTACTGTAACTTTCTTCAACGTTTTGAGTTTGAGTATAATGCCCGGAAACAGTTTTTTCTTCTAGAAGCTTTAAACTTTAAAGAGTGAAAAACGTTATTCCAAAAATGTTTTGATTTTAAACCGTTTATTGTTTGGGCATTTATTGAACTCCGATTGAATTCCGATGAACTAATCCGTGTTAGGATCAATTCAGGAAAAAAGTTTCCTGTGTACTTGACTGTAACACATTGTTTAACTAAAGAACGAAACTTTTCTTGTTAACAATTTTCTTCACTATTTCAGTTAGCAACGCTTTCTTTTATTCAGTTTATTTATTAGTGTGAATTGTAAATAAATAATTTGTTGAATTATTAAACATTACAATAGAAGATGAGGACTTTAATCTCTACGCAGACTCTGATAAATTAAAATTTGCTACTCCGCTTGCTTTTACTGTTGATGTTGACGTTTCAGAGGTGAAACATTGCTCTTCAGTCGAAATTTTTAACTTTATTTTCGATACTCATTTTTAATCTCACAGCAAGAGCTAACAAAAATCGGAAGGTACTAAATCTTAGTACAGGTGAGAATGTCTCTTTAAAATCTAATTCATAACGCAGTGTAAATCCTTTTGCTATTAGCCTAGCCTTATATTTAATTCCATCATGCTTTATTTTAAAAACCCATTTGTTTTTAATCACATGTTTTCTTACAGGACGATCAACAATTTCCCAAGTATTATTCATTTGTAAACTGTTTAGCTCTACATTTACCGCAGCTTTCCATTTTTTTGCATCAATCTTCGCAAAAGCTTCGGCGATTGACATGGCTTCATTACAATCTAACTTAGTATTACAAAGCATTACATAATCAGTAAATGCCTTATTTTTCCTTTTCCTTTTTGGGTACCTTCTCTGAACATCTTCAGCTGGTTGGTCAATTCCATCAGAGTCAACTGGCACAGGAAATACGTCATCTTGTTCTTCAGAACCGGCGGGACCAACTGGAACAATTGTTTCAACCTGACAAATTTCTTGTCTGCTATTTCATTCTTCCACAGCCTGGTCTGCAGTGTTCTTTGGAATTGTACCTACAATTTCACATTTAAAAACATCACGACTTTTAACCACCTTGTTTTCTTGAGGAATCCAAACACTGTATCCATCTCTTTCATTACAGTAACCAACTAAGTAGCCATGCTTGCTCTTTTCATCCCACTTCTTTTGTTTTTCTTTAGGTATGTGCACATAACACTCTGTACTAAATATTTTAAAATGTTCAATACTTGGGTATACCTCCCCTGAACATAACTGTATAGGAGATTTTCCTTTTATAGCACTTGGACCTGTTCTGTTTAGGATATGAATGGCAGTGTTCACTGCTTCTGCCCAGAGTTTAAGCAGTCTCAACCAATGTCCAGTTTTCCCGTTCAGCACCACCATTTTGTTCTGGAGTGTAAGGCATAGTTGACCGGATATTTATGCCTTGAAAACTTAACAACTCTTGTACAGCTTTATTGTCAAACTCGCGACCTCCATCACTCAAGAATTCTTTCACTCGGTGTCCTGCTGTAATGCACTCTTTAATGTAAATGTCAATACACTTGGCAACTTCTTCTTTTTGTTGCATGACGGAATTTAGACAGATTGTCTTTTATCTAAATAAAAATCTAGGTTTGCCAACCGATGTTTCATGCATTGGACCACAGACGTCTGCATAAACAAGTGCACCAGGAAATTCAGCACGTTTCTTTCTCATGCTGAATTTTTGTCTTTTCTGCTTACCCATCATACATCCTTCACAGACTTCATCATTAGTGCCAGAACAAAGTTCAATCTGTCGATTAATTAAGAATTCCTTTACATGTTTCTTGTCCTGGTGACAAAGCCGTTCGGGGCATAACTAGAGCAAATTTTTCTGTTCAGTCACTAGTGCTTCTTTTGGAAGACAAACTCTCATATTAAGAATGTATATACCATTACTATTCGATTTACCAGTAATCCGAATTCTACCACCTTTGTATATCTCGCAGCCATTGCGATCAGTAAAAAAATTACATTCTTTTGCTACGGTGTAAAACAGAAAATAAATTCCTTGAAATATTTGGTACATAAAGTCCTCGCAATTTAACTTTCGATGCACGTCATTAATGACGTAAAATTCATACCACCCTATTTATAGCAAAAATTAAATAAATACCGAATTGTCTTATGGAATTTTTTTTATCACGTTGTTGGTGTGCTTACTACAGTTGCAGCGTTGTTGACATCTGTCAAATTAAATTTGTGTTTTTTATGTCAAATTATGTCTCATTGCTTTTTATAATTATTTTTGATACAAAACTGTACTATTTTGATCTTGAACGAGATAATGGTGGTCCATTGATATCAGTAAATGCTGTGCGAGAAGTACCCTTTTACTTAATATTTAAATTGTGGTAATACATACATATATTCTACAGTTATTTCTGTATGTACAACGGTTGCTTACAACGAGGTTCTTAGATCTCTTCAAAACGTAAGCGTAGTACAACTGTTACGAATGTAGAAACATTTAATGAAAACGTAATACGCAATGTAATATTAAGAATGTACGAAAACAGTAAGTTTACATGATAATACCGACAACATGGTTAAATAACTACGTCACTGACGTTAATGACGTGCATCGAAAGTAAAATTGCGAGGACTATACCAAACATTGTCGAGATAGTTCCTTTCCCATTTACCATTACTTCATATTTTAACATTTGTATTGCCTTTGCCATATGCAGCTATGACTTGTTCGTTTCCGACCTGAATTTCTTGTGGAGTCACAAACTCTTCATAACTTTTAAACCAGTTCTTATTCTTTGTCATATGAACTGAAGCACCTGAATCTGGAAGCCAAGCTTCTGTTTCGACTGAGTTAGGTACATTAGAAATGAAGGCTTCACTATGAAGTTCATTCTGGTTTTTCTTCTTGCAATTTTTCGCAAAATGATCCACCTCATGACACCTAAAACATTTGTATATAGGCTTTGTTTTACTCTCTTTAGATTTTTCTTTGGCGCAACAAAGGCTGTTGGTTCCTGCTCATGCTTACTCGGTAACCTCATTTCGATGAGTCTCAATCTTTCTATGAATAGATTAATGGTTCTCTCTTCAATGGGAATAGATTTCCACGCATTTTTGAATTCAAAGTAATCTGCAGGCAGTGTCGACATAATTCTACTCATAAGGAGTAGGTCCGGGAGCTTAGTTTTCGTTAATCTTTTTAGTTCGTCATTTAATTCGAAATGATTTTTTTGAAGTTTCGCAATGTGAGTTGCAATGCTTTCACTGGGATTCATTGAGATTTTAAAAAATTCTTCCATTAATCTGTCAATTCTTTGTCCAGAACTCTGTTCGTAAGCACTCAGTAATTTATTCCAAATTTTATGTGCCGTAGTACATGCCGCAGTCAACTCTATATTGCTCTCACTTAACGCTCCCACAATTATTAATTGCGCTAACGCATCCATTTTCTTAAATTCTTTACTTCTTTTTAAGAATTCTGCATCACTTTCGCTACCTGGTTCTAGTTTCGGAGCTACATGTACACCCTTTGCATAATCGTGTGCATCTTGATGGATTAACAACAACTCAATCTGTCTTTTCCATTTACTCCAATTGCTTGACCCTTCAAGTTTCTCAATTTGAGCCTTTAAGTCCATTGTCTCGAAACACGTGGTATATATGTTCTATTTTGTAGATAAATACAATAAACACAGCAAAAAAGAACTATCACACTTTTATAGTTTATTTAAAGAACCCAATGAAAAATACTAGACATACAGGATCTAACAACTTACTAACGTACTCACAAAAAAACGAGGTAACTCTAACTTATTATAATACACATTTTATAACAAAGTGCACGAAAACAGTATGATCTAGAAAAGTGAATTGACATGTTCATGTAGATTGGATACACTCGTGAGCTGTGCTCACTCGGGAGTTCAAACATTTACACTCACTGGAAAATTATCACTTTTCTAAACTTCTATACTATCTATTGATTTTTTAGAGAATATTTTACTGTTGGAACTACTTAGGAAGTATACAGTGAACCACCGAATAGCGAATTCGGAAATAACTATAAAAAAAGATGAATTTTTTTATTTATGTGCACACATATACATATGGTACAAAAATAAAACAAACGTAGGTATTTTAAAAAGAAAATACAAACGAACGTTCTTTATGATACGCCAAGCTATATCCGATGGAAAAAGTCGGTCAACTTGGTGTGTTTATAGGATTGCTATCTTTTTTTGTGTCAGGTCGTCTGTCAGGTGGTGGAAGAGAAAATAGAGGCGTTACTTGTAAACTTGTGGGGTGAAGCTTCATCATCTTCATCTGCTTTTTATGGGTATTTCTAGATCATTGTTGTAAGTTGGAATGTCTACATCCACTGTGACATAAGTTTCTATATCAGCAGAACTGTCAATTACTTTTATAAGAGATGAAAGTTCCTTGTTCAATATTGATTTTTCTCACCCGCCTCTTACAAAGATTCCATCATTTTGAAAGCACTTCTTACAATTTCTTGCAGCCGATGCTACTCAATACACAGCGTCTAGAATATTAACTGGACTAGAATCACCATAAGCATCTAAATCGGCAACAGCTTTTTGTAAAAACTGTTTGCGATAAAGTTTTTTTGAACTGTTTAATTATTCCTTGGTCAAGAGGACAATGACATTTTTCAGTTTTAAATAAGTGCTAAGAGTTGCGTAAATAATATTCTGACTGCAATACCACAACAAAAAAGAGCGTTGTAAACAAAAAAGTTTTTTTTTTTAATAATTTTCTTATCAAACTATATGAGTCAATCCGTCATTATTACAATCGTTCTTCAACCCTTCTTGTTCCAAATTATTCAAAATTTTTTTAAAAAGCTTGTGGTCGTTTGGCTTTACGAATGATAAGAGGACGTATAAACTCTCCTAACATATTGCAACACAAGAGCACAATCAATCTTTTTTTTTTGAGATTTTTCTACTACTGCATTTCATTACAGTTGTCCCATTCGGAGTAATCTGCACAAATATTGGGTAATTTTTCTTGCTAATCATTTACAGCATTTCTATCAACAAATGCAGATTGTCCATTTGAAGCTTTAAAATTATAAATTGATGGGCTTCAGCAATCACTTAGCCTTTTCTTGTAATGTTTGTTCAGAAACAGGCAAATTCTTTTCTCGAACCTTACGAAATCCAGTAGAGAGTTCGGCCTTATTATCTCGCATCATTTCTATTTTCAGTCCACGGTTTATAAAGATTATCTTTACTTGATAAGATATCTGAGATCTGAGTTTTACCAACATTGAACTTCTTTGTAAGTGTATGGATACCCAAGAGGTTGGATTGATGGTGTCGTCAAGAATTTCATTTTTTTTTTGTTGAGGGTCAACCTTTTTAGTTTCAATAAACCATCATTTGCCATCGCATTAACGAAAAATACACAAAGAAATTAAAACTTAACACTTTAACTAACACACACGAAAACGTAAACGATCTAGTACAGAGTGCAGTCATTAGGACTCTTGCCAGTCTAGCCGGGTCTCGAGCATAAGAATTCAAGGTTACAGACAGCGACTCTTATCCCCACCTCTCTCGTTTCCTTTCTCTACTCAGCTGTGTTTTGCGCATAGTATTTTTTTTTTTGAGACAAGAAATGTGAAAAATACGTTTTATTTTTTTTTTCAAGGAAAATCGTGGATTCGCTTAATCTTATAAGAAAAAAGTGTCCGCTATTGGGAGTCCGTTATTCGGAGGTTTTCCCTTAGAAAACTCTCAAAATGTTCTCGTTCTCTAAACCTCTCTCTCGATGTCTGTTAAGGGGGGTTTCACTGTATTACATTTCTTACATTTCTTTGCACTTAACTTAAGATGTACGCGAAAATTTACTTTTCTTCATCAGTCATTGTGTTTATTACTTTATGCAAATGCAATTTTTTCCAAACTCTGGTGTTTATACATTGTTCAGAAGTTCTTCTATGGATCACGAAAATATCTAGTTAGGAATTTACACAAAAAAAACGGGAAATGTTGAATTGTTTGAAGAAATGAATCTAGCGACTAGTTCACGTGATTCTTCTTTCTTTTTATATAGTTTTTGTTTGTTTTTTATGGTTTTAGTTTTTGTTGTAATCTCAATCCTGGACGATATGAACGACAAGATTTGATCAGAATGAATCAGTATTTGAACAAAACACGAATACAGTGCCTGCTGATTGATCTGATCAATAACAAACCACTCCTAGTCTAATCAACGAAATATTGGTCTATACTTCTCTAGTATTTTGATTTTGCTTTAAATAATTAACTACTATTTGCACTCGTCTTTCATGTTACCTGGAAACGAGCGACTACTCGAAACTGTACACTTGTCTCCCATTTGCTTAATTTTTATTTAAGTTTTATAAATTTATCCGCATGTAATTGAATTCTACAATTTAGAAAGAATAAAAAAATAAATTAATTATTATGAAAAAAACAACTAATTTTAGTTAATCAGTTTAATAGTAATTGTAATTCATTAAAGATAAGGATACAAAACACAAAAAAATTATGTAACAACTTGATAAAAACACTTAATATGTATAAGTTTTTGTTTGAAGTTCATGAGTTATTTTTTATTTTGAAAAATATTTCAAGTATGTTTTTATCTCGGATTTTTACCATTTTGTTGAGCAAGCTAGCGATTTTCGGCCGTTGCCTAAAGGTTTTTAGTTTTGCCACTTTTACAGCTGAAATCGGGTGATTTCTGAAAAATACTTTTATTTTTAATTGAATATACCTCGTAAAGCGCTACTTTTTTTTTATATCCTAAAAAGAGTAGATTCTGACACATTATCAAAATAACGAAGCACGTTGTTGTAACAGTTCAGATCTAAATGCCCTCAATAAAATTTTCAATCAAAATCTTTCTTCTTTTTTATCTGTGGCGTGCTTTTAAATTTAACAATTTGGCGTGTTACCATTAGTAAGATTAAAGGAGAGCCACGTATCCTTTTTTTTATACATTGCTTAGTAGTTTAGTGTGTGTGTATACTGCAGGTTATATAAGTTTATTTTTATCAGTCTATTTTTTCTGCTACTGCATGTTTTATGTTACATGTGATTTGTGTAATCAAGGTGGTGATACGTATTTTTAAGTGATAATATTTGTGTAACATTTTTTTAGTTTATTGTTTCTTTAATCCTTGTAATCGATTTACATAATCTCTGTGAAGAGATGTAGATTTTTTAAATTAAATTGCGATGCTGTAATATTTACAGTTATTTTGCGATTGAAAAAATTTTTTGGGTTTGCTCTGCCATATAGTTTCAGGTCTTCTCGAAAGTCTCCAAAATTAAGGTTATCTTTTGTAGTCATACACGTTTGTTTCTTTTTTGATGAATAAATACTACTTTCCCTTTCCTCAATTAAATATTCTTTGTGTATTTAAAAGAACGAATGTTCCACACCAATAATGACATAAACTCTAATAGACTTTTAAAATGGCCCCCGTACGAATGATTCATTTCCGTTTTATTCATAAGGTAATAAACTTCCCAACGACTAAATTCGACTTCTTTCAGAAAATTTGGGTTTTTCTAAACGTTTTTACGTTAAATTTTAATTCTGTTTCTATATAGTGTATTCGCAAAATTTTGTACATCTATTTTGGTAACAGTTTCTTATTGTCTGGGTTGCTACAGCCTTAGCAACATGACCCGGTACTCCTAAACCTGTTTACATTGTTCTGCTATGGTAAAGAATTGCATCTACACGTAAAAAAATGTTTAAGAACAAGCATTTTCAACGTATTTTAAAATTTCGTTTTAAATTATTTATTGGTCATTCTTGTAGCGTCGTTATAAAAAAAAAATTGAATATTTATGTGCACTCGGCAAAAAGTGGTAGTTCATTAACATTTCATTGCGTGTGCAGATTAATGTCTGTAATAATTTGACAATGCTGGTCATTGTTTTTGGTACAAGTACTACGTCCAATGTAATTGAAAATAATAGTTAATTGGTAGTTATATAATACACGGTGAAGTCAGTCCCCTCCGAAGGCAATTTGGAAACTGCACTTTAAACATACGATGTACTACAGCGTAAAAATCCGAATTTGCAATTTTAATTTGTAGCAAGTTGGTACATTGCAGATCTGATAGCAAAAAACCACTAAACCACCGCTGATTTCTGTGTACCACACAAAGTAAACTATGCAAAAAAGTCACGTGTTCCATTCAATCACCATGTACAAGTTGGCGTTTTATACACGTGACGTGGATATCGTCGCCGTCATGTACAATTTCTGTGATCATATAGGAGCTCGCTTGATTTAAACTTCCTCGAGGTGGGGGATTTAGACCACGCGACTACTGTTACGACGCGCGATCCCTTTTTCAGCTGCTTCAATGCAACTTTCCATAGTGGTTTATCATTCTATCGTTGATAAGGTACTTAATATTATCGTCGTGCGAGGTTTATAAATTTTTTAAATTGTTCAAATTTACATAATCTAATTGAGAACGGGCGGTAACAACGTGTTCGCGAAGTGTTATCTATTTCTTCTAGTGATTTTACTTCGTACGATTTTATGTAACGTTAGTGCTTTATTTAAACAGTAGTTTTTTATTTATAATCATGATAGTGTTCCTAAAAGTGCATTATTTATAATCGCACGCACTGACTTATGTAATATTTGGAAATCCACTTGTTTCTGGTTTTCTTTTTTAAAAAGAGAAACCGACTAGACAGTAAAATTTGTTTTAGTGGCATTGAATGTGAGGACGAAATATATTCCACGACTCAAGCTGCCGCTGTTATTAAATCTGAAGCTTCTGATGAACAAGACACAGATGTAACGATTAAAGAGATTCCAGAAATTACTATTACACCGCCAACTGTTATATCACCAACTCTTTTGGAGTCATCTAGTCCGACTCCACCTCCAAGACCACAAACTGCCACTTCGAAAATATTCGCACCTCGCACTGAGGAAATGAGTAAAGGATTCTTGACATTCTCAGAAGAAGAACCTGGACTTACAAGTAAGTATGCGGTTATTAATGCCGGCGAGCTTTTTCAAATAATTCATCGATTAATCTCGTATGTGTAATTAAACCGAAAATAATTTCTAAATTAAATACCATAACGATTGTTTATATAAATACGTTATTTATTGGTAAATTCTCAACGTTTTTATACCGGGTTGAATTTTAAAAATAAGCAACTAACCTCGCATAACCTAAACGCTTTGATAGGTTCTATTTTAGTGAATACTTTCCCTGCTTACCACAATTCTTGTCTGATGTAAAAATTTACTTCGTGAATGAAATCTATTAATTATAAGTGGGAGGTACCGTTGCATAGTTTTCGTTTCCACCTGTACATTAATAAATAATAAAACGATAGCGAAAGTTGAAAGGAAGTTCAATATTTTCTTTTTATATCCTAATCAATAGTTTCTGTTACCTCCAACACGGTATTTTAGATCGTAGATTCATGCTTCATGAATTTTTTGAATGAATTTTGAAAATTTTATCCCATAGAAAAAAATGTGATCCAGGAGCAACGATTATTTTTGATACGATAATTTAAATTAATAACTGAAGGATTTATTGTGTTCGTTACAATGAATACCTTGCGAATCTACATCAATTAAATTAAGCTTATCAAATTCGAGGTTATTTTAATTATGTAGGTTTTATGTTATGCAAGCAAAATTGTATTTTTAATGATAATTTCTGTGTTCCTGCAAAAGAAAATTACATCGAAGAATGTATTTTTTTCCAAGTTATATAATTTTTCGCATTGCCAATTTTTAAAAGCGAACGTTTGCCAAAACCACTTCTGATACTACGTCTACAAATATTTTTTTAAAAATAATATTACTCAACGCAAAATTCCCGAATTTTATTATTTGTACAAATTATTACAAATCTTTACACCTTCGGTTTAATCGTACCTGGAAAAAACGTGATCTACTCAACGTGCACACCGTGTTAAAATTAATTCAATTTCGTAGAAATTGATCAAAAATAAACTGGAAAATTGCATTTGGCACGTGTAGTCTTCCTAATATTGTATCAGTGTAAATGATTGTAAGGAATTCAAAGCATTTATTAATTTATTTGTGACGCTTAAACCAGTTTACAGTGAGCATGTGACCGACCCAATAACAATAATTAGTCTGCTTACGAAAATCTTTTGTAATTATTACTGGTGCACTTTTTGTAATGCAACGCTATGATACGATAACGCGTCCTTCTTTTTTAAATAATTTACAATCGCCACTATCTGTATTTATTTTATAAAAAGAAACGTTTATATTCACCCGATCTTGAAGTAATAACAAATAAGGTGTAATATATTATCACTTAGTCTATAAAACCGTTTTCTTATTGCATAATTATGTAACGCGTTAAAATTTTAATTATTTCGATTAACGCTACGCTAATATACCCCGTTAATTGATATTACGACATGCCAAATACTAACGAATATTTTTTTATTTTTAGTGTTAAAAGACGAACCAGATGATCTTACTCATCTAGCTCCAGTAGCTGGTGACGTATGCGTACCACTAGAGGATCATCCATTTCTCTCGGATATGCTAGATGATTTTCTCTTACGAGATAATTTCGGACCGTTATTAGCTGATGAACCAACAGATCCCTTTATATCTTATAGAGACTCTTCCCCTCAATTACTATCACCGAATTTATCAAAAGTAAAAGTGGCTCGATTGATTTTGCGCTTAATTTTTCAACTCGTTTTTTAGCACTCAGACTCTAGTATGCAATCGTTAAGCAGTCCAGGTGGATCATTAGGCGACGAAGATCACATGTCTACGTTCATGACTTTACAAATGGACGAAGAAGATCCGGAACTAATAATGAAAGCTCCATATATACCGATGAATATAGGCGACGATTTACCTCTTTTAATGTCAGATGATCTCATTTGGAATCCAAATACTAACGAAAAAAATAATAATAAAGGACCAGACGTAAATTCTAGTTTAGCACAATTATTATGTTCGAATGTTAATAAACCGTGTAAAGTTAACGATCACGGGGGAGGTTTAATCGAAGATAACGTTCTCAACGACTTGAATCAAAATAAAGGTAGTTTTTTGTGAGACTATTGCTAAATACTTTAACGAAATTGGGATATTTTAGACGCTAGTTGGAATATCAGCAAATCGCTACAAAAATCTAAAATAGAACGTACGTGTTCAAATAAACGTTCTAGCACATCGTCGTACACCGCTTCAAATAAAAGAAGTAAAAACGAACCCGAAAAGAAAATGTCTTCAGAATTACTGCAACAATTAATGTCAAATAATACACAAAGGGGCCGTCCAAAAGGTAAAAGCAATTGGTTGCTGGATTCGGGGCAAAAAGCAACGTGTATAAGTCAACCGAGTGATAGTGTTTTAATGAATCTTTTGGTAAGCGGTTTTGATATTAGGGCAGGTTATATTTGTTTGGCACCAAATAAAAGTAAAAGTTAAATATTAGAACGTAAATAAATGTGCGCTGTACTTGTATTTTTTCTAGTTGTAGTAATGTTTTGTATCGCAGAACCTTTTTCCCCAAATTAGATCTAGATTGAGATTTGTACCGAATTTTTATTTTGTGGTTACATAGGCCAATATCTAATATTTTGCACACAAAAACAGGATTAATTGTTTAGCGGACACATTATAAATAAAATAGAGTATATGAGGTTGTAGTTTAGTTTCCGTTTCCTTTTTTTATTTTTTATTACATTTTAAAGAAGTAACTGGAAATATTTTCCATAAAATTATACAAAGACTGTTAACATATACCTCATATTTTTTAAAGACGCAACTTTATTGAAGCCTATAACAAAACCTAAGTACAACAGTTCAGGGATTTAAAATGAAACTGCCATCGTTTAATTGTATAATTTAATTTTAATTACAGCGCACGTGTAACTGTGATAGGTTTCACTATCTGTCTTGGAGCTCTCTATTAAGTGTCGTAATTTTTCCGACATTCCATTTCATGTTAATTGTAAATTATTAATGCCACACTAATGTAAAGTGAAATGTAAATTATGGTAAGACGATATAGAAAAAAAAGGATATTTGCTCAATGCGATGTATTTACGAAAAGCTAAATTACTCTGAAACACTACACAGTCTTGATGTTCATCCAGTCAAAAATTCTATGTGCTGTTGTTTGTATATAAGAATTCTATATATGTTAAATTAATAGAAATACGTTTATCTTGATGCCTTTTGTTGTTTAAGTGCCATATTTATAAAATTAAGAGAACTGTGCTCTTTATAAATATGGAAATACGAGGAAATATGTAATACATTAATTTGCATATCATGATTTATTTCAATGAGTCGAATAACATTGAAGTAGAATTGACGTAATTTATTGAAAAACTATTAATACGCTAGTGTTTCCTCTTTATGTGATTCAATGTAAAGAAAACTGATGTGAGTATTTTTCAATTCTAGTTAAATAGTTGTATAGAAACAGCTTATGTAAAAATTATATTTTAGAAACACCAATGTATGGTCAAAGTAGTTTTATTGTTAAAACAAGTTTTTTTTTGTTAAAAATAATGATTTCATTAGATTTGATGTTAAGGCAATAAATTTGTCAGTGATACGATTTTATAATCTGTTATACAGATTATTAGAATTTATTAAGTTGTTAAATCGCAGTATGTATTTATTTAAGCGCATTGTAATAGAAATCGTAAATAAATTATACATAAAATTAGTTGTATGCAATTATTTGTACAGTGTAGCAATTCTTATCGATTTATTTTATTTTATTGAAAACGGATTTTTGCGACATGAAATTTACTCTTGTTTTTAATTGCACGTATTTTGAAATTTAGTTAAAAATAGGAAAATTTGAAGTATTTAAAACGAAACCACAAGAAAGTTTCCGAATTTGGATTTCTTGAATTAATATGTACATAAATATTCAAAATTTTTTGATTTGTTACTGATATTGATCTTCGGGTTTTAATAAAGTGAAAGGTCACATTTCAAGATTATGTTTTATTTTACAGGGTCTTTAAAAAATACGATCGATTCGGACTATGTTGAATTTTTTTTTGGATTGTGAAACTAAAGTAATTGTCATGTTTATTTTATAATTTATTTACTAACTTATGATTTTTTATAAATCAATGTTTCTAAATTTACCCGGATTTTATCATACACTTCAAAACACAATGGTTATTATCAGTGGCGGCTAGTGATCAATGCTGCAATTACTAAATATTATTTAAAATCAATTTATCTATGTAATAAGCAAAATGAAATTGTACATATTTGCAATCGTAAATTAACAATAAAATAATTTTTAGTTTTTTTTTGGAGGGTCATTGACCAAATAACGTAACAGAGAAGCCACCACTGGTTATGATCAAACAAACTTTAAAACTTAATTAATTTTGGTTTGATGAAACAAATTTGTTTTTTTTTACTATTATAAAGGGCGTCTTAAACGAAGTTCACCATCAACTTTATCAAATGGAATGCCATATCAGTGATGACATTTTTAGATCGTACGCTTAGTGTAAAAATTTATAACATGTATGTGGTTTTTGAAAAACAAATTCTTAGATTTGTATCTCCGGAATTTATCGACATTAACCCCATAACGCACGAATTAAAAATTTAAAAGCTGTCATTTTTCTACCAATTTTTGTATTATCTATTTTCTTAAAATACAAAAGAATATTAACAAATCTTGAAACTTCGCTTAACTGTGTTCCTTTCCGAACTCATTGTTTTTATTCTTCTTCCTTAAGCAGACGAAACACTGCCTGGTGGGATTTTCTTTAATTGCTGGATGGAAAATATTCTTATAATCGCAGTGGTGTTGAGACGTTTGATGACTTCTTGAAATAGTGGTAGTTTTAATTTTTTTTAAGATGAAAATCTAGTGAATCCTTTCATTCCCAGTTTTTTGGTAAAGCACAAAATTGTTCGATATTGTCAGATCTAAAAGATATTTTTTGTAATGTTTTTTTCTTTTTTTTTCTAGGTAACATGGGAAAACGAGTGTTGATCATCACCAACCATTGTTGTAATTGTTTCTCCAATTTTCAATTTTTTTCTCTTTAATTTTCTGGGTACTTTTTTCGTAATACGCGTAATGTTCTATAAACATATCTTATTTTTATAAGTAGATCAACTAGTCCATGTGGATTATAACATTTTTTATCGTCGAACAGTACCCTTTATTCAAGAACGGTCTCATCAAAGCCGTCACGACTTATTATGCAATTGGAAGATCTTCAAATTCTCTGTCGAGAACGGTATTCTTACCAGTATAAATTATAAACTTATAGACATAACCACTTTTCAACCGACTTCAAAAAAAAAGGCGGTTCTTAATTATTCGGAGATTTTTTTAAAAGTATGTTCAGCCATCGTTCCTTTACTAGACTGACCGATTTTGGTGATTTTTTTATTAGAAAGGTACTTCAGGAATGGTCTCATTTCAATTTGGCTAAATTCTGATGATGGGATCCACGAGAAAATGATCAAACTCTCAAGTTGGACATGACCACTATTGTTAACATCACTAAAATGAAAAATAAAAAAGTTTTAACAAAAAAAAGACTGCAAATAGAATGAACTAAAAAATAAAAACTAATTTAATCGAGTTACAATTATCGAAATTTTTATTTACGTGAAATTACTTTTTGAAGTCGATGCCAAACACATTCGACTTAAATCTATTACTGAATTTAATGTTAAGAATTATTCTTAATCCTACGCCAATGTCATACATGGCATCGACTTCAAAAAGTAATTTCATGTAAATAAAAATTTAGTTGTTTAATTTAACTAAATTAAATTATTCTTTTTTTTTATTTTTTAGGGCATTATTTGAAATTTGTTCTTTTTTTTTTCTTAAATATAATAAACTGAGATCGATAGTAACAAATTTTTCTGGTGTAAACGCATTGTCAAATATTCTAACTAAATCTTCTTCGGTCAAGTTTTGTTTAGTTTTGAACAAATTTGATTTTGATTACAAGCGACTTGCGGCTTAGACCGCGTCGTAGTAAAACACCCAGACTTAGGCTTGGTCCTAGTCTCTTCTTGAGAGCCAAAACAAGAAGTAGAACTTGGCCTTTGCCGTATTGTCGTGAACCCAAACAAACTGACGTTTCGCAAGACATTGCAGCTTGCATCTTCAGAGTGGTAAATGTCAATAAAAGAATAAATGTAAATTACGATATTTATACCAATAGCGATAGCGATAGATTAAGTATAAATATTGTCATTTACACTTTTTCTTTCAGCGACATTTACCACTCTGACGATGCAAGCTGCAATGTCTTGCGAAACGTCAGTTTGTTTGGGTTTGCGAACGACAATACGGCAAAAGCCAAGTTCTACTTCTTGTTTTGGCTCTCAAGAAGAGACTAGGACCAAGTAAGTCTGGGTATTTACTACGACGCGGTCTAAGCCGAAAGTCGCTTATAATCATAAACATAATAAGCGCGAAAGCTTAAGATTTTATAAAGATTTTCTGGATCAAATTGATCATTGGTTGAAAAATGTAGAAATTATTTTATTGCGAAACGTTTCCCAGTCTCCCAAAAAATAGCGTATATAATAATGGATGTTCAATAATGACGATAATCTTTTCTTGTCACTATATTTTGTAAAAGTACAATACTCAAAAATACTCTAATTTTATTTGGATTTGTGTCATACCAAGAAGTCATTTCTCTTCCATGCACATGGCTTTTTGAATATTTGTTTGTCTCACTTATAATACATTGTATCAATTGCTCATAAAAAAATTTAGGCAATTATAATCCTTAACATCAATATTTTTTATACCAGGAGCTTCAGTGAAGGTGTATGGTGGAGGTGGAGTAACATCTTGTTGTACTGGAAACCATTGGCGTCCTAAAGCAAAACTGTCGCCATCACTACTTTATTTTTCTGTGTTCTGTGCCACTGTGTTCTAAAGTTTCATCATCCGAAGTAAATAGCAAACCGTGATTACTTTTCATGTTCCGCAATAAAAAACAAATAAGGGTTAAAAAATCTAAACAATCTAGATACTAACGGCGTCACTGAACTAATGCGTGAATGCACAAGTCACAGAATCCTCAATCACGAGCTGATAATTACCAGTGGCGTTTTTTCCGGATGGGAGGAAATAAGCACGACATTGTCTAACGAGTATATTAGGTTAAATTTATATAGAAAGCAAAAAATGCAGGTCTCACGAGTTAACTCGGGCGCGCGGAAAAAAATTGTTTTCTGACCCCCCCGAGTTAACTCGGCTGAGTGCGCTAAGAGGTTAGGTAATGAATTGATATTGGCTTACGCGAATTGAAAGAGAATTAAATTTAAATTTTTGATGTTTATAGTTTATTGAACCAGTGGCGTACTGAGCAGGGTTTTGTGAGTCCCGTGGAATGTGACCTAAGTTACTGTTTGAACATTTTTACTTCAAAAAAATACACTGATATATTCGTATCGTGTTCAGGACCGGGTTATTGAAGCTACCGCAGTCGTTCTAATCCTTTTATTTTATATTTTACGATTTTGGTATATTAAATATCGGAGATAACCAACTCAGGCCACCTCCAATGTCTTAGTACGCTACTGTATCGACCTTTAGGGTACATGATCAATATCCCTGTCGATAATGTACACTACTTAATTATACCAATTATAAATTTATAATTTATTTGTTAATGTGGAATTTCGGAGATACAAATTTTTTAATATTTTCAAAAACTAGTGGTTGATGTCGCCTAGAATATTTTGTGGTGTGTGGTGCTATAATGGAGAAATTTGATACACAAGTTTTATTATTTTAAATCAAAAAGTTTAAGCAAATTCCATTTTTACTATTATTTGTTTATGATTTTTTTAATAGACAAAACAATTTATTAAAAAACTTTGTTACTTCACGATTATTATCGCATTAATTTTTGCATTTTAGTATCTTGGACGGTCTCGATTTGATTTGATGGTGGAAAGTTCTATTTGTTTTAGGGATTTTTCTTCGTGGAATATTTTTCGAATTTCTTATTGATTGCCAGCAAAAACATTAATGTTCACCTCATTTTAAACATCGTGTTTCACGAACTATTCGTCCTCGTAATTTTTGTGATAAAATGGTTTCATGGTACACACGTTTTTTTTTAGATTACATACCTCGTGAATAATAAATAAATTTGATTTAATATTACTGTGTTTGAATTAATGTAACCCGACTACTTAGAAGTAAACATTGGTAAGTCATGATGCAGGTTGAAATAAGCAATTTTCAATATCGTGATGAAAGAAACAAATTCGTTTAAAATTCAGTTATTTATTTTGTGAAAAAATCCTCGAACACGTGGATTAGTATTTTCAGTTGCGGATTTTTTGTCATAACAAAGTTATATACAGTATTATGCCATTTTTGATTTGTACTGTAAATTATGAAGATTTTGTATAACATGTGGTATGTAATTTCCACTGGCGCAACTACAGGGGGGCTGCGTGGGTCGGGCACCCCCGGGACCTCTACAGGTCCTGCCAAGAAAAATGTAAGTGACACATAATATTATCTTTTGTTTATGCACAATGGGAACGAGGCCCACCCTCCGTAGCTCCAAATCATCGGTTTTCGGAATAACGATGTTTGAAATGTGATAAATGAAAAAAAAATAAACAAAACATACAAAAGATTATAATAAATGTTCAATGTTTTGCTCATTTGCTTCAATACATTTTTGTAGTCGAAGAATTGTCTCCCGTTGGACGTTTTCAATTACATCCGGTGATCTTGGTGGCTACTGGTCACTGAATAGGAATCCATTCATTAGAGAAATCTAAATTAAGAAATGATCAAACTGCAAAATAAACACAACAGCCAAAGCGAGAATGAGTTCAAACTGAAGATAGTCTAAGCAGCGATCCAATATTCGATTTTCGACAGTACCTGACCAAACATTGTTTTTTTGACAATGCTGTGTGCATGTATCTGCAGTTTTGTCTGTTCACGTGTTCATTTAAAACAGAAGTGTCTACATGGCGATTATTTACAGTTTCTACTGAAACATCTAGTTGAGAATCTGGTATTTTTGCTGATCTTCTTTTAGGTGACTCTCTACACGGCCGTGCTCAGCAAATCTCAATTTAATCTTGCTGACAGTAGATCTAGTAATTGAATGTCGATGAATCGCATTAAGTAAATTACACATTTTTTGTTAAGTAGGCACTCTGTCTCCAAAATGAATCATCATAAGTACTTCAATACGTTCTTTTTCAGATAAATGTCAAAACAACTGACAAACTAAAGTCCTGTGATAGTTTTATTTTTATTGCCACAAAATCCCGCATCTAAATAATGGTCTATTGGCCAAGAAAGGAAAATCGATTAATTCGAAGTAGAGTATTTTGTTGAAGACAAAATTTGCCATACCAGGTTGTTTTTGTTGGCTTTTAAAAAAAATTTAATTCATTCAATTACACGTTTTGTTCAATTACTTCACATTTCAAACGTCATATAAAAAGTGTTTAGATTACCGTACAATTCAAAAATGTCATAATATACAGGGTGCTTTATTTAAAAAAAAACAATGATGACTGCATATGTTTTGCTTGGGACACTGTAAAAAATCCGCAACTAAAAATACTAAGTACGTGTTCGAGCGGTTTTTTCAACAAATCATTACCTGAATTTTAAAGGAATTAGTTCCTTTCATCATGAACGCACTGTATCCAGTGTGTTCTAATTAAAGATGTTAATGATTGGACAATTACTTGTCATTTACTTCTACTTCATCGTCGATAAGTGTTTCAATAAAGTAGCCAATGTACTTCAATTTAGAGTAAAATACGAAAATTTTAAATTACTTTGAGAAATTCAAATTCCATTTCTAATTACAATAAAATTAAATTAGAAGTTTGTGAACCTTTAACGCGTGGGTTTGCTAAATCAATTGAACTCGCGTTAACGATTTTCTTAGCGAAGGTCGACAGGTTTGATTTTTTGTATTTGCCAAATAATAATAAATTTCATAGTCCGCAAATGATGAATTGTAAAAACTTGAACTTTGATGCACTATTAAAAAATACCTTGAAACTGCACGTTAGACTCAACGTACCAATATCTATTTTTAGAAAAACTTTTTGTTTTATACGATAACATTTAACGAATTTTTAGAGCATTGTTTGAACATTTTTTTCTATACTTCTATTTTTGAAAACAAAATGATACAGTTTAAAATATACCGGATAGAAAGGTTTAAAAATCTTAGCAGCGAAAGTCGAATGGAATCATGCATAATGTTATCCGCCGGATAATGTTATCACTTTATAGAAAAAACGTTGATTATAGTAAACATAATTTCGGTTTTTGTTATCAATTTTCTTCTCAGGTTTGTTTCTGTACATGGACAATAACTTATTTTGCGTGAATTTTTTAATCGAATGAGTGTTCTTTTACACGATATGATGGGGTCCTGCATTTATTATTTTTAATGTACTTGGAAAGTTCTTAGAAAAGCAACTTAATTTATTCTTCCAATCTTTTAGGCTCATATACTTACAACGACCTCGTTTTCTGGGAGTATTCTCGTTTACAGGCTGTGTTATCATCGTGATGGAGATTTAAGCCCAATAGTACATTCCTATTTTTTTTGGCACGAAGGAAACTAGTGTAGCATGTTCTCTAAACCTAAACATACTCTAGTTTATTGCCTTTGATTAGGTGAAAGTTACGTTTAATTTCTTATTCGTGCAAATTGCTTCCAGGAGTTAGTTTACTTCTATATAATGCTTCTTTTAATTCCATACTTGTAAACCAATTCTCCGTGGTCACGTTTCTTCCGGGTCCATTTATTGGTTCACAGGACAGCACTGGACGAGTTGTTGATTTCAAAAGGACCAGGTGGTCCAACATAAACTTCTAAATTAGAAGGAAAATATAGCTTTGCATTAACTAAAGCAAATATCTTGATCCTGTACTTTTTGTATTTGGAATATATTGCTTAAAAAGCACAGCGGTCACGAAAGGGCTCGAATTTTACATCTATGCCAGCATAATTAAAAGAAGTTTAGGCGTGTTTGTATTTTGTAACGAATGCATCAAATAATTTACTTAAAGAAGCTTAACTATACTTTGGTAACATTATTTTGTATTTATTTTTGGTGCCACCAAATTTCTGAGAAGTAATAGATAGTTTTTTGAACTATGCTCAAACATCATGACATTACTTTTGATTGCTTTTTGATTACGGTGTCAACAAGCTTAGGAGGCTATTTAATGTCTGTAAATGTCGATTTATTTGTACAATTTTTTTCTAGTACCGGATTTTGTTATCATTCGGTTATTGTTATCAAAAATCCCAAGTTTCATTGTGATTCTACTAATTCGGTTAGAAAGATCAACTATTAAGCACTATTTTTGGCTTGTATTAACTGAAATATTATTTTCACAATTTCTGTTCGATTTCACTTATCTTCCAGTTAATTGAATTGAAATTGCTCATTATAAAGTACATTTTGTTTGTACTAATTGCCTCTCATTTTCCCGTCTGTATAAACGCCTATACTCAAATGTTGTATTTGTGTTTTTTTTTCGATTATTTGAAACTTAATCAAATGATTGTTCAATCCGCATAAATCGTAGTGAATCTTCATGTTTCCGATCAATCACTGAACGTAGATTGTCATTTTCAAGAAGAACAGTGGAACAGTAAATTCGTAACTACTCTGCAATATGAAGATGGTGGTATAAGTATGAATTTTTTTTGAAATTCAGCTGCTGTTAGCTCCGTCAAGTTAGCCCTCCACTTTCATTGTTTAAATTATATTCCAGTGTAATGAACTGTGCCCGTTTTGTGCTAGTACTATTTTTAATTGTGCTTAATTTTAAATTTAAAAAAAATAACTCCAAATACGGGGGTCTAACTTTTGAACGCTGGCCTCTCTGTTCTTCACTTTTTTACAATTTGTTTGCTTATTTAACCGAGTTTGTTTTGTGCCGTTATTATTTTTAATCGTGTTCAATTTTTTATAAACCGAATTAAATTTATTTTTAAATTAATAAAAAAAATTCAACAAAATTCCGAGGTTTATATGTCTACCAACCCATTGTTTTTATAAATTATTTACGCTATTTTTTACTTATTTAATTGTTTTCGTTTTGTCTTAATACGATTTCTAAATGTGTTTCATTCTAATTAGATAAATAAATCCGAACAAAAACGGGATCCAACTTCATCGCCAGCACTTCGTATTTTAAATTAAAAAAAAAATGGTTGTTTTGTGCTAAATTGAAGTAATATTATCTTTAATTGTGATTAATTGTAGGTTAATAGAAAATCAAAACAAAACCGGGAGCAAACTTGATCGCTAGCCCCCCGTTTTTCTCACTTGTTTACATTTTTTTTGCTTATTTAATTGTGTTTGTTTTGTGTTCAATTGCGCCGTTATTGTTTTTCACTTTGTTCAGTTTTAAATTGATGAAAAAACAAATTTGGCGGCTATCTTAACTATCTAAACTAAATATAGGTATGGGACAAAATAATAATGGTACAATTTATCACAAAACAAGCACAATTGAATAAACAAAAGAAATTAAATTGCTGGCGATCAAGTTGAACCCCGGTTTTTTTATCGGTTTAAAAATAAGTTTAGCTTAGTTTCATGTTAGTAATATTTAGCAGAAAACGAGCACAATTAGACGAGCAAAATGTATTGTATAAACAATGAATAGAAAAAGAGGGCCTGATGGTTAAGTTAGCCCCCGGATTTGTTTTAATTTTAATAAAAAAAAACAAACAATTAAATATGCAAAAAATTATAAATAAGTGTAAACAAAACGAGGAGCTAGCGGTCAAGTTGGTCCCCGGATTTGTTTTGATTTTTTTATTAATTTAAAATTAAACACAATTAAAAATAATATTAGCACAATTACACATGCAAAAATATCCTAAAAAATTTGAAATGGAAACAGAAGGTTAATAGTTCAGCTAGTTCTCGGATAAGTCTTAATTTTTTTAGCAATTTAGATATAGGTTTAGGACAAAATAATGGCACAATTTAGCACAAAACAAGCACAATTGAATAAACAAAAGAAATTGTAAAAAAAATTTAAATACGGGGTGCTGGCGATCAAGTTGACCTCAGTTTTTTTATCGGTTTAAAAATAAGTTTAACTGAGTTTCATGTTAGTAAAATTTACCACAAAACACTATTAAATATGCAAAAATTGTATATAAGTAAAAACAAAACGAGGAACCCTGGGGTCAAGTTTGCCCCTGGAGCTGTTTTGATTTGTTTATTAATTTAAAATTAAATACAATTAAAAATAATATTAGCTCAGTTTAGCACAAAACGAGCACAATTACGCAAGCAAAAAATATTGTAAATAAATTGAAATCGCAATCATAATGGCACAATTCTGCACTAAACAAAGACAATTGAATAAACAAAAGAAATTGTAATTAAATTGCTGGCGATCAAGTTGAACCCCGGCTTTTTTATCGGTTTAAAAATAAGTTTAACTTAGTTTCATGTTAGTAATATTTAGCAGAAAACGAGCACAATTAGACGAGCAAAATGTATTGTATAAACAATGAATAGAAAACGATTGGCTGATGGTTAAGTTAGCCCCCGGATTTGTTTTGATTTTTTTATTAATTTAAAATTAAACACAATTAAAAATAATATTAGCACAATTACACATGCAAAAATATCCTAAAAAATTTGAAATGGAAACAGAAGGTTAATAGTTCAGCTAGTTCTCGGATAAGTCTTAATTTTTTTAGCAATTTAGATATAGGTTTAGGACAAAATAATGGCACAATTTAGCACAAAACAAGCACAATTGAATAAACAAAAGAAATTGTAAAAAAAATTTAAATACGGGGTGCTGGCGATCAAGTTGACCTCAGTTTTTTTATCGGTTTAAAAATAAGTTTAACTGAGTTTCATGTTAGTAAAATTTACCACAAAACACTATTAAATATGCAAAAATTGTAAATAAGTGAAAACAAAACGAGGAACCCTGGGGTCAAGTTTGCCCCCGGAGCTGTTTTGATTTGTTTATTAATTTAAAATTAAACACAATTAAAAATAATATTAGCTCAGTTTAGCACAAAACGAGCACAATTACGCAAGCAAAAAATATTGTAAATAAATTAAAATCGGAATCATAATGGCACAATTCTGCACTAAACAAAGGCAATTGAATAAACAAAAGAAATTGTAATTAAATTGCTGGCGATCAAGTTGAACTCCGGTTTTTTTATCGGTTTAAAAATAAGTTTAACTTAGTTTCATGTTAGTAATATTTAGCAGAAAACGAGCACAATTAGACGAGCAAAATGTATTGTATAAACAATGAATAGAAAACGATTGGCTGATGGTTAAGTTAGCCCCCGGATTTGTTTTAATTTTATTAAACACAGTTAAAATTAATAACGGCACAATTGAGCACAAAACAAACAATTAAATATGCAAAAAATTATAAATAAGTGTAAACAAAACGAGGAGCTAGCGGTCAAGTTGGTCCCCGGATTTGTTTTGATTTTTTTATTAATTTAAAATTAAACAATTAAAAATAATATTAGCACAATTACACATGCAAAAATATCGTAAAAAATTTGAAATGGTAACAGGAGGTTAATAGTTAAGCTAGTTCTCGGATAAGTATTAATTTTTTTAGCAATCTAGATATAGGTTTAGAACGAAATAATGGCACAATTTAGCACAAAACAAGCACAATTGAATAAACAAAAGAAATTGTAAAAAAATTTAAATACGGGGTGCTGGCGATCAAGTTGACCTCAGTTTTTTTATCGGTTTAAAAATAAGTTTAACTGAGTTTAATGTTAGTAAAATTTACCACAAAACGCTATTAAATATGCAAAAATTGTAAATAAGTGAAAACAAAACGAGGAACCCTGGGGTCAAGTTTGCCCTTGGAGCTGTTTTGATTTGTTTATTAATTTAAAATTAAACACAATTAAAAATAATATTAGCTCAGTTTAGGACAAAACGAGCACAATTACGCAAGCAAAAAATATTATAAATAAATTAAAATCGGAATCATAATGGCACAATTCTGCACTAAACAAAGACAATTGAATAAACAAAAGAAATTGTAATTAAATTTCTGGCGATCAAGTTGAACCACGGTTTTTTTATCGGTTTAAAAATAAGTTTAACTTAGTTTTATGTTAGTAATATTTATCAGAAAACGAGCACAATTAGACGAGCAAAATGTATTGTATAAACAATGAAAAGAAAACGAGGGGTTGATGGTTAAGTTAGCCCCCGGATTTGTTTTAATTTTATTAAACACAGTTAAAATTAATAACGGCACAATTGAGCACAAAACAAACAATTAAATATGCAAAAAATTATAAATAAGTGTAAACAAAACGAGGAGCTATCGGTCAAGTTGGTCCCCGGATTTGTTTTGATTTTTTTATTAATTTAAAATTAAACACAATTAAAAATAATATTAGCACAATTACAAAAAAATATCGTAAAAAATTTGAAGTGGAAACAGGAGGTTAATAGTTAAGCTAGTTTTCGGAGTAGTCTTAATTTTTTTTAGCAACTTAGATATAGGTTTAGGACAAAATAATAACGGCACAATTCAGCACAAAACAAGCGCAATTGAATAAACAAAAGGCGATCAAGTTGACCTCAGTTTTTGTTATCGGTTTAAAAATAAGTTTAACTGAGTTTACTGCTAGTAAAATTTACCACAAAACACTATTAAATATGCAAAAATTGTAAATAAGTGAAAACAAAACGAGGAACTAGGGGTCAAGTTGGCCCCCAGGTTTGTTTTGATTTGTTGATTATTTTAAAATTAAATACAATTAAAAATAACATTAACACAGTTTAGCAGAAAACGAACAAAATTACGCAAGCAAAAAATATTGTAAATAAATTGAAATCGGAATCATAATGGCGCAATTCTGCACTGAATAAATACAATTGAATAAACAAAATAAATTGTAAAAAAATTGCGATCAAGTTAGACCCCCGTTTAATCTTAGTAATATTTAGCACAAAACGAGCACAATTAGACGAGGAAAATGTGTTGTACAAACATTGAATAGAAAACCCTTCCCGGATTTGTTTTAATTTTATTAACAATTTAATATTGAACACAGTTAAAATTAATAACAGCACAATTGAGCACAAAACAAACGCTATTAAATATGTAAAAAATTGTAATTAAGCGAAAACAAAACGAGGAGCTAGCGGTCAAGTTGGTCCCCGGATTTGTTTTGATTTTTTTATTAATTTAAAACTTAACACAATTAAAAATAATGTTAGTACAGTTTAGCACAAAACGAGCACAATTACACAATAAAATATTGTGAATAAGTTTAAATGGAAGCGGAGGGGGTTAATAGTTAAGGTAGTTCTCGGATTCTTCTTAATTTTTTTAGCAATTTAAATATACCTAGGTTTAGGAAAAAACAAAACCGGGAGCAAACTTGATTGCTAACCCCCCGTTTTTCTCACTTGTTTACATTTTTTTTGCTTATTTAATTGTGTTTGTTTTGTGTTTAATTGCGCCGTTATTGTTTTTCACTTTGTTCAGTTTTAAATTGCCGAAAAAACAAATTTGGGGGCTATCTTAACTATCTAAACTAAATATAGGTTTTCGAAAAAATAATAATGGTACAATTTATCACAAAACAAGCACAATTGAATAAACAAAAGAAATTGTAATTAAATTGCTGGCGTTCAAGTTGAACCCCGGTTTTTTTATCGGTTTAAAAATAAGTTTAACTTAGTTTCAGGTTAGTAATATTTAGCAGAAAACGAACACAATTAGACGAGCAAAATGTATTGTATAAACAATGAATAGAATACGAGGGGCTGATGTGTTAAGTTAGCCCCCGGATTTGTTTTAATGTTATTAAACACAGTCAAAATTAATAACGGCACAATTGAGCACAAAACAAACACAATTAAATATGCAAAAAATTAAAAATAAGTGTAAACAAAACGAGGAGCTAGCGGTCAAGTTGTCCCCCGGATTTGTTTTGATTTTTTTATTAATTTAAAATTAAACTCAATTAAAAATATTAAAATATTTTTAGGGTAAATGGTGTATTATTTATTTACTTAGAATAATAAATGCGAGCTTTCGAACTTGGTCTAAGGCCTGACGAAGAAACTTAGACCAAGTTCGAAAGCTCGAATTTATTATTCTAAATAATACACCATTTACCCTAAAAATATTTTGATATGTTTTATGGTGAAAGTTTTATGTCCAAAACAATTAAAAATAATATTAGCACAATTCAGCACAATTACACATACCAAATATTGTAAGCAATTTGAAATGGAAACAGGAGGCTAATCGTTAAGCTAGTTCTCGGATTAGTCTTCATTTTTTTAGCAATTTAGATATAGGTTTAGGTCAAAATAATAATGGCACAATTCAGCAGAAAACAAGCACAATTGAATAAACAAAAGAAATTGTAAAAAATTTTAAATACGGGGTGCTAGCTATCAAGTTGACCTCAGTTTTTTTATCGGTTTAAAAATAACTTTAACCGACTTTACTGTTAGTAACATTTACCACACTATTACACTATTAAATATGCAAAAATTGTAAATAAGTAAAAACAAAACGAGGAACTAGGGGTCAAGTTGACCCCCGGATTTGTTTTGATTTGTTTATTAATTTAAAATTAAACACAATTAAAAATAATATTAGCTCAGTTTAGCACAAAAGGAGCACAATTACGCAAGCAAAAAATATTGTAAATAAATTGAAATCGGAATCATAATGGCACAATTCTGCACTGAACAAATACAATTGAATAAACAAAAGAAATTGTAAAAAAATTGCGATCAAGTTAGACCCCGATTTAATCTTAGTAATATCAATGTTAATATTTAGCACAAAACGAGCACAATTAGACGAGGAAAATGTGTTGTACAAACATTGAATATAAAACGAGGAGCTGATGGTTAAGTTAGCTCCTGGATTTGTTTCAATTTTATTAATTTAATATTGAACACAGTTAAAATTAATAACGACTGAATTGAGCACAAAACAAACGCTATTAAATATGTAAAAAATTGTAAAAAGCGAAAACAAAACGAGGAGCTAGCGGTCAAGTCAGTCCCTGAATTTTTTTATATTTTTTTATTAATTTAAAATTAAACAATTAAAAATAATATTAGCTCAGTTTAGCAAAAAACGAGCACAACTACGCAAACAAAAAATATTGTAAATAAATTGAAATCGGAATCATAATGGCACAATTCTGCACTAAACAAATACAATTGAATAAACAAAATAAATTGTAAAAAAATTGCGATCAAGTTAGACCCCAGTTTAATCTTAGTAATATTTAGCACAAAACGAGCACAATTAGACGAGGAAAATGTGTTGTACAAACATTGAATAGAAAACGAGGAGCTGATGGTTAAGTTAGCTCCCGGATTTGTTTTAATTTTATTATCAATTTAATATTGAACACAGTTAAAATTAGTAACAGCACAATTGAGCACAAAACAAACGCTTTTAAATATACAAAAAATTGTAAATAAGCGAAAACAAAACGAGGAGCTAGCGGTCAAGTCAGTCCCTGAATTTTTTTATATTTTTTTATTAATTTAAAATTAAACAATTAAAAATAATATTAGCTCAGTTTAGCAAAAAACGAGCACAACTACGCAAACAAAAAATATTGTAAATAAATTGAAATCGGAATCATAATGGCACAATTCTGCACTAAACAAATACAATTGAATAAACAAAATAAATTGTAAAAAAATTGCGATCAAGTTAGACCCCAGTTTAATCTTAGTAATATTTAGCACAAAACGAGCACAATTAGACGAGGAAAATGTGTTGTACAAACATTGAGTAGAAAACGAGGAGCTGATGGTTAAGTTAGCTCCTGGATTTGTTTCAATTTTATTAATTTAATATTGAACACAGTTAAAATTAATAACGACACAATTGAGCACAAAACAAACGCTATTAAATATGCAAAAAATTGTAAAAAGCGAAAACAAAACGAGGAGCTAGCGGTCAAGTCAGTCCCTGAATTTTTTTATATTTTTTTTATTAATTTAAAATTAAACAATTAAAAATAATATTAGCTCAGTTTAGCAAAAAAATGAGCACAACTACGCAAACAAAAGATATTGTAAATAAATTGAAATCGGAATCGTAATGGCACAATTCTGCACTGAACAAATACAATTGAATAAACAAAATAAATTGTAAAAAAATTGCGATCAAGTTAGACCCCAGTTTAATCTTAGTAATATTTAGCACAAAACGAGCACAATTAGACGAGGAAAATGTGTTGTACAAACATTGAATAGACAACGAGGAGCTGATGGTTAAGTTAGCTCCTGGATTTGTTTCAATTTTATTAATTTAATATTGAACACAGTTAAAATTAATAACGGCACAATTGAGCACGAAACAAACGCTATTAAATATGCAAAAAATTATAAATAAGCGAAAACAAAACGAAGAGCTAGCGGCCAAGTCAGTCCCTAAATTTTTTTATATTTTTTTATTAATTTAAAATAAACAATTAAAAATAATGTTAGCTCAGTTTAGCAAAAAACGAGCACAACTACGCAAACAAAAAATATTGTAAATAAATTGAAATCGGAATCATAGGCACAATTCTGCACTGAACAAATACAATTGAATAAACAAAATAAATTGTAAAAAAATTGCGATCAAGTTAGACCCCAGTTTAATCTTAGTAATATTTAGCACAAAACGAGCACAATTAGACGAGGAAAATGTGTTGTACAAACATTGAATAGAAAACGAGGAGCTGATGGTTAAGTTAGCTCCTGGATTTGTTTCAATTTTATTAATTTAATATTGAACACAGTTAAAATTAATAACGACACAATTGAGCACAAAACAAACGCTATTAAATATGCAAAAAATTGTAATTAAGCGAAAACATAACGAGGACCTAGCGGTCAAGTCAGTACCTGAATTTTTTTATATTTTTTTATTAATTTAAAATTAAACAATTAAAAATAATATTAGCTCAGTTTAGCAAAAAAATGAGCACAACTACGCAAACAAAAAATATTGTAAATAAATTGAAATCGGAACCATAGGCACAATTCTGCACTGAACAAATACAATTGAATAAACAAAATAAATTGTAAAAAAATTGCGATCAAGTTAGACCCCAGTTTTCTTAGTAATATTTAGCACAAAACGAGCACAATTAGACGAGGAAAATGTGTTGTACAAACATTGAATAGAAAACGAGGAGCTGATGGTTAAGTTAGCTCCTGGATTTGTTTCAATTTTATTAATTTAATATTGAACACAGTTAAAATTAATAACGACACAATTGAGCACAAAACAAACGCTATTAAATATGCAAAAAATTGTATAAAGCGAAAACAAAACGAGGAGCTAGCGGTCAAGTCAGTCCCTGAATTTTTTTATATTTTTTTATTAATTTAAAATTAAACAATTAAAAATAATATTAGCTCAGTTTAGCAAAAAAATGAGCACAACTACGCAAACAAAAAATATTGTAAATAAATTGAAATCGGAATCGTAATGGCACAATTCTGCACTGAACAAATACAGTTGAATAAACAAAATAAATTGTAAAAAAATTGCGATCAAGTTAGACCCCAGTTTAATCTTAGTAATATTTAGCACAAAACGAGCACAATTAGACGAGGAAAATGTGTTGTACAAACATTGAGTAGAAAACGAGGAGCTGATGGTTAAGTTAGCTCCCGGATTTGTTTTAATTTTATTATCAATTTAATATTGAACACAGTTAAAATTAGTAACAGCACAATTGAGCACAAAACAAACGCTTTTAAATATACAAAAAATTGTAAAAAGCGAAAACAAAACGAGGAGCTAGCGGTCAAGTCAGTCCCTGAATTTTTTATATTTTTTTATTAATTTAAAATTAAACAATTAAAAATAATATTAGCTCAGTTTAGCAAAAAAATGAGCACAACTACGCAAACAAAAAATATTGTAAATAAATTGAAATCGGAATCGTAATGGCACAATTCTGCACTGAACAAATACAGTTGAATAAACAAAATAAATTGTAAAAAAATTGCGATCAAGTTAGACCCCAGTTTAATCTTAGTAATATTTAGCACAAAACGAGCACAATTAGACGAGGAAAATGTGTTGTACAAACATTGAGTAGAAAACGAGGAGCTGATGGTTAAGTTAGCTCCCGGATTTGTTTTAATTTTATTATCAATTTAATATTGAACACAGTTAAAATTAGTAACAGCACAATTGAGCACAAAACAAACGCTTTTAAATATACAAAAAATTGTAAATAAGCAAAAACAAAACGAGGAGCTAGCGGTCAAGTCAGTCCCTGAATTTTTTTATATTTTTTTATTAATTTAAAATTAAACAATTAAAAATAATATTAGCACAGTTTAGCACAACTACGCTTGCAAAAAATATTGTAAACAAATTGAAATGGAAACGGGATGTTAATAGTTAAGCTAGTTGTCGGATTTGTCTTAATTTTTTTAGCAATTTAAATATAGGTTTAGTACAAAATAATAATGGCACACTTTAGCACAAAACAAACACAATTGAATAAACAAAAGAACTTGTAAAAATGCAAATACGTGCTAGCGATCAAGTTGGACCCCGGTTTTTTTATGGGTTTAAAAATAAGTTTAACTGACTTTAATGTTTGTAAAATTTAGCACAAGACGATCACAATTAGACGAGAAAAAAGTATTGTAAAAACATTGAATAAAAAACGTGGGTTTGATGGTGAAGATGGTCGGCGTTGTTCTAATTTTAATAACAATTTAAAATTGAAACAGTTCAATTTAATAACGGCACAATTGAGCACAAAACAAATACTAATAAATATATAAAAAATTGTAAATAAGTGAAAACAAAACCAGGAGCTAGCGGTCAAGTTGGCCCCCGGATTTGTTTTGATTTTTTTATTAATTTAAAATTAAACACAATTAAAAATAATATTAGTACAATTAAGCACAATTACACATGCAAAAAATATTGTAAACAATTTGAAATGGAAACAGGAGGTTAATAGTTTAGCTACTTCTCTGATTAGTCTTAATTTTTATAGCAATTTAAATATAGGTTTAGGACAAAACAATAATGGCACAATTCAGTACAAAACAAGCACAAATAAATAAATAAGTGAAAACAAAACGAGGAACTAGCGGTCAACTTGGCCCCCGGATTTGTTTTGATTTGTTTATTAATTTTAAATTTAACAGAATTAAAAATAATATTAGCACAAAACGAGCACAATGATGCAAGCAAAAAATATTATCATAATGGCACAATTCTGCACTAAACAAATACAATTGAATAAACAAAAGAAATTGTAAAAATATAGCGATCAAGTTAGACCCTGGTTTAATCTTAGTAATGTTTAGCACAAAACGAGCACAATTAGACGAGGAAAATGTGTTGTACAAACATTGAATAGACAACGAGGAGCTGATGGTTAAGTTAGCTCCTGGATTTGTTTTAATTTTATTAATTTATTGTTGAACACAGTTAAAATTAGTAACAGCACAATTGAGCACAAAACAAACGCTATTAAATATGCAAAAAATTGTAAAAAGCGAAAACAAAACGAGGAGCTAGCGGTCAAGTCAGTCCCTGAATTTTTTTATATTTTTTTTATTAATTTAAAAGTAAACAATTAAAAATAATATTAGCACAGTTTAGCACAATTACGCTTGCAAAAAATATTGTAAACAAACTGAAATGGAAACGGGGATGTTAATAGTTAAGCTAGTTCTCGGATTTGTCTTAATTTTTTTAGCAATTTAAATATAGGTTTAGGACAAACTAATAATAGCACACTTTAGCACAAAACAAACACACTTGAATAAACAAAAGAACTTTTGTATGAGTTTAAAAATAAGTTTTAAACTGAGTTTAATGTTAGTAAAATTTAGCACAAAACGAGCACAATTAGACGAGCAAAAATTATTGTAAAAACATTGAATAAAAAACGGGGGGGTAGATGGTTAAGTTAACTGCCGGATTCAAAAAAAAATTATTAACAATTTAAATTTGAATACAGTTAAAATTAATTGTGCGCAATTAAGCATAAAACAAACACAATTAAATATGCAAAAAGTTATAAATAAGTGTAAATAAAACGAGGAGCTGTCAAGTTGGCCCCCGGATTTGTTTTGATTTTTTTTTAATTTAAAATTAAACACAATTAAAAATAATATTAGTACAATTAAGCACAATTACACATGCAAAAAATATTGTAAACAATTTGAAATGGAAACAGGAGGTTAATAGTTAAGCTAGTTCTCAGATAGGTTTTAATTTTTTTAGCAATTTAGATATAGGTTTAGGACAAAATAATGGCACAAGTTAGCACAAAACAAGCACAATTGAATAAACAAAAGAAATTGTAAAAAATTTTAAATACGGGGTGCTGGCGGTCAAGTTGACCTCAGTTTCTTTATCGGTTTAAAAATAAGTTTAACTGAGTTTAATGTTAGTAAAATTTACCACAAAACACTATTAAATATGCAAAAATTGTAAATAAGCGAAAACAAAACGTGGAACCCTGGGGTCAAGTTTGCCCCTGGAGCTGTTTTGATTTGTTTATTAATTTAAAATTAAACACATTTAAAAATAATATTAGCTCAGTTTAGCACAAAACGAGCACAATTACGCAAGCAAAAAATATTGTAAATAAATTGAAATCGGAATCATAATGGCACAGTTCTGCACTAAACAAAGACAATTGAAGAAACAAAAGAAATTGTAATTAAATTGCTGGCGATCAAGTTGAACCCCGGTTTTTTTATCGGTTTAAAAATAAGTTTAACTTAGTTTCATGTTAGTAATATTTAGCAGAAAACGAGCACAATTAGACGAGCAAAATGTATTGTACAAACAATGCATAGAAAACGAGGGGCTGATGGTTAAGTTAGCCCCCGGATTTGTTTTAATTTTATTAAACACAGTTAAAATTAATAACGGCACAATTGAGCACAAAACAAACAATTAAATATGCAAAAAATTATAAATAAGTGTAAACAAAACGAGGAGCTAGCGGTCAAGTTGGTCCCCGGATTTGTTTTGATTTTTTTATTAATTTAAAATTAAACACAATTAAAAATAATATTAGCACAATTACACATGCAAAAATATCGTAAAAAATTTGAAATGGACACAGGAGGTTAATAGTTAAGCTAGTTCTCGGATAAGTCTTAATTTTTTTAGTAATTTAGATATAGGTTTAGGACAAAATAATGGCACAATTTAGCACAAAACAAGCACAATTGAATAAACAAAAGAAATTGTAAAAAATTTTAAATATGGTGCTGGCGATCAAGTTGACCTCAGTTTTTTTATCGGTTTAAAAATAAGTTTAACTGAGTTTACTGCTAGTAAAATTTACCACAAAACACTATTAAATATGCAAAAATTGTAAATAAGTGAAAACAAAACGAGGAACTAGGGGTCAAGTTGGCCCCCAGATTGATTAATTTAAAATGAAATACAATTAAAAAATAACATTAACACAGTTTAGCAGAAAACGAGCACAATTACGCAAGCAAAAAATATTGTAAATAAATTGAAATCGGAATCATAATGGCGCAATTCTGCACTGAATAAATACAATTGAATAAACAAAATAAATTGTAAAAAAATTGCAATCAAGTTAGACCCCCGTTTAATTTAATATTTAGCACAAAACGAGCACAATTAGACGAGGAAAATGTGTTGTACAAACATTGAATAGAAAACCCCTCCCGGATTTGTTTTAATTTTATTAACAATTTAATATTGAACACAGTTAAAATTAATAACAGCACAATTGAGCACAAAACAAACGCTATTAAATATGTAAAAAATTGTAATTAAGCGAAAACAAAACGAGGACCTAGCGGTCAAGTCAGTACCTGAATTTTTTTATATTTTTTTATTAATTTAAAATTAAACAATTAAAAATAATATTAGCACAGTCTAGCACAACTCCGCTTGCAAAAAATATTATAAACAAATTGAAATGAAAACGGGATGTTAATAGTTAAGCTAGTTCTCGGATTTGTCTTAATTTTTTTAGCAATTTAAATGTAGGTTTAGTACAAAATAATAATGGCACACTTTAGCACAAATCAAACACAATTGAATAAACAAAATAAATTGTAAAAAAATTGCAAATACGTGCTAGCGATCAAGTTGGACCCCGGTTTTTTTATGGGTTTAAAAATAAGTTTAACTGACTTTAATGTTAGTAAAATTTAGCACAAGACGATCACAATTGCACGAGCAAAAAGTATTGTAAAAACATTGAAAAAAAACGGGGGTTTGATGGTGAAGTTAATCGTCGGCGTTGTTCTAATTTTAATAACAATTTAAAATTGAAACAGTTCAATTTAATAACGGCACAATTTAGCACAAAACAAATACTAATAAATATATAAAAAATTGTAAATAAGTAAAAACAAAACCAGGAGCTAGCGGTATAGTCAGTCCCTGAATTTTTTTATATTTTTTTTATTAATTTAAAATTAAACAATTAAAAATAATATTAGCACAGTTTAGCACAATTGCGCTTGCAAAAAATATTGTAAACAAACTGAAATGGAAACGGGATGTTAATAGTTAAGCTAGTTCTCGGATTTGTCTTAATTTTTTTGGCAATTTAAATGTAGGTTTAGTACAAAATAATAATGGCACACTTTAGCACAAATCAAACACAATTGAATAAACAAAAGAAATTGTAAAAAATTGCAAATACGTGCTAGCGATCAAGTTGGCCCCCAGTTTTTTTATGGGTTTAAAAATAAGTTTAACTGACTTGTTAGTAAAATTTAGCACAAGACGATCACAATTAGACGAGAAAAAAGTATTGTAAAAACATTAAATAAAAAACGGGGGGTTAATGGTGAAGTTAATCGTCGGCGTTGTTTTAATTTTAATAACAATTTAAAATTGAAATAGTTCAATTTAATAACGACGCAATTGAGCACAAAACAAATACTAATAAATATATAAAAAATTGTAAATAAGTGAAAACAAAACCAGGAGCTAGCGATCAAGTTGGCCCCCGGATTTTTTTAAAATGTTTTTATTAATTTAAAATTTAACACAATTAAAAATAGTATAAATTGAATTCTTTAGAAAGGTTAATGTTGTTGATGAAACTTTATCTTATTATTTGAACAATAATGTAAATTTTAGAAAACGTGATAACTATATAGGTGTCAAAAATGAACAAGATGGGTTCGTATTCATAATGGAGTCTAAGAAAAATTAAAACAAATTAAGGCATTCCGTTTAAAATTAGTACGTTAATGTCACTTCCGGTGAAACCGGAAATAGCATTAAAGTCGCAATGATAAGCATTTGGTTCTCAAGCAATTTAATTTTTTTACCTTTAAACAAACGTAATCGAATTAAATTTGTACCTTAATCTTATATCTGCTAAGTATAGTTTGCATAAATTCTTCAATAGTGACGTTTTTGCAAATTTTAAGTCCTTGACGGTTATTACTAGAAGTCGATTACTCGTTGGGTTGTATCGGTTTTTATATTTGCTAAAATTACGTCATTTTCGTTTAATAAAGTTTTAGTTTTGTTAAACAATCGAATTTGCAAGACATTACGTAATTTTTCGATTTTAAAAAACTAATCGTATGTTTACTTAGATAACGAATTGTGACTTAAGCATATAATGCAATAAATTAGTTACATAAGATAATAATTACGTCTGAAAATTTTATCGCATTTCTTCTTAACTGAGATCTGGCATTTTTCTAAATTCGTTGACAAAAGGTCAGCGATTTCAAACATTATAATGAGAACTGACTTTAGATAATAAAAAACTCACTGTACTACAAAAAGATTCGATGTCTAATTTGAATTTTGTTTTTGTTTAACAACAATCAAGTTTTAGGAATTGCTACAAATTAATGTACAAGTAATTGACATAATCATTTATAAGTTTGGTGCCTCACTTTTTTTTAATCGTGTGATTGAACGGAAACTAATTTTTTTGTGTTATAGGACAACACCTTGATGGACACAACTCCGGCCGCTGATAAATTAATAGGGGGCCAATCGAACATCGTCCTTAACAAACGTCGATGTAAACCCGCCGATTCCAGCAATAAACCGGTAGTCAGGCAGTTGTCAAAAGGATCGTTATCATTGCTTGATCCAGATGCCAGTTCGATTACATCATTTTTGGATTTGACTCAACAAGATTTCGAAGTTAATGCCCCTGTCAACAACTTGTTGTTGCAAGGAGAAGATCTTCTTATAGCGTTGGAAATGAATGGAACAATGTAGCTAATGGTTTTATGTGGTACGCGAATTGAAATGAGAGTTTGTAATGTAAGTGATGGTAGTTAAGGCATAGTACAAAAATAAAGAAGAATTTTGTATCAAATAGGAAAGGTAATGGGGCGGTTTTATATTAAAATTGGAAATAGTTCTAATTTTAGAAAATACGGTTAGTGGATGTTACAAATTTTTCATTAACTTTAAGCATTTACTTAATATTAACGTGTTTCTGACACGTTGATATAAAAAACTCATTTATTCTGTAGCGGAATCTGACTTTGTAGTACACATGTACGAATATATATTTTTTTTATTTTACACAACACGCAATTGTAGTAATAGAAATCATACTTTGTATAAAAAAGTCTCTTAATCATTTCAAGCTCTCTGTTCATTTAATATAACAATTATAAGCAAAGAAATATTTGTAACTTTCTATTAAAAATAAATACCGCGAAAGTACAAATAATTATTTGCCATATATATATCAATAAGATTTAACGTGTTTTTAGTAATATAATAAAGAAAATGTATGAGGTATGTTGTAATACATTTTTTTAATATTTTAAACTGCCATGTTGTAAACATAGATAATAATTTGTTGTATACAAAACATTATTGATAATCGTAGATTTATACCTACATATGTGTAAATGCACTCATTTTGTATTATTTGAAAAATATGTGCTGTTCAATTAACGGTTAAATTTCTTGTAACAAATTTATGTTTGTTTGTATTAGTTAAGCTTTTATTTATAAGTCAACAAAAAAGTCACTTTTTTAATTGTTCGATCCAATATTTAACTTTTGTGCAGATTTAATCTATAAGTATTTTTTAAAATATTACTTTAACATTATGAAAATCTCAAGTATGATCAGGTTGTTTGGCCGGGAAAATATATTGTTTATGGGATGTGGTGGTTGTTTTTATACCTGTGTGTAACCACCCATATACTATAGTTTTTTCATAAGAGAGTGTACAATAAATATCGGGACAACTGTAAAATAGTATCAGATTTTATTGAGTAACAGAGAAGAGCCGAAAAAAGGTAAAGTATTGTAAAGATTCTATGTATTTTTATTTTCAGTTTTTTTGTTTATTATTATTGTTTTAAACAATTTTGTTAACTGGTACTGACAGTGGCGTAACGAGCATAACTGGCGCACGGGGCACAATATCTTTGTATCGCCTCCCGAAAAACAGTAATATAATATAAGGAATATCGTCGTTCGTCGTCTAAGCTGACTTTAGTTTCGTTAAAACTTTCAACCGGATTTCAATGCATATTGTAACGAGTTTTAAAACTAGTTTATTTAAAGCTAAGTAATTACACGATTTAGAACTAATTTTTATAAACGTAACTAATTTTTAATTAGACTAACTAAAAAAATATACCGATAAAACTTAACATCAAACGAACGAGATGTTGCCACCGAGAATGGATACAGCAGACTGACTTTCTCAGTCCGGTTCCATGCATGATTGCTTTCAGAGTTGCATAAGTATCAGGAGTACCAGTATGTAATTATAACATAGTATAACACGGCCATTCTGAGCGTTGTCTCGCCCAGGAGACTTAAAAAAAACAAAAATTTTGAGAATTATTTTTTTCCAACTAAAGGCGCTGTATTAACGGCATGTCATCAAGCAAATCCTCATCCTCATAACCTGTAATATCTTTAAGCATTTCAAGACGTCCCAATGGAACATCGTCCAACTCGAGGTCTCTTTCTTTTGCACGTTTATCTTAAAACATTAAACAAAACAAAAATTACTTATCATATCAGATTTTATTAGCAACTTGCTTCGTAAATGAAACAACCTTATGGTAGATGAAATACTTCGTAGTAAGCAGTGCATTAAATTGCAACAAAATTATAGTTGCTCTCATCAAGTTGTAACATTTCAAATCCTAGAGCTGAACGCATCATACTGTAATCGACGCTTAAATTGAACAATTGAACTCAGCAACTTGAACCAATCCAAAACCTACAGCTAAACGCATCAGACTAGCGACGCTTAAATTGTACAATTAAACTTAGCAACTTGAACCAATTGAAAACCTACAGCTAAACGCATTAGACCGTAATCGACGCTTAAATTGTACAATTGAACTCAGCAACTTGAACCAATTCAAAACCTACATCTGAACGCATCAGACTGTAATCGACGCTTAAATTGTACAATTGAACTTAGCAACTTGTACCAATTCAAAACCTACAGCTGAACGCATCAGACTGTAATCGACGCTTAAATTGTACAATTGAACTCAGCAACTTGAACCAATTCAAAACCTACAGCTGAACGCATCAGACTGTAATCGACGCTTAATTTGTACTAATTTTTTGTGCTGCAGTTATCATGTCTATAAAACGTATATGTATACATAAGTTGAATATTTCTTGTAACACAATATGTTTATGTTATGCCGACTCTTTCAAGTTTTAAAATGTGTTTTGTTTACTTAGCAATTCGTCGTCTTCCGAAAATAGAAAACCACAATCGTCCGGTGTCCTATCTACTGACCATGGCAACAAATCTTCTGCAGCAGCACTCGTTCGAGAATGTGAATTTAATTTCTCTAGGGTATATCTATTATGTCCTAATTAATTTACAATTTGATGGGACCTTTTATCGGAATCAATTTTTGCGTTAGAATCTATGTTTCGGTATAGCAGTACAAAGTCACCACGTTGAAATTGTTGTGCTTGTTTACCCCCATTGGTTCGTGCGATTTTCCTGCCTTTTCGCATTTTCTTGTAACCGTTGAGAAGCCAATTAACGGCGAATTTGACGAGTAGTACCTGGATGTTTTACATCTCTAAGAATACTAAGAACTGATCGTATTAATGCAATATGTTCACATTCGGATTACTCGGGATTGCAAATCACGTTTGTTTTGGGTAGCACGAAGTGCGTTGCAGTCTGTCACGATTTTAAAATTAACACCAATCAAATAATGCCAAAAATGTTTTAACGCGTTGACTGTAGTAAGCGACTACGTAAAGAATTTTATCTTGTTTTTGAAACAGGATAGCACCATAACCAACTGCAGAGGCGTCAGAATGGAGCTGTTTCCAAGGTTGGGTCAAATATTCGTAACACTGGCGAAGACGTTAAAATACTAACGATTTGTTTACGCACACTTTTTTGTTTTTTTCTCATACTAAAGGTTCATTTTGTCGCGTTAATTTAGCAATACAAGAAACTCTTCTTCTTCATGTATAAAACGCTGAAAATATTTTCTTTTGCATTTCTTGGTACAGGAGCATTTCGCAGGGCTATGACTTTGGAAGGACTAGGTTGCACGCCATTTTTTTGGGTAACACGTTCCAAGTGCTCAATGCTAGACATCAAAAGTTTGCACTTTTTAATGTTGATTGAAAAACCTGCCTTCTGAAGCTGAATCAAGACTTCATTTAATAATTTAATTCCGCTCTACACATCGGCTGTTGGGATTAACACATCGTCAATGTATACGAGAGCCCTTCGTCATTAATAAAAGGTGTCAAAGCCTTATCAATGGCACGTTGCAAAGACCATACGGCATTATTACATATTCGTATTGGTCATCGAGAGTAACAAAAGCAGTCTTTTGGATTGACTCAGAATCAATAGGTATCTGGTGAAACCCTGAAGTCATGGCTAACTTGTAAAATATTTTCCTTGTTCCTTCGATCCCTGATAACTGATAGCGATCTTTTATTGTTATTTTATTTAATGCGCTATAGTCCACAACCATGCGGTTTGAGTAATCTTTCTTTTTTAACGAGCAAGATAGGACTGGCATAGGCAGATGATGATTCGCGTATTATACCATTTTTTGTTAAGTCCGAAATAATTGATTTTACAATTTCGCGTTCAGCGAACGAAAGACGATACGGCTGATAACGAGCAATTTCGTCACTTTAAACGTATTTTCAAAACACCCGTGTTGACAGAACTACAGGCGCGGCCCCCCCCCCCGACATTGAAAAGAATACTGAAGTTTTTCTCACTTTGTATGTAATACATTCGCTTTTTTTTATAGTTGTATAATTTATGATGCTTGATCGCTTGCAAGTAAAAGCTTGGTGCATAACGAAGTGTTATTCAATTTTGTATTAACGCCATATTAAATACATTAATTAAAAATGTGATGAGCACCCCCCCCCCTCACCGCTTTAAACTGTTGGAGTCCCCCTAGAAATAAACTGCTGGAGCCGCGCCTGCAGAACTAACTGCGTTTCCTTTAGTAATAATATCTGTAAAGTTATCTAACATTTTCAATAACACTTCACGGTCGCGACCCGTAAGTTTGGTTACTAGAATTAGTGGGTTAGACGCAAGCTTTGAGGCCACATTTTGGCGGTTCATGTTGTTTTCATCTCTTAATCGCATTACTCCCAACTTTCGTTCATAAACAATTCCAGGGCGATTTAAAACATCAGTTCCAAGGACTACGGCACGTGCAGAAGCTTCGTTTGAAACGACTCGAAAAAGTATTTCCAACGTCACATCTGGAAGTTCAAAAAAAAATGTTGCAGCAGTAGTAGATAAAACGACCTTGCGTCCTAATCCCGTTAGGCGAGTCTTGTTTGGTAGTTATTAGTGATACTTGCGCCCCCTTGTCTATTAAAACATTTACCGCGATACCTTTTATTACACCTACTATCACGTCATCGTGAGTCCCAAATTTTGCTGAACAAAGATTTAAGTTTTGGTTGCACTGTTCAAGTCTTTGCTGAGCAAAACATTTGTCAATGTTGTGGTTTGTTTTCTTACAGAAGGTACAAAACATCGTTCCTATGTCTTTTTGCAAGGTTGATTAACTCCCTACTATTATTATAAACAGTTTTACGAGGACAGCTAGCTTGTAAATGTTCAAAAGACTCACACTTAAAGCACGATTTGCGATGATTCGGAACACGGCGTGAATCGTTCACATTACTGGCTGTACGCATACAGATATTGCCGTCCGAATTCCGCGTTTGTCGAAAACCGGCTAATAAATCAGTTAATTGGTCAATTTTTGTACGACTATTCATTACGGCTGTTTGCACGGTAGGATCTGGAATACCATCGCATACACACTCAATCATAACATGATTGGGCCAAATCCACGATCGGTCGGATTCTTGTTGACTTAGCAATCTTTTGGCGAGCGTATTCATCGTACGTAGCTTTCGATCCAGAAGTATACAAGACAGCTTCTTTTAACAGCACTCCGGAATTTCGTCGACGCGGAAAAGCTGTTGTAATGGCAATTTTAAACTCAGACCAATTACATTTTGCAGTGTTGTACCAGCGTTAAGCAAAACCAGTTAAATAACTAGAACTATGAACAAGAAGTTTTCGGTCGTCCCAACCCAGTTGAGTACCGACATCCTCTACCCCTTCGATCAACTTCCAAAGGATCCAGTGACGGCAAAGCAAATTTAGTATAAAAATGTTCAGGAAACGGCACAGCAGAAATTTTTTTATTTACATTTGCTACGGCTATCAACATGGGTTGTAAGCCATGGCGGTGGCTCCAAGTTTTCAGTAGCTGTAGGGGATGGCACAACTCCGGATTCTGCGCAATTTACATCACTAACATTAAACGGTGATTCCGCAATATTGTTACACTAAACTTTTTTAGTTTAACTTTTGTTTTATTAAACTAGTTCAAAATTGTACTTGAGGGCAAACGCGAGCGAATCCCACTTCTGATGTTATAGTATCGTTAAACAACTTAAAGAAGAGCAATATTTATATTATAGTCACTAAAACTGAACATCAAACAAACGAGGTGTTGCCACCGAGGATGGATACAGCAGACTGGCCATAGACTGATTTTCTCAGCCCGGTTCCATACACGGTTGCTTTCAGAGTTGCATAAGTACCAGGGGTACCAGTGACATAGTATAACTTGCTATAACAACGGCTGTAATCATGTTTCGGAGCGTGCTACTAGTTATGTACGTAGAATATATTGTTGGGCATACTCAATAAGCAAAAAAATAAGTATAAGCATTATAGATACGTAATCTTTACGGAAAACATTCTTGGGGCTATTTGTCCCAGTGGTATCGTATAATAGGATTCATTTATCCCATCGGCATTCTATAGCTATAATTTTTTTTATAAAATGAACAGAAAAAGACTTATCGCTGTCGACGAACTAAAGAAATACTGGAAAAATCGGGATGACGAAGACCTATTTGCATTATCGGATGGGAACTTCAAACCGGACACCGACAGCACCCAAAGTTCCGAAGACACTTAAAGCTCTGAAGACGACTGTGACGAGGAATCAGTACAGGTTGAGCCTATTCCACCCCTGAAGTGACTTCTTGGAATCCTGTTCGATTCAATGTTACAAAGTCGAAGCCATGTACTATCCTCAATGGAAAAATTAGTCTTCAATCGGATGAATTTGAAGTATTTTTGCAAGTTTTTCCACGTAGTTTGATGATATTTATTGTTCAATGTACTAATGTCCAACTGGATACACTTAGGAAAATCAACATAAACAAGATTCATGTCCCCAATACAGATCTCGGTGGAATTATGTTTCTATTAGGAACTATGCTTGTTATGACTTACAATCGTTGACAAATAAGACTATCGAAAGTGCAATTACAATCGCGGAATCGCGCCCAACTATCAATCAACAACAATCTCTAAGATGTATTTCCATTGCCCAGAAAAGGGACTGGTGCTCCTAATACTTACTATATTGATAAGGTGGTTTCTTACCTGAAGTATACGTTCGAAAATGACGAATCAATGTCTAAATTCAAAAGGTACTCAAGTCTCAAGCAATATCTTCCTTTCAGTAAAAAATACCATGGGACTATATATATCTCACCACCTCGCTTACAGAAAACGTAAGCAACAAGTGATGTTTTTCGAACATAGTGAGCCAAAAAATCATGACAGATATGGATATAGGTACAAAATAAATAAAATCGTTAGCGAAAGGGTTAAACTGGTATTTGTTTATGTTAAGAACACGTTTACTTACACGACATTCTATTTATTTTCACTAGTCACGTACGTTAAACACTATTTATTTAGACCGACTCTTCACACCTCCGACTTCCGACTCGTTTAGCCTTCTGACTGGATTTGGACACCTTTTATAATTCACTTTATCTGTTTTGAGAACATTCCGGTAATTACCTCGAATCATTTTGTATAATCTCAGAGCTCCTATGCGTTTTATCGGCCCCTTCTTAAGAATGTTCTGTCCCAGAACAGGAAACTGGACGCGGCACCGATAAAAAGGGTTGTGGCGATAGCGGCAGCTTTGTCTATTTCGGCAACTTCCTTGAGCATAAAAGTAGCAGTCAATGGACATCTGACCCGATATTCTACTTGGATAGTAACTGCAGGTCAACACTTCAATGTTTGTTCCTTGGAAGACGACTTTCAACATATTTCAAACTGTTGATCTAAACCGTAACCAAGTTTGAGTACTGCCAATTTTGTATGCTGTGAAACTTCATTTCTTTCTTGAGATTCCAGAATGTTCGTCACAGATTTTCGTATGACGGCTTCTCACATTAGTACTTCTTGGTGACCAGATAGAAAATGCAGCGTCGGTCAACCACGTAATTTAGACTTTGCCTTTGTAGCTCATCTAGCCGTCCGAACTTCTTAAACATGACTGCAACCTCTCTGGACATCTAAAGATCTTCGCTCACACAATGTGCAATAGGTCTTGTTGCTCCTCGGTTGTAACTCCGAACCAAGCTTTTTCAGAACCTGCGTACATGCTCATAAACTTATCGAAGTCCATGCCTTCGACTTGACCTGGTCTTGGGTAATGTTATCGCCAGCAAACGGGGCTAGGCGATCGATGTGGATCAGTTTTGGTTTTCGAATGCGATATATGACGTCATTCAGACGCTGCACGCACAACTTTATAAATGCGTTCCCATTGCCTCCCCAGCTTTGGCGACAAATCACGTCTTTTTTGAGAATCACAACATGTTGCCCAGTTGAAACCTATCGTTTTGTGCCTTGACGTCAAATCTAGTCTTCATTCTGTCGCTGACAATTTGTGTTTTTACGGACTGCCTCATGTACTTCGTCTAGTTTCTTGGTCAGCTTGCTGACGTAGTCTTCTCCAGCAACTTCTTTTTCCGGTATTATTTTATTTTCTTCAACCAAATTAGAGGTCGCATGGCAGTCGTATTTCCGACCGAGTGTGACACAGGATGGTGTTTGGTCTGTGCTTTCGTTAACGGATGATTAGTATGCCATTAGAAAAAGGTGGAAGTACTGATCCCAATCTCTTTGATGTTCGGACACTACTTTGGCTAAGTACTTTTCCATTGTTCGATTCATCCGTTCAACCATTGCCATTAGATTGAGGATGGATAGGCGTCGTCTTAGTTTTCTTAATTCCCAACAGTCGGTAAACTTCTTGAAACAGCCCTGACTCAAAGATGCGGCCTTGACAGGAATGTAATACTGACGGAACTCCAAACTGACAGAAGAACTTTTACCAAAACGTCTGTGACTGTAACTACTTCTTGATTTGGTACGGCGTAAGCCTCCGTCCATGTTGTGAAATAATCCATCGCTACCAAGATGTATTTGTTTCTCGAATCAGATTCTGTGAAGGGTTCTGCAATGTCAATCGCTACTCTCTCTAAAGGGCTTCTAAGTTATACTGATTCATGGTGCTTTGCGCTTTTTTTTCTGGACCATTTCCTGCTGCAGTCTATTTTCCGTGCCCTCGACACTCTTTAGGGATTGCTTAAAAGGACAGTTTTTCAGTCTAATGAGTTTCACTGCGCCTAGAAGCAGAAGCTCTCACTTCTTTCCAGATTAGTCGCCGGCCATTTCTTTCCAGTTCGCTAGTAATCTTATTTCGGGATCCTTTTTTTGTTCGCGACACAACTGCTTAAGTTCCCACTCCTCATCAACCATAGCAGTTCTTCGGAGACATTTAATCTTTTCTTCAAGTCGCGAACAATGACTGCAGTCCTGCAATCTCACGATCTATCTTGCCATTTGTCCTTCCGGATTACGAAACTGCAATAGCCATTTCAATGCGTTTTTAGTAAAATTTTAGTCCCGCAGTGATTCCTTTCTGACCTGGACAAAACTTTGCTAAAATCCGCGACGATTTTTTCTTGTTCATCTTGCACCTGTGCAAGGACTGCACCTATGACCAGATTACTTGCATCGGTATTTAAAACCAATCTCTTTTGGATAACTTAAAATCGGTAAAGTGACTAGGGCTTGTTTTAGTTTATGGAAGGTGTTTTCATAGTCTTCGTTTCATCTACATTCTGCTCTTTCTTCAATTAATTTCGTCAAAGGTTTTGCAATATTGGCAAATCTGAGTACAAATCTATAGTAGGTGCACAACTGTTACAAAATTTTTTTCGTAACTCAAAAGCAAGTGGCTAGTTCGATATAATTCGGCGAGTGGGTCGCAGCTCTCGGTGTGCTGATTAAAAAGGCGCCAAACCGGTTGGAAGCTGGTAGTGGAAGACACCGTTTAAATCTATCCAACGCTTAAAGAAAACAAATTGTTACGCCCTGAGGAAATTTTCCTAAATCCGGTAGTGTTTGATTCATTTAAGTTATACGTGTTGGAATTTGCTGTTGTTGCTAATCTCACGCTTTATTTCGTTACATTTTAAAGGTTGATAATTTGTAATTTATGATTAATTAAGAGCGTATTATCTTCGCTTAATACGTGGTTAAATTCTGCTTTTCTGCAAGTCCTTATCAAGATCCTTATTTAAAATATCAGTTACTCGAACGCTCTCACCGGTTTGCTGACGAATTTATTTTGTTATCTTCTGAGGTCATTATGCCCGTTAACTCTAAGTTACTTTTCTCTATTTCTTTAAAATTTGCTTCCATATTTTCATTTATTTATTCGAGAATTTCAAGTAGTTTTTGCATCCATGTTTACCGGCATAAACTGTGACAAAAAAATATATTAAAACATACAGTTACTTTTAAAAAGCAATTTTTGTAGACACTAAATTTTAATAACTATCGATTCTTTATTATTAAATGCTTGTAAACTGCAACAAAGTATCGTAGAAACACACGCGAGCACATATAATCACTTATTTATTTACACACATTAAATTACGGAGCGTAAGATTGTGCTACACCTTGATACCAATTGTAACGAATTTTAAAATTCATTTATTTAAACGTAACTATTTACATGTATGTAATTTATATATGATAAATATAACTACTTTTAACTAACACTAATAAAACGTAACGATATTTATGAAAACAATTTGTGTATTACCATCACTAGGTATTTAATGTCTGTACTTTTTATTTATCTAAAACTGGTATTTGTTTATGTTAACAACACGTTTATTTACACGACGTTATATTATTGTTTAGTCCCACACATGCACTTTATTTTTTTAAACCAACCAAGTCTTCTTAATGCTTCCGACTCGATTCCAAAACTGACTCCAACTTCCTTCGAATACTTTTTATATTCTTACGTTATCTGCTTCAGGAACATTTCGGTAATTACTTCGAATCATCTTGAATGATCTTGAAGCTTCAATGATGTTATATCAGAGAAATCAAAAACCGAAATAATTATATTACAATAATTTAAAATAGATTTCCCTGAAAAATTTTCCGTACATTTTTTTTACCTTGGGGGTCAGCGCCTTTCTGTGAGTGGCGCCTGGGGCATCATAGACTCCCTTGTCTTTTTTTTGCTACGCCACTGAGTACTGTTCGTTTTTACGAACCATTGTTTTTTCTACGTAAACCTCATAGGTGATACAATTCATAGCATCTTCCAGGCATCTTTCGTCTTGATTACTGGCAAATTCGTCTGTGGATAGTCCAATAATTGTAATGCTCACTTGCATGCTTTTCAAAATGGGTTTAAGAGAGAATGAGGGAATTGCGGTCAGCGGGTAATGACAGTCGGAGTGATATTTACAGAATCTTTTAATAGACAACAAGTATGGAATTCCTTTTAGCACATTTCAACAAAGACTTAAGAAGCTAGGACAAGGAGAGGTCCCAGCATGGGTTCTGTTTTCTCCAAAGTTCAAGAAGCTGCAATAGCTGCCCATGTCAAAACATTGATAAATATGTATTATGGGCTAACTCACTTGCTGTTGCGCCAATTGGTTTTTGAATATGCTGAGACGTTAAATTTGCATCACACATTTCTTTTTAAATGGGGTTTTTTAAAGTTTTGTAATATTTTGTGCAATAAAAGTAAAATATAGTATATCTCGAGGTCATCTTATTTCGGATATCCCTAGGTCATCTTATTTCGGATATCTCTAGGCCATCGTATTTCTGATATCTGTAAGATGTCTGACTTAGTTGTCTGTAGGATATTCAATTCTGTGTCATTCTGCTTTTCCCAAGATGTTCATAGGATATTGGTCGGCGATTAAATTGATATCCCTCGGATATACGCATATCTAGTATGAGATATCAGTAGGATATCAGTAGGATATCATTAGGATATAAGTGTGCTGTGTGGGTTACGGTCCTCTGAAAAGGGTTTACAACAAAGAGTGTGATTTGCAAGTGAAAAGCAAACATGGCGAACTTATCACTGTTTATAAGCTTGCTGAATTATTTAATAAAGCACATTCAAGCGTTGCTGTTATTTCAAAAGGAGTGTCGGAATTTTCAATGAATCCCAACATATTTTCGAATAAAGATTTTTTTTAGACGCTGGAAATGAAGGAATATTGGCTGAGGATAATTTTTCACAAACTAGAAACGAAGATGATATTTTAGGTTGCAACCTGCTCAGACCGAAGCAACAGCAGTTAACAAGCGAAATAACTGTGACTAATCAGAAAATATCTTCCGTTTCTTTTAAGGATTCCAGGATCTAGCACTGTTGTCACAAAGAAGTAGCATTCCAAAATACTGACAGATTCATCAGAGAAATCTGCACTTGAAGATAAAAAAGAAAGATGGTTACGTCAACAAAAGCTAAAACCACAAGGGGGAGTGAAGAGAAGAATATATAAAATCTCCGAGAGAAAATCTAAGAATGTCTTACGTAATTTCAAGAATAAACGTTTAGATTCTGAAGAATCATCTTCAGATTCCGATGTTGATTCTAAGACCCTTTGTGATGATTCATCTTATTCTACATCTCGGCGAGGATGAAAACGATTATCCTTAAAAAACAGGTTTCACATTAGAAAAGCAAACGGAGCTGAAAGAAAACATTTTGTTCTTGTAACTCTTTCAAATAATAAGACCAAGAAAGAGTTTGTTGTTGAAGTTATGGAGATTCGTGAAAATGAAATTTTAGTGAAGTTTATGCGTTCCTACAGAGGCCTGTGGAATATTTATATTTTCCCTGTAATGGATGACATAAGTCATGTTACTTATTGATCAGATATTGTGAGTAAACTTACACTGTATGAGAAATTTAAATATGGCAAAATTCAATTTAATTAACTGAGTCACAGATAATGGCAAACAATGTACTTCTTTTAAATTCACAATTGACTGTTTTTATTTCCAGTGTATGACCGTTATTACCTCTCATCCCTGACCGCCATTATCCGACTCATGGGGTAATAGCAGTCGATGTAACATTTATCTTTTTTTTGTAAAGAAAATATTTAATTGAGGGGTTCCAGATCCCATGTGGTTAATGCCTAATTATGATTGACTATTTCTAGCACATACAACCTTTAAAATTTACATATTTGTGGGATTTATAACCAATGTCCTTTAGGTGACCGCGATTCCCTCATTACCCGGACAACACACAACAACGTCTGTTTTATGCCCGTTTCATTTCTGAACGTCTGTGGCTCTAGAAAAGACGTCTTAACGATATCTACTGTAAGGCATCTTAAAGACGTCTGACTTAAGATGGTTTAAAGACATTTGTTTTAATTTTCTTCAAAAGAAATTAGAAATGGTAGAGTTGTATCAAAAATTTTAACGTTTGGCAAGATAGAATTTTAAGTGTTTTTAAGAGGCACTACAAACATTTTTAGAATTTAGTGTTGGCACTGCTGCGGCTGAAATTTTAGAATTAATAAAAAATACTTGATAATGAAAATGCTTTTAAAAATGCTGTAAGTTGATATTCACCTTCACGCCTATAGTAAATATATTTAAATAAGAATAAAAGATGATTGCTACAAAGAGTAAAATAATCTAACATACACAGTTAATTTCTTGATGCTTGAAATTTAAAATAAACGATTTGTTTTTTCTTCTTTTTAGGTTACTGAGTTATTCAAACTAGGAGGATCATCTAGTTATGATATAATTAAAAGGACGCTGAACTTCATAATGGTACAAATTATTATACTCTCAGTTACAGCTGGATGGGAAGAAAGGCCAAGAGGCCGTTTTGTAAATTAAATATTTCAAAGTTTCGTAAGTAAAATATAAAAATAATATAAAATCAAATTATTTTCTCTGATTTACTTGTCAGCTAAAATGTAATTTGATATTGTATAAAGAATCTCCAATAGAAGTTCTCTAATGAAAAAAAAGTATGACGTACAATAAAAAAAGTTTAAAATGTTTTGGAACGCCATCCTGTGGTAAAAATACCACGTATGATAATATAGAAAACTATAAATTAGTGCGGAGGGTAGAAAAGTTGTCCAATGACTATTAATTTATAATTTATAATAAAAAAGTGTTTTATATTTAGTGTTTTATTGCATGTGCACTTTTAACCAAAATATTTTCTGTTCTAAACGGGTTCTTCATCTTAAAGATGTCTAAGTAAGATGTCTTCAAGAGTTAGTAACATTCGACGTCTTCAGTATGTCTTAAAGATATCTAAAGACGTAATGAGATGTCTGCAAGATGTCTTCAAAATCTTGGCTTGACATCTTTAAAATTTATTTACGATGTCTATGTCCTGTTAGGGTAAAAATCGTAATAGCAAAATGTGTGCTTTAATGCAAATTGACAAACCCTTTTGTTGAAACTTTCGTTATTATTTTGTGTAAGGTTTTTGTAAAGAAATCTGTAAATTAAAAAAAAGAGTAGTTTCTTGATTCACAAAATTCTGAGAAAATATAAACCCTTTTTCTACTTGCTTCTGTACTGGAGAGTGCTACACAAGATAATTTGGTGATTTTTAAGACATTGCATTATCCCCTATTAAAGTTCTTTTAGATTTAAATTATCAACGCGAAAAGCTTAAAAAACTAGAAACGCTAAGCATATGTTTTTATTTGTACATCAAAAACAAATCTTAGAAAAACAGGTTTGTTGTTTAAATAGAAATAATATACATCAGTACTTTTATTAAGCAATTGAATGTATTTAAAGAATGTTGTATTCTTAGTTAAAATTAGTTCAAAAATTCATTAAATGTGTTCTTATTTACTAAAAATCGGATTAGATATTAACTGAAATGTTTAAATAACGGGATTGACTTAACTAATGGTAACGCGTATCAATTGGAATTTTAACCAATGGGAATAGAAAGTTTAATTTTGTGTTATAAAAAGTTTATATTTATTTAATATTTATTTGAACTTTGGTTATTTTGACGTGTTAAGTTCGTTTATATAATAGAAAAATGCGTGATTAAATAATAGTGAATTGTTTAAGAAAGTCGCAGTATTCTAATACATTAACCAAAATGTCGTTTGAAATAAATGGTAACTCGGCAACTATAACTAAACGAAGGACCAGGGATAAACCAAATCCGAATAGACCAAAAGGTAGTAACAAGAACGATTTTCCTTTTCACACTTACAATAATATGCCGGGAATGATGAATTTTCCAAATCCAAGCATTCCCGAACATCCACCATACTATTTTCCTGTTACATATCCTCACCAAATGACTACTGAGCCGATGTCTTTGCCTGTATACCCATTCGCATATCCTACAATTCAATATTCGACAAATCCTAATGTACCACCACCACCCGGCTATGTAAATTCAAGACCTAACAAATATACCGTATTTCAAAACAACGACGAATACACAAGCCTACCTATTGGAAATTGTGATCAAACAGAAAGTTCTTCAGATAAACGAAGATTCTCTGACCCTGGTCTACCATGTGATAGTGATTCTAGCAGCAATTCCTTAGACGATCGTTTAGTTAATAAACTTACACAACAGGTGAATGCTTTGAAAGAAAGCAATCGGAAGCTAAATAAGGAAGTTGTTGAAATGCGTGTTGAGTTGAATATGTTGAAGCAGCAACAGAATTCTCGATATTTTGACCGGGACTATGAACCAGGCATGTTAGCTGAAATCATTAAAGAAATACGTGATGCAGCTCGAGTACGTGAAGATGCCCTTCTTGCCAAAGTCAAGCATATGATCGAAGAAAAACAATTTAGCATGGTAAGTAACTCTTACTAATTTATATTTTTATTCGATGACAATTGATGTTATTAATAGTTTCTGCATAATAAATTTCAAGGACTGAAGGTCTATTAAGGAAATAAATTGGTTTAATATCAGGTATACATTAGTGCTAAAAATCTATATCTGATCTGATAAATAATGTTGCTTAACTATAAGTGATTGAATGCACATAATTTAATTGTAATTGTAGAAATGACAATTGTATCAATCGATACGGTCCAATCAATATTAGTTTGAATTTTATTATATTTTTAATCTTCTAAATTAAATTATCAAAATCTCATTATCGTCAGGTTCAAAGGTTTCTTTTCAGATTTGTAGTGCGCCTGTTTAGGTCTTATTTTAACAGATATTTTATAACAGCTTTAGGAATTATGTACTTGTGAATATTATTAAACTGTACTGTAAATAATATTTTGAGTAACTACTTCAAGGTTTAAGGTTTCACTGCGAAAACTTTCTTACAAGCTTATTCAAAACATTAAAGAATAATTTGGGATAAGATAATAAAATAGAAAATAATGCAGTTACGTATATGTATTATATAAACACAATACACAAGATCTTAAACCTTATGACGATGATTTCTTTTTCATTGATATGTAGAATTTCTGATTCTACACATAGTATCAACCGAGGGGTGTGCCACGTGAAAAGAATTGTACGAAAGATAACCTTTTTTATGAATATTACCTCATAACCCTTGAGATAACCTTATATTACCTAGGAGTACCTCGGAAGACCTCAAGATTACATCGGATCGCCTCGGATTACCCCTGGATAACCCTTGGATCGCCTCGGATACCCCTGGATAACCCTTGGATCGCCTGGGATTACCCCCGGGTAACTTTTGGATTGCCTCGGATTATCTCTGAATAACCTTTGCATTGCCGCGGATTATCCCTGGATAACCCTGTATCATAACTCACTTTCGAAAATTTTACACTGCACAGACTTGTAGTTACCTATCTATTAAATAGGTTAAATAGAAACAAACTTTTTTATTCAGAAACGTAATATTTATTGTTTTAATAAAATAAACTCATAATAATAAAACAAGTACGGAACAAATATGATATTCTTTAAAATAACAATATTAGGCAAATAATAGAAAACAAACAAATAGAGCATAGAAACAAATAGAAAATAAACTCTAAAAAATAACATTAATTAGAATTTCTGGTAGATTTTTTTTAACTCTTTATACCGTGTAACAATTTTTCTACGATCAATTCTTAATAACAAAAGAGGGCGGGACCCCACCATTGGTATGGGACCAAAAATTATATGTTCACTATTTACGTCTTGATATTCCTCCACTTTTGTAATTTCTCGCTTCTACGTTCGCTCCTTGTGGTTTCTACCATTTTGTCATGTCTCTGTCTCTGTCGGGCTTTATTCTCGACAATCTTTCTTCGTTTACACTAAGAAAATCTTGGAGGTCGTGTAATAATTCCACCGTATTAGCTTGATGTCTCGCCATTGTCACGTTTGCTAGTGTGCGATCCCATAATCCAATTAAAATTTGTTTCTTTGTATCCTCGAAATCTAACCCCACCTCGGTACATAATCTTTTCTTTTCAAGAAAGTATTTATTTAGGGATTCACCTTTCCTTTGTACCCGTTCGTTCATTTTTTTCCATTTACTTGCCGTATCTTCTCGACCCATTTCAAATTCATTTACAAGCTCTTGAAAAGTTTGTAATTTTGCACTGTGTTTGATACCAATGATATGCTCCATCCGTCAGATGTGTCTCTGTGTAAATTGTTCTGGCCATTTGTGTAAAACTCTCATACCTTGTAAGCATGTAATCCATTCACGTCCATGCGTTTTTGACTGACCATCGTATGTTCCTATATTTTTTGTTAAGTCAGGCATAATATGATATGCAGCCATTTCTTTGTGATTTATTTCCATGGTTGCTTCACTTCTGTTCTGATTTTGTGAAGTTGTAATTTGTGAAATGAGATTAGCAAACATTTCGTCTCTTATTCTGTTTTCCTCCATTATTTGCATTATAACATTAGTTAAACGATCATTCTCCGTCACCATAGTTGCGCCCTCTACTTGTAAGCTCCTTTGGAATGATTCAAACCTGTCAGCACCACCATTGTTTTTCGCCATGTTTTTCTCCATTATTAAAAGATCACCTTATCGCCGAACGTTGAGTGTAATATATCCCGCTTCTGAAATGTTATCGATTTCTGGGTTAATGAAAGTCGCCTTGATAAATTTTAACAGTTTTAATAAATTTTCACAAACACAAAACTCTAAAAAAATTATACATAGTTTGTACATAATATACCGCGCCTAGTTTCACCAATTCTATCTCCCTACTACTCTTGCTCATGCGCATCCTGTTGAAATATTTTCTTCAAAAACTAATACCAACTATTACTTGTAAATAAATGCTAACATACTTGTTACACCCTGTATTTAGTTTGACTTATAAATACAATTTATCTTAGAACACTAATTTTTGAATAACATTTCACTTATTCATAACCATCACTAGTTCACTCGATTAATTTTTGGTTCTAAATACTGATGAGCGATTGTGATTTTTCACTGATAGTAAAAATATCAGTGATTTTACAAAGTCGTTACTTTTCACCACTTTTCACATTTGGTCATGTTATTGTGAAATCGTTATTTCGTGTTTGTTGTGAAATCGTGATTTCGTGAGGAGTGATATTTGATCTGCACTGTTTACTGGTTGGTGGTTGCAAGGTTTTCGTTTTTGGTAATGATATGAATATTGAAGCGGCGATTAGATATTGCGCGATGTCGCTGCATTTATTGGGCACGGTTCCATTATTAATTTGAATTTCGTCACTCGAGAATGCCATACGAAAGTCGTGATCACTTCACGTTTTAAAATCACTGATATCAAAAAAATCGCAGTAACAATTCTGTTATTGAAAAATCACGATATCGTTCTGAATGTTCAGTTTTAATTTGGCACCACAACTCTGAATCACTCTGTATGGTTACCACAATGTAAAATTGTTAATATAACAGGCAATTGAAATACGAACAAAAATTATTAATAATGTACTCAATAACTCAGTAACAGTTCATTTTAGGATATAATTTTAACTTCAAGAATATGTACGACCATCGATCTAAGAAATACCGTGTATTTCTTTTTATGACTTCAAATATTAATTTTGTTTATATAATCATATTAAGATATTTACTTTTTCAAGAAGTGCAATATCAAGCAATATCTAGATAAATGGATTAGGTCATTAAAATGATTAGCTGCACAAATTGTAATGTGCGCAAGTGGCACTCCTTCACATAAAAATGTTTACCTACTCTTATTGGAAATTTGGCTTGTACGCAAGTGGTTCTGAAATGTACTTGTACCCAAATGGCATGTACGCAACGGTATTACATTGCCGAAGCAGACAGACTTTATCAACTGGTTATGAGACGGTATTCAGGCAATTTGGAAAAACAACAACCTCTCCAAATCATAAAAAATTGTAATGTTAATTCCTAATTATACATAGGTACTCACCGTATATATGCGCAATAAACCCTTTCAAACACTGAGCACGCGCGCCGATTTGTCTGACGATTGCGTTTCAATCATAGAATAGAGGGGTAGCGATTGTACTCAAATATTCCCGAATTCATATACGAACTAGATCAAATTGCTTTGTACAACCGGATATTTCATTTGAATTACCTTGTATAACCCTTAGGTAACCTCGTATAACCCTTGGATAACTTCGAATAACCTCGGATAACCTTTGGATAACCTCGGATAATCTTTGAATAACCTCGGATAACCCTTGAATAATCTCGAATAACCGTTGGATCACCTTGGATAACCCAGATATCACCTTGGATTACCCTCGGATTACCTCTGCTGTGTACGAAAGATTACCCCGTGGCACACCCCTCGGTATCAACTATGTTACGTGGTTTGTCTTGTAACTAAAAGAGCGACGACTAGTTGTTCTAGCGATTGAGTCGTAAGCTTCGTGGTGTTAAATTATAAAATGAATTAAAAAAGGCGCCAAAACGATGAAGGACTAGGATGGGAGACACCTACCCGCAGCTCAAATACAACAAATGACAAGACAGAAGCGATAACAGAGTATATTTATTTTATCACAGACAGGACAACACGTCGTACGGCAAAGTGACCTAGTCGGCCTAACTTTTACATTCAGAAAAGGAATGACTTTAATTACATCACAAATTAAAATACAAAAATACGAAAATCTAAGATTTAGAGTATAATAATATGTGACGCAAAAAGATTTTATAATTAATTGTGTTAACAACCTAACATGTACGTACAGTCGTTCTTACAATTGACTGACCACCAAAATACTAAGAATTACGATAGTAAGTATAATACTTACAATTAGTTTTCCTCACAGTAAGCGACTAGCTAGTGGCACAGTACCAGCATTTCCTAAAACTTAATTGAAATCTAACAAAAACATACGTACGGCGTTATCACAAGTAAACCCATTTTATTCATACGATTACTGAAAATAAACGACTGCGCAGAGTTTCCCTCAATTTAATTTCGTAATTTTTGGCAAAAGTTTCTTCCAATACGGATAATAATTGCATCCAACCCCTCGAAAGTGTAGATAGCCTTAACTACAGCGGCGTGACGTCTTCATGGAATTTTTTTCCAATTACAGCATCTGCTTATCTCTACAATAAGAGCGTCAAATTTTGAATGACATTGGATCACGTGCATGTGTATTGGATTATCTATATCTAACTCTTTAAACAGGGGAATGTATAAATTTTGTTCCTTAATAAATATGATAGCCTAGACTGGAAAAGGTTTATTTTAAATGTACTTTGAAAATTGTTTTGATGCTCCGGAATCAATTAAGATGTTTAAATCTAATTTTGGCAAATAAATAAATGGTAATTTAGGTTTAGATATAATATTATTTAGATCGATTATGGTAATGTCTGATTTTGCGAGTCTTGTTCCTGAAAATTCATTCACTATCACGATAATTTTCTTGAATTTCATCATGATTCTGTGATTGATAACTAGTAAACTTTGATTTGATTGATTTATTGAGTTCGTTGGAAATGATTGATGATTGAAACTTTGTTGACGAAGTTGACTTCGTATTAATTCCAGACAAGGGTACAGGCTTTGGGTAATCCTGTGATGTATTAACTGGTCTAGGGTTTTCAAAAACTTGTCTGTTAGAAAAGAATTTTGGACTTTGAGATGGAGACTTGTTTATCAAACCTTGAAATGGTTTTGGTTCAAACTTTGGTGTAGAATGTTGTTGATTTGAAACTTGGGGTATATACTTTTGAAAGTGATTATTCTGATTTAAAGAAAATTTGTTGAAAGTTTTTTGGTTCTCTCATATAATCATATTAGCGCTTCTCTTGTTTTCTATTATCATAAAATTTACATTTACTAAGAAATTCTTCTAAAGTTTTTAGATTTAGGTTTTAAGATAACTAACTGAAATGTTTTTAATGCTAACTTTTCGTATTTGAATTTTTTATAAAGTTTTAAGTTGTCATCGCGAATGTATAATTGAACGTATTGCAAAAGATCGTTTAATGCTTTTAGAATTCTATTGTAAAAATCTAAATAATTTCGTGTATGAGCTAAACGTCTTAAATCCGATACTAGTAGATACTCACCAGGAATTGGTAAAGGGGGGGCCCAAACCCAAACTTTGAGCCAGTGCGACTATAAAATAAGAAAAGCTCCCCCTATGAAAGTATGTGTGTTTTATTCATAATAGACATAAATAAAATATAGAAATAAATATGAAATCAAAAAATAATTATTCATGATTGTCGCCGCATCCGCTCCAATCTGTTAATTGCATGCGTCTTGGCTTCATAGTGGCAAAATGGTCAACTACTTTTTGTTGGTCAGTTCCGATTTCGTGGTGGATGTTCAATAGTGCGAGTCCATTCAAACGATCCTCTCGCATAGTGGACCTCAGATAATTTTTTAAGCCGTTTTAAGGTAGAAAAACTTCTTTCGGATGTTGCAGTTGTAACTGGCAAAGTAGCGAAAATCCACAGTAGTGTGCTAGGAGTTAAATCATCGCAAGCACTAGGGCTGCAACGGCGGTTGATGGGACACCTGTTTTTCCATCCAATTTTTTTTCCAGAGAAAAATCTCCGCTTGTAGTTGATTTTCTTTAACGCTGATATCATTCTCGTATACCATACCAGCAGCAATTTTCTCAGAAGTCGTATGTTTCATAAATTTGTCTGGAATTAACTCTTCTAGGGCTATTACAGACTCCATACGATGACTAAACCGCGATTCCAATTGTTCAATGACATGATCCAAAACGGGAATGAATTTCTGTAGTAGTCCCAACTCTACCTTATTTCTATTCTTTTGGCTGTCACATAATCTAGGCATCTTTATCTCAATCAGAAGCTTATTGGCGTTGCTCTCGACGTCCTCAAAAAATGGTCAAATAACTGATCGCAGTCAGCTCGCATATCCTTCAAAACAGCAGTTAGGGTCTTAACGTTTTCAAGAGCCATGGAAAGGTCTAAGTTTGGTGTTTGCGATATCTTGCTTAAATAAACTGAATGCTGAAAACAATGCAGAGTTATCCATACTGCGATGATGAAGTCATTCCTTTGAATTGCGGCATTATATCTCACTGGATTTTTTGATGTTTCGGGATCTTTGTCATGTTCCAAAGTTGCAAGTGCTGTTAAAATCATAGGGTATAGTTCCTGAAACGTCAAAATTGTATCGTGCCTTTCCACCCATCTAGTGGCACAAAGCGTTTTCAGTCTTTTCTTTCTAGTTTCAGAGATATTTTTTTCGGTAATGATAACCTGCAATAAATGCACTCGATTTTCAGACGCATTCAAAAAGTCAGAAACACTGTTGACAATTCCCATCATATTGATTATAGCACTTATCCCGCAACTATTAGAAATAGCTAAATTTAGTGAGTGACTAAAGCAGTGAGTGTAGAATCCTAAAGGTTGTTCGTTTAATATAGGCGCATGTACACCTTTGTGATGACCAGCCATATTGAATCCCTCATCGTATCCTTGACCGCGGAGGTTGCTTAAACTTAAGCCCATTCTCGATAACTCGGCGACAATTGCTTTTTTGATTTCTAATCCCGTTGTAGATTTTATTTCGACAAAACCAAGGAAATCTTCAGGAATCTTGAATTTTTCTACGTCGACACACCTAACACATGGGTTTAGCTGTTCCATTTTTGGTGAGTCTGTTGTTTCATCACACAAAATAGAAAAATATTTTGCTTTCTTTATGCGCAGCAAAATAGAAGATCGAACTTGCTCTCCCAAGGAATAAATTAGATCATTTTGGATTTTTCTACTAACCATTGTACTGTTTTCACCACCATCTTTAAAGTGCTGAATTAAGGTAGTATCTCCAGCATCCATTCCAAACGCTAGCAAAGACCTAAATATACCCTGTGTACCCATTAAGGCAGTGTAAGCTCGTCTTTCATTGAGCTCTTTTCACGATGTCCTTGTAGAGGTAAATTATTCCGACCACAAAATTCTATCGTTTTGATGATTGGTATCAAACGCATTCTATTTTTTTCGATTATATTGTTCTTCGCTTTGTCAAGCATAGTAGTAACATCTTTCCCCGTCCAAAATTTCTCATAAACTTTCTTGCGCGCTCTACACAGTTTAGGTGGTATGTCTTACTGGCATGGTCCTGGCAATATTTAAAGGCATCTTTATATTTCTACATAGGTACTTTAACAAGGGTTTTAAGCGGCTAAAATAAACATAACAATTTAGCACGCGCTCATAATTATGTACAAAATATTGGAACTTACCTGGAACCCGATACCGGCGCCAAAATGGTAAAACAGTACACAATATTTTCAAAAACCACCTTCTTTTAGCCTACTCTTTGGAATTTTCTGTTGTGGCCTTTTGTGGACGTCCATTAAGTTGGACCCCCCACCAACAGAAAAAAGAACCAGACTTCTTAAAAAAAATTAGTGCTAATTATGTGCTAATTTGTTGCCATATTCAAAATTTTGTTGCTCAAGAAGAACAGCAGTAAATTAGAAATGAAGTGGGTGGGGCCAGTTTAACGTAAAGCTGGACCCCCCCGTTCCAAAAAAACTTATTGCGTACAAAAAAACGAACTAATGTCAGGCGGAAATTTGTTGCTGTAAAATAGCATTAACGAATCTGCGAGATTCGCAAGAAAACGTTATGTATTTCTTTACATATCAAAATGATGTTAAAGACTAACAGCATACATGATTTAAGCTTCATTAAAAACAGAAAGCGATACAAAATTACTTATTAAAACATCAAACATTTTAACAAAATCTAAATTAAAACTATTAGACATACCCTCTGCCCACTCCTCTAAAATAACCACGATGCGTTCGCCACCCTGGCGCAAGCTAGTTTCATAACCTTTATTTATATTTGAATTTACATCTTGCTAAAATAATTCATACATACAATTCATCTCCGCACTAGAATTTACAATAATTTATACATAATCGAATTTGTTGCTAACCATAAACAATAATAAACGACGGAGAATCGATGTGCTCTGACGCGGTACTTTTCATGTTTGAATTTGCATAAACAATTTGTTGCTTAAATTGTTACCACGTAAAATTGTTTTTTGCACTATATTCAACAGTTATTTATACATAATCGAATTTGTTGTTAACTATAAACAATAAAAAACGACGGAGAATCGATGTACTCTCATACGGGACTTTTCATGTTTTAATTTGCATAAACAATTTGTTGCTTAAATTGTTACTACGTAAAATTGTTCTTTGCACTATAATCAACAGTAATTTATAGATAATCGAATATGTTGCTAACTATAAACAATAAAAAACGACGGAGAATCGATGTACTCTCATACGGGACTTTTCGTAGTTTTAATTTGCATAAACAATTTGTTGCTTAAATTGTAACTACGTAAAAATGTTCTTTGCACTTTAATCAACAGTAATTTATACATAATCGAATTTGTTGCTAACTATAAACAATAAAAAACGACGGAGAATCGATGTGTTCTCATCCGGGACTTTTCATGTTTTAATTTGCATAAACAATTTGTAGCTTAAATCGATTCTCCGTCGTTTTTCATTGTTTATAACTAGCAACAAATTCGATTATGTATAAATTACTGTTGATTAAAGTGCAAAGAACAATTTTACGTAGTTACAATTCAAGCAACAAATTGTTTATGTAAATTAAAACATGAAAAGTCCCGTACGAGAGCACATCGATTCTCCGTCGTTTTTTATTGTTTATAGTTTGCAACAAATTTGATTATGTATAAATTACTGTTGAATATAGTGCAAAGAGCAATTTTACGTAGTAACAATTTAAGCAACAAATTGTTTATGCAAATTAAAACTACGAAAAGTCCCGTATGAGAGTACATCGATTCTCCGTCGTTTTTTATTGTTTATAGTTAGCAACAAATTCGATTATGTATAAATTACTGTTGAATATAGTGCAAAGAGCAATTTTACGTAGTAACAATTTAAGCAACAAATTGTTTATGCAAATTAAAACTACGAAAAGTCCCGTATGAGAGTTCATCGATTCTCCCCCGTTTTTTATTGTTTATAGTTAGCAACAAATTCGATTATGTATAAATTACTGTTGAATATAGTGCAAAGAGCAATTTTACGTAGTAACAATTTTAGCAACAAATTGTTTATGCAAATTAAAACTACGAAAAGTCCCGTATGAGAGTTCACCGATTCTCCGTCGTTTTTTATTGTTTATAGTTAGCAACAAATTCGATTATGTATAAATTACTGTTGAATATAGTGCAAAGAGCAATTTTACGTAGTAACAATTTAAGCAACAAATTGTTTATGCAAATTAAAACTACGAAAAGTCCCGTATGAGAGTTCATCGATTCTCCGTCGTTTTTTATTGTTTATAGTTAGCAACAAATTCGATTATGTATAAATTACTGTTGAATATAGTGCAAAGAGCAATTTTACGTAGTAACAATTTTAGCAACAAATTGTTTATGCAAATTAAAACTACGAAAAGTCCCGTACGAGAGTTCATCGATTCTCCGTCGTTTTTTATTGTTTATAGTTAGCAACAATTTCGATTATGTATAAATTACTGTTGAATATAGTGCAAAGAGCAATTTTACGTAGTAACAATTTAAGCAACAAATTGTTTATGCAAATTAAAACATAAAAGTCCCGCGTCAGAGCACATCGATTTTCCGTCGTTTTTTATTGTTTATAGTTAGCAACAAATTCGATTATGTATAAATTACTGTTCGTTATAGTGCGAAGAACAATTTTACGTTGTATCAATTTAAACAACAAATTGTTTACGTAAATTAAAACTACGAAAAGTCCCGTATGAGAGTACATCGATTCTCCGTCGTTTTTATTGTTTATAATTAGCAACAAATTCGATTATGTATAAATTATTGTTAACTCTAGTGCGGAGAAGAATTGTATGTAATAATTATTTGAGCAAGATGTAAATTCAAATATAAATAAAGGTTATGAAACTAACTTGCGCCAGGGTGGCGAACGCATCGTGAGGGTATGTCTAATAGTTTTAATTTAGAATTGGTTAAAATGTTAGTCTTTTACATCATTTTGATATGTAAAAAAATACATAATTTTTTTTGCGAATCTCGCAAATTCGTTAATGCTATTTTCGCCTGACATTAGTTCGTTTTTTTTTGTATGCAATAAGTTTTTTTGAGAGGGGGGTCTAGCTTTACGTTAAACTGGTCCCACCTACTTCATTTCTAATTTACTGCTGCTCTTCTTGAGCAACAAAATTTTGAATACGGCAACAAATTAACACATAATTAGTACTGATTTTTTCAAGAAGTCTGATTCTTTTTTCTTTTTGTGGGGGGTCCAAGTTAATGGACGTCTTTTGTAGGTATAGTTGGAAAAATAAAATTTTCGGGTGGTTCCCAAATATTTTTCAAAAATACATATCTCTCCATTGAACTTAAATTTTGACATGACGCCCGGCTGATATCAAACTCGTGCAGTTCCTGATGGACTTCATGGGTAATTTTCGAATTCAAAGAAGGTTCGGAAAAGCATGGGTTATCGTCAACAACATGCGCTGCTCCTGTTCCCTCAGAACTCCCCGCAACGGTGGCAGTTTTATCTTAATCCACAAACGGCCAAACAAAAACAATTCAACTTATCCAACAATAAAAAAAGTTAAAAGTAGTACGCAAGGCAATCACCACTGGCCAAGCGCAGACTGAACTGAATTACTGACTTCTGTGACGATAATATTAGCATTAGGAGGGAGTTGCGCAGTTGAGACTGTTTCTTAAGCGTAATTTCCAATAGAATAAAGTATTTTAATGGTAGAATTTACTCTCGCTCGTGAAAAAATTCACCTTATAACACGATCGAAATACAATCGATGAGAAAAACGATATAGGGTAGACAATGGGGGGAGGGGGCTCGGCCCCCGCCTGGGACCGCCACTGATCCTCACTACGGTGATCCCTTCGTATTTTTGCAAAAAAGATCATTTAATACTAGACCAATTCCTAACATTTTGATACGTAATAAAACCTCTGGCTTCGCCGTTTAATTTTGATCTAATAGTGTATTTAACTACATTTTTTCCTGTCTCTTGTTCAGCTTAATATTAAGTCAGCTCGCCCCAATATAAATCCAATTTTCTGCCAAACCGGACAAGCACTTAATTGTGGAGCTTGTCCAAAATTGTGAATATACTTTGTGGTGAAAACGCCGAAAACATATTTCCGGCCAAATTCGGAAAGTAAACATTAATTGTTCTATTTAAAACATTTAAAAAAGGAAAGTAAAACTGCCATAATACAAAATGTCATATACTTTTATATAAGTTTTATTTAGTAGTTGACTCTAAAGAGATCGATAAAATAATTTAACTTTAGTTATTGTGTATTTCTTATTAATTATAATTGGTACTAATGTCATTCAATTTATTCACCATTTAAAAAATTAATTTCAGGATTTGGCTAACTAACATTTTTGTCGTTTTGACAGTTTTGGACGATTTGTCTGCATACGCAGTTTGGTAAAATTGTCGTCCAGTTAGGATCTGTAAAGTGTGGTTTTTTATTTCTCGGCGTTTTGATTGTTTTTGACATTTTTTTACAGTATCTTTTCGGCGAAATGTCATAGACAGTTTAATTGACTATAAGCGTATGTCGCTAATTGATGTGATCGTCCATTTTGTTTACATTGCTGAATCTGTTGTTAGCCTAACATAAATAGGGTAATTTCGTTTAAATAATAAATTTGCATGATTTTCTAATAACTTAAGCACTTCCTGAAATTGTGACATGCTGTACTACTTCTGCTCAACTATACTACTAGGTATATGTAATCGCTTTACAAAATTATGTTCGTAATACACAACGTCGTCATAACAATTACGCAGGTCCTATGATAACCGCAAAAAGTTGTGAGGAAGTGAAATACTAGCTTTATTATTGCTGTACACATTACACCTCCTTTCTGAATTTTCTTCTGTTTGATGGTATAAATTAATGATTGAGTATTTTCCTCAGCGTTTCATAATTTCTGTTCATAATTTAGTTAAAGCTTCATATTCAGATGTAATAATACATGAACTGTAAAGTTGGTTTTTACAAAGCTTGAGGTCACATACACCGTTACGGAATAGATTAACTACTTTTACGATTTTTTTTACAAAAGATTCGAAGGGATTTTAACATATTTACGTATTATTTAACACATTTTTCCAGGTAATGTTTTTTGTTATGACAGTGCAGGTAACATAAAGTTTAGTAAAATAATAGCGTCATTGTGGGTGGTCAGGTAATATTTAAGTGCGAAACCGCATCACTAAGTAGGGTTGGTTTGTGTACGTTACTTCCTCACTCTTTATGTCAGAAGTCAAAAAAAGAGGATGTGTCTTTTACAATAGCAAAACGCATTAAACTTGATCTATTTTACCTGCGATCAAATCCGTTTATGGTGCTTGTGAAATTTTATTTTTGTCGTATAAAAATTATTAAATGGATATTATTGAAACTTGATACGAGAACATTACAAAGTGGTCTTGCCTGAGCAAACACCAAAATTGCCTTAATGGACGTTTGAATCGGTAGCGGGGTAGTCCATCGACTTCAGAATCGGGGACCGTATCTCGGATTAAAACCCCTATTAAGGCAATTAACAAGATAGCGGTCTATATGAATCTCTCGTTTTATTAACCTCGACAGAACTGAATATTCATACTTCCGTTTTTAACACAAAAAAAATGGGAATTTTATAATAAAGGTTTAATTATGCAGATGGTCAAATTCGAAAGGAAATTCTATCTAGCAACTATTTCTGATGAGAACATCCACTTCCAAAAGTAAATATTGACACACGCTGTCCACGTATTCAGCCTGGGAAATCTTAATAAATCAATATATGCGTCGGCCATTATTGCAATAGGTACAAATTAAACGTCTGTCAGAGTTGCCATTTTTTTCAGAATTTTTTCCGTCACAAACGTCTGTGTCAATCTAGTTTTCAATTTATTTATATATTATTTTGGTTTCAGAATCAGATGACGATGACAGCTGATAAAACTCGAAATAACGAACGTCTCGCTAAATTAGAGGAACAGTTAAAAAATCTCACAGTTTCCCATAATCGGTAAGAAAATTTCCATTTACTATTGTCGTAAAAGGTTGCGTAATTAATCAACGAGCAAATTAAAAACGTGCGAAATGCTTTCTAAATTCTTAATAGATAATTTGTAAGAAAGCGTTATTAATTTACAAGGCAGGCGTGGCGAGTATGGGTCTCGGAAAATGACAGCTTTTCCTGAGCACATAATTCACCGCAGTGTAATTTTCTCGCGGACGCCTTCTCATGTTTACTCTAGCAGGAAAATATGGCTCGTGATAAGGCAGGTTTTACGCTATCAGCAAACTGCGAGGTTTGGGCATTGTGTATAACGCTTTTCGAGCTGGTCATTGCGGTTCTTTGTTCATTTTCGAATATATTTTAATGCAATTTTTGTTATTGTTACAGATCTGACGATAATGTACATTTACCTATATTGCCAGCAAATATTGACGACGGGCAAAATTCGGCCAGACAAGTAATCGAATTAGAACGCGAAGCTTTAGTTTTACGCAGAGAATTACAAGATGCGCGGGCTAAAAAGGAGGAGACAGATCAAAAATTATTGCAGTATGTACAGATTTCACTTCCTAAAGCTTCTCACGCTTATACAATGCTTTAACGTGTTTGCACATTAACCGCTTAAATTCATTATTAAAAATAATTAATTAATCAGGATTTACTATACAACAGGTTAGACAAGAAGTTGACAAGTCTTTTACATCATAACGAGCCAGTGTGTGATGTTTCTGAAGATGGAAAAACTTCGAACACCACGAGTCCATTTTCATTTTCAATTATGCCTTCGGTATCAATGTCTACACCCCCTGTTCCTCAAAGAGTAACTTTAACGGGTCCTGTCACTGATTTATAATTATTTTCAAAATTCTTAAGAACTTGCTCATTAACGATCTATTTAGCAATAATATCAAATTAATTAGTGGCCATAACGTAACTAGAGTTGTGATAACATTCCATCCATTAAATGACTATTTATTTTCATACTCATTTATTTTATACATTAAAAAATACCTTTTTTTTAAACTAATTTGTATTAGGAAAATAAACGGATTTGAATAAAAGCGTATAAAAATTTATACACTAACGTTTTAAGGGTTTTAACATCGGCCTTATTAGTGCCTAAAATATTAATTACTATTTGCCATGATTAATTTTTTAATAGTTTCTTAGTATTTTAGCGGGAAGTAGGGTTTAATGCATACACGAATATCTCGAATAGCGTTTTTAGTTTAGCGTACTAAAGTAGTTTTAATTAGTAACTCATTAAGGTTAAGAATACTGAATTATTCGTGTAGGTATACAAATGCATTGCAGTGTTGCCGTTTCTTTTCTAGTTCTTGGTGATTGTGTACACTGCTGTTTATTTTTTGGGTATTTACTACGCAGTCGTTATTAGATACAAATATACAGAATCTCGCATCGGAATTAATTACAAAAAATAAACCGTTTTTTAAAGAATTTTAATTTTATTTTAGGTTATTTATCTTTTTTGACAATTATCATTAGGTTTTCTTAACCCGTTTTTGTCCGAATTTCCCAAATAATTATGGTCCCTACTACTGGAGTTTCAAAATATACTTTATTTTTACATTTATTAAACGAATAAATAATTTGGTACACAAAGTCAAAAAGAGGTACCAGTTTTTTCCAAAAATTGTGTTCCAACAATTGGAACTATCGTCTTTGTCTTACCGCTGGAATCATTTAATAATTGAGACCATCGTGTCGAATATTCGCTTGCGTTTTTAGGCGTGAATCTCACAGATAAAACTTTCAGTAAACCAAAAGTCTTAGGAAACTCGTACCATCTAGGTTAAAGATCTTGTCTGGTGTAAAGAAATATTTTACTTTGACACTTTCAAGTTTATCCATAAATTCACAAACAGTTGTTCTGTCCAGACTCGTAGCTTTTGGAGTTCTTATGTCTTTCATGGTGCTTTATCAAGTCAGTTAGCCAATCAGGTCCAGCGTATCGTCGTGTTTCCCAAGTAATTAGAACTTTGACATTATTTTTTAGATCCAACTCATATGCTAGACGTCGAAATTATTGAGGTGTAAGACCATAGAACATAGCTCCATATGATATGATCGTTGAGTACTTACTTGACTTATTATATGAACGTGGCATTTCTGAAACATGGCTATAGTCTTCAAAATAAGTAAATTAAAAGTTTAAACATGCAGTCCAAGCTCTCCCCAAAATATATGCCCAAAATCGAAAATCTTGAAAAGCACTTTTCCTTCCAATTCAGTTTCTGCACAAACAACATAGAGGTCAATACATGTCAGAATTGTATTCCCTATGTCGGCAGCATAGCTGAAAAAAATAGAAATATGAAGGTCACCCCATGTCTAAAGTGTCACCGATCTTCTCTATTGTTTCAGTGTAACTGTACCATATTTTTTGTAATTCATTTATAAGTTTCAAAGATGAAAAAAAAATTGTAGGGCCAAAATCCACTTTACTGGCGATAACAATGCATTCTTTCACTTGCTTTTCTAAATCAGTACTAAACACTCTGTTCACAGCATAATTAGATTGAGAATGTCTTCTTCCTGGCCACATTCTTAATATACCTTAGAAGTGTTGTATGGCAGAGACAGCAGTTTTATTTATTTTTTGGTCTCTTTGTAATAATCTATGGCCTTATTCATGACCGTGGAATCGAAGTTCCCTTTCAGACGTTCTTTTCCTTTCCTTTTTCACAGCATATTCTGTAACTAAAAACCATTTTTTTAACCTTTACACTAACAAACAGGCATAAGGGTGCACATACCTTGGTGCATTATTCTCCCAGTGTTCTTATAAAAAAAATAAAACACTTTTTGATTATAATCCGTCTAAAAATCATCGCATAGAGGAGACTGGGGAGACATTGGACAAATTTTAAAAATAACACCGCCGATTTTTTATTTATAAGGATGTTAAATTGGCGTAAGTTGCCGATCACAGCTTAGTTATTCGAGATCATATCCTTATAAAATCAGAACTAAATTTTTTATATTTTAAGTTTTATAATCGATAAATGGAAGTTGTGATTTTAGTCCAATATCTCCTCGGCCTTGGGACACAATGGACACATACCAGGCAGACTACGGACATTAGTATTGAAACTGGAAACATTAATATTTATTGGGTTTTAAACAAAATATTAGGTAACACACAATTTCTATGAAGATATCTATAGAAAAGCATCTCACACTACACTAATAAAACTTCAGTCAGATCTATGTTAAAGTAGACCATATCCTTAAATCTTGGTCTAGATTCTTTGATGGCATCAGGAAAAACCATTACGACTTCATTAAACATAACAACTGCTGGCCATTCATTCAAAAAACGAACATCATAACCGTCAAAATGTTTTTCGTCAATAACAGCGACATATTTTCTGACAGACGATTTTCCAAAAACTTTTGCAATAATGTATCCACCTTTAGGAACACATTCGACTGACGTTTCTTCATCAGAGACATGACATGCATCATCATCTGATGAGTTGTCATTCAAAACAATTTCTTCACCTTCATCATCTGTGGATTCTTCTTGAAATACTTTCTTCTTGACTTCTTTTCTTTTCTTCTCAGACATCCTACTTTCTTTTAGTCTCTTCTTTTCTTCAAGTATCAGCTTCTCTGGGGTATCTGTGGCGATCATACATCGCCCTCGTTTTCTTCCTCGATTGCTATTTTGTTTTCTTGGAGCGGCCTTTGGAAACGGTTTAATCTCCTCCTGTGATATAAATATTTCCTCTTCTACTTTTCTTAAAGTTAGATCGGTGGTGGCGTTTTTTTTCGAAATTGATGTTACAGACGTAGATGGTTGATCGAGATTATACGTATTTCGCCGTTCTTTTGGTGACTTATTATGGCATTGAGGAATACCTGCAACTGCAGGAGATATGTTTTCAAGATCTTCATTAACTGGCAACGAGCGATCTATAACAGCAGAAGATGGGAAATCCTCTTCCGAAAATATGTTGCGATCAAATGGGACGACCCAGTGCACAGAAATCCAGATTTCATATTAACAGGAGTCGCTGCTCTATCCCATGACTGACGGCACATAAGTGGAAGATCATAAATATTTATAGTTTCTCCAGGATGCGGAATCATCCAAGAGTCAGCCGCTCGGTTGAAAAAAATCTTGAAAGGGCCGAACACGGTGAGGTCTAATGGCTGCTGCAGTTTATTTGAAGTATGCGGTGGAAGAGTTAAAATTATAATTCCATTCGCTCTACAAAAGTCAACTGTATCTAGAGATAAATGCGATTCATGATTATCCATAATCAACAGCACTTTTTTTTCTAGAGAACATCGAACGTGTGTAACAAAGTGTTCTAGAACTTTGATAAAGTTTTCACAGGTCATCCAGCCGCTGGGATAAACTAAATCTAATGGATCTTTATCTTTTATGCCTTTCATCATTCTGCTAGGGTCGAATCGATGTCGAGGAAAAATCCATACAAGTGGAATAGTACTACCATTAGCACAAATAATTCCTACCTGAGTGATTAGCTCACCTCTTTCTCTTGATGTAACCTGGGCTATTTGGTGTTCACTTTTTTTACCTACAATTTTCTGCACTCGTTGGACGGTAGTAACTCCAGTCTAATAACAGATTGGTAAAGGTAAAAATAAATTATTTGATTTCTTAACTAGCAACAAAGTATTTTACCTCGTCCAAATTAAAAATTATCTCAGGTGTGAAAGAATGTCGTGAAATGACGACTTGCAGCTTATCTTGGAACTCTCTGACAGTTGTCTTATTAAAGCTTGTCATTCTAGCGAGGCTTGTGGCCTCTGGCTTTCTCATAGACAGCCTTGGATGTCGGCCCATGAAGCCCCAAAACCAATCCTCGATAGCGCTTTTATTTTCCACCCATTTTGTTGGAACAGCCAACGAATCTTTTTATCGCATATTCATAAGCTAGCCGTCTGACTAACTTAGGTGTTAGTCTATAAAATATGACAGAACATTTTAATAAATAAACCTGAAGAGCGCTTTACGGAAATTGGGGCTAAACTCTACTTTATCGAAACCATTATCTTTTGCTTTCTTCAGGTAATTGCACAGTCTGCTTTTTGTAACTTGTTTTTTTTAGCACTTTCTCTTATGCTCAAGTTATTTTGCAACACGTCAGTTACGGCTTGCTTTACCGAATCCGGGACACTCTCTTACTCTTCTTTTTATAGTACCTCGGCATATTTATTTGATTATTTAATCTAAAATTCCATAAAAACATAAATATACAGAATAATTACAAGTAGCGGGGAGTGTGTGGACATATGTCCAATGTCTCCCCCGGCGCACTTTTTTTGAATTTAGCGCCATAAATTTTAAACTCGCCAATATTTACGTGTTACAAAACTATAACCTAGCTTTCAAATGACTAAAACTATACTTCAGAAAATGAGTTTAAATAAATTATTTTCTTGGCCGATAAAGCTTATACAAACATGCGAAAATATTACATCAGACTTAACAAAAACAACAAATAATTAATTATTTTTTATTCACTTAAAATACATTAACAATTAACACAGCACGCTACACATAGACACTAAAGGTTGGCTAGTGACTGCTGGGACTGCGTTCAGAAGTTTACATATGGAAAATAATTTTAATAGGTCCACTCTCTCCCCGTGTCCATAGTCTCCCCAGTCTCCACTATCCTTTAAACCATATTAAAGATTATAATGAACTCGATTAAATTAGAAAAATGTACTACTTACGCTGTAGGACACAAAAAGTAACACAGAAATATTTAGTTTTGACACCCGAAAATATAATATTTATTTCTCTAGAACAAACAATGCGAGGCTCCAGCAGACGACAGATTTCAGTATGGCATCATCAGGAGTACCAAGAGAAAAAAAATTGGCGTCAACTTAAAAACACTTTTCGAGATAATGGTGGTGGGGTATTGTACCCTCAGGTGCACCGTACCCATATCTCCCCTATATGTCACCATACATTTTGAAAAATACATTTTGGGGTAGCCCAGACAACAATGTTCGAACAACTGGTCCTCGAAATCTTATTATTTTGCTTACCCTGATATGGATTGAACTGAATCAAGTAGGATCGCATAGAGACCAAACTCATAATCTCATTGGCTTTCCTTTTATAAATTGTTTTGTCTCGTGCTTAACAAAGTATGGTACCATACTTTCACCAATGCTTTGCAATGGTCTAAGAAACTCTTATTGAGTACTACGTCAATATCGTCATCCTCCGTTTCTGAAGAATCCTGTTTTATTGCTTGTTTCTTTCGTTTTTTCTCGCTGTCTGAAGGTTCGCATATGCTTCTTTTTTTCACTGTTAATTTTTTGACAACTTTGTCCTTTTTGACGCATATTTTGCTGTTATTGTCGACTTTGGCGCTTGACTTAGTTAATCTTTCGTTTATTTCCTCCATCGTAACAATTTCTCTATACGCTGTGGAGACTCGCTTTGTTTTCTCAATAGCCACTGTTCTACTTCTTCCAATAACGGATTCTCTTATGAGTAAATTGAAATCGTCTGCTGTTTCAATAACATCTCTGACATTAGCACTTGTAGAAGTATGTGGTATACCAGTCCTGCTAATTACATTCCTTATGACACATCCCATAGTAGCCAACTGGGCCTCGTCTGAAATGCTTGACACTGATGCTTCAAGCTGTGATACTGGCGATTTTTGAATAACTGGCTGGTCCTCAGGCTCTATAACATCATGTTGTGGTGCTTGCGAATCTTGAGTATCGTCTTCGTCCCCAGGATTCTCTAAAGACCGACCTTCTTCGATGTGTTTTTCAAATCTTCTCAAAGCAGTCGGTAAGAAAATTGTTTTGGGAAACAGCTCTTTATCAACAGGAAAAAGACCTGTAGACAAAAATCCTGAACGAAGGTTTTCGAAAGTGAAATTATTGGCCCATACCTTTGAAAGACATTTTACAAATTCGTCTTTTGGTAAGGTTTGCTTTGATCGATTTTGTCTTTGCCACGACAAAATTACGTCATTCCATCCTAATTTAACAGCTCTAAAACAAGTCTTATCAAGCGGTTGCATTTCGTGTGTTAGGTTTGGTGGAAGTTTAACTAGATGTATCTTGTGTTCAATACATTTTTCTGCAACTGACAGCGTAACAGCATCTTGGGTGTGGCTTCTACATCCATCAAATATTAAAATTACTGGTTTTCCATTTCGGTCTTGAAGAGTTGGAATATCCTTAATAAAGGTACGATTAAACCATGCAGCAAAAATAGAACCTTCCATCCATCCTTTATCAGATGCAGTTATTACTGTTCCAGGTCGACTGAATGTATTTTCTCTTAAATATTATGAAAGGGGGCATTTTTTGACCCGCTGCTGAACCACACGCTACAACTGATGTAGTTTCTCGTCCACTACCTCCTATATTGAGCGACATTCTTTTAGTGCCCTTTTCCGCTACTACACATGTATCTTTAGGATCATGGCAAAAACCACTTTCGTCACAATTGTACACAAGATGGGCATCATCATTGGTGTAACCACTTTTCTCATACAACTCTTCTAGATCATTGTAAAACTTATAGACAATAAATGGATCAGCTCCTTTGAGTCTCTTGATAGATAATTGTTCTCCCTTCCTTTTGGATAGGTCTGGATGTCGTTGCATAAAACTGCGGAACCACTCGTCACTTGGCCGGTCATCTTTAAATCTAGTTTTAATATTATTCTAACGAACTTCTGTACTAAATCTTTTATTTCTTCCTTTGTTAGGCCTTCACCACAATGTCGTAGAACTTTTGAATATTCCTTTAGCTCCTTCTCATTAGCTGGTGTCAGATCTGTTTTACGTCTCCCTTTGGTAATTTCTGGATTCAGTTTTCCACTGAGTTTTTTGGTTAACGTTGACCTTGGCACCTCGTACACTTCAGCTGCTTGTTTTTGATTTAATCTTCCACTTCGCACAGCGTGTATCGCTGAGTCCATCGCACCCTTATCGTAATTAACCCGTCCCCCATCGTCTTTACTTTTCTTTTTATACACCCTCGGCATGGCGGTATTGTTTTTTACGTAACACAAGTTTAATAATTAGTCACTTAAGTCCTTTTTAACTCACAAAAACAAGTTTAATAGTTAATGTCATTTAAGTAACTCACAAAATTTAGTCTACAATAACTTTTTTCACCTTCTTTCACCGAAACAATGAGAAATTTGAGGTTAGAAACTTTGTTTACACAGGTTCTTATTACCCCAGCAACCAAGTTCTTTTTACCCCAACATGACATTTTTTGGGGGTAATAAGAACTTGATTCAACAAAAAAAAACTAAGTAAGTTGGACCTGTGCAGCCACTAAAACCTAATAACATAGACTGTTTATTTGTGGAAAAAAAAATATAGATTGGCAATTGCATGATGCCTCTAGCAAAAAAATTATATATACATATGGGTTCATGTCTGAAATTTCAATAGCCGCTGTTCATTGCTCGAATAGTTTTTTCGACATAAAAATTAAAAATTGTCAAATTCTACGATTTTCAGTCAATACTTAAGATAATACAGCACGTGTGTAAATTTTCTACAGATATTTCAAAGTGATTTTCATTAAAAAATATGACACCGTTCTTATTACCTCAAGTTCTTTTTACCCCAGGTTCCCCTATGTCAAATATTGGCTGGATTTTCGCGAACTTATCGTCTGGAACTAAGGAACATTGTCTGCGCAATGCACATATTTTTGAATTGTATCAAATTTATTTCGACGCATTGCTTTTGCTACAATTGGGTGATAGGTATCTGAGTTCACTTCCCATAGCATACGCGATCTTTGCACTAGCAGATGCTCAGAAAGGAACAAAATGTCATCAATTCTTATTTCAAATGGTTTCTTTACTGAACAGCGCATAACAAAAACATTTCTCGTAAATAATTGAATGATGTATTCACTCAAAAATCAGGATATGGTTCTGATGCCGTCAGTTTTGGAAAAACAAATTCTGGGAATCATTAATTCACTCTGTTTTCAGTTTTGTTGGATAGTTTTAAGTCTCGTATGTAAAAGTTGAGATACTATCCCAGTCTTGATTTGAGAGCCATCATTTTCACCCATATAAGTAATACCATCAATTTTGTGGAGCTTTGCAGTCCCAATGCCTTGTTTAGCTTATCAATCTCTTTTTGCAAATAATCGATACTGCGACAGAACTATCGTCAGAGCGAAGTAACGTAAAGCGGCATTACTTGATTGATTCTTTGTATAAACATTTCAGCAACAAAAAGCTGAAAATAATTGTTGCAATAAAAATGTACATTGAAAATTTGTAGTGAATCTTTTAAAATACCATTAGTCGCCAAAAAAATATATTTGGGAAATGTTTTTCGATTTTATTAGACTTATAATAATAAAACTAATAAAAAGACAAACATAGATAGACCAGCTTTGGACAAGCCTTCCAAACCCCATTTCTGCCGTGATCCGTACGTATACATTCAGCGTTACTACTTGCGAAGAAAGTAAATCTTGCCGCTTATCTCGACTTGAGGGTTCTTCAGTGACTTGCTCAGGACCTTTATCATAGTTGCTTGGATTTTCAGCAACAGTCGCATTTATACCTTCTTGGGGACGGTCGGTAACATAATTCAAATTCTTGTCAATTCGAATCACTTTACAATATTGTGGATTGTAAAAGCTCTTGGATAAGCCGCACCTTCTATTTCTGACTGATTTGACTTGGTTGTAAAATGTCTTGTAAGGGCTAAAAATAGTTCGATCGAGAGGATGGAGTTTGTGGGACGTATGAGGAAGCATTCTTAGTAGAACCACCCCATTGTTTTTTGCCAGATTTATTGCAGCTAAGGTAATGTGTGACTTATGATTGTCATATATTAGAAGCACCTTGTTCTATACAGTGGACTTCACGTGAGCTATAAAGTGCTTTAAATAATCAAGGAATATGTGTTCATTAATTCATCCTAAGGGATTTGCTGCTCCTATTGACCCAGATGGAGAGCCTTTCGAAATATGGTCTTTAAAGTGAACCCTTATATAATATAAGCATTGGAGGAACATGATTGCCCACGGCACTTATATCTGCTACCATAGTGACATTTATACCTTTTTCTCCCGATTTAAGGCATCCAATTTGTATCTGACCTTTTGTGGCTAGAACCTTAGGCGGGACGTGGACTGTTGTTTTTCCTGTTTTACCAGGTTATAGATGTTCCCTGGGCCAAAGTTGCGATCGTAGACATTTTCAAAATTTAAAGATGCCATTTTGCAAATATCTCTTGGTTATTTCAAAATATTTTTGTTCCATTTGCAAACAGTATGTGGAAAGATGATTTTCCGTTTGTGGTGCAAACGCTGGTTTCTTACCCAGTTTGGTGTGGACTACAACTTCATCTTAACAAACCTTTCAAATGGTACACCGTGATGATAACATTTAATAATGTCGAAACGTGTTTATAAAGTGAACTACAAACATGTGGAGAAGTTAACAATAATTTAATTGTATATAATACTCCACTTTGAGCATGTATTAGTTTAACGCTAGTTCTTCTTTGTTTGTTTTATGTAAAGTGCTATCATATTTAATTTCAATTTAAGTTTTATGTGAAGTTGAGGCCTGAGAAATTGTGTAAGGTAGCTGTATGCCAGATGGTGCTGCAACTTCACAAAATGTTGGAGGAAGCTGGGAGCTGAAAGCGGCTACTTGAAATTTGGGACGCCGACTGCAAGTGGATTAGTTCCACAATAAGCCGTAATATGTCTTTTGCGTTCACTTACTGTTGCAGGTGCAAAGTTTACATCATCAAATACGTCTGGGGTAAATAGTTCAACCCCACACTTTGCAAAACTTTTAACCGCTGTTCTTACGACGGCTGTTTTTAAATACGCCTCTCCAAAAAGTTTTACGAATTCTTTATCAGTTACAGTTTTCCCAGGATTGTTAACAAGGAAACTGGCGCACGCTTGACTATAAAAAGTTTTCATGTAGTGTGGGACGGAAGTCCTACCAGAACAATCCGATTGTTTCTGCATACATTTATGACTTTCAAAGAGCAATGCGAGGAGTGAGAGTCTACTGGCATTATTTACAGCCATATTTTCTTCCAGAACATCATGGATAGCCGCGATTAAATTGCCCTTCGACCATGATCAAAATTTTTCTAATTTCATTTTAATCTACAGACGTTATCATCTTTCATAAAATAACATTATAGAAAATAGGGGGCACAGATACACAATTGGGGTAAGGTGACGAATTTGTCAACTTACCTACACAACTGAGATTTTAAGACATTTTAATAGAGACACAAATTTAACTCGACTTTACTAATATAGTTAGCTACCTACTATTAAATTCTTTCTTGTATTTCTAAATCCTTATTTTGACGAGAACAATTCTATAACAACATATATCAAAACACGATTGACTCTGTAACTAGTACTGGGGCCATCTGTGTTCATACGGTATACTTGCATTTGTAACATACAGTTTGCTTTGCAGATGTTTGTTATCTTGCTCTTTTCGTCACATTACTCCACTTGACCCTACAGCTTGCTCAGTCTTGTTTTGTTTCTAACATTATCTACAACATTTTCAAGGGCAGCACATTAGTTTTTGGAATGCATCCGAGATATCTAAAACTACTTTTATGTCTTTTATGTCAAAAATTTGGCTTTAGATATATACACTATAACTAATGGTTTAGCAAATTAATATAAGTGCATATGGTTATCACGAAGAAAAGTTTTGAGTCTGCTGAATCAACGCCCACATAAATCTGGCTCATGTACGAAGATGGATTATTTTAATCAACTGACGTTTTTTTCGTTGGTATTTGTGACTTTCAACTAAAATTCTATTTTTTTTAAATGTCTGATAATATTTTCTCATATTGCAAATAATTAACAGAATCATGTTGTACATTTCCATGTGACTAATGTTAACGTTTGGGAATTAATCAATTGCGAATTCTGTTTTTCTTATGTTTTTGTGTTGCTTTGTTAATTTCGTGTTGCGTAATTTTTATTAAACGTTATTTGTTTGTAGATTACTTTCTCAAGGCCAAATTGAGTATACGATATAAAAGCGGCAACACTGCAATGCGTTTATTTTCAAATTTGAGTGCAAATTCCGGTTTTTTTAAACCGGGATTCTGGTACTATTTCCATGTATATAACATTATTGTATTAGTAAATGCGTAGACGTAGAAAAGCAATCATCGAATTTAGAAATAAGCAATTATGTAACAGTTTTTAATGGATCGACACTTAATTGCATACGAGAATATATTTTTATAACATTGTAAGTGTTTGTTTTTGTAACATTCCCTATAATAGCACTTTGGTCTTGTGAAATACTCAACGTGCAATAACAGAATTTGCCAAAGATTCGGAAAAGGATCAATTTAAGGTAAGTTTCGTTTTGTTGTTGTAGAAGAAACGGTATCTGTTTTATGGCGTTTTAAATGCATTAACACATTTTATTATCTATCTAATAATATAAAAATTCTCACAATTTTTTGTCGTGCAGTCCTAATTGCACTAAACCGAACCCTTTACAGTAATTTACCTTCATATATAACCCCTAACCTGGGAAATAATAATGCAATTACTAAATTTATTTGAGGAGGATAAAGTGACGCTCTTATTTCCTGCTTCCCCGGAAGTGAATAGTTGCGGTCGTGCGGCCTACACGTGGCGGTAAGACACGCTCTTTTTTATTATTAATATTTTCTATTAATGAAGGTATAATCGTGTTTCAAAGTAATGGCAAACCCGCAACAGCGTCTTTCGTTTTAATTACTCTTCTATGAGTATTGTATTATACTTAACGTGCCACTAGACTGACTGAATAAGTTTAAATTGGTCTTAAACGTAGTATTGTCATTTGCACTGAAACAAACTGACAAATTTTAAGGTTCATTCTGAGCATAGTGCTCTTCAAATTCTGTACAAATCACAATTTACTTTTTACGAAATTCACAGCGAGTCAATTTGTCTATAACGTTAGACACTGAACTAAGAAACATATTGAAGAACTTTTAGTAAATTTGGTTTAGCATAGATGCAATTTTGTTTCTAAAGTGAATTGACCGAACCTGATTTCTGGGACATCATTTAATAAAGCGTTAAACATTTTTTGACACAGGTGCAAGACTTTCTGGGATCGCTGGCATGGCTTGCTAGCTTTTTAGAAGTTTAAGGGCTAATATGCAAAGCCCGCTCTTCTTTTATAAGCCCATACAACAGACTGTACATTTGTGGTACATCTTAAGCACATTCGTACCTGTACGTAATTTGTACGTACACTGTGAATGTTAGATTAATTATAAAAATTATTATTTTAGCTGTCTTTCAATACTAATTGTGATCTTAAAATGTAAAATTGCGAGTAAGTATTTATTAAAACATAAAAATTACTTAGGTTTAATATAGGTAGTGAGTTTTACATTGTTTTTGGTAAGTAGGTACATTTGGGGTCAAAACAGTGTCTAATGCAGTGCCGCGCCGATGCTTGTGGCTCCTGTGTGCAAAAATTATAGTTAAAAAAATTGTTTGATATTTTGTTAAAAAAAAGTTAAGTAAAAACAAACAAATATCTATTCAGTTGACAATAATACAAGAAATATAAAATGCAATGGGATAACTCTTAAAAACAACAAAAAAATTTCCAACATGAAATTAAAACAAATTCTCCTTTACAAGTTACTTATAACAAATAAAAATCAATAATAAATTTGTTCTAGCAGAATTGTTAAGTAGACCTACTTAATATTACAAAACAAAATCTATTTTCACAAAGTAAAAAATCGGCAATTCATAAAAATCCACTTTTTGAGTCTTCAGGTCGACACTGTAACGTTTATTATTATTATTACTAATTTATTTATACTACAAATATGTACACGTTTAAACTAACCGAACTAACTAAATCTTAAGGAAATTTAATAAAAGCACTTACACTATAATTTATGTGTAACACCATATAACACTCACTTACACGAGGATAAGTCCGCGGATAACTTCTATTTATTTAAACACTAACGTTTGTTTACACTGAAGTCACGTACAAGGTTATACTTCGTAACTTGACTAATCTTCTTAACACTGTGTTACAAGTTTTAGCTGGTTACGAACCTGCACGGCCAACTCTCAACAGTCGGAGAGGGGGTAGGTCTTCTAGAAATATATATATAAGATAATTAAGGGCGCCAGAGCCTGTCCAAAGTAAGTTTCTGCCTGCTCACAGCAGAAATGGTAAGAAACTTGTAACTAGGTGGTAAGTTCGTAACTGCTGAAAGAAACGACTAAAATGGAAAAGAAACTCGATCATTAACAACAATGGTACTTTAATTCCTCTATAAAAATAAATGTAGTAACAATTAAGTAGTTCAATATAAGTCCGTGCTGCAGAGAATATAGAACAGAGAATAGCAGCAGGATTGGCAACTTACACTACACAAGTGCAGAACATGGCTACGAATAATTCGCAGTAAATATCATTTACATAACTAGAAATATGGTAGTAACGACAATAAGGCAAAATAATTAGTATAACCTTAACATTAAATTATCACAATAAATAAGCATAAACAGCATACGTAGTATAAGCAAATTTACTAACTAAAGATATTACCATTACGATAATCAGTACGAAGTTATGATGATTGTAAGTTTCGTGAGAAACCTCGTTGACGACGAAAGAAAATTTATAAAAAAACTTACCACCAATACAGGTGTTCCTTTTATGCGGAGGAAGCGCTCCCTTCGACACGTGCCCTGTAATTAATTTTAATTGCAAATCGTGTCAACCTAATAGCTCACGAAATCGAAATCTACAAAGTCATTACGTAAATTGTAAAATGTACACAAAACACAAACCGAACGTCGGATGCTGTTATACCCTTTTCTATGATTTAATTAATTCCAACAGTAGGCCTTATTTAGAATCGTTCCAACATAATATTCGTCGAGGGTTATCTCTCGTCTTTCGGTATCGGATAGAATTCATGGGCCAGATGGAGGTAAGAATAGCCGGTGACGATACAAATATCCCACGATTGTAACGAAGTCACACAATTTCCTGATGGGCTTTAAATTACAGCCAGAATGCCCTGATTTATTAGGTGGCACATGGGGCTAACCAAAAAGACATAAAAATTACTTTTAATTACAGAAATAAATAAAATTACTTACGCTGCGGAAGTAAATTAGTTAATTAAAGAAACTACATAATTTCCATCGTGTCCCTAACACGTGGATGATTTTAGAGAACCAACATTCACTCACGCAGCCCGCGATATTGCCAGTTACAATGTTAAAGTTAAAATGTCGGAAGTCTCATCGGAATGACGTCTGCTCAATCCAACGTAACCCGATAGATGGCGTCAACACCTGAATCTAATTTTACGTTGAAAATCCATAGGCGTGCCTAATGAAGATTTCAACCGTAACAACAAAGGCGTACTTAATGAAAATTACCGTAACAGATTCCCCCCCAGCAAGATTAAAGCGTGGAGCGAGAATAACGAAAACAAAGCTAAAATGAAGACAGAAATTTAGGCATACGCCAAGGATAGAACCCTAAAATCCAAAACCAACCCCAAAACACAATAACGCCCAACCCCAGAAGAAACGTAGATGAAAGAAATTTTCTCGGTTTACCAAGCATCACCAACCAGATGTGTCCAAAAGTCGCATGAAGCGGAATGATACTTCAAAGAACCAGAAACTCAACTAACAGAATAGAAGTATCAGCACAGGTACTCGTGAAAAGTCGACAACAGTCGTTACGCTAAAAAGGCAGAAAGCAACGCAGTCCCATAGACCTTACTGCTCGACAACACTAAAGCAACCCCAGAGAAAAAGAAGAATGATAGGAAAGAAAGAATACGAATCTAACCCCAAATATAAGTCCCCAAAGCTAACTAAGCTAACGAAGTAAAAAGAAAAAGTATGTAGATGTTGCATGGTGATACGCGATTTAGAAGAAAGTCCAAAAAGAAAAACTAATGCAGTTGTGCCCAACAAGTCGTCAACAGACGATATGAGATTCTTCCACCAAAAAAACCAAACAGATCCTAAAGATCCAAGCAAAGAAGACCAACGAAGAAATCTCAAGCAAAAAGAAAGATTCTGATTAACAGTCGACATAAGTCGTACTACCAAAAAGGCAGAGAAAAGAATCAGTAATCCCAGAGTCACAATAACAAAGTCACCAAAAAGCTAAACACTAAATGAGTGCCAATCCAAAAGCAATCCAAACCGCGAAACCCAAAACAAAACCAAAAGAAAGAAAGAGAAAGAAGTAAGAACCAATAAAGAAGAGAAAGCTTCACTTGCCAATTGGACGTCGTGAGTCAGTGCTCGTTGTGTTGGATTGTCACGTTGGAACTTAAATGCCGAAGAACGGATTAGAATATTCCAAGAGCAAAAGAAACCCAAAGAAGAGAAATATCCTAACGGTGACTAACAACATCAAAAATGCCGACTAAGCGGAAGTACAGAGTACCAGAAGCGACGTTGTAGTCTATCCCAAGCTTCAACCCAAAAACAACAAAACAACAACCCACTAAATCCAATACAGCACGAAAAGTAACTGAGAAAGAAAAGAAAAAAAAAGAAACACAGTTGCAGTGAACACTAAAGAAAGAAGTAACTACAAAGAAAAAAAGAAAGAGTTCAAGCAACAAAACCAAGATAAAAGAAAAAGAGATAAGTGCCCTTAAGACAAACCTGCAAAAACAAAAGAAAAAAAAGAAAAAAAATCCAAAGTAAGAAAAACAAGAAAGGAAGAAAAGAAACAGACGGAGAAAGATAAGACAAGATGTAAGTGTCTAATTCGTTCTTCTCTCCGTAGAAGAAACGAAAGGGAGTGACCAACCCTTCAATGCCCAACCAACCGCCCAAGAGGCGAACCATAAGGAGAATCAAAAGAAAGTATAATGGTTGGCACAAAGAAAAGATAGATAGGCCCAAGAAGAAAAAAAATGAAAAGTAGAAAAGATAAGAGATATAGAAAGACGGAGAAAGATAAGGCTCGATGTTAATGCCTGATTCATTCTTCACCCCGTAAAAGAATGAAAAGAGAGACCACCCTACGGTGCCCAACCAACCGCCCTAAGGGGTAAACCTTTAGGAGGAAGAAGAAGAAAGAAAGAGATGTGGCATGTAGGTGATCAACAAATCAAGAAGAAAGAAAAAAATAAGAAGTAAGAAAAACAAGAAAGGGAGAAAAGAAACAGACGGAGAAAGATAAGACGAGATGTAAGTGTCTGATTCGTTCTTCTCTCCGTAGAAGAAACGAAAGGGAGTGACCAACCCTTCATTGCCCAACCAACCGCCCTAATAAAAAAAGAAAAAAAAAGGGAAGAGAAAAGATATCACAGTTAGTCATAGACCAAGAGCGTACCAATTGCTGTCCCAAATTGGAAAGTATACTTCAAGACTTTAATGCCGACGAGCGGAATAGAAAACTCAAGAAAAGAAAAACCAAATCCAAAAGCAGAAGAGAGAATTCTATATATGACGTACCGATTCCAAAAAGGCCGACTAAGCGGATATAAATATATACAGACGGAAAGGTAGTCTGTCCTGAAGTAAGATGGAGAAGAAAAGAACCAAGACCAGAAGCACTAGAAACTTAAGCAAAGAAAAGAAAATCGGTGACAGCAAAATGAGAAGAACAACTGGGTAGCCTCCAAGCTACAACCAACAAGATACCGACGACATATTCAAAGACTCGAACCACCAAAACCGAAAGAAAAGAATCAAAAGAATAGCAAGGGTCGAAAGTCAAAAACCCAAAAAGCGAACTAGCACTTACGACGCTTGCAACGCCGATGAAAGCGAAGAGAACGATTAGAAGAAGGAGACAACAAAGAATAATTAGAATCGACTGAAGAAGAAGATGCAAAAGCAATAGAAGCGGCCTTTACACCCGGAGAAATAGTACGATCTTTATGTAGACGCGTGGACCTTATAGCGACATCAGTGTTGGAAAGCTTCGTTCTACTTGGCAAAATGTGACGTGACCTAATAGGCTTGCTTCGTCGCGAATTCGAACAAGAACAATGACGTATGAACTCGGCAACCTTAGGTCTCATATGAGGCCAGTAAAAATGACATCGAAGAGCTTCCAAAGTGCTCCTAACACTGAGGTGATCACAATTAGAGGTAAAGTGGTGATCTTGAATAAGTTGCTTGCGCTGGTCCGAAGGTACAACTAACTTCCAAACGCAAGGATCAGAAGAGGAAATGCGTACACGTTTACATAAAAGATTTTTCACAACACACCAACGAGAGAAACGACGAGGAGAAGCAGTAACTTTAGATATCATACCTAAATACCAAGGATCAGTAGTAGGCCTAATAATCCTAGAAACTGAAAAGAAATTAGGAGGAAGAGAAAGAAGAGAACGAACAGTACGTAAAGGCTTATCACCTTGAGAACGACAACGAACACAAGTATTGGGAGGAGAAGTAGTAAGAGAGCAAGTAGCAGAAGAGACGGGAGTAGAAATCTTATTAGCAAAGACTACAGATGGCTCTTGAACTTTGTCACCAACCTCTGTTGTAGAGAAGTGGAAGGAATCGCGAGAATTGATGTTAGACTCCAAACGCTTGCCTAAAGAGATTAATTCAGCGATAGATTTGATTTCCATCAACGCTAAAGGAAGTTGATAGAACGGCGTTAGATTTCGGCGAATAACCTTGAGCTGCATTTGCTCCGAGACCGGTTCTGCTAGCTGAAGAAAAAGGTATCGCATATTGGTAACGTAAGTACCGATGGTTTCGTTAGCTCCCATCGTACGACTGCGAATAGTATCCATCAAACGCTCATCATAATCCAACGGTAAAAACTCAGACTTCAACAAAGCAGCAACATCATCCCACGAACATAACGAACTTCGATTCGTCCTAAAAACAAGAAGGGCTTTGCCAGATAAAACTTTAAAAGCTGAAAGAAAAAGTTGATGTTGTGAAACACCACGAGACAAACACAACTCGTCGATACGAATAAGAAATTCTATAAGTACAGAAGGATCTTCACCCGAAAAAGTAACATTCCAATTAACTAAATTCGTTTCGGAATCAGAGTCCGAAGAAGTAAGAAATGGCGGTTCTTCATCTGAAGAATACATAGCTAAAACAAACAAGTAACCAAGAAACTAACCAAAGTTGTCAACTCCAACGGAAATGTGCCACCACGTGTCTGGCCACAATTCAAAATAACAGTAAGTACAAGCCGTATTACTACCAACTAAATAATCCAATAAGAAAACAAATTAATCGACGTAGTCGAGTCAATCCAAAAAATCAAAGCGAAGGTCCGATTAAAAGAAACGTAAGTAAAGTGCGAATCTACAGTCAAACTGCAGCACTAAAGAAAAATAAAAGCAAAAGTTAATGAAGTAACTCAGACGTCCAGTCTAGTAGCAATAACTAAGTAAAGAAAGCAAAGTAAAATCGAACCCACGTAAGACTCAGAAAAGATAAAAGAAATCAATAAAGCTAGAAGAACTTCTGATCGCACACACTAAATCGATAGCAAGTCAACAATATAAACTACCTATTCCTGCTAGCAATCCTACACTAATTAGAGAAAAAAATCTAAACAGCAGAAAGAATTATAACGAATGAGCAATTCAAAAGAAAAAGAATCGAAAAGTCAGGTAGCCAATTTGCTACACACTAAGTCTAGAGAAATTCAACAGTATAAGTTAATCCTACGCTAATCACAATTAAAGAATAGCTAAAAGCAATGTAGAGAAATGAGAAATTCGATATGAGATAATCAAGGCCCCAAACAGTTGGGCTCGCCAATTTGTTACAAGTTTTAGCTGGTTACGAACCTGCACGGCCAACTCTCAACAGTCGGAGAGGGGGTAGGTCTTCTAGAAATATATATATAAGATAATTAAGGGCGCCAGAGCCTGTCCAAAGTAAGTTTCTGCCTGCTCACAGCAGAAATGGTAAGAAACTTGTAACTAGGTGGTAAGTTCGTAACTGCTGAAAGAAACGACTAAAATGGAAAAGAAACTCGATCATTAACAACAATGGTACTTTAATTCCTCTATAAAAATATATGTAGTAACAATTAAGTAGTTCAATATAAGTCCGTGCTGCAGAGAATATAGAACAGAGAATAGCAGCAGGATTGGCAACTTACACTACACAAGTGCAGAACATGGCTACGAATAATTCGCAGTAAATATCATTTACATAACTAGAAATATGGTAGTAACGACAATAAGGCAAAATAATTAGTATAACCTTAACATTAAATTATCACAATAAATAAGCATAAACAGCATACGTAGTATAAGCAAATTTACTAACTAAAGATATTACCATTACGATAATCAGTACGAAGTTATGATGATTGTAAGTTTCGTGAGAAACCTCGTTGACGACGAAAGAAAATTTATAAAAAACTTACCACCAATACAGGTGTTCCTTTTATGCGGAGGAAGCGCTCCCTTCGACACGTGCCCTGTAATTAATTTTAATTGCAAATCGTGTCAACCTAATAGCTCACGAAATCGAAATCTACAAAGTCATTACGTAAATTGTAAAATGTACACAAAACACAAACCGAACGTCGGATGCTGTTATACCCTTTTCTATGATTTAATTAATTCCAACAGTAGGCCTTATTTAGAATCGTTCCAACATAATATTCGTCGAGGGTTATCTCTCGTCTTTCGGTATCGGATAGAATTCATGGGCCAGATGGAGGTAAGAATAGCCGGTGACGATACAAATATCCCACGATTGTAACGAAGTCACACAATTTCCCTGATGGGCTTTAAATTACAGCCAGAATGCCCTGATTTATTAGGTGGCACATGGGGCTAACCAAAAAGACATAAAAATTACTTTTAATTACAGAAATAAATAAAATTACTTACGCTGCGGAAGTAAATTAGTTAATTAAAGAAACTACATAATTTCCATCGTGTCCCTAACACGTGGATGATTTTAGAGAACCAACATTCACTCACGCAGCCCGCGATATTGCCAGTTACAATGTTAGAGTCAAAATGTCGGAAGTCTCATCGGAATGACGTCTGCTCAATCCAACGTAACCCGATAGATGGCGTCAACACCTGAATCTAATTTTACGTCGAAAATCCATAGGCGTGCCTAATGAAGATTTCAACCGTAACAACAAAGGCGTACTTAATGAAAATTACCGTAACAACTGTCGTTTTCGAATTACGGAAATAACTGACCTACGATTTGTTTGTACCGTCTTTATATGTTTCTGCAAATATTTGAAAAGCCTCTATATTCTTTCGTGAACGTTCTAGACGTGGATAAAAAGTACGGAAACGTTTTTGAAATTTACAAAAACTTCGCGAATGTTTCACAGCCCCCTTCTTAAGACTGTTCTGTCCCAGAACAGAAATCTGGATGTGACACCGGTAGAATGGATCGTGGCGATAGCGGCAGCTCTCTCCATTTCGGCAACATCCTTGACCATAAAAGTAACAATCAATGGACTTTTCCTGGCCCGATATTCTTCTTGGTTGGTAACTACAGACCAACACTTGAACGTCTGTTCCTCGGAAGATGACCTCCAACATGTTTTAAACTGTCCTCCAATTTAGTTGATCTAAGCCACAACATGGTGGAACTCCATTTCTCTCTTGAGATTCCTTAATGTTCGCCACAGATTTTCGGTATAACGGCTTGCTACGTAAGTATTTCTTGGTGGTCTGTAAGCGAGTAGTCTTAAAACTTTTCCGACTGCCGGTTGCTGTCTTCGTAGTTCATCTAGCTGCTCAAACTTCTTTTTAAATACGACTGCGACCCCTGTGGACATGTCAAGATTCCCGCTCACGCAATGTGCGATGGCGTAATCTTTTTGTGTTTGGAACAGGTCTTGTTGTTCCTCGGTGGTAACTTCTTGAAACAGTCCAGATTCAAAGTTGCGGCCTTGATCGAAGTGTAATTCCAACGGAACTCCAAACCGGCAGAAAAACTCTTTTACTGATACGTCTGCGACTGTAGCTGCTTCTTGATTGGGTATGGCGTAAGCCTCCGTCCATTTCGTGAAATAATCCTTCGCCACCAGGATGTATTTATTTCCCGAATCGGATTCTGGGAACGGCGTTGCGATGCCAATTGCTACTCTTTCCAAAGGGCTTCCTACGTTGTATTGCTTCATGTGTGCTTTGCGCTTTCTCGCTGGACGATTACCTGATGCGCAGACCGTCGACTTACGGCACCATTTCATGACGTCCTCTTTGCAGTTCATCTAGTAGAATCGTTCTCGCACTTTACCCAATGTCTTCTTTATGCTAAAGTGTCCTCCTGATGTCCCATCGTGGAGATGCTTGAACACTTCTGACACTATTAAAGAGTCCCACTGCACCCAGTAAGCTTTGATGTTTCTGCCCAAAGCACTCACTTCTTCCCAGGCTGGTCGTCGGCCGTTTTCTTTCCAGTCCAGGAGTAGCCTTATTTCATGATCTTTCTCTTGTTTGCGACGCAAATGATCAGGTTTCCACTCATCAACAACAACAATAGCTGCAGTCCGCTGGACATCGTTTTCTGGACAAGGAATCAGCGTTCCGATGACTGCTTCCGGCACGGTGTTCTGTGTCATAGTCATACTCTTGCAGTCTCTCGATCCATCTTGCCACTTGTCCTTCCGGATTACGGAACTGCAGTAGCTATTTTAAAGCGGCGTGGTCTGTTTTCAGTAAAAATTTTCGTCTATACAAATATTTGTAGAAATGTTCGATGGACTTGACGACTGCTAATAGCTCCCTTTTAGTCATGCAATAATTCCTTTCTGGCCTGGACAAAACTTTACTAAAATACGCGATAACTTTTTTTTGTCCATCTTGAATCTGCGAAAGGACTGCACCTATGGCCAGATTGCTTGCGTCGGTATCCAAGACAAATTTTCCACTTTCTCTTGGATAACTCAAAATCGGCGAAGTGACTAGGGCCTGTTTAAGTTGATGGAAAGAATTTTTGCAGTCTTCATTCCATCTAAATTGTGCTCTTTCTCCCGTCAATTTCGTCAAAGACTTGGCAATATTGGCGAATCCGGGTACAAATCGTCTATAATAGGTGCACAACCCAAGGCAACTTCGGACCTGATGTTTGTCGATTGGTTTTGGCCATGCTTGCACTGCTCGGATTTTGTCTGGGTCAGCCTTTACTCTATCTCTAGATACGACGTGGCCAAGGTGTTGCACTTCGTTGGGCTCAGTTTGAGATTAGCCCCACGTAATCGCTGGAACACTTCCTTCAAGTTGTTCAAATGTTCTTCAAACGACCTTCCAACCACGATCATGTCATCCAGGTAAACCAAGCACGTCTTCCAAGACAATCTGCGCAAGATGGTCTCCATAAAACGCTCGAACGTCGCAGGAGCGTTACACAGGCCAAAGGACATCATAGTGAACTGCCACAAACCAGTTCCAATCGTAAAAGCTGTTTTTTCACGATCCTTGAGTTCTAATTCTACCTGCCAGTAACCACTCTTTAACCCTTTATAGGGCAGATTATGAGAAACATAAAACCACATGTTTTTTTACAGGCATTTGTTGATTGAGGGTTTAAGATGGCAAAATAAAAGAAACATTTAAAAAAAAGTGTTTGATATATATTTTTTTCAGCTGGTCGATATTTCAACCGGTATCTCACTAGGCGGAACACTTACTGACCTACCATCCTACCATTTTTTTGATATTATTTTTGCCTACTACCAGCCACGATCCTTGTGATTTTCTTGTCGAAAAGTCCCCTATAAGTTGGTTTGCGAGTATGCTTCTAAATACAAGCTGCAATTTTGGTTTCAATTTAGACTGGTTAGTAGAAACACCAATTTTATATAAAATGTAGGAGTTCACAATGGAAGCGTCAACCAGGTAATAAAAAAGTCTCAGCCACCATTTTCATGACTTCTAGGCTATACTATAACAGGAATGGAGTTGATCAAACCGATTAACTCCACCCATGTTTTTATTATAGTCTTCTATGCTTTTTGGACATTCAACAGTGACCTTCACTTCTTCCTTTGTCATTCTCTAAACAGTTGATTTTTCTGTTGCTGAATGTATAGTAGAAGCAACTAGTACACATTTTTTCCTCGATCCTTCCAATTATTGACTGTTATGCTACTGGTACCGACAGTATCGGAATCATCTGGTTGAAGGTCTTTATCTGGAATCAGCAACTCTTTCAGAAAATTCATCCTATTAGACCTCATCGTTCTGCATATATATATATATATATATATACATATATAAGGAATAATGATGAAAATAAATTTTGTTTTACTGCATAAATGCATGGAAATTGTTGAAAGAAGTTGTTTAATTTTATCAACATTGCTGCAGAAGTTAAACTAACTGATAAATTTCTATGAACACGTTGCAATGTGATTACATGTGTGTGATTATGCCAACTAAATCACAAATATTATCCTAGCGCAAACTTGTATGACAATTACAATTACTACATCGTAATCTACAATTATTCTTGTACTTGTACTTAACTACGAATTTTCACTGAAGTCCTTCAAACAACAATAGATAAAAAACCGCTTTCAGGTAGACCGGCTCACAACACGTGTAAATAACACTAGGTGCAATAATGGACACTGGTTAAAAATCCAACCGGTTTCTCTCTTTCTTACTCGCATATAGAAATTGGTCAAATTTGAGACCAGTATCCTCTTCCGCAATATACTAACGATCAACTGGTTAAATATTACACCGCTGTCTGTTTGATACAAGCTTTTTTTTACTTGGTTGAAATATCGACCAGTATCCTATAAAGGGTTAAATCTAACATAGAAAACCACTGGGATCCTGACAGGGTATCGTCAATTCTGGGTAAAGGGTAGCTGTCCTTTTTGGTCACGTCGTTTAGGTGTCTGTAGTCTACGCAAAACCTCGTTGATCAAATTCTGTGGAGAGACGCCACGCGACAAACACAACTCATCAACTCGCATCAAGAATTCGGTGAGCGAAAACGAACCTTCACCCAAAAAAGTTAAGTTCCACTTAGCTAGTGACGCATTAGTAGCAGTAGCCTTTGAAAGAGCAGAAGTAGTCTAAACGGATACATCCAATTTAGCCTCAGAATCTGAAGAAGTAAGAAGAGGTGGCTCTTCGTCCGGAAGTAGTGACTCTAGGGTTTAAGACTAGACGAAGATAGGTTAGCAAAAGAAACCAACGTAGTTCTGGTAGCCTTCTTCCCTTTAGCTGTGCACTCATTACGCAGCGTTTGTAGCGTAAGTCCAAATTGACGATGACATTTTGCTTCATCTTCCCCATCAGGTGACATCTTCAAACAACGACGGTGAATGTGTACCCACAAGGTACTAGCTCGTTTGAAAGTAGACGAAGAAAAATTCCCATCAAATTCGCTCAATAACGTTTGTAGTTCCTCAATAGCTTGTTCGACAGCTACCTTATCAGCCGCAAAAACTGAAGTAACAGCATCCATACGAAAAGATGCTTCTTTTTCCAACTGTAAAGCACTACGCACCGCACCCCTTAACGTAGAAACGACTACTGTAGGATCAAACCCACGAGAGATTAATTCATATTGAAGCTCCTGCTTCCTAAGTCGATTCACTTCTAACCGCCAAGTAGCCATCTTAGTGACCAGTTTTCCTAAAGAACGAAAAAAGAAAAAGCAAAAACCAAATAGTAGCACAGCTCCGATCTCGTTTCCGAAAGCTACAACAAAATCTTAAAGAGAACTAAGCTAATCGTGAAGCAAAACTGTACGACTAAAACCCAATCACAATTAGAGTACAAGTAATATCACTAATAACTAACCTAATAAGCAGAAAGGGTTAACCGATGTAGTCAAGTTAATCCAAAAATCCAAGCACAAGTCCGATTAAAAGAAACGTAAGCAAATTACTAATATAAAGTCAAACCGCAGCACTAAAATCAAAGAAGTAAAAGTTAGTGAAGTAACTCCGACGTTCAGTCTTGCTGCAATAACTAAATAAGCGAAGCAAAGTAAGTCAAACCCACGAAAGACTAAGAAAAGATAAAAGTATCAATAAAACTAGAAGAAATTATAAACGCACACACCAAATCGAGCCCCACGTTGGGCGCCAAAATTTGTTACAAGTTTATAGGTCTTACGAACCTTGCACGACTAACTCACACAGTCGGAGATAGGGGAGGTTCAAATAAATAAGAGTTAAAGGTTCTATCTTACAAATCTTACAAAAGAATCCTAACAAAAAAGGGATGAAAATATCTTACCTTGTGACGAATAAATTACTTTAAATACGTAATAAATTTATAATTTCATTTCAATCACAGTTGATGTTCTATTACATTTTATGATTTAGACGACACAGACCATTTTAGGTAGTTGACAGCTTAAATGATTTGACCGCAACATGTCAGTAACCAGAAAGATCGGCAGAGGGCGTCAAAACCGGAATCTAATTTTAATTCAATATACAGGGTATTACTTTATGAAAATTTTGCACGTAACATATGTTCCATGAAAATGTGAAAACGTCAGCTTGAACTTCTCGGCTTTTTTTAAAGAAAAATAATAAAAACTGATACGACCAAGCCTAAAAAAGATGTGCAAAATAATGAAGGTAATAAATTATAGCCGCTTATATCACAACATAAACGAAACTCATACTAGTATTATATTATTTATGTGTAGCAGTATTATTTCCACACTGGTGTTTTTATGGAGTCTTATAAAATATAATGCATTAATTCATTGAACGAAGAAGCTGTCACTCATTTCAAGATAATAGTTTAAATTTTGTTTAGGTTGTGGTTTTTTACTATTCCATAATCTATATTTCAGTTTCCGAAGAAAAATTGGTTATTGAAGGTAACGATCAAATTCCAGTGGAAGAATTAAAGACAAGTGACGCAATTTTGTGAGCGTAGAGTTACTAAATAGTCAAAAAGTAGAGATGTTAAACAATTTATGGTCACCGCCACAAACATTTACTTTTCCTTTAACCGATACCAGAAATTTCAAATTTCAGGAAAAGTGGCTGCACAAGTGAACATGGCTAAGTACTCAAAAAAGTTAATGGATGCTATTGCAAATTTTGTGTTTTATTTCACACGCATACTAATGTAGGTTTGGGAAAATATCAAAAACCAGGAAAACTGTGCTCCAAAAAATTCAACAACTGGAAAAACACGATTGAACGCTTTAACGAACACCAGCAGTGCAAATACCATCAGAATAATGTTAAAAATGCCGACATCATATTGAAAACTCATGTAGGAGTGCACGACCCTGTATATCTCCAGATAAATAAGGAGGCAAAGAAGCAGATTCTGAAAATAGGAAGCCGATAATAGAAATCGTATTATTTTGTGGAAGACAGGGTTTAGCAATGAGAGGACACAGAGACAGCGGAAGAGTTACTGAAGTATCTGAAGAAAATGAAGGTAATTTCAGGGAACTTTTGAGGTATCGAGCCAAGACCGATAACACCTTTTAACAAGTTTTATCCAATTCTAAAAGCAATGCGTTGTATTCGAGTTGGAAAATACAAAACGAAATAATTGATATAAGTAACAATTTAATTCTTGCAAAATTGGCAACTAATCACAATTCATCGCAGTACTTTTCAGCACCTGCTGATGAAACGACTGATTTCTGGTGTAGAGCAGATGTCATTATGTGTTTGAATCATTGATTCGACATTTTTCAAAATTGAAGAATTGTTTCTGCAGTTCATTCCTCTCCAAGACGTAACAGGAAAAGCAATTTTTAAGGCCATAACTGACAACCTTATCAATTTTAGAATTGATATGAGCAAGTTACGTGGTCAAGGGTACGATGGCGCTGCTTCCATGAGCGGGAAGTTTAATGGAGTACAGGCACATATTTAAGGGGCATATCCCAAATCAGTATATGTTCATTGCCCTGCATACTTTAAATCTGGCGGTATCAAGTTCTTGTAAAGTACCTTCAATTAGGAACTGCATATGCACAATTGGAAAGTTTTCAGTACGGTAAACTGGGGATACTTTGATCAATATTTAACTTTTAAGTTGAATAACTGCTTTAATTTGATAATTAAGATCAAATAAAAAATTGGAAAAACCGGCTTTTCGTCAGCTACCAATTCTGAAAAAATGAAAGATAAAAATTCAAAGAATTTCTAGAAAAAAAATAAAAACTTCGTGATCAAAGATAAACTGGTTTTGGGGATACTTTGATCACGCTTGATTTTCTAACGATATATCAAACTATCCCCTTTGAAAAGACTACAAAAATCATTAAAAAGACTCCTGACCTTATGGGCTAACTCTAATCAAAGAAAAAACTAGCCTTTTGTTAACTAATCTCTATTTAGAAACAAAATCGAAACATTTTAACTCATAAACTAAGAGCTTGATGATTAAAAATATTAAACAAAAGCTTAAACTTCAACAACTTCAATGTCTATTTCAAATTTATAAGACGTTTCCATCGTTGTCGATTTTCGATGACGGATATGGCAAAATCTTAATAATGTCACTCTTCTTGATTTCGGAAATGTCATCAGCAATAAGTTTGAATTGTCTTTTATTCTTTCGAATTGATTTCAAGCCGACAACCACAACTTCTGGAACGACTTCTATTATTTTACAAATGTATTTATATGTTTTTTGCCCTCGTTGTGATGCAAATTTTGCTAAAATATATTGATCAACTACCAAATCTTCTACAACTACAGCTTGCTGATTTTGTTGTCCAGTGACATCTTTGGATGTGACAAAATTCGAGTTATCTTCATTTTCTTTAGAGGTTGAGGGAAGGTGGTATTCCTCATCACATTCTTGAGCATGACTTGCGGATACTACTGTAGACACACTGCATCCAGGCGCAATATCCAGTCTCTTCTTCTTTCGCTGTGACCGGCTTGACTCTCCGAATCGTTGTTCTTTCAGAAGTGCTGTCAGTGCGTCTTCGACGGCGTGGGTAGGGTCGTTACCTGTTACTGGTTCTGTTATTGGTAGTAAACGTTTGAACACTTTTTGCTGATTTAAGGGATAAATCTCTGAAACCCGGAAAGAGCTGTTTAAATTTCGCTTAATTGCAGATGTTGTATTTCCGTTTTGACATCGTGCAACTACAGCGTCTATTTTATTCAGGCTTTTCTTCAATAATGTGGGAAAAATATCTTTAGAGACAGTATTTATGCGGATAATTTGCAACTTCCACTCAGTTAACGTAGCACGCCATGCCTCTTTCCTTGTTCTGAAAAACCCTACGTCTAATGGCTGGCAAAGGTGTGTTGAGTGTGGTACCAGACATACGAAATCAATCTCGTTTTCAGCACACATTCTTAAAACGTCAGGGTTTATGTGTGATGACAGATTATCGCCAATGAGGGCTTTTCGGCCCTCTAAACGTTTAGCATGTGGCAGAAATGCACTTGTGAACCAATCTCGAAAAGTTGCACCGTTCATCCACCCGCTTGCTGTGCGATTGTATCTTGTTCCTAAACTACAACACGGCTTAACGCAACATGGATATCCTCGTAGACCATTTTCTTTCCACGAGTCATAAAGGTGAAGACTCTAGTAGATCACATAGGGCGGCAATAATGTACCATCTGCAGAGCCGCAAACCATAATCGTCGTACAACTTTTCGAGTGGTACACAATTTTTTCCGGGTATTTTACGCCCCGCCAGTAAATGCCACGTTTCTTTCCGGGGTCGTCTGACAAGTTAGACTCGTCATAGTTAAATATGTTAGAGCTTGGTAGATCTTTTATTGTAGTTTCCAAGTTATCATAAAATTCTGCTAGAGCTTCTCTTGACACCGACGCTCTAGCTCTCTTTATATTAGTGGCTATTCGTTGTCCATAAGAAGTTTTGTGTCTCTCAAGGAGACTGTACGACCAGTCAACACCGGGTATATTATTTTTGAAATTACTAATAGTTCCTCCTTTTCTGTCTAAATAATATTTGCCCATCATTCTGATATCCAATAGCGTTGGGGAAAATCCCCAGTCCGCACACGTGGCTGCTGCTTTCAGTATTGCTACCTCCTCTTCAAAACTGAAAATTGTGGGACGGCCTGGCGTACCGCCATGTTTCTCTTTATACTTGTGGTACAGCGTTCCAAACGGGATGCTAAACGTCTTTGAGGCTTCCTGAATTGTGAACCTGCCTTCCACCACGTTTTCAGTGCTTCTTCCAACTTCTCTTGCGAGAAATCACAATATCTTCTTGATCCTAATAAACGATTGTGTTTGCGAGGCATTTCTGTAAGGGTAAACAATCTGGTGTAATCGTTTTTGTATAAATATTCATTATAAAGTCCTCGCAATTTAACTTTCGATGCACGTCATTAATGACGTAAAATTCATACCACCATATTTATAGTAAAAATTAAATAAATACCGAATTGTCTTATGGAATTTTTTTTATCACGTTGTTGGTGTGCTTACTACAGTTGCAGCGTTGTTGACATCTGTCAAATTAAATTTGTGTTTTTTATGTCAAAGTGCTCATTGTTTTTTATAATTATTTTTGATACAAAACTGTACTATTTTGAGCTTGAACGAGATAATGGTGGTCCATTGATATCAGTAAATGCTGTGCGAAAAGTACCCTTTTACATAATATTTAAATTGTGGTAATACATACATATATTCTACAGTTATTTCTGTATGTACAACGGTTGCTAACAACGAGGTTCTTAGATCTCTTCAAAACGTAAGCGTAGTACAACTGTTACGAATGTAGAAACATTTAATGAAAACGTAATACGCAATGTAATATTAAGAATGTACGAAAACAGTAAGTTTACATGATAATACCGACAACATGGTTGAATAACTACGTCACTGACGTTAATGACGTGCGTCGAAAGTAAGATTGCGAGGACTATATTCTACTTAAAGGGACAACTTTGATCAATGATCAATGTTACCCCAGACGCTGATCAAATTAACCCCATTAAATAGAAATAACTACCAAGAAAAAGTGTAATGGAAATATACTGTACTTATCACTTACTTTTACTTTAAAATACATGCCTTACATTGTATAAAAGTAACTAAAGTGGTATTAAGCAAACTTACTGGTGTATCTGTAAAGTTTTGCAAACAAAATAAACGCAAAGAAAAATTAACTGTATAAAAATCTCGTTTACGATATCAGCACGTGTTAACTTTGCGGTTGAAAGTATGCGATTGATTGACTCCTGCACCTATGTAACTATCTGGAAACATGGACCGTGCTGGTTACATAAACTACTGCAACAGGAATTCTTTTAAGCATAAAAGAAGTTTCGATCAAAGTATACTCAGGATTCAAAGTATCCCCAGTTTACGGTACTCCTAAAAGTAAGTCGGTTTTAAAACAGGCTTTAGAGGAAGCAAACGTTACTTATACTTACAAAAAAGACTTTGTGCGAGTTGATAGACTGAAAGGTATAATATAGCAATTGTAGAATTACATGACGGTATTGTAATGGCTTTAGAAAATATTTCTGAATGGCAGGAAAGAGATTCAGTGAATGCTGCTAATCAGTTTGGCATTGAGTTAAAAACTTCTGAATTTGTGATTTCTTTGGAGGTTGTGAATCAAGTATTTAACCATAGCAGTTTTTTAAGCAAATTACTTGAGCAAAGAAATATTGACCTGAAGAAGGCAATCAATCTGGCGAAGGGCACTGAGCAAGAATTCAAAAATCTAAGAGAAAATGCAAAATGCGAAAATTCGACTTTTCCATAAATCAATCGCGCACTACAATTATACAAACTAAAAGATGTAAAGTTAATGTAGTGCTGAAGATTACTGTCGCATCTGAATCTACATCCCATTTCTGGATTGTGTTTTAATAAACATAAAGGAAAGGTTTTCAAAGCACAAGACTTTATTAATGGCATTCCAACGGTTATTGCCGACAGATCCATCGAGCCTTACAGATGAAGCTATAAAAGACTTTGAAAATTTAGTTTCTTTCTATAAAGGTGACGTAACAGACACTCTTGATGAGTTGAAAGTCGAACTCAAATTCTGATACAGGGCACTCGCTAGTTTGAACGAGGACCAAATACCAAAAAGAGCTTTAGCTGTCTTTTATAATATCAAGGTATTGTTATCTATATCTACCGCGGAAAATGAAAGAACTTTTTTTGTATTACGCCGTCTAAAAAATTACATTAGAAACATCTGAAAGCAGACTAAATGGTTTAACAGTATTTAATTTGTACAGAGATATGACTCCTACTCTGAAGAAATATTGGACAAATTAGTCGAAAAGCCAAAAAAACTCGATTAAGTTTTGTAATTATTGGTTACTTTTTATTTCATAAATAAAACACGTTATTGTTTCAGAGAGTTGCATAGATTTTGTATATACCTATACAAAGACTGACTCCCCGAAAAAAAAAATACTGGACACGCCACTGCTTTTGAGATAGGGTAGATTAGCGATAATAATAAACTTTGTAATAGATTAAATAATCCTACAGTAATTCCCAAACAACTACAACACGTCCTACGACAAATGCTAGTTTTTGCCTAAACCAGTCACGAAAGAATTCCAAATAAACTATATTTGTGTAGTTTATCTTTATCTGTAAACGTATGAGAGTGGTGATAAAGTGCGAAATAAAATTTAGGTGTCCAAAATTTACCTAAAGCTTATTCTTGTGCCTTGTTCAAATTCCACATTAAATTTGGCGGTTAATGATACATATATTCCTAAGTTTTAAGGGATCGTAATTATGCATATGCATTATATGGCTTCAATTTCAGGTCTATATCCTATCTTTGATAACGTTAAATTCTAAGGAAACATCAACATTTCAAAAAAGGCAAAAATGTTATTAGTTAAACAATCTCAAATCATTTTAATTAAAAGTTGTAATTATGGTTATTGCTTTAAAAAAACTAAAGAATATGATCTGATCACAACTACACGAAACATTTTTTCTATTTTGAATTTTTTTATATGTGGAACAGTATTAAGCTTTGTTATTAAAAGTATTATTATTGTGTACTTAAGCTCGAAATAGGTTGTGATACGTTATGTAAATTTACGTAATTTGTGATTAGAAACGGCAAGTTATAGTTTTGATGTACCGAATTCAGGAATCAATCGATTATGTCAACAATGTTCATTGAAAATATAACTTATAGATGGCAGTCGTTTCGTCGATAGTGCTTACATTAATTGAGATAATACGTTAGAGCAATTTAAAAATTATGTCAGGGTGGAAATGTATCAATTTAAAAATATTGACAGAGGAAGTATGTACAGAATACTTATAATCTCAATTTTATGAAAAATATTAAAGCAAACACTGCAGCAAATGTCTATAGACACAGAGATTGGCGATCAAATTGTAGCGGAGTAAGTGAGAGGGAATGATAGATCTTTGACTATCGACTTTAAATATTTACACTTGTTTTTATGAACGGAAAATCATTTTAAATATAAAGAGAAAGAGAGTTATTTCGGAAAATGAGATTTTGATATATGGAAATGTCTGCGAAATTTTAATCTCGTTTGCGGTTTCAGTTTAACGGTTTTCAAAATATAAATATATTTTTTTCTTAATGAATTTACCTTATCGAGTTGTAGTAAAAGTAGAAACCGCATGTTTCCTCTTTATCGCCTCTTTCGTAATACTGCAAATTTAGGTTTGGTTTGATAACGGCGATATGTTTATTATTGCACCGACTTTTCTAAAATAAATTCATAAACGCTTTGCATTATGTTTTTAAATGTGATTAAACAGAAAAGACTATTGTCATTACATTTTTGTTTTCATACAGAAACTGAAATTATTAGATCAATTACCAAAACAGAGGTCATAACTAATGAAGCGTGTGAAAAAAATTTATATATAGAAAGAGATTCAATTCAAACATAGAATGAAATTATGAAAACCTATAAGAAAATAAATATGTGCAGTACCAAGAAACACTTTTTATTAACAAATTTAACAAAAAACTAAACGAATTATTTAAACGAAAAATATAAAAATAAACACGTTTTTACGACTGTTTGTTTGATGCGTCAAATTTGTTAAACCTTGTCAAAGATTTGATAAAAAATTTGTTCCAATGAGAGTTTTTGAATCAACAGAAAAAGCAAAAAATTGATATATGTAATAATAATTTAGAGATTTGTTATTACAAAATCTTTAATCAATCAACAATACGGAATGTTTTGCATTAATTTTCTATCTAAAAGAAACTGTTTTAAAAATGATTTCTCTCCTTTTTAAAAAATTATCCCAAGAATCTAAGATTTCTTTGAGACTACAGAAAAGTGAACTATTGAAGTACGCACTAATAAAAACAAACTAATATTTATCACTGGACAACATGAAACAAAAATATTTACACTGAAAGATAAGAAACAACCTTTTAGATTGTTTTCGGCGAAAAGAAAAACAACAACTTATGTGTGTTTAAACTAGAGGTTCCTAAATTTTTTTGTGCCGTAGACTCCTTGCCATGTTTTTCGGTTTTGGGTAGACCCCCTACTTACCTGATATTGATTTTTTGTAAATTTCTAACTGTAGTGAAGTTCAGCGTTAAAAACTTAAAGTAAAAACACATGTTAAGTTTCATACATTTATTAATTGAATTTAAATTAAATCTACTCAAAATAAAATTTTTTATCTGTTATATAAAATATACGTAACATAATATAAACATAAAATAAACTAAGCAATAAGTAAATGTATTTAGTGAGAAGGATGAACCTGATGCTTTAATAATAAATTATCAACATTTGGCTTCAATTTTGTAACGTTTAATCTTAAATCTCCTCGGCTAATGATGTCCAGTCTGTTTCTTTTTTTCGTTAGGAGATTGGTAACAGCGCTGAACCCACTTTCCACTAGGTATGACGATGGATAGGAAATTAAAAATTCCTCGCTATACTCCATAATACGGGATAGTAACGGGTATGTTGTTTTGCAGCCAGAATTGCTGATATCCATTTTTAAACTGATCCTAAAGTTCTTCGTTTGTACTTAGTTCAGTCAGTTCCTCTTGTATTATGACATTCGTTTCTTCTATGTCACCATATAGGTTAATTATCCACGGTGGTATTACCATAGTCAAAACATCTTCAAACCTAGTTTCAAAATCTGAATAGAGGGCATTTAAATGTTGAACGTAGGTTGAAACGTCGTTTTCCTAGCAGTGTGTCTGTGACAAATTGGGGAACTGGGAAAATTCGCCCAGGTTAAGTCGAAGCGAAATAGCGAAGAAAATTTCGTAATACATATCGTTTGTACACAGCATGCGATACACACAAAATGATAATTGAAATTACCTTAATAGTATTGTAACAGTAAACGTAATTATGGAAATTAACATTAGTATTGTTGATTTAAACAATAACACTAAGAAAAAGTTTGTTTAATTTAAAAAAGGTTAGAATATAAAATACTGAACATAAAATAAGGTGACACATGAACTTACTACAAATACAAAAAAAGGTAACTAACGCTCTGACGCTACAGTGATCAATCTTGTCAACATAAGTACTACAAAAAGATAGTGACAAAACATTAGGGATATTTTGTATTTTCATCACTTCCTCCCAAAATATTGTAACTATTGTTTTTCAGAACACACATGACGAGTAAGCATCTCAGCTTTTCATATTTAACACGAGGTAACGACTTGGTGAACATATCCGCCACTTGGTTAACTCCACTGATGTGTTGAATGTTCATTTCACCCGCATTGAACTTTTCACGAATGAAATGAAATTTGATGTCTATGTGCTTTGACCTCTTATAAAATTCTGGATTCTTAACTAGTTTGATAGCACTAAGGTTGTCAATGAAGAGAGTTGGAGCACAATTTTCACCTGTTAGCTCCTGAAATAGCCTTTTAAGCCAGATTATTTCTTTGACTGCCTCGCTGGCTGCAATGTACTCTGCTTCCATAGTTGATAATACTATGCAGGGTTGTTTTCTGCTGCACCAGGATAATGCACCATCCTGATTAGTACAAACGACTCCACTCCTTGAACGCCTTGTTTTGCTGTCACCGGCATAATCGGCGTCACTATGTGCTAGAAAACCGTGATTCTCGCTTGTACCTCGGTACAGAATACCGTAATCCGTTGTCCCTTTTAGGTAGTGAAAAATTCTCTTCACCTCCTTCCAATTTGAAGCTTTTGGGCTGTCTAGCGATTCAGATGCCAGGCTTACGGCATAACTGATGTCGGGCCTTGTAGCTACAGCCAGGTATATAAGACTACCGACCGCCTCACGATATGGGAGTTTATTTGCTGGCGAATCGTCCTCGATAGTGCCTGTTTCGGACGGTGTTGTCACAGCGTTCGACTCATCCATGTTGAACCGCTGCAGAATTTTGTTCGTGTAGACCCTTTGATCTAAAAAATATGAACCACAAATTAATTTTGAAATCTGTATCCCTACAAAATAATTTGTCGAACTGATTGTAATTTGAAACTGTCTTTCAAGTTCACCAACAAAACAGTTTATCTCCACATTATTTGTCCCGACAATTAGTCCATCATCCACATAAAGTGCAACAAATAATTTGGACACACTTGTCATTTTCACAAATAGACATAGGTCTGCCACACTTTGCACAAATTGTAAGTTACATAAAAAGTCAACAAAACGCTCATTCAAACATCTGGGTGCCTGCTTTAACCCATATAGACTGCGTTTAAGTCTACAAACGCGACCACTTCCATCGTCGAAACCATCAGGCTGCTTCATGTAAACCTTCTCCTGTAGAATTCCATATAAAAACGCAGTTTTAATATCGAATTGCTTCAACTGCATCTTTTCAGAGGAGGCAACACTTAGCATGGTTCGTATGGTGTCGAAACGAACTACCGGACTAAACGTTTCACCATAATCGACTCCAGCCTTCTGCGCAAACCCTCTTGCAACGAGTCTCGCTTTATATCGATCAATAGATCCATCGGGTTGGTATTTAATTTTTAGCACCTATCGATTTTGGATTAGCCGTTGATGTGGTGGTAAATCTACAAGATCCCACGTGTCGTTTTGTCGCAACGAAGCTAGTTCTTCACACATAACCTCTAGCCATTTCTCCCCTTCTGTTGTTTTCATAGCCGCCGTGTAGGAATCTGGAATGTTTTCCGCTAGGTACACGTAATCGCGTAAATATGTTGGTCTATTAATTTTACGTCGTCCTGCACCACTGTCGTCTTCGCGTGACATCGTTGGGACAACATCATCTTCAACCGCTTCCTCCGAAGTTGTGGGTACAACTTCTTCTTCCTCCGAACTAGTGGTTTTCAGTTTAATTTCATGTACAGTTTGTTTTCCGTTTTTTACATGAACAATGGGAGTTTTTTCTTCATATTCTAAAAACAATTTTCCATTCCCTTTTAGAAGCTGTTCTTCTTTAAAAATAACTTCTCTGCTTCGAACAACCTTCTTCTCAGCCTCTATATAGGTTCGGTAACCATCTTTTTCTCCGCAGTATCCTACGAATCTTCCAGAAACGCTCTTTCTGTCCCATTTTCGTCTCTTTTTCTTTGGTACATGTACAAAACACTCTGTACCAAGAATTTTCAAATGATCAAGTTTCATATTATTGTTACCTAACCATAATTCAGCAGGCGCCTTGTCCTCAACGGGTGTGTGGCCGGTTCTATTTAAAATGTACGCCACTGTGTTAACAGCTTCCGCCCACAGTTTTATTGGAAGGTTCTTTGCATGAATCATTGACCGCGCACCCTCGATTAGTGTCCTATTTTCCCGCTCCGAAACCCTATTCTGTTCATGAGTATATGGCATGATCACTCGAAAATTAATTCCGTTTAATTCTAAAATGTCTTTCACACACGAATTATCGAACTCTTTTCCGCCGTCACTTAAGAATTCTTTTATCGTATGTCCAGCAGTTTTTGTTTCGTTTATGACTATTTTTAAACAGTTAACCACTTCTGCTTTTGTTTTAATAAAAAACACACGACGAAATTTAGTGTAATCGTCCTTGAAACACACGAAATATTTTTCACCCCCGAGTGATTCTTCTTGCATTGGTCCGCAAACGTCTACGTGAATTAATGCACCAGGAGTCATCGGCCTATTTGTTCGTACACCGAAACTTTTACGTTGATGTTTGCCAAACACACATCCAACGCAGAATTCCTCCTCAACTTGCACATCAATTCCACTTCGCTTTAGCACCTTTTGAACATGCTTTTTATTTTGATGGCATAAACGTTCATGCCACAGCTGTAACTCATCCGTTCCTGTTGCAATGAACCCTGTAGTAACGTTTTCCGGTAAACACACACGCATTGCTAAAACATTGAGACCTTTAACCGTTTTCTCGCCTACCAAACGTATTACACCATCCTTTTTAAATGCACATCCATTTTTATCAGCGATGAATTCAAAACCTTTGTTTCCAGTTTGACCAATTGAAAACAATTTTTTTCCAATCTTGGGTACATACCAAACGCCTTGCAGGTGGTTACGTTCCCAATCACCTTTTATTTTCATTTCTACATTAATCGCACTCTGTCCGTACGCTTGAATTATGTTATTGTTCCCAACTAGAACATCACGTGGAAAATCGAAAGTTTCATAGGTTAAAAAATATTGTTTGTTGTTGGTCATGTGCGCAGATGCACCTGTGTCCGCCAACCATTTATCTTCCCTGTCGCCATGTGTGCATAGAAACGCTTCTCCCGCCAGTTTTGATTTTCCCGCTGCATCTGCTTTCTTTGTACAGTTTTTCGCTAGATGGCCTACCTTGTGACACTTAAAACATTTAAAAACTTTTCTCGGTTCCGTTTTCTTCTCAAATTTGGCGGTAGACTTTTGATCCTTCGCGATGAGAGCCGAGGAATCGCTTCTTTTTTCAGGAAGGCGCATTTCAATTAGACGCAGTCGTTCCGTTAATTTATTAATTGTTCTTTCAGGCAAAGGTATCGACTCCTAAACACTTTTGAACTCGAAGTAATCAGATGGTAACGTAGACATTATTCTACTCATCAAAAGCAAGTCCGGTAACTCGGTCTTCACAAGCTTCTTCAACTCGTCGTTTAGTTCCCTAAAATTCCTCTGAAGGCGTGCGACATGCGTGACAATATCTTCTGTGGAATCCTTTTCGCAGCTGAAGAACTTTTCCATCAGCCTATCAACACGTTGGCCAGAACTTTGTTCGTATACCGACAGAAGCTTGTTCCAAGTTTCACTTGCGGAGTTAAAAGTTGCCGTCAAATCAACATTTGCATCATTCATGCTGCTTACTAAAACTAGTTGAGCTAGGGCGTCACCTTTTTTATATATTTTAACTTCAGCTTCGTATGACTTTTTCGCTGCTTCAGACAATTGTTCTTCACCAGGTGGGTCCGGAATGGCTCTATCGCCCATCACGAGATCCAATACTTCCTGATGTCGAAGTAACAACTCCATTTGTCTTCGCCATCGACTCCAATTTCTTGTGCCTTCAAGTTTTTCTATCTGTGCCTTGAAATCCATACCGAACACAAAAAAACGCAGAATAGAATCTAACACGTGCAGCAACCTAATCTCGTTTTTTTTTAAACACGTTATCTTAGCTACGCAGATACAAACGAACTGGGCCCATAACCTATTGTTGATTTAAACAATAACACTAAGAAAAAGTTTGTTTAATTTAAAAAAGGTTAGAATATAAAATACTGAACATAAAATAAGGTGACACATGAACTTACTACAAATACAAAAAAAGGTAACTAACGCTCTGACGCTACAGTGATCAATCTTGTCAACATAAGTACTACAAAAAGATAGTGACAAAACATTAGGGATATTTTGTATTTTCATCAATTAGCCAAAGTTCTGTGAGTGACTTTTATGACAGCGAAGAATCATAATCAAACAGACTTACCTAAAATCCAGTACCTACTTGAGCGAAGAAAACGTTTTCCTCGGTAGTAGCCTAGAATAGATATTGAATAGCAAATCGTGTCACACAATAACTCACGAACATAGGATAACAAAATCGTTAATAATAATAAATAAAATGAGATATAAAAACCCGTTGTATCGAATGCTGTTATTTGCGATTACGAACAGGTGGGTGGTAACACAATCGACTGGTGTATAAGAAATAACATCTCAAAGGTAGATGCTGGTCAAGACTTCGTTTTCGTTGTGGATAATATGCCTTCCAAAATCTTAAGCGTTCGGTGACGGTATTTATCAATAGTATTATTTCTTCATTGTTCTTTTATTAAATCGAACATGTGATCAAAGCGTGGCGAAACGGCTATCAAATTAATACAGAAATTACAAAGGAATCCTAATAAACCGGATGCAAATATCTTACCCTGTGCCGAATAGATTACGATAAATTCGTAATTAATTTATAATTTCCTGTCCATCACAGTGGATGCACTTAAAATCTTTGGAATTAGGTCAAATTTACGACACAGACCGTCTCACGTAGTTGACAGCTTCAAAATGAATCCGCAACCTGTCAGTAACCAAAAAGATCGGCAGAGGGCGTCAAAACCAGAATCTAATTTTAATTCGATATACAGGGTATTACGTTATGAAAATTTCGCACGTAACAAAGTGCGTACTGTAACTGTAGGTACTAGGATACTTAGGGGGAATTAGGAAGCCGCCGTAAACTTCCAGATCCAGTATCATCTTAAAGGTTCAAGCTTCTATTAAGAAGTGTGTTTGATCCAAGACCTGAGAAGTATACAAGGTTAACAAGTAATAATGATTTTATTTGTGATCTGCAACTCGGGATAAAACTTACTATGTTCGAAATCGTATTGAAACTTTTGTATTAAGATTTTCATTTGAATCTAAAAGAGTAAGCTATTTTGCAAGAGCAGAATGGTTCTCCAGGATGGTCCTGATGGAAAAGCGTTGTTCTGCGACATTTAATTATATAAAAAAAATGGCAACTCACGCCGAATACTACCAGCATTGTTATATGGACTCCAAGAGAAGAAATAAATATATACAGAACTATTTAAATACAAGCTAAGAGTTGAAACTTGAAACTCGGTTTATTTGTAAACAAAAATGATCCCCATTGAGTATGCAGTATAGATGGTATAGTGACAGAAAATGAATGCATTATTAGGATTGTCAAAATAAAATGTAATTCAATTTATTTCCACCGTGTTTTGACATTACAACAATTAAATAATTTTTGTTTGTATGAAGAAAATGGACATTTTTTTAAAAGCAAATTAAATACTATAAATATTTTAAATTATCGGTAACATACTTATTTGTATAGGTTTTGCAAGAATTCCGTAGGCTTTAATTTTTTGAATTGAACGCTCTACATGAATGCGACATTTTGCTGACAGATCTTCTTCAGCTTTAAGATGTGAGCATCTAACACTAAAGTAATTTAAACATCAAAAGCAAGCTGACATATGACTTCTCTCTGTATTTCTTTTAAACAAATAATTCTGTAGGCAACAGCACTGGAGATGCACAACTGCACCGACGTATAAAATATTCGTCTTACATGAGTAGCACTGATATTGTAAAATATGGAAAGTGTTTTTAGTGTTACGTACTTTAATACTACTGTCACGCGAACTAGCTTTCCCAGCTCAAACTGTAGCGTCGTGGCAAGAGCCAATACTGGAATAACGATGCACGTCGTTGCTCTACTGATTTGGTCAGCAAGCGCGGCAGCCAAACCCATACCTCTTGCTGCTGTGAACATTTCTCACGGGCAAGCTGTGCTGGGGGGTTTTGGTTTAATTTTCTGGACCAAGAGGAAACAACCTCGTTAAAAATCTAAATCTTAAGTAGGGGTGATCAGGCCGATAGAAGCGTGGCTGGATAGTCGTCACTGGTTCCAACCACGGGGCACCAGGCGAACCCCGTTGTATATAGCTTTCTGTATGTATTGGGACACTGTGCATGATAACCTTTATTTCCTCTGTACATGTGGGACATATACGGACAACCTTTAGAACATTTAAAAAAAACGAGACACAGCAGAATCCAAAATATCGGATGATGCTGAGCGCGAACCCGAAAAACATAAAAAGTTTTTAGGGGTAGCAAGACGAAAGTTGAAAAAACAACTTAGACAACCGGTTCCATTTCAACGGTAGCGACGTCTGAGCAAAACCCAACTATACAGGAAGCGACACCAGACGGCGCACGCAATTGTACCAACTGCCGGAACAACAGACGTCACAAAAACGACCCGTAAAGCGAAGTCGAGGGGTCAAAGGAACCCAAAGAACAAGACATTCTATGATACTTTGACGGGAATTGTTCTTGCAATCACACCAAAAGGGTTTCTTGAAAACACCATCAGTCTTGAAGGAGCCGAAGGCAAAAAACTTTGATACTGGGATGGATTCGTTTGCACCTTGTTTGTCATTATATAAAATTACAGGATTTAATGGTCCCGTTAATTCATACAGTATCTCAAATAAACAGCATCCTTTGCTGCTTCGCCAAGCGCCATATACTCGGCTACTGTATTAGACAAAGCAACAGTCTTTTGCTTGTTGCTTGCCCAGAATACCGCTGAATTGGCAAGTTTAAATACAAATCCTGTATAGGATTTTCTGTTCATTTTGTTGCTTGCCCAAGCGACGTCGGCATACCTTTCCAATTTTGCGTTACTCTTTAAAAACTGTAACCAATAATTTTTGGTACCCTGAAGATAGCGTAATAACCTTTTTGCACAGTGACCTTCATTGTAATTGCTATTAAAATGACTTAAAAAACTCACACTATACGAGATGTCAGGTCTCGTTAACACTGCAACATTAGGCTACATATCAGTTTTTGATATCGCAAATTAGCATTATTAACCTGTTTGTCATCAAAAGTTACATTTATTTCTAATGGCGTACCAACAGATTTACATTTGATCATATTAAATCGTTTCAATATTTCCTCAACATAGTTTTCTTGGTCAATTGTTATGATCCCTTCTTCACGATTTTTAGTAATTATCATCCCAAGACAATTATTGAGTTCACCCAAATCTTTAAGCTTAAATTCTGGTTCTTTAACTTATTTGTCTCTGAGATATTATTAGAAAAGATGAAGAAATCATCTACATACAAGACAGCAATCAATAAAATTTCACAAAAAATGTTCATATAGAAACATGGTTCAAAATTTGATTTCTTATAACCTAAACGCAGTAATAAATTGTCAACTCTCTTATTCCAAGCTCTGGAGGTCTGCTTGAGTTCATAAATTGCTCGTTTCAGCATACACACCTTATTTTTATCACCTTGTCTAACAAATCCTTTATACTGTTTCATATAAACTGTTAATTCTAAAGCACCATTAAGGAATGCAGTTATGAGTCATGTCTAAATCTAGTTGTGCAGCTAATCCTAGTAATAATCGCAAGGTAGAATGTCTTGCTACTGGCGAAAAGATTTTATTATAGTCAATTCCTGCTTGCTGCGTAAAACCCTTTGCAACTAATCGCGCCTTATAACCATCACCACTTTCAGAGTCCTTTTTTTTAAACACCCACTTATAGCCCACCACTGTAACACTCCCTACACTTTAAAATTTTACCAGGTTCCATGCATCATTTTCTTTAAAGGATGATATTTCTTCAAACATTACTTTTTTCCATAGATTCTTGTCAGATCGTTGCACACTCGTTGGATCTCTAAATTTTGGTTGTTCGTGGTTGTCATGCACATTACATAGTCTGGAAAAGTCTTTGGCTTCAGTTTCCTTTCAGATCTTCTCACTATTACCTTTGGTTGATCAGGTTCTTTTTGAAAGTTTATACCTAGTTGTTGGACAACATCACGACTAGTAGTCAAAACTCTTCTCTGAGGATCATATATTCTGTAGCCTTTGGTAGTTTCACTGTATCCAATGAAAATCATGTTCTTGGATTTTTTATCTCATTTACTTTGATTAGCCTTTAAAAACATGAACCATGGCTGTGCTTCCCAATATCCTTAGACTGCTCAAATTCTGCTTCTTACCATGCCACATTTCAAAAAGAGTTTTGTCGCCTAAGCTTAGGTGTTTAAGTTCGTTGCATGATAATTGTTCTTGTAGAGAAATGGTAGCTGACATTTGGATCGTTTCAATTCTAGAGAATACGTCGGCCGGTATGTATTGTATGTCGGTCGTAAACTGCCCGATGAAGTCTAGATGACGGGCTTATCTGGGACTTGCTTTTTTCTCTAGATTATTATTACTTATTTGCTGAAGAGATGCAAAATCAGAAGCGTCAACACTTAAAATCAAAGGTAGCGAGGAAGACGAATGCGCTAACTGTTGCGTTAGCTAATTCTGAATTTAAATGATCGAAGGCTTCTCGGGTCTGAGTAGTTTATTCGATTTTACGTTTATCTCTTTTATTGGTACTTTTACAGAATTAAAACAAAAGCTGTTGAGTCACAGCAGAATGAGGGAGTGAACGTCGATAAAAATTGACAACACCCAAGAATATGCGAAGTTTCTCAACGGTTTCTGGAAGTAAAAATTCCTGAATGGTTTTCACGCGCTCAGGAAGAGAATATATTCCAGATGTTAACTCGATGCCCCAAAAACGAGGTTTTACTGACACCAAATTCGCATTTAGATGAATTTATACATATTCCATGTTTTTGAAGGGTGGTGAATAGTGTAAATAAATGTGATTCGTGTTCATCTTTAGAAGTAGAAGCAACTAGGATATCGTCCAGGTACGAATAAACAAAACCAAATGATCTTAGGATCAAATGTAGATACCTTTGGAATGTTTGCGCAACGTTTTTCAAGCCAAATGGAAGTTTTAGGAATTCAAATAGTCCAAATGGTGTAATTACTGTCGTTTTTGGTACATCTTCCGGAGAAACTGGTATATGATGAAAAGACCTTAGAGAAAATGGTTTTGCCCTCTAATAGCGTATTGAAATCTTGGAGGTGCGGAATGGGATACCTATCGGGAATCGTTATAGCATTTAATAATCTACAATGTCCACACGGTCTCCATGATCGATCTTTTTTAGGTACAATGTGTAGTGGACTTGACTAATTACTTTTCGAAGGCCTGCAAATCCCTAGGTCCAAAATGTGTTGAATTTCTAATTTCGCTTGAGCCAGTTTCTCAGGAGACAACCTTCTTGTTTTTGCAGAAACTGGAGAACCTGTTGTAACTATACTGTGAAAGTGTTCAACATTAGGGTACTTGACAGGAGTTTCTCTGAAGAGTTTGGGAAACCGTTGAAGCCAGCGAAAGTATCTATGTGCAGGATCAATTACACGAATTGCTAACACCTGCTTAAACAAAGGTGCTGAACGAGAGATGCGATGAACTGTGATACTGTCTAACGTGAAAAAATTGAGAATTATCTAATTTTAATTCTATCGCTTAAACGAGGTTTTTTGTTTGCATTTTTGGTGTAAACGGAGAGAGAAAATTTATTATTTCTTTTCTTTGTCTTTGGCAATTGACAAGTCGCTTATAAGATTAGTTTTACTTCTTTTACGCCGAAAGATCACGCTAAGAACACCTAAAGAATTTAATAAAAAGGCATATCGATTATTTTGCGTCGCGAAAAGGTTTTATTGCGAGTCCAATCTGCTGTAAGTCTTCTTTAGATAAGACAAGGAATCAGGAATGCGACAAACTGGTGAAAAAAATCCAATTTATAAACTGTGGATGCACATTTCCAAAGGTGAAATCTCCACTTTGCAACTTTTACATCTGACAGGATGTGGCAACGTAGCTCGAATCCTGTCATGGAAGTTGTTGAACTGGGAACCGCTATAAAACTCGGGTAAAATTTTGTTGTTTTTTAAAAATGCGCGTCAAGTAATTAGAGTGTGGTGAAACAATTTTCAGGAATTACGCGATATAAATTGTATATTTAATCAGTGAATGATTTATTTAATCCAAGCGTATTCAATCAAAGTCAGGCTAAATTTTTGAAACTTCCACTTGGGCTCTAGAATTGATTGTGTATAGAGAAAATTTTACATTTATCCGAATGCTCTCAACCGTATCTAAGCCAGCTGAAAATGATACTCAGTAAACGTGAATCTCAATTTTTCGATCTTTCCTTGCATAACATGCTTGTGTTGCTGATTCATCATCCTCCATCAATGGAAGAGGTTATGGTAAACAATTCTCAAGCATTTCATGGACAAATGTTAAATACAAACAATTGGTGAATAATCATACGACTCTATTCTCGTTTAATATGTACCCAGAATACTAGTTATTTGTGTTTTTTTATTATTTATGTTGCATTCTTATTTTTGAAAATTGTAGTAAACTTTGTTCATTATATTACGTAGGTAATATTGTGTTTGTTTTCAACACCTTCCGATAATTGCAAGATTTGCGATATCTGTGAACTTTTTACTACGATATCAAAATTCTTGCTGTTTACTACTTTTGTAAGTCAAACGTCACCTGCACAAGATACCAAAACTTTTTCATTATTTACCACAGTAATGTCTTCATATTTTAATGCACTCGATGTGTCTTGTAACCAATCACATCGTGCTGTTAAGTGAACACTGGCTCCAGAGTCAACGTACCAGTGACTTACTAAACCCGCCGCTTAAAAAAACCGCACTAAAAGCATTCGGAGTTACTTTTTCACTTCTGTTCGGAATGCCCTAATCGCTTGCAGCCATAACATTTGATATTCTTCAAATTATTACTAGCGCGAACTGCAAAAACTGTATTATCGTCACAATTATTACTAGCGCGAAGTTTATTATCGACTCTAGAATTCTGCCTTTTTTGATAAGTACCAGAGTTCATACTGGCAAATGCACCACGTGCATTACCAACAGGTCCCATATTTAATAACTTAGCTTTAATGGCGTCTGTCGTTATTTGAATTTCCGAATGCTTTATCGCCATAATCATCGACGAAAACATCACAGGTAGTCCGGCTAATAAAAGAGAACCTATCCTATGTCGTCAATGGCAAATCTAGCGTTGTTCAGTTTCTGTGAAGTTCCAATCAACTTGTTCACGTAGCTTTCTAAATTTTCACAATCGTCCAATCTTATAGAAATTAACGTCCTTAAGAGCCAAATTTTTTTGGTGGTGGTTCGTCTAGCGCCCCTGCACTGCAGTCTCCTTGGTCCTTTTGTGCATTTCTGATTTTTTACTCCCTCATCAGTTCTGTTTCGTCAATGTAGTCCAGAAGTTTATTCCAAGGGGCTTTTTTCAAATTATCATTGGTTAGCTTTGGTTTTCCGAGAATCGTTGTGCGTTGCATTTGATACGCTTCCCATTTGCACAACAGATGCTGGAGAGTTTCGTCTTCCAAGCATCCGTGGCATAGAGGGCTGATTTGCAGTCCTATTTGATGTATATGTTTATTAAGGCCACAGTGCCCTGTAATAAGTCTCGTAAGTTTCCTTAATTTTTGTCGACTCATGCTTGATAGTGCAGTTTGAGTGTTTAATTGTGGTTCAGTAAGAAAGAGTTTTGTGTGCCTCATCCCTGAAGAGTTTTTCCATAATTTTTTATACTCCGCTGCAAATTTGCTGCGAATTATTTCTTTTTTGGTCTCGTATGCGGTTCCGAAACCGGATTCAGGTCCGATATATGTCTCTGTTGTGCCCTTTTTTGCTAGTGCGTCCGCTATTAGGTTACCCATTACTTTCTGGTTTTTTGGTATCCAGATGAGCTGCACTGGTTGGTGAGTTGCCAATGTTTCCAGACTACTTATGCATGCCATAATCCGTTTGGACTTTATTACTGGTGATTTTAGCGCCAGTAGTGCTGTTTGGCTGTCAGACATGATCGATATTGGCCCATTTGTGTATGATTTCGAGTCGATAATGTTCTTGACACACCAGTAAATAGCAGCAACTTCAGCTTGGAAAGCGGATGCATATTTACCCAAAGTCAGCAAAAATTGCTTCCCATGGTGCTTGCCTCCATATACTTCTGCTCCGGCACCGTTGCGATTTTTGGCCCCATCAGTTTAAATTTCATTAAAATGTGTTAAAATTTTTTGTCAAGTCAGATTTCATAGTTAAGATCGTTTCTTCACGCAGCACGTTGTATATGCCCAGTTTGTTTTTCCCAGTGATTGACGCGTGTTCATTAATGTGCAGCCTGTATGCTGCTTGTCTTGTTTCCATCATTACAACGAGGTGTAATGGTAGAAGTGAAAGTAGTGCTTCCATGGCTGCTGTGGGCGTGGTTCTCATCGCTCCTGTTATCAGTAGAGATGCCATTCTCTGTACTTTGCTTAGCTTTGCAGCTGTGCTTTTCAAGTTGGTTCTCTCACCCCATACAAGCGCACCGTATGTGATGATGGGTGTTGTTACCACAGTATATAACCATTTGGTCATTGTGGGTTTCAATGTCCATGTGTGTCCGACCATCCGTTTGGTTGTATTAAGAACCCTGATGGCCTTCGTTGTGACTTTTTCTAGATGAGCATTGAAAGTCAGTCTGGTATCAACAACAGTAAGTTGAAAAGAGCGTAACTCCGTACATCGTAGATAGTTTTATGTCATCTGTTTTCCGTCGTTTGGTAAACGGAACAATTGCCGTCATAATTGGGTTCACTGATAGTCCCTGTTTTTTGCACCATTTTTCGATGGTGTTTAGTGCACTTTGCATTATGTTCGATGTTGCCCCAAACTTCCCGTTTGTGATAATGGTGAGATCGTCGGCGTATCCTAAAGCAAATACCCCGCCGTCTTCTAGTTCTTGTAATAGGCCGTCCACGACGAGACACCACAGTATGGGTGATAGTACCGCGCCTTGTGGACATCCGCCAGCCACTTTGGCTCCCATAGTGCTACCGTACAAAGTAGCTGTTAGCGTCCGGTTTCTGAGCATTGAGTTGACCCAGTTTCGGACTAGAGGTGTGATTCTTTTTTTCTCCATTGCTCTTGCAGTTGAGGTGAAGGTAGTGTTGTCAAATGCTCCTTCAATATCTAGAAAAGCCCAACGCAATATCATTGTATTGGATTGCATTTTCGCATCTGCTTACTAGTTGGTGAATTTCTAGCTCGCAGATTGGTAAGCATACTGGTTTCGGTGCAGAGGCGAAGCCTTTAGTAGTCCCGTATATACCTGTCGACTACTTTTTCAAGTAGTTTTCAGATGAAAGAAGTTAAGCTGATCGGTTTGTAGGATTTTGCCTGGACGTGCGTAGATCTCCCTGGCTTTGGTATAAATATCACCTTGACAATCCGCCAACTGTTTGATATGTGCGAAAGTGCTAACCTGGCTCTGAGAGTTTCGCATACTGCGTTTCGAAGAGCAGCAAATCCTTTTTGCAGCATGATGGGATAAATTCCATCGGCTCCTGGAGATTGAAAAGGTTTAAACGTATTGACTCCCCATTCTAGGCTTTCAGGATTGATTATTTTTCTCGCTAAGTCCCAGTTCTTTAGGGGTGCTCGTCTGTTTGGTACCTCTAGGTCCTGGTGCTTAGGAACTTCGATTAACCACGAACCCGGGAAGTGTTTTTGCAGTAGTTCTTGCAAAGTACCTTCAACCGAGTCTGTAAACTTTTCGTTTTCGGTCAGCAAAGCACCAATGTTTCCAGAGCCTTTTGGAGTCGAGAACTTGTAGGTTTGTTTTTTACGTCCCTACAGTACCTTCTCTTTTTGCCTTTTTTATGGCATTGTTGTATGTTGTGAGGCTGGTTTTGTATTCATCCCAGTTTTTTGGCTATGTTAAATAGCCTTCAGGTGCGTGCCCTTGCTTTGTCAAGCTCCCTGTTCCACCAAGTTATCTTGTTTGGGGTTCGTTTGACAGTTTTTGGGCAGCCTGCTTCAAATGAGGATTTTAATTAATTAACAATACTATCCGTCATTGGTTCTAGCTCGTGCGTTGATTTTGCCTCCGTTATTTATTATGTCTAAATTGCCTTTTACAATAAATTCTAAAAGTTTTTCACCTCTTGGATTTGTGTTTGTGCTCCCCCACAAGGTGTGGTGTGTATTGGCATCGCATCCAAGAATCAGCGGTTTGTTGGCCCCAGTGTTAATCAGCCTGTGGATTTCTTCCGGCGGCGGTGATCTTGTCTGGTCGCAGGGGAAGTAACCGGATCCGATAATGAACTCCCTCCGGTTGCCTTCCTCTACTATAGATATTTTAGCTGCCACTAGGTCTCTAGAACATAAATCCCACAGTGGCATTAAGTTTAATGCATTTTTTACAATAATGCATGTGCGAGGGTTGTGCACAAGCTGGCCCAGCAAGCAGCCATCTGCTTGGACAGTTCAACCCTTTTATTGTTCCCTTGTGGATCCAAGGCTCCTGGACAAGGACAATGTCCATATCGTGTGTTACGATATAAGCACTGAGGGCCGCTGAGGCTGCCCTACAGTGATGTATGTTTATCTGAACCACTTTCAGCATTAGATTTGCCGTCAGCAAGTTCTTTCTGGCTCTGGATTTACATCCATTGCCTCGTGGACATCCCTTGTAGCATCCGGTTCTTTGCTGTCTTTTTTGGAGTCGGCCAGCGCCCGGAGAGTGATCCTAAAAGATCCAAGGTGCAATTGGTTAGTTGACGCTTCCACATTCTCCCAAGACCCCCTGTCCATAAACAGGACGTATTAGGTTCTTTTAGGATCTGGTTTAGAGTTAACCACTCGCCACGTTTCGGTACTGATCTTGTTCTGTATCGATATTCTTTTCAATAGGGTGGCCGGTTTCAGTGCTGTCTTCGGGACCCAAGTGATAACCTTCTTGGGTGCAGGAAGATAAATAATCTCTAGTTTTCTATCCTCTCTCAGTGGTTTCTTAATATTTGACGTGCTGACTAGCCACTCTCTGGTTGCTTCGTTTGCGCACGTGATTTTCAGAAATCCTCCTTTATGGGTATATTCCTGAAAACGCGGAGAAGCTTGTTTCTTCTCTAATTCGTCAATCCATCCAAGTATTGAGGTTTTTATGACCTCGGATTCTTCAGGACTGATGGTGTTTTCAGGGAGCCTTTTTGGTATAATTGCAAGAGCAATTTTCGTCAGGGTGTCCCTGAATGTCTTTTTTTTCGGTTTCTTCGACCCTTAGACTTTGCTTTACCGGTCGCTTGTGCGACAGTGGTGTGCTACTGCTAGAAAGATTGGGTTTTTGCGTCCCTGTTCCGACAGTTGCGTGCGCCGTCTGGTGTCGCTGTTGCGTTCCTGACGTGCCCGCTTTTGCTTCTTATGTAGGTCGGTTTCGCTCATGCGTCCCCGCCATTGAAGTGGAACCCGTTGCCTGCGCTCCCGATTCTCGTTGTTTTTTAAGCTTTCGCCTTGCCGTCCCGAAAAACTTATTGGGCTTTTCGGGTTTGCGCTCAGCGTCAACCGTTATTTTTGGGTTCTGCTCAGAGTCCCCGTTTTTTAAACTAAAATTTTGGTTCGATGGTTCCATATATGTTCCCACGAGTGCCGAGGAAAAGAAGGTTGCCGTGCCCAGTGCCTCGATACGCACGGAAGGCTATATACAACGGGGTTCGCCTGGTGCCCCTAGGTTGTGAACCAGTGACGACTGGTCTTCTATCCAGTCACGCATCTATCGGCCTGGTCCTCTCCACCTTAAATTTACGTTTTTGATGAGGTTGTCTCCTCTGTGTCCGGACAATTAAGCCAAGACTCCCCAACACCGCTTGCTCGTGAGACATGTCCACAGCAGCAAGAGGTTTGGGTTTGGCTGCCGTGCTTGCTGTGGACATACAATAAAGTATCGATGGATAAAATTAATTTTGATTTTGTTTTTGCTGCCTTGGTAGCATCCGTTGTTGTACCTTGAATGCAACCATCTAAGTCATCAAGCACTAAAAGGTTTTAAATGGTGAAAGCCCAATCACTATAATTTTCCCGCCTTTTAAGCTTTGGAACGTTTGCTAAAAAGTTCGCCGCCATTTTCTGGTCGAGTCTGTCTGAAATGATCCCGTACAATCGCTTCTAACATGCACACGCCCGTGATTAATAACCGCATTTATCGTGTTTAGACAAGTGTTCTTACTTCGACTACTTTATTTTTTACCCCTGTTCTATATAAAAAAAGTTACAAGTTTGTAAACATAATTATTAGCAACTTAACTAATACCTGATTTGATATTAGATTTCCAACACAAAATATTGCCATCTCGCCAAGTGCAGCTCATCTAGATACCAACAGACAAGAGTGTTAAGGGAAATCTAATGGCGGACGCACTAGCTAAAAAGGACACAACGGGGACATATATTGGACCTGAATTCGTTTTCGGAATCGCCTACGAGATCAGAAAAGAAATAATTTGCATCAAGCTAGCAGCGGAGCATAAGAAACCATGGAAAAGCTCTTCAGGGATGAGGCACACAAAATTCTTGTTTATAGAGCCACAATCAAACACTCAAGTATGCGTCGACAAAAGCTAAGGAAACTCACAGGACTAATAACAAGCCACTGTGATAAACATATGCATAAAATGGGACTGCAAAGTACCTCTTTATGCAGCATCTGCTCTATAAACGACAAGCGTAACCGTTAATGAGTTGGAAAAAGCCCATTGGAATAAGCTTCTGATGGACTAAACGAATCAGCTCTTATATAATAATAAAATAAAAAAAAGCAACAATGAAAGTTATGGTAGACAAATAAAGATCAGTGTGTAAACGTCTTATCAAAAAAGAGAAGAAAGATTAATTTTTTGTTCTGGCTTAACAAGAAAAAATATAAGTAACAATAAACGCAACTCGATTTCGTCTTATTGCTAATTATTTATTCCAGTTAATTTCGTCAATGTTTAATTTTGTACCATTCTAATTAATTTATTATTGACTATAGTAATTGGTTGTAAATGGTTTAGTTTATTGTTGTGCCTGCTTCTTTTTCCTAATTAAAACAACCTTGTGGTATAATCCACGCGATTGTTTACTGTATCGTTAACTACAACTCGATGATAATAAACGAAACGTTTAATGAATTTTCAGATGCCAGCAACTTTAAACTGTTATAAGTTGAATTTAATTTTAAAGAACGACACATAAAGGTCGCGCTTAATAGAATGATGCGGTTAACCCATCTAAAAATATAAAGCAATAAACCTATGGTTCGTAACAACTATTAAAATCCCACCTACGAATTATGGACAGTTCTTTTATTAGTTTTTATTTTGCTTAAGTGCTTGATGACTGGTAGTTTATTACCACGCGTGAAACAGTAGCTCTTTGTTTGTTGATACAAGTGATGCTCTTTAAATTCTTATGAATGGAAAAGAAGCGATAATAAAAAGGAAGCTTACACCGTATTCTCATGGATACATGCATCGTACTATGTAACTTTTTTTTCCATTACTTTTAGCAAGTCATTTACGCTCATTTATATGCGATTACGGTGAAAATTTTTGTAAGTGATGTGATGTCAGTTTTTCAAAACAGAGCAACATACCGATCCTGGTACTTCATTCTGATCTAAGTAGCACTTAAAAGGTTCAGCAGACAATTGTTCTCTTCAAGACTCTTCACCAACTTCTTCTTGATAGACCACACACAAAGAACGAATTCTTTTCAGGTTTTTGGTACGAATGTTATTTTATTTCCGTTTTGTTTAGTTTGTATTAACATTTTTAATGCAAAGGAGTGCTAATATCATTCATTAAATCTTAAGTGTTAACAAATCACAGCAAACGTTGTATGCATATTAAAATTATCTAGTAACAACAATGTAAAGATGCAATTTTGGGTTTTTAGAATGTCCATTAATTATTCATATCCAACACAAGTGTGCTTTTTAACACTTAACAAGATGATTGCTTTAATATATAGGTTGCAGAAAGTTTTGATTAAAGTTTGTGTTCATTTACGAATACTTAAATCAAATTGTCTTAATAAGATGCGAAAGAATATTAGAATTTGAAGCCGCAAAATCTCGTATTTCTGAAAATGTAAAAAATGAAACAAAACTACTTTAAATTATCAAGTTAACTAGCAAAATCAAAATTGATTCAACTGTTTGAAATAATTTCTAGGATTACGTGGTTTTGTTCAAAAAAATCTAAAATTGTTAAACGATTATTGTTTTAGCACACACAAAAAAACAAAATTTGTATTAATGAAATCAATGCATTACACGCAAGTAACAATTTCTTAATTAAAAAAAATTTAAAAAAACAAAAAACCAGCAGTTTAGGAAATCAATTTGATATATATACCTTTTTAATATTTGTGGCGGGCTTTAATTATATATAATTAGATAGAATGGTGTCAGAATCCGAATCGACAGGATCGGAAAGAAAAAAGATAAGACAAGAAATTGTGCAAGAAGTTTTTGCAAGGAGTAAGAGAAAAAAAGAAGCCCGAGAAAGGAAGAGAGTGATAAGGAGGAGCAGGGTGTAATGGAGATGTGTAGCGATATGATTAGAGAAATAAAGCAGATGAGGGAAGAGAACAATAAATTAGTAATACATCTGGAAAAGATCACGGAGGAGTTAAGAAAAGAAAGAGGAGAGCGAAGGGAGGTATGCGACATGTGAGAGAAAGAAAATAAGAGCATGGAAAAGAAAATAGAAAAATTGAAAAGAAGGGTAGAAGTAATGGAAAGGGAAAAGAAAAAGAAGAACTTGGAAGAGGGATGGAAGGTCAAGAGGGAAGAGAAGAACGTAAAAAGCAAGTGGATAACTTGTTTAGAATTGAATTGGGAGTAAAAAAAAGTATAAGAGATGCAATTAAGATAGCGAGTGGGTTAATGCTGGTAAACTTGGATTCCGTAGAAGATAAGCTAGAAATATTAAAGAGAAAAAAGGCTAAGAGGAACAAGGATATTTATAGATGAAGATATGACCCCAGTAGTAAGAGAAGTACAAAAAAATATAAGGATGGAAGGAAGAAAACTAAAGGAAGAAGGAAACAGAACAAAAATAGGGTTTCTGAAATTATGGGTTGAGGGAGAGGAGATGCACTGAAACGTAAAAGAAAATAAATTAAAGAGTAGGAGGTCAAAACACTAGAAATAACGGGGGTAAAGGATAAAATAATGGGGACGACCAGGCAAAGATCAAGAAAAACGATAAGAAAAAAAACGAAGAAAATATGTTTAGTATTTTGGAACGTTGCAGGAGTTAAACATAAACGTATTGAATTTTGGAAGTATATAGAAGGATTTGACATTGGGGGAGAGAAAGATTGGGAAAAATGGAAAGTAACTTTACAAGAGGAATATAGATGAAATGTACAGTTTGCGACAAGAAAAGAAAAAAAAGGAAGAGCGCAAGGGGGTATAATATCGGGAGTAAAAGAAGAATGGGTGGTAGAAGAAGAGGAAAATGAAAAGCAAGAGCAAGGAATAGTATTAAATCACATATTAAGGGAAGATGAGGGTAAATATATGGTAATAACAGTGTTTGGTCAAGAAATGAAACAAACAAAAAGGAACTTGAAATAGCTACTGATTGAAGAGGAGAAAAAAATAATAGGTGGGGATTTTAACACGAGAATTGGAGAAGGTGGGGGTATGATAGTGAATGGAGAGGAAATAAAAAAAGTGAGGATTGATAAGGCATTACAAAAACAAGGTAGAGAGCTATTAGAGTTATGTGAGGGGAAGGGGTGGACTATACTCAACGGAAATATGGAGGAAGTGGATGGAGGAGAGTATAATAGATTATGTAATGGTTAATGGGTAGATATTGAAGGAAATAGAAAGTTTTAAAATAGGGGAAGAGGTTGATTCAGACCATCAGCCATTAGAAGTAAGGTTAAAAGGTTGGAAGTGGAAAAGAAAAAATTCAAACACAGTTTGGGGGGAGAAAAAGGTATGGACAGATGAAAATATAGAGCTTTATAGAAAAAAATTAGAGGAGGAATAATGGAAGGAGGAAGCAGTGAAACAACTGATCAATAAAATGGATAAAGCCGTAGAAAGGAAAAGATACAATAAAAAAACATAAAAGAATGTAGAGAAAAGAGGTGGTGGAATAAGGAATGCGGCAAAGCCAGGAAGGAGGTAAGAAGAAGCCAAATATGGTGGAAAAGAGGAAAATTGATATTTAGGAATATAAAAGATTAAGATCACAATATAGAAAAGAGTGTTGTAAGAGAAAAGGGGAATATAGAAAGGAGTTAGAGGATAAAAAAAATATGTTAGAAAATAAAGGAGACTATCGAGCTTTTTGAATAAGGAAAGAAAATTTGGGAAAAAAGGGGAATACAAATTGATATGAAAAAATTAAAAGAACATTGCGTAGAGGTTTTAGACGGGAAGAAGAGTGGAAGGAGGAAGGGTAAATTTGAAATAGAAAGGAGGAGCAGAACGGCTATACAGAAAGAAGAAATAGAAGAAGCATTAAGAAAAATAACAAAAGGAAAGGCAGAAGGACGAATGGAACGCAAGGAGAACAATGGCAATATACAGGAGAGAGAACGTAAGAAAGAATAGGGAAGTTTTAAATAAGATATGGTCAGGTGAAGGGTTTTCGGATGATTGGAAAGAAGGAATAATATGCCCAGTTTACAAAGGAGGAGACAGAAGAGAGTTAAAAAACTATAAAAGTGTGGCAAATGTGGGATATAAGATTTATATGACAACTTTGCAAAAAAGACGGGAAAGAGAAAAGGAAGAAAAAAAGATCTTATCAGACTGGCAGACAGGATTTAGAAAAGGGAGAAGGACATTAGATAATGTATACATATTGAAACAGATAGTAAACAAAGAATTAGAAGTGAAGAGAGGGAAAGTTTTTGCGTTATTTTTGGATATAAAAGCAGCGTTTGATAATGTAAATAGAAGTAAATTATGGAATATATTAAGAAAGAAACAGATAGAGGAAGAACTAGTTAGGAATATAGAGGAAATATATAATGAGACAAAGTGCAAAGTAAGAATAAATGGAATGTTAAGTGAAGCATTTTGGACAAATAAAGGATTAAGGCAGGGGTGTCCACTTAGTCATAGTTTATTTGCAGTACATTTAGGGGATTTAGAGAAAAAATTAATGGGGCAACAAAGTGGAAGAATAGAAATGGGGGGTTAAAAGTGTAGGTTTTGGCGTATGCGGATAACATAGTGGTTATAGCGAAGAAAGGAAGAGGAATGAAGGAGATGATAAAGACAGCATTTGGAAAAAAACGTTCAAGTGTAAATGTGAGAAAAACAAAGATAGTAGTGTTTAAACGAGAGAAGGGCAGGGGATAAAAAAAGAGTGGAGTGGTACTGGGGAGACGAGGTAATAGAAAGTGTAAATAAAGTGACTTATTTGGGTTATTGAATCAGATAATGTACGGGGCGAAAATATAGGGGTGGAACGAATAGGAGGAATTGGAGAAAGTATAAAAAAATATTGGAAATGGACGTTACGATTAGAAAAGAAGACGCCAGGGGACATAGCTGAGAAGGAAATGAAGTTAGAAAAGATAAGAGTACAGGCGGGGAAGAGAGGAATGTGTTACGAAGACCAAATGAAAGAAAGAGGAGAATGTAAATTGCTGTAGAGAGGTGAAGATAGCGAAAATTAATTATGGACAAGAAGGAAGAAGAAGGTATCATGAAAGAGTCGGATATGCGAGAGAAGAAGTAAAGAAAATAAGGGAGACAGGAAGGGAAATAAAAGATGAAATAATAAGAAGAGATAAGGATATGCAGAGACAAGAAATAAGAGCAAAAATAAGAGAGGGAAACACAATAAGAGATATACAAATGTAGTGATAGACAATATTCCAAGGTACATAAAAGGCGAAAAAAGATTGAGATTTAAAGGAATGGTAGCAAGGTTTAAATGCGGGAATGAACAGCAAGAGAATAAGTATTGGAAGGAAGAGAGGGATAGGAGATGTAGACTATGTGAGAAGGGGTGGGTTAACGAGTACGTTCCAAGTGGTAGTGTTACTATATGTGATCAATATTTATCGTACAAAATTAATCTTTCTTGTTTAGTACCAGATCAGATCACAGGCGATTTGCCAGGTTCTTCTTCTTCTTTTTCTTCTTCTTCTTCTTCTTCTTCTTCTTCTTCTTCTTTTTTGTTCCCTAGCTAGCGTTTGGCTTGGATCGGCTCCTAAGTCCGTACGCTCCTGTGGGTGCCAATAGTTGTCGAATGTCGTTTACGAAACGTTTCCATGCCAGACGGTTCATGGTTGTGGTCCTAGCCTCTTTGAGGTTTAGCCGGCGATTTTTCACATCTCCTTCGACCTGTTTAATCGAGGTTTTCTTTGGCGCTGTTCGTTGGACTCTCCAGTAGGCCGATTTTGCCATAGGAATTTGTGTGGTGGGCGGCTGTCCTCCATTCTGCATACGTGTCCGAATCATCGTAATCGCCTTTTCTGGATCTGTTCCTCGATCGTCGGCTGTTCGCCACATCGACGTCGAATATCCTCGTTACAGATGCGGTCGCAAAGCGAAACTCGGAAGATTTAGCGTAAGCATCGCATTTGGAATACCTCAAGTTTCTCTAGATCCAACTTTAGCGTTGTCCAAGTTTCCGATGCATAGAGAAGAATTGGCAAAATCAGGGTCCGGAAGAGGCGGATCTTGGTCTTGGTGGTGATGTTGGTTTGCTTCCACAGACACCACTTCAGTGAAGCAAAGGCCGCAGAAGCTTGACCAATTCGCGCGTGGATTTCTGCTGTGGACGCCACTTTCTTCTCGTATATTATCGACCCCAGGTACTTGAATTCTTGGACGCCATCGAGTTGCACTATGGCTGGTGATCCATTTGTTTTCAGCACGTTCGTCTGCTTTGTGTTGATCTTAAGACCGTACATCTGAGCAGTGCAAACGATATTATAGAGGGTGTTCGTGGCCTCAGTATCATCGTCAGCCAATACGGCGCCGGCGCTGTCGTCGGCGAACATCGTCAGGAAGTTGTCTTTGTTGAGCTGGACGCTACGTTTGTCTTTGACGACTTTCCTCATTATTGTCTCGACCACGATGTTGAAGAGTTGTGGCGAGACGACGTCCGCACTTGGCTGGTTGATCCATGATAACTTGCTTGGAGAAGACTGATAATCTTCCGAGTTATGTGCTCAATCTCCAGGGCCTTCCATAAGGCTGACCAGTGGATGCTGTCAAATGCTGATTTGAAGTCGATGAAGATGATGAGCGTTCTTTTTTCGCATCGGACTCTTTTCTCCATTAGCTGCCGGATGATGAAGATATAGCCGCAGCCTCTACGGTTTGGTCGAAATCCTCTTGTTCTTCCTGATATCTTGATAACCACAATTGAATAATCTTCGTGAAGACCTTGCCAACGATGGAGAGTAGGCTGATGCCACGATAGTTTTTGCAGTCACAGTCATTACCTTTTTTGTGAATAAGCACGATTGTTGCCATTTTCCATGTTCGTGGAACTTGTTCGGCATGCCAAACGTTCTAGACGACTGAGCAGAGGCAGAGCAGAATGTCCCCTCTAGCCTTGATTGCTGCTGTAGTGACTTCGTTGGTGCCTTGCCATTTTTCAAGAATCGGACAACTGCCTTTACCTCATCGGTACTTGATTCGACATCAGACATGTCCAACTCTGTCGGATTGATGTGCAGTGGCTCCGCTGGGGGTTCTTGGGGCACATCGTGGTTGTACAGGTCCCTCAAAAATTGCTTCCAACGTTTTAGGCGGTCGGTTGGTGATCGTACAAACGTTCCATCGACATGGATGTTGTCGTTTGTCGATTTCGTCTTTCCGCTCAGTCGTTGAAGAGTGCGATACAGCGTATGGTACTCGTGTTTCGCGGCCGCTTCTTCTAAGTTGGCCACTACTCGGTTCCAATGCGCCGTCGACGGATTTCTTGATTGAGTTGCCGATATCACTCATGATGGATCAGTTTGTCTCGTTTCCACTCTTCTACCATGTCCAAACTTTCGTTGGATATCCATGTTTGTGTTCGGTGGCGGATTGGTGGGCACATTTGCTTGGCCCATTTCATAATGGCACTTGTGATGAGGTGCTCTTTAACATCGACGTCCTGTTGTACGGCCAGCACTCCGAAACGGTTGGATAGTGCAAGTTGGGATTCTGTCTTGCGAGCGGGATCCAAGAGACGCGTCCAGTCCAACTTGGTCAATGGTCGTGAATTTTGTTTGCCACGCACAAGGTAGTGGTCCGATCCGCAATTAAGGCCACGCATTTAGCGGACGTCTTGGAGCGATGATCGGAAACGTAGTCCAATACCGTTGAGTCGATGTCTGCAGGATTTCTCTACGTAATTTGATGTTTCGCAGGATGCTGGAAGTGGCTATTCCTTATGATGAGGTTGTTCGCGGCGGTGAAAGATAGGAGACGCAGACCAACGTCTTGCCGTGTCTAAAACGAGCCATCGTGCTTTCCCATCCAGTTCGATCTGTACTAATGTGAGCGTTGAAGTCGCCGGTCAACACGATGACATCGGTCTGTGGAACTGTGTCTAGCGTTTGTTGGAGTTGGTTGTAGAATTTGTCCTTGACTATGTTGGGGCTGGCTTCAGTTGGTGCGTAAATGGAAAAGATGTGGGTCCGGATGGTGCCATTGACGGTGAGGACTGCCAGGCGGTTCGGAATCTGTTGGAACGCGACCTCACTTTTGACCGCATCACTGGCAACTATAAACCCAACGCGTTTTGCTCCGACAGATAAATTTTCTGGCTATATGTGCACTAACTTAATTAGAAATTGATTGATGCTATATTGTCTGGTTGGAATGATTTAAACGAAGCGTGTGGTATGTGTACACAATTATCAAATGTTTTAATATCAGCTGGTTTTACTTTTTGTAAATAGAATTCATATAACCCTAAGGTACTTGTCGGTGTTCCAAAAACTGATCTACATCTTGGTATTCTTGATTTCGGCGAGTTTTGTACGAAAAAGTGGTTGACGTATTGATCTGAGTTGAGTGAACTAAGTGGATTAAAAATTCATCATTATATTAGCTGTTCAAATTTTATTGAAACACAAATTCATGTTTTTTTTTATGCTTTCACTAAAGCTTACGGTGCTTGTAATACGTCAGATCTGTAGATCGGACCAAACAAGTTACATTTATTTGTTATGCGCAAAAAGTAAAGTCGCCCAGTAAAACCTATCATTATTTCAAAGTTTGAACTTTGTGGAGCGTTGTTACTGTCTAAACCTTTAGAGCAAGTCGAATTGTTAAAATTGCTCCACAGAAAACTTTGCTAAAGCATTTTTCTTTCTTGCTCAAGGTCAAATCAAACAAAATCTGTATTAATTAATTTTCCGTAGAAGATTGTCTACGACTAAGTTCCAAAATAGAGGCAATAACACCCCTCCTTGCAAGCATCTTTTAGCAGCAAATACTTTTTTGGTTACATTTTCCAGCAAGCTTGTAATTTTCCTGCTAGCTATTGCAGAGCTGATTCATTTCTCTACCGACCAAGAAACTCCTCGACTTTTGACAGCCTTTCCAATGAAGCCAAGGTGTTATCAAATACTACTTTTATATCTAGGAAAGCTCCCAGCGCAATATCTTGGTTGCTTAATGAACTTTCAATTTTGTGTGTGAGCTCATGTATGCTCAATTCACACCATTTACCATTTGGTAAGCTTATTAGTGTCGATCTGAAGGTGCTGTACTCATAGCTTCGTCTTTAATGTGCTTATCCGTTAATTTTTTTATAGTCTTGGGGATAAAATATGTCAAGCTAATTTAACGAAAAGATTTTACTTGGGCGTATGATTTTTCCCCTGGTTTAGGTATAAAAACTATTTTTACTTTTTGCCAATCATTTGGCACGTAACCTAGAGTTATACTAGCAATAAATAATGTGCACAAAGTCGAAAGCAAAGATTCCAATTCCTGAGGCATGATTGGTAATATCCTATTGTGATCTAGAGCTTTATATGGTGCAAACGACTTTGCAGGCCAAATAATCTTACTTTTGTCCATCAACTGGTTAACCAGGTTCCAGTCTTTCACCAACCATCGTTGTTTAGGTATGTCAAAGTTTGAACTCGTTACTAAGAATGGATGTACTTTCCGGAAAATGTGTTTCTAGCATGAATTCTGGAGTCTCTACTCCTGATAAGGTATAATCTCTCTGTGATTTTTGCAATGACCCCAGTTATGTTTTTGCAAGGCCTTTTATAGTCTGACGCATTCTGATAATTTTTTTATTTCCTCATAGTGTTTTTTCCAGGATTTTTCCTTTTGCTTTTCTAATAGCGCAGTCATATTTTTGACGAGAAATTTTGTATTCTTCCCATCTTCTAGTCCTTTTAGGCCGGTTAAAAAACTTCCTAGTTTGTTCCCTTAGAAAGGAAAATTTCGGATTCTACCAAAGTGTTGACGGACGTTCGTCCCTGTTTAAGTCTCTGCCTAAAGAGATTCCAGTTGCAGGTTCTTGGAATTCTGTACATCTTCACTTCTTCCTGTGACAATGGTTGGAGAGTAATGGTTGAGTTGACACTCTTTTATTTCACAGCACAACAGCACACGTGTGCTGTACCGATCGTAATGTCGATTACTTCCCTTTTTTGTATTTGTGACCAAGGTAGGCTTGTTTCCTTGATTCACCACTTCTAGTTTATTACTAATAATAAATTCTAAAAGTGCCTCACTTCTCCTGTTATTTTCAGTGCTTCCACAAACCGTATGGTGGCATTATAGTCACAGCAAAGTAGCAAAATATTCCGAAGCCAGCTAAGCTAATTCCTTTACCTCAGTATTCAAACCTAAGTTATTTCTAAATCTTATAAACATATTTTTTGCCAAAGGTTTTGTAAATATATCTGCTATCTGTTCTTCAGATTTGACATATGAGATCCTTACAACACCTTTCGCTAACATATCTCTTACAAAATGATACTTTATATCAATGTGTTTTAGGCGTTTATTGTTATCAAGACTTTTGAACCAATTTATCGGTTTCTTCCATTTGTTGGCAATTGCCACGAACATTCTAAACGTAGTTAATCTCCTTACTGGTGCATACAATTCACTTAATTCAAACACATCTCCTTGTTCGAAGCCTCTTGCTACTAACCTAGCCTTGTACTGTGTCAACCCACTGTTGTTCATTTTTATCTTAAACACCCACTTACTGTTTATTGTAGTTTTGTCCTTGGGTAATATCGTTTCAGTTCAAGTATTATTCTGTTTCAGCACATTGAGCTCAGTTTGCACTGCTTTAGCCCAATTACCTGAATCTTTACCTCTAATAGCTTCACTATAGTTCAACGGCTCATTGTCTATGCATAAAAAACTTGTTTCATAATCCTCAAGCCAGTTAGGTCGCTCAGGAATTCTTGCTCTACGATTCAGTTCCTCGGGTTCATGTTGCTCACATGTCATCTAAACTTTTAATTTCTTCTCTCTCTTTCACATTTTGAGATTCATCTATTGTATCCGTGCTGTCGTCATTGCTTTCAACTTCGTGTGAATCAATATTTTCGTTTTCTACTGGATCCCCAACTAGTTCCATCTCTCTCTCTTTCGTTTCAGCTTTAACTTTGCTTTCTTCTGTAATGAATACTACATCTCGTTTCACTTCAAGCTTTCTTCTTTTCGGGAAATAAATTCTATAGCCTTGTGTTCCTTCTCCATATCCCATGAATAGCCCTCTTTCTGATTTCGAATCCCACTTTTGTCTTATTTGCTTTAGAACATGGACATCTACTTTAGAGCCAAAAATCTGCAAATTACCAATATCATACTTTTCTCCTGACCAGAGTTCATATGGTGTTGCATCGTCCACCGAACTGGTGGCTGATCAATTTAGTACTAATACAGACATATTAACTGTCTCTGCCCAATACTCTGTTCCCATCGTTTTGCTGTGCAACATGGTTCTCGCAGCTTCTACTACAGTGCGCACCTCTCGTTCAATTTTACAATTCTGCTCAGGCGTGTACGCTACTGTAGTCTGATGTTTTACACCCCTTTTATCTAACACAGCCTTCATTTCCCTGTTGACGAACTCTTTGCCATTGTCAGAACGTAATACCTTAGCTTTCATTCCGGTCTCCAACTCCAAAGTTTAAAGAAACAATTTCACCTTTTCCAGAGTTTCGAACTTGTTCTTAAAAAAATACACAACACGATAGTGCGAGTAATCATCTTTAAACGGAAGAAAGTATCTTGCACATCCAATTGAGCTCACTTGCATAGGACCGCACAGATCCATGTGTACAATCTTACCAACATGAACTGACCTGGTTTTACTGCTATTGAATGGTGCTCTGTGATGCTTTTCTTGAATACAGGCTACACAAGTTTTGTCTTCCTTTATGTCTGAATACGGGATACTTTATTTAAAACGTTCTTCACTCGATCAAAATTTTGGTGTACTAAGCGCTCATGCCACGTAGTTAAATCCACCATGCTATGACCTACATTTGGGTTTTCTGCAGGCTGTTCTCTATTCTTTAATCTTTCTTCTTCAATTAGTATCCTTGCAACCAATTGATCTACTTTCTGTCCATCTTCGGGCACCGAATCTCAAGCCGATTCTAAATGCTTATATTCGTCCGGCAATGACATAAGTAGCTTTGTAATAGCCATTTGATCTGACAGATCTTGCCCCAACTGTTTCAATTCATTGCACATTTCTTGCAACTTTGCCACATGTACTGCCATGCTGTCTCCGTCATACTTAAACAAGAAAAACCGTTGCTGAAGAAGGTGTATACTCACTGTGAACTTTTGTTCATATACACTTAACAATTTATTCCACACCTCGTTTGACGTTTTGGATGTTATGACATGCAGCATGGTTCTTCATTAAGACGAGCCACGATAACACTTTGAGCTTTAGCGTTTTTTTTAACCAGTCTGCCTTTCTGTTATCTTCTTCAGGTTTTACACAACTACCATCGACAACATCAAAAATTCCCATCCCTTTTAAGATGACCTTCACCTGAAACTTCCAAATATTTCAATTTTCAGGTCCTTCGAGTTTAACAATTCCCATTGTTAAGCTTTCGGTTTCCATATTTGACACGTAAGTACTTAATACTTGATAACACCAACTACCTATTAATTCACAACTGCTAAAATAACCCTTTTACGCAAGTGTCCTTCAGGTTAAAACGAACACACAAATGTCTGGGCCCATAACCTGTTAAAATTAATAACGGAATCCATACTATGACTTTAACTGGTTTTGGAACGTTCTTAGCATCAACAATGTTAAGTTTTGCACCTGGTCAGGGTTCTTTTTCTAGGATCTGCACTAGCCAATCTTTAGTAGACTGATGAACACTGAAAGCCTTCTTTTCACTTACCTCTAGATAATCTGGGAGCAGATTCTGTTTCGGTTAATGTGTCCAGAGCTTGAATCAGAGTAGTCTGAATAAGGCCCGCCTGTTCTTTGCTTAACACAACACCTGGATATCCTTGTGGCATTATTGTCATACGAATATTAGATACGGTCATAGCATAAGAGGTGGAGGGTTTTACCCCTTCATTCTTTTTTGTAGGCGGTAGTGTTACTGTAGTTAGAGTACTCTTTTTTGTTGGATTGCGTTTTGTTTTCCCGATTTTTTGGCTTGACTCCTTTGGTGTTAAGGGGTATGCGTTTGTCTCTGATTTTTTGACTTCCTCTTGTTCTTGCAGTTTTTTGTTTCGGAGATTCCTTCTAACAGCACCTGGAAGTTTCTCGGATGGGTCCTTTTTTTCAGTGTGCCTAGTCCCAGTATCTGTTATATTTGTTTTTGTTTTATTTACTTGGTTCATAATAATTTCACGAGTAAGGAGGAATTTATAAACAACTATGTGCATTTGTCCGCCTGGATCTCTACACTTTAGATTTAGGTTTTTGATGAGGTTGTCTCTTCTTGGTCCAAGCAATTTAGACAAGATTCTCCAGCATTTATTACTCGTGATACATGTCCACAGCGGCAAAGAATGATAGATTTAAGTGCCGTGTCTATTGAGCAACGCTAGTAGAGCAACGACAGGCATTATTTATCCCAGTGATGGCTTTTGCTACGATACCACAGCTTGAGTTGAGAGACCTGGTTTGGGTGACAGCAGTGTTGGAATATGTACGGATTTTAGGCCGCGACTGCTAAGGTAAATAAAGTTGTCCAGGCTCAACCTGTTAAGCGCGTACCATGAGGTACTTATCTTGATATTCACCACATGGAGACGCGCCCGAATGGTAGCTCAACCCACGAGGTGATCTTGTTAATACGGTTAATAAAATTTATACGCCGAGCCCAGCTATGCGCTTACTAATCTCAAAGCGAGGTAGTTTGGTGCACTGTGCACTCATTGAAAAAAAATTATTAAAAAGAAACCTAAGAAACCTACAGAAAAAATACTCAAACAAAATGATATTCAAAAGATCAAAATTATTTATTTTCAAAAAGGTAGTTATGTAGTATACAATCTAAAAATAAAGAACTGAAAAGTGTGTCGACAAGCTCCGCTACTTTTTTGTTTACCACTTTTTCCATGATTTCTAATACTTTTTTGTTCTCCATATAAATGTTGGGTCAAACTTTTTCAATTTTACTGATTAAAATTTTTAGAAAATTGAAGTCACTTCTAAAGTAAATTTTAATATTTAATCTAACCTTTTTTTAACCAATAAAATGAGTAATCTAAAGAAGAACCTATAATTTACTTTATAATTTTACTTAAGAAGTCCAATTTGTCTTTTACTAATTATCTACTTTGATTTAACCGCTGTTTTTTTTGTTTAGAGCTTTTAATTCATTGTTTGACGAACGCTTTCCATTAGCGTGTTGTTTATTATAAGATCAAAATTGTCTTTTTAAAGTACGATCCTTTGAACTTCAAACCCTTTTTATTTTCTCTTTTAAACCAAAAAGCGTCTATTTGTTAATCTATCATCCTTGTGAATGACCCAAAGGGCTATTCCGCTCCAAGCAAATAAACCACCTTGTTGAACATTGTCTTAGGCCCGCTTAAGCATAACCTGCAGGTGAAATTAAAATCTCAAATATTTGTTCACCCTCTAAACTAAAAGACCACCCACGACGAGGTGTTAACTAGTCCCTCGACTTTTAATACACCTTCCATACTGGTGTCACTAAATAAAAAATTACTAAATGCATTAGCAGGTACATAATATTTTGTTTCAAGGTTGTTTTTGAATCTATTAAATAACGCCGAATTCGAGTGTAATTTTGAACTTTGTCTCTGATAATCATTACGTCGCCCCACTGAAGATGTGTTTGTTCAAGCTTAGTCACGGACCCACATACGAGGATCTGAAAATTTGCTGGGGTGCGAGGGTTGAAATATCACCCAATTACGAACTCATCGCCGCTGATCGACGACAGTTACGTTTGATATCAAATGATAAGGGACGGTTTGATTTTGTTAAGTCATTGACCAATTATTTTATTATTCATTCGACGCACACCTGGTGATGTCTTTGACATATTGGGGGTTTTTATTATTTAATTCTGGCGATTGCAAGCTTAAGTTATTGAAGTCGTATTATACAATTTTTACGGCAAGGGGAGTATATAGCACAATAAAAATGGATTACGATTTATTTCTACTTTTAGCTTTTCGTAACCATTTAAATTATTGCTCATAATAAATGAGCTACAAGAGTTAGTAGAATGCTATTGACGTAGTTAACAGTTGTACTGTAATCATTTTTTTGCTCCTAATTTTATTAGAATTTTTAGAACATATCGATAAATCTAATCTGTTTTATTATTTAACTCAACGTGGTTTTAACGTTTATCTATACTTACGAGTTTTTTTTTAAACATTCAACAATATTTTTTAGTAAATTTAAAAAAAATCTGCAATATTACAAAATAGATTCAATTAGAGAATCTCAACTTTATACTTGAGTTTTTAAATAAAAAAAATTAGAAAAATATTTACTACAAAAGAAAGACAAATTAATAGAGAAACATATAAATAGACTTGAAAAAAACAGTACCAGTTTCGTAAACGATTATAAAAATGAAAAAAGTAGTGGAACTATTACAATTTTTCAATTCCCGTGCAGTCGATTTATCACAAGCTGAGCTTTCGTCACACGTTGCGGTAGACTTCTTTAGAACCTGGCAAAAACTGAAATCCTATCAATTCTGTCAAAAATAAAAAACATTTTTGGGTTGGTTTATGGTAACGGTTAAGAATTCATTGTATTCGCTAGACTCGGTTTCAAACTTTTTTGTTAAAAATTGCTAATCTCGATATCAATGATATTTCAGACGAACAAATTAAAGAAATTAAAAGTCGTTTAGACGCTAATCTTTCGTTGTTATCTCAGTTTGAACAAATTCAATCTGAAATTATCATTTCGACTGAAGACGAGGATGCTGAAAGCGAGTATCACATTGAATTTGAGGATAATTATTACTCAGCAGTTTCTAAAGCTCAAACGTTGTTAGACAAGCTACAAACTAAGTCAAACAACATCGATCTTATTTCCTCAAATACCGGGCGATCAGAGAATTCAATAGAATTTTCAAACAAAAGTTTAACGTTTAACTTACCGAAAATTTCTATTCCAAAATTTTCCGGAGAACTAGAAAATTGGCTCGAATTTCGAAAAATATTTAATAGTTTAATCCACACGAATGAAAACCTTAATGACATCCAAAGACTGCATTATTTAAAGTCCAGTTTAGTTGGGGCCGCATCTCAAGTAGTTAAGTCCTTACAATTTTCTTCTTGTAACTACAAAATCGCTTGGCAATCAATCTGTGCTAGATACGATCAACCACGAATGTTGATAAGAAACCATGAGTTCATTTTGGATTTAGATCCTTGTTTCAAAGAATCCGCTACCAAATTGCGCAATTTTTCCGACGGTTTGTTTAAACAAATAACAGCTTTAAAATCTTTCGCAACTGAGGAGCAATGATTTGAAATGGTGATTATCCATATCATGTCCGGAATACTAAACTCCACTACGTCCCGGGAGTGGGAAACTCTTAGGAACTCCAGTTTGGATTTGTCATTTCTTTTTGAGTTCAAGACTTTTCTTACAAATACAGCCAATTTTTTAAACAGTCTACCTTCCAAACCTCAATCAAAGATTGCGCCAGAAAAATCAAAACCTAATTTTTCTAAATTATTTGTAGTGAACGCATATCCATGTGCTCTTTGCAAAGATTCACACTCTTTGAGCTCATGTGATGCATTTTTAAAATTATCTCCCAAATAAAGGTTATACAAAACCAAAGAACTAAAACTGTGTATAAACTGTTTTCATAGAGGGCATTTACTGTCACAGTGTTCGTCAAAGTATACTTGCCGCATTTGCAAAAGAAAGCATCACTCTCTTCTACATGCTGCACCTTCTTGTGTTGTCGATTCTCAAGTGCAGCCGGATGGTCCCGCAAATGTTGAAACACCTGGACCATCTCAATCAGTTACAACATTATGTGCAAATGCATCTTAAGTTTTATTGCCTACTGCGTCTGGTCAAATTCTTGATTCTGGCGGTAGACCGCACTCTGTTCGAATTTTGCTTGAATCAGGTTCTCAATCGAATTTTATTCGAACTTCTCTTTGCAAAAAACTCAACGTGCGTATCTATGACGCTAATTTCGTTGTTACTGGAATAAGCAATTTCACATCTCGCATCGACTCAAAATGTCACGTAATAGTACGTTCGCATTATTCCAAGTGTCAAGTTTCACTCTCTTGCTTGATCATAGATGAAATAACTTGTATAAGGCCCAGCTCTCGTGTTGATTGGAATATCTTACAGATTCCATCGAATATTCAGTTATCTGACCCCCCGATTTAATGAGCTTGGCGATATAGATCTTTTAATTGGTTCCTCGCAGTTTTTCAAGCTGTTATGTGTGGGTCAAATTCATTTAGGTTCTAATCTACCGATTCTGCAAAAAACTAGACGCGGTGGGTTCTTTCTGCTCCTACAGCCCCCTAGTATTTACCCAAACTCAATGCAACGTCAGTATCAAAGATGATCTTTCTGGTTTAATTTCGAAATTCTAGGAACTAGAAAGTTATCCTGCCGAGAAAGTTTTTTCACCCGAAGAAAATGCGTGCGAAATACATTTTCAAAATACTTTTCGTAGAAATGCCGATGGTAGATTTGTCGTTTCTATTCCTTCAAAACAATCAAGCGAGATTCTTGGAGATTCATTTCATGTTGCTCAGAAAAGATTGTTATCTCTCGAACGTCGGTTTCATCATAATTCAGAGTTTTTAAAGCACTATACTTTGTTTATGCAAGAATATCAAAATTTAGGACATATGTCCCTCTCAAAATCCCAATCTTCTGAACAATCGTATTACCTTCCTCATCATAGAGTAATAAAGGAAGAAAGCTTGACAACAAAACTCCGTGTCGTCTTTAATGGATCTTCTGCCACATCTTTGGGTCATTCGGCTAAACGACATTCACATGGTTGGTCCTACCATTCAGCAGGATCTATTCTCAATTCTGATTCGCTTTCGTAAGCATACCTATGTTGTGTCTGCCGACATTGAGAAAATGTATCGGCAAATATTGATTGATCCCACTCAAAGGTATCTTCAAAACATTATGTGGAGATCTTCACCGTCAGAATTTCTCCAGGTTTTTGATTTAAATACCGTCACTTATGGTACGGCTTCTGCCTCGTTTCTGGCCATCCGTTGCTTGCATCAACTCGGCATAGAATGTGAGATCACTAAACCACTAATTTCTCAAATAATTAAATCCGATTTTTATGCGGATGACCTTCTTACTGGTGCTGACAACTTAGACGACGCTCGGAATATTTGCTCGGAAATTGCGTGTGTTTAACGAAAAGGATGTTTTAATCTTTGAAAATGCATATCTAACAATCCTAATGTTCTTGCAGAAGTTCCTACTTCAGAACTACACCCGGGTATTCTAGATCTTGGGTCTCATGATCACAATAGCACACTTGGTCTGGGTTGGACATTCTAAACGGACACTTTCATTTTTACTATATCTCAATTAACTGCCAACAAGGTGACAAAAAGGTCTATGCTTTCTGAAATTTCGCAGATATTTGACCCGTTGGGACTACTTTCTCCTTGCACAGTCGGTACAAAGATCCTTTTACAACAGTTGTGGTTGGAAAAATTGTCGTGGGACGACCTTATTCCTAACGATGTCTTATCAAAGTGGTGTTCATATCGTAATGATTTAATTTACCTCAATGATTTGAAAGTTTCTAGACACGTCTCATGATGCCTCAATGTACGCCTACGGAGCCCGCATTTATGTCAGATCTATTGATCAAACTGGTCTTATGCAGTCACACCTTTTGTGCGCAAAGTCAAAGGTTTCGCTCTTAAAACCTACCACCATTCCAAGATTCGAATTATGCGCCGCTGCTCTTTTATCCAAGCTAGTTGGGCAAGTAATTAACGCTTTAAATGTAACAACTTCTGCAGTTTATCTATGGTCGGATTCTGCTATAGTTCTTAGTTGGTTACAAACTAGGCCGAATCTCTTAAAGACCTTTGTTTGCAATCGTGTTTTTGACATACAAGAACGCACGTCCAATGCTATTTGGAAACATGTGCCTACCAAAGATAATCCTGCCGATCTACTATCTAGAGGTATCACTCCTCAAGCTTTGAGATGTGCTGACCTTTGGTGGTACGGTCTATCATGGTTGATAGAGAAAGAAGTTACATGGCCTGAATCTTTCTCCGTATGTTCTAACATTCCTGAAATAAAAACGTCTTGAAATCTTATATTACAGTAGTTGATTTTCCAATACCAATCACTAACTACTCCAACTTGAATCGTTTGGAAAGGAAGATAGCATTTTGCCTTCGATTTCGCAAAAATTGTGCTACTTTGCCTAAAGATCGTAATAAAAGCTCTCTTACAATAAATGAGTTAAGATCCGCTCGCTTGTGCTTGCTCAAAATGTCTCAAATAGAAACATTTCCAGATAAAATAAAACAATTACAAGCCAATAAACCGTTGAAGAGGTCATCAGCACTTCTTAGTTTAAATCCTTTTCTAGATAATGATGGTGTCATTCGTGTTGGAGGACGTTTTTGTAACTCCCAATTTTCTTTTGATAAGAAACACCCTATTTTAATTTCTGGCAAGCATTACCTGTCTAAACTTATTGTTAGTCGAGAGCATTTACGAATGCTTTATGCGGCCCATCAATTACTGCTATCTTCGCTAAGAGATCGATTCTGGATAACTTCAGGTCGATGTCTTGTCAGGCGGGTAGTCCATAACTGTATTAAGTGTTTTCGACTTTCGCCAAGCTTTATACCAACCATTATGGGAAACCTACCTCAAATTCGTGTATATTCCGCCCCTTTTCTTATTACGAGGGTTGATTATGGCGGACCTTTCCAAATTAAGGATCGCAAGGGTCGTGGATGCAAACTTTACAAGTCCTATCTGTGCTTATTCGTTTGCTTTGCTACAAAAGCCGTACACTTAGAGTTAATCACAAGCTTGTCTTCTGAAGCTTTCATTATGACTTTTCGACGTTTTGTGTCTCGCAGAGGTAAGCCCCTGCGTGTTTACTCCGATAACGGGACTAACTTTTCTGGCGCTAATTCTCAACTTAAAGAATTAGCCACATTTTTAAATAAAAATGATTTGTCATTGTCTGACGCTGTTGTTAGTCAGGAAACTGAATGGCATTTTATACCCGCGCATAGTCCTCACTTTGGAGGTTTGTGGGAGGCTGGAATTAAATCAGCCAAGCATCACATTAAGCGAACCGTAGGTAATGAAATTTTAACTTACGAGGAGTTTACCACTTTACTTGCTCAAGTAGAAGCAGCTCTATCTTCTGATCCCAATAATCTCCAACCTTTAACTCCTTCTCACTTTTTCATTGGGAAACCTCTTACGTTTCTACCGGATCCGGACGTAAGGGAACTGAAAGAATCCAGACTTACCTGTTACCAACGTGTACAACAGTTACATCAACGCATATGGAAACGTTGGAGTAAAGAATACGTTTCAACACTTCAACAACGCGTAAAATGGAAATCAAATGGTTCCAAGCTACAAGAAGGCACGCTAGTTCTTCTCAAAGAAAACAACCTTCCACCACTGCGCTGGAAGCTAGGTCGCATTGTGCAATTATATCCCGGTAGTGATGGTGTAAATCGAGTGGCGTCCATAGGCACAGTGTCAGGAGTAGTGCGCCGCGCATTTACTAAAATTTGTCCTTTGCCCATAGACTCAGTCAGTGCAACAAAGTGACATTAATTTAATTATTATAGTATAATTTTATTTGGACAAAATCTATATTTAATGTATCTATTGTTTGTCGTTTTGCGTAGTATAATCATTTCTTTTTTTTTCGAAAGCTTTGCCTTTCAAGGCCGGGGACACGTTAAGAATTCATTCTATTCGCTAGTTTTCGGTCTTGCCGAAATGTATGTACGGGTATTTTACCCCTTCTTATGTTGCAAACGTACGTACCCCCAGATTGTTCATGCTACCTTCATAGTAAAAAAACTTCGAGTTTATTATGTTTGAATAAATCTAATACAAGGTTTAACTATTTTATTCTGGTTTGTTGGCCACCTCAAAGTGCCACGAAATTCGTTGAGCTACTACATGCTGCAAAATCTAGACTAAAAATAGTATGGTTGCAGTTTACAAGAAACAGTTCCTGCATCATACCATACAGTAACTAACACTATATAACAGTTCTAACTATTTTAATATTATATAAACTTAACGATGGTGTACAAAAACTAATACAAAACAAGATTAATATCCGTGCGTTGTTATTCACGTCAATCGTCGATCTCCACGGCCCGGAAGTTAGTTTTAGAACTTCTGTCTTACCAGTTTTATAGCCAACCTCTGGTATATTATCCACTAGTATAAGTGACGTCGCTCGTCGCTTGATCACCTGAGATGGTTTGTCATAGGTTTGCTGAAGTGGCTTTCGTACAACATCACGACTGATAAAAACATGGGTTGGTGTATGTAAGTCCTTGAAAATAAAAATGGGTTTTGCATGGTGAGCAGTTGTTGTTTCTGGTCTAATCTGTTCGAACTACTGTTGTAAATAATTCGCGGACTGTGTGACATCTGGTTGTTTGGATGCTTGAAAAAATTCACCAGGTAGCCGGAGATTTTTACCATAAACAAGTTGCGCTGGAGTGAAATCTTCTTTAAGGACAGAACCAATTCCAAGTAACACGATAAGCAAAACGTTTGTTCAAGAGTGGTTGTTATGGCACTTAAGTGACGTTTTTAACTGTTTGTAAAATCTTTCCACTAAGCTATTCGATTGTGGGTGGTACGGTGTAGTCTTAAGTTGCTGTATTCCTACGATTCGTGTCGGTGATGCAAATAAAGCTGATTCAAACTGGTGACCACGGTCTGTTGTTATCCGTAGGAGACACCGTAGCGGGCTATTCAATGCATAGTTAGGTTTGTTGTTACTTCAAACCATCTGAAAAAGCGATCTATGGACGTTAGGAGGTAAGAGAAACCTTTGGAATGTGGTAGAGGTCTTAAAGGATGCTGGTTTGTTCTGTGGTCTACTATTGTGGCGGCTTCGTGAAAATGACCGCCCCCGTTCGTGTTTAAGTTCCCCGATTTCTTGGGATAGAAGTGTCATTTGCTTGATTAATGCATTTACATCACCTCTGAGATTGGCATAATCTTGATTATCAAGTGGATTTGTCTGCACTGGGAGTGGGTTCCTTTGTATTGGTAAGTTCACTGTGGCTACTGCAATGTGCTGTGAAGTTGCATTCTGGATTTTATCTGCTAAGTCTGCAAGGTTCTTCAGCGTTTGGTCCAATTAAGTAGCCAATAAGGCTGAAATTGGAGCTGGTAATCGACTTGTCCATATTGCACGTAGCAGTGAATCAGGAACTGTTAACTACTGTTGTAAATAATTCGCGGTCTGTGTGACATCTGGTTGTTTGGATGCTTGAAAAAATTCACTAGGTAGCCGGAGATTTTTACCATAAACAAGTTGCCCTGGAGTGGTGTTGAAATTTTCTTTAAGGGCAGAACGAATTCCAAGTAACACGATAGGCAAAACGTTTGTCCAGGAGTGGTTGTTATGGCACTTAAGTGACGTTTTTAACTGTTTGTAAAATCTTTCCACTAAGCTATTCGATTGTGGGTGGTACGGTGTAGTCTTAAGGTGCCGTATTTCTGCGATTCGTGTCAGTGATGCAAATAAAGCTGATTCAAACTGGCGACCACGGTCTGTTGTTATTCGTAGGAGACACCGTGGCGGGCTGCTCAATGCATAGTTAAGTTTGTTGCTACTGTTTCAACTGTTATATCTGAAATCGAAATAGCTTCAGACCATCTAAAAAAGCGATCTATGCATGTCAGGAAGTAAAAGAAACTTTTGGAATGTGGTAGAGCTCCTACCAAGTCCACGTGTGGAAAGTGGAAAGCACTTAATAGTGAGGAAACATGTTGTGAAACCTTTGCTTTTCAACAACTTAGGCATTGACGACACCACATCTTGCAATCTTACTCCTGGCCAAATGTAACGATCAAGAATAAATTGAATTGTAGCTCTCGTACTGGGATGCGCTAGGTTATGAATAGATTCAAATGTTCTTTTTCTCAGTTGGTCTTGCACTATTCGCAGACGTGTCACATAGTATGTTGCAATTGTAGTCAGCAAAATATATCCTTTGAAGTTTCAAGGAAGATGTTCCTTGTAACAGTTTCTTTAGCTTTTCATCGTCTGATTGGACCTGAGCTAGCTGTTGTATCAGCAGGAATATTTTCTTTTCAGTTTACATGTCTTATGTCTGTTGTGAATTGGGCAATCAGATCAAGGTATCGGAACTATCGTGGTGAGGCTTTTTCCGGTTTTTATTTGAATGCAAAGATGAGTGGTTTATGGTCGGTAAACAGGATAAAATGGCGACTTTCCAAGTACTGTCTAAAGCGTTTAACAGCTGCATATACGGCAAGTAACTCTCGGTCATACGCACTGTATTTCTGTTGTGTTTGTGGGAGTTTTTTGGAATAGAACGCAATTGGTTGCCATGAATTAAAGATTTTTTGTTGCAGTACGGCCCCGATTGCAAAGTTGGAAGCGTCAACCATTACTGAGCGGATGGCGTTGGGTGATGGGTGAGCTAGGGTAGCTGCATTTGCTAGTGATACTTTGACGACGTTAAATGCTTGTTCCGTGACTTTTGACAATTGGATCTCATCATTGCTCTTGATGCTCGAACCAGTTAACAAGTGATGTAGTCAAACTTGGAATTTTGCCGCATTGGAAATTAATCTACGGTAAAAATTAATCATACCGAGGAAGCGTCTAAGTTGTTTGGATGGTAGTGACTTTGACAGGTTAAGTAATATTCCAAACTTTTCTAGACGTTTAAAAACCTGTTATAAATATTTTAGGCTCTTCCGATTCAGATGCTATTAGAATATCATCTAAATAAGCATAGCAACAATCCACTACGTAATGCATTGTCCATGAACCGTTGAAATTGTCTTTATGTTTCCAAATGAAGGAGCACGAGCACCTTTAATTTTAAAACCGGTTACACTGTCAATGAGTTGCGAGCGTCAATTATAAGTCCCAATAAACTAATAAAATCTATACCTATTATTGGCTTTTGAACATCAGCTATGATGAACAACCATCTAAAATCACGGTTTAATTCTAAGTTTAAATTCAATGTTTTTAGTCCGTAACTTGCAATCACTGTGCCATTTGCGGCAAATAAATTATAGTTTGAAACTATAGAAACTACGTGGGTACACACTTATTTCCGCACCAGTGTCAATTAAAAATTGTTTTTTTTTGTAAAACTATCGGTTATAAACAAACGACCTGTTGGATGGGGACCATCAGCGCGGGCCGCATTCACTGTTGGCTTTCCTCGTTCTACTATTGTGGCGGCGTTCGTGTTTAAGTTCCCCGATTTCTTAGGATAGAAATGTCATTTGCGTCAATAATGCAATTAGGTCACCTCGGAGATTGGCGTAATCTTAATTGTCAGGGGAGTTTGTCTGCACTGGTAGTGGGTTGCTGTGAAGTTGCATCATGGATCTTATCAGCTAAGTCTGCAAGGTTCTTCAGCGTTTGGTCCAGTTGAGTAGCCAATAAGGCTGGAATTGGAGCTGGTAATCGACTTGTCCATATCGTCCGTAGCAGTGAATCAGGAACTGTTGTACCAGCTAAATTACACAAGTGCCGTAAGAATTGAGCCGGTAAGCGATCTTCTATCTCATGTTCTTGTGTACTCTGAGCTTGACAACCTTTTTATGAGTTCGGTTTTTAGCTTTTCATAAGTTTCTTGTGCTGGAGGGTTCATTAGGACATCTGCGACTTCGTTAGAGTATCTATGACCCAACGCTGATACTGCTGTCCAGAACTTGGTCAGATCTGCTTTATTTGGAAATGCTTTTCCAGTTGGATAAACCAGAGCACCTTAATATCTACACGTTCAACTTCAGCACTTCCATTGATTTCATTTGGTTTTTCTCCGGTCAGGTTTAGCGTGGGTTCCGACATTGTAATGGCACGCTGTTGTTTAAAATTTTCACTGCTCGTGTTTATTATTTTGCGATCGGGCGACTAATTTTGGTTGGTTTATGGTAACTAACACTATGTAACAGTTCTAACTATTTTAATAATACTTAATGATGGTGTGCAAAAACTAATATAATATAAGATTAATATCCGTGCGTTATTATTCACGTCAATCGTCGATCTCCACGGCTCGGAAGTGGAGTCATAGATATATTCCGGAAAAACAAGAGCTCAATAAAAATAACAAAACAAAGATCAAACCATCACAGGCATTTACCGAACAAGTACCAATACTAACAGGAATCTGTAAGACCGATGGTTTGAGCTCAATCTTATTTAACCTTATTATGGATACAATAATTAATAGTGCAAAAGAACTTGCTGGAGGATGCAGGATGGGACAAGAATCAATAAAGATACTATGCTATGCTGACGACGCAATTTTGATGGATGATAACAAGGAAGATCTACAGCGGTCTCTATATCGGTTTTAAACAAGAGCAGAAAACTTTAATACCTAGATGTCTCTAGCGAAGACAGAATTAATAGCCATAGTAAGAGAACTGATTAGATGTACATTGGCTGTAAACAACAAACCCATTCCCTAGATGTTACAAGAATTTTTTTAAAACTTAATTGCTGGCGACTAACTCAGTTGAATTGGCAAGCGGGTCACAGGTCTTGAGGTGTTAATTATAACGTAAGATTAAAAAAGCGCCAAAACGGTTAGAAAGTAGAATGGAAGACACCGTTTAAATCTATACAAGACTGAAAAAGAACAAATGCCAACACAGAAGTTGTAACGCAAATATATTTTTATTTTATCATAGAAAGGTTATAAAAGCGAAGTAAATTTAGATACATTGGTAGTATGTAGGTATAGATCACAGACAATAATTGTTGATACAAGCCCCCTTGTTGGGCAACACGTCGTACATAAAATTAAACTTGTTTTTTTATATTCTAAACGAACAAATTTACATTGGTAAATATAATACAAATATCCAATATGTAAATAATTAAGAAATTAATATTATATTACACACAAAAAAGGTTTATAATTAATTGTGACAACAATACTTTCAATTTATTTTTTCCTTTGAAGCATGCGACTAGCTAACCATGACATAGATATGGCGTTATCACAAATAAGTTTTTTCCGGTTCATACGATCTGTGAGAAAAAAGCGGGTTTTCTAATACGGTTACATTTGTAGTAATTTATCAAAGGTTTTGATATTCCTAATCAACGTAGGTGCAACACTTTTTTCAAGGCATCGAAAGTGATGACGTCATCATACAAATTTTTCCAATATGAATTAAGAGGTGTTAAATCGCCGCATTATAGGAATACGTGTGGGTATTCAAAATTTGCCCAGAAAGACTTTCATATAAGCAGCAAAAGTACTACACTCATTAAATTAAAACGTGGATACGTGTGAATATTTAGAAATGAAAGCTTTACCAGATATGTATGTTGATGATTCCTGTACCACAGACAAGGGAAAAATGGTTTTAACTCAGTTGACAGCCATTACTCTCAAGGTAGCGAAATGGGGTCGTTTCGGGACGAAACTTATACGGTAAACAAATTACACCAAGACACTTTTAACATAACCCAATGTATGCAATGTACGTACTTGGGAGTTGAGATAACGGGTTCTTTGAATGTACAATATGAAGTCCGAACCCAAATAAATAAATCTCAAGAATTTCCGGCTATCTGAGGTACCACATATGGAGGAAGTCCGGATATGTAAAACAACCGTGAGACTTTGTTGTTTTGTTATCGATTGCATATTCTTGGACAACGTACTCTACTGTTACAGCTTAGTCGCGTTATTTTTTTCTTTTTTTTGTAGTACACTCAACCACATCAACTCACTGACTTCAGTGACATCTCAGTTAGCCGTGGTGACGTGGTTGTTTTCTAATGAAAAGATCTCATTATTTCATGTACATCATGTTGTCGGCAAGTTGTGTCTTTTTATATGGTTTGGTTTTTAGGGTTTGATCGTTGGCGTATGCTTAAACTTCTATCTTTTTTGAGCGTTTGTCGTTCTCCAGGTTTTGATTTTGCTAGGAGAGATTTGTTACGTGTCATTAGTATTAAAGCTTCACATTTTCTTACTTTGACAAAATTCTTACTACCGCACTGGAGGCAGGCTGCCACTGGCAATACGATATTAGTATTTTGTGTCCGACATTGGCCAGAATTTATTTTTTGATTTACTTATGCTGAAGGTAAATTAGTTAGTAGAAACCTTGTCCGTTATGCGGACAACGAAGGTCAGATGGCCAAAAAATGTGACCGCATGAAGACCAGGAGTAGGAAAGCATGATGAAGGCCTAAGAAAAGATGGAAACACGACATTTCAAAGATTGCTAAAACACACTAGAGGAGTAAAACAAAACAAGTGCGTTCGTATGGTACTTAAAGATTTACACAATAATAAGCTCAAGTAATCATACTAGAAAATTATAACTTGACAGTTCCTTAGACAGTTCAGAAATTGTTTCATCTTGACTATAATTTGGTGAAAATTTTTGGTTCATTAGGTTTTATAAGAATTCTACTTCAAATTAACAAAACAATAAACAAACATAGATTTATTTATACTTGATCCACGCCGAATTTAACCTTTCACGTTAGGAGGAAAAAAACTTATCATAGCATGATTACTAATATTGTTTATTTAATAAATTCTTGCTGTAATAATATATTTTTCCAATGTTATTTTAAGATAACAGAACATACCGACTTTGCTCTAATCTGCACGACAAGTTACAAGATAATCGATTACATTTTGATAGTATGTTTGAGGTCTAAAGCTTTGCATTAAGATAATATTTATTAGACAGAAAATTGGTATCTGATTAAAAACTTTATGCTATGAAAAGTTCACTTACCAAGGATTATTCTATTTAGTCTAGTTATAAATAATCAGTGACAACTAAAAATATTAATTTAGAAATACACTACTTCTAGTTCACAACTTTTTCGGTATTGATTATTTGTAATGATATTTTAGTGTCACTTGCAATTGTTATTATGCCATTCATTTACCTTTTCTAATAACCACACAGATGTAGTTCACTATGTAGTCAATTCGTTAAGCGTCCTCAAATTTTTTAGTACAAGATTTATCCTTGACACTTTTCGTCGTTAACTTTCAAATTTTAAAAGCACGATTTTATTTCTTCCGATAACGTTTGTGCAACACAGACCTCCGTCTAGCGGTGTCTACGCCTAACAAGGCTTTCATTATTAAGTTATTTCACGCAATTCCACGTGAATATACGGTCGAATTTTGTGTCTGTTTCAGCGAAATCTATTCGGGCTGATTTTTACACCTCAATCTGTGGAGCACCTGTTGCCATTGTAAAATTTCCATCATGTCACGTCGCTGAAGTTCAATGGGTTAAATACAATCAAAGTGGAGGAAAGAATTACCCAAGTTGCAAAGTTAATTAGAGGGAAGCTCTGTGCATTCGTTTATTTTCAGTGATCGTATAATTTAAAAACAGGAGTTACTTGTGATAACGCCGTATGTACGTTTTCTGTTATATTACATTTCAATTGAGTTTTAGGCAATATTGGTACGGTATTAGCTAATCTTCTACTGAATAAAAAATAACTGTAAGTATTACATTTTTACTGTAATTCTTAATAGTTTGGTGGTTCATCGACCATACGTACATACAAGGTTGTAATCACGATTAATGTTAAAATCTTTTTGTTGTGTCATATTAATATCTGGTGCGCTTTGATTCTCTAGATCTTCGATTTTCATAGTTTTGTAATTTAATTTAAGAATGTAAAGTCACTCCTTTAAGTGTAAAGCTTAGACCGACTAGGTCACTTTGCTGTACGACGTGTTTCCCAGTCGAGGGCGTAACTTACACTTGGCCTGTGATATCAACCCATGCACTAGTGTTCGGAAAAATTTATATAATTATACTTATGCACCTTCTTCGTCCTCTTTAACTACTGTCTGTGATAAAATAAATATATATTCGGTTTTATCACTTCTGTCGTGTTATTTGTTCTTTTTTAGCTGCGGGTAGATTTAAACGCTGTCTCCCTAATTTAGTCTTTCATCGTTTTGGCGCCTTTTTAGAATTAGTTTATAATCGATCATCACGAAGTCTGCGACCCCATCTACGGGAACAACTGTTAGCGGTCGCTATTTTTTTGGTATGAGTAAACCAACGTAACGCATTACGCAAATAAGTTTATGTGGCCAAAGTGGCACATGATGCTAAACTTTTTTACATGTTAGTTAATAACCTTAATGAGATATATTTGATTATTTTTGTTTCATTTTTTATTACTGTTGATGTATAGTAAATCAACTCAGTAAAGTTTATGTTTACTTCATTTATAGCATTGCAATGTTATTTTAGTGTCATTATAACCAGCAATCAAAAAAAAATTACTCACAAGAAACTTCTTTTCGAATTTAAGAATATCGACTGTTTATTTGACTTTTGTTGTCAAACCTAAACTAGATTTTGTTTTTTTTCTGCGTGAAGTGTAAGGTAGAAAAACGATCCGACAAAAAAAATGGATTTTTAAATTTTGCTTAATGAAAAAACTGGTAATTCTGACTATTCTCTTTAAATATCGAAATGTTCAATTTTGGGAACGTTAGACTGCACAGGGTAGGTAGGTACATCTTCTGAAGCAGAATTGAATCTTGGTGCTTTTATTGGTGATTGTGTTACACATTACTAAAATTTCACGATGAATAAAAATATTTTATGGATACGGTTGCTGCAAATTTTCAAAGCGCAATGTAACTTTTTAATACATTTTTCTTAGTTTTTCCATTACAGAAAGTAAAATATTATTAATGAACGTAAACATAATGAAATTAGCTAAAGGTATAATAAAACAATGAAGATAAGCAAGTAACAAAGCTGAAGGCTCAATGCAATTAACAAAGGAGAAGCCGTAAGGCAAGAAAATAACTCAAAGAAATATACATGTTATCCACAGTTAATTGAAGCCAAAGTTTTTGTTTTAAACGTAGCCTTTGAGGTCATCAACCCAACTTTGATTGCACCGTGATTTAATTGTTTCACTAATTTTTAAATACCATTATAATAGGATAATGATTTAACTTCCCGTAACTACCACGGTAAAGAAAAGACTGTAAGCCTCCGTTAACTTACTGCAAGCGGTTTTGTAGCCATAGCAATGATCTAAATATTTCAGTAAAGAAAATCTCATGAGGAATTAATACATCATTTTGTTTGGAGGTTTGGTAACGCTCACAAACATAACAGTTTGAAATCATATTTTAGATATCATTCGACATGCCAGACCAAAACACAATTTGTCTAGCACGTTGCTTTGTCTTAACTATACCAAAATGAGGTTCATGTAAAAGACGTAAAATATAGGATTGGAGTTTATCTGGAACTACTAAACGATAATTTAAAAATAGCAAACCATCTTCAAGAGAAAGTTCTGTTTCAAATTTATAGAAATAATTGATTGAGCCGTACATGCGTTTACAGTTTTTTGGCCAACCATTAAAAATTTATAACATCACTTTTGACAAGACTGTATCATTGGCTGTAGCATGTTAAAACTCCAACCTCTTAGCATCTGATATATTTAGATTTTTACTTAAAGTATGAGCTGATTCTGAGATCCAATGGTCATCACCTTTACTCTCATGCTTATTCAAATAAGATCGCGAAAGCAAGTCAGCAATAAACATATATTTTCCCGGTGCATAGTTTAATGCTAAGTTAAATTTCAGTAACTTTATTTTCATTCTTTGTAGTCTCTAAGAAGCTATGTCACCAACCTTTTTATTGATTAATGTAACCAAAGGCTTATGATCCGTGCTGACTTTTACCTCACGACCATAAATGAAATTATGGAACTTTTTTACAGAAAAAACAATAGCCAAAAGCTCTCTCTTTCTATTTGCGAATAATTCTGCTCACTAGCAGTTAAACTACGTGAAGCAAATGAGACTGGTCTGTTGTTTTGAAAAAGACAGCAACCAAGACCATCTTTCGAAGCATCGGTTTGTATGGTTATAGATTTAGATGCGTCAAAGTTAGCTAACACTGGAGCATTTGAAATTATGTTTTTAATTTTATCTAACACAACTGAGTGTGCAGGTAACCATTTAAACTCGACTTTAGATTTTAATAACTCGCGTAATGGGGCAGTTATTTCAGCCAGGTTTGGTATAAACTGTCGCAAAAAAATTTCATCCCTAAAATACTTTCCAATTCTTTTAAATTTTGAGGGTATTTTATTCCCCTAATTGCTGCAATTCTATTATCGTCAATTGACATTCCATCTGCTGAAAATACATGACCAAAATAATTAACAGAGTGTTGCTTAAACTGAACTTTGTCAGGATTAAATTTAACTCCATTTACAATAGCTATTTTCATAACAGCATTTAATATTTGATCATGTTCCTCAGAAGAATCTGCAGCTATCAACAGGTCATCAATTTACACTTGCACACCCTTAAGATCTCCAAAATGTTTTTTAATTTACTGCTTGAAAATATTCTGGTGCCATATTTAGCCCAAAAGGCATACGATTAAATTTATAACAACCAAAGTGTGTGGCAAATGCACAAAGATTACTAGATTTTTCAGTAAGCTCTACCTGCTAGAAACCTTCCTTTAAGTCAAGGACTGTAAAAAACTTTTTTTCCTGAAGTTTTTCAATGATATCTTCCAGGGTATGAATCAGTACAAATGCAGGCCTTCTAATTTCCAAATTTAAATCACGTGGATCCAAGCACAATCTTAATGATCCATTCTTTTTTTCAACAATGACAATGTTATTAACCCAACCAGAAGGATTTTCAACCTTTGAAATAATTTTTTTCTTTTCTAAACTTATCAAGGTTTTCCTTCAACCGGCACGGCCTTATCATTTGCTTAAGTTTCAGACGTATCCCTAAACTTACCCAGACCTTCAAATAATTCTGAATTGTTCTTAATGAATTCAGCCTTAGTGCTAAACTTAACCAAGTCATCAACATTCTTCTTGCGTACAATGAGCCTTAACTTTGAACATGATTCAAGACCTAATAAAGGAGAAACAACTTTATCCGCAATTATAAAGTTATCGATAAATTCAAATTCGTTGCAGTGCACTTTAAAAGGAACTACACCTAGGGGCTTTAAAACAATACCACCAAATGCCTCCAACATTATTTATGTGTCTCGTAGCTGCGACTCTGAAACGCCAACTCCACTCAGGATTTTATGTGACAGTACGTTTACATCAGCACCTGTGTTTAATTTAAATTAAATAGGCACACGATTATCACCAACATTTACAGTTTGAAACCACGAGTTAATCGATAGTACTTTATTGTTTCGATTACTTACTCCAATGATGTTGATTGCAAAGTCAGATTTGTCAGAATTTTCTACCATTGGCTGATCCTGTCCCTGAAGCACTTTTACATTCTTTACCTTACACAAAATTGCAAAATGATCTAATTGTCCACATTTACGGCACTTTTTCCCAAAAGCAGGACATTTACGAACTCCATGCAAAGTTTGACATCTTCTGCATTGAAATTTTTCACCAAATTGTCTCTCATTTTTCAGTAATTTCTTACCAGCACCACCAGATTTTGGAACTGACTTCTTCTTGATAGCCTCAACTTCAGCTGGGAATCCTTGCAAATTTCTAGCCTAAGATTTGGAAATTTCAGCAGCTCGACATAAATTTACAGCTTTTGACAGGTCAAGATCTTCCACACGTAACAATCTTTCCTGTATGGCCTTGTCATAAATTCCTAAAATAATTCTATCACGAATCATCTCTTCATATCAAGCATCAAATTCACAGGGCTTCGACAATTTCTTGATATCCGTTAAGAACTGATCAAAACCTTCAGCTTCTTGTTGAACTCGACTGTAAAATTTGAAACGCTCAAAGACAATATTTATCTTGTGGCTGCAGTGATCCTCAAACGCTTTCAGTACACTCTGAAACGACACCCTTTCAGTTTCAGATAACGTGAACGTATTATATATTTCCACTGATTCTTCACCAATTATATTTAACAAGATTGCAATTTTCGTTTCATCATCCTTTCCACATTTGTCAGATGCCTTAAGGTTAAGTAGGTACAACACTAAATTTTTTTTTGTGTTATAATGTAACTTAACTTATATTTCTTAAAAAATTGTAAAAACACTTATAAATAGGCTAACGCCTCGACTGCGCCATGTTGTGTCTTCTCAATAATAAGACAATAATAGTTTAAAAGATTTTTAGTTAATTCAGAACATTGACATTTCGTAACTGTCCAATACCGGCACACACTGTTGCCAACTCCGACAAACCGTACATGTCTGTCTTGTTAAATTGGGAATTTACAGATGATTTGTACTGTGTCCAATTTAAAAAGAACAATGTTAAATAGTTTTTTGGGTATATGAGCCACACTGTATATATCAAAATAATTTCAGTAGAAGCCTTATAGAAATGAACGAAATTTTTGTAGAAAACATTTTTCTCTAAAATAAATACTTCAGGAGCGTCTTAAGTGGACCACTCTATATATACATAAATATTTTCGTAACATCGAACTGTTTCTACTCATGCTGCAATTTTCAAATTTGTATGCAAGCTTTCAGAATTTAGTATTCACTCTGAATCGAGACACTTAGAGTTTTGTACATTAAATGATTTTGATATAAATGGAATAAAACTTATGCGAGAATTGCAGTTTTTGCAAAATTTGGAATAAACTTTTACTTATTTGACAATTACTACCCTTAATTACATCGAAACTATTAATTTACATTATACTAATTCAAACACTTTGGTTGAGTTACGAATTTTATTGACGATGTCAGTTTCCATAGTAACCGTAGAAAGATCGTTTTACAAAATAAAAATTGTTAAAAAATTTGCACGTGCTACTATGGTTCAAGAACGATTAGAAAATCTTGCTATTATTTTGATTGAATCTGCTTTAATGCAAGAGTTGGACATTGAAATGTTAATACGACAATTTTCAAAAAAATCCAGCTTTGTTAAAATATGTTCTAATAATGTTTAAAATTTTGGAATTTATGAATAAAGTTTATAAATTGTTAAGGGAATTTCATAATTATTGGTTAAAGATTAATTATTAAAATTATTAGTCTACCAATATATAAATGTGTTAATTTTTTATGTCATATATATATTTACATTTGTTTCCAGCATATATTTATAAAGCTCATTTTCAGAAGGTCTACAAAAAACATACAACTTATTAAATAAATATAAAATTCAAAATTTTTAACTTACATTTTTTTTTTAAAGTGTCAAATATGAAAATATGTAACTAGATAATTAAAAAAATGTAAATTTTAAAAAAGATAGATGGTGCCATTTCAAAATAATTCTAAGACAATTTTAATTTAAAATCATAATTGAAATTAGTTTGATTGTTTAACAAAAAAATTTTAATTGAGATTTTAATATAAATCAACTTTAGTAATTTACGAATTTGTTTGTTATTGTTATTATTATCTAGTTTGAAAAGATCTTTGTGTCATACCAATATAAAATTTGTTTCCAGAACAAATTAATTTATAAACTCCACTTTTATTTAAATTATTATGATTGTTTATATTATTATTACAAGAAAAAAGATTCCGTACAGATACTTTATTAGAAAAAGAATTTGTTTTTGTAAACAATTTTATATTGGTATGACACAAAAATCTTTTCAAACTACATAATAATAACAATAACAAACAAATTCTTGAATGGCTAAAGTTAATTTATATTAAAATATCAATAAAATACTAATTTCAATTATGATTTTAAAATAACATTTTCTTAGAATTATTTCTAAATTTCACCATCTTTCTTTTATAAAATTTTTTAATTAAACATTTTTTTAAATTATCTAGTTACATATTTTCTTACTTAACAATTTTCAAAAAAAATGTAAGTTAAAAATTTTGAATCTTATATTTGTTTAATAAGTTGTATATGTCTTTGTAGACTTTCTAAAGATGAGCTTTATAATTATATGCTCCAAACATATGTAAATAAATATAATTAAAAAAATTAAGACATTTATATATTGGTAGAGTAATAATTTTAATAATTAATATTTAACCAATAATTATGAATTCTCTTAACAATTTAAAAATGGCTAAGCAAGAGGATAATTTTATATAGAAAATATTCATACGACCTCAAAAAATTTCTCAAGAATTGCCTGAATATAAGTAAGCAACAACTATAATTAAAACTAATATTAAAACAAAAACCGTTGGCTTATTATAACTATACATCAAATCGGAAATAAAGAAATAGTACAGCAAGATAAACGAAACTTGTTTCAAAAATTTTGACAAAATTGTAAAACCAACTTTTGAATTTCATAAAAACACTTTAAATCTTACTAATGTCAATTTTACACGAAATGAAATAGAACTTTTAAACAAAGGTCTTAAATTTTCACCTTCACTACCATTACATAATGTTTCTTTTAACAATTTTAAAGCTTCTGTTGAGTTTATTTTACAATCATTTCCTAATTTTGATTCTTCCAATCTTGATATTTCTAAAATCCCAAAAAGTTGAAATTATTTTAAACAAAATTACATTAACTTCGATCAGATAAATTAATTTAAATCTATTAAACAAAAAAATGTTGATAACAATATAATTATTACTAACGCAGATGAAGGTAATTGTACCGTTATTCTTAATAGATTAGAATACATTAATAAAACTTTAAATTTTTTACATTTTGAAAAATTAAAAAAAATGTCTTTAACTAAGTTTGTTACAAGTACTATTCGTATTTTACATTTATCTGAAAACACTTTTAATTATTTTAATGTTTATTTGCTTAGTTTTAAAGTATCTAATTCTTCTATCCCTTTACTTTATTTTTACCAAAAATTCATAAACCCAATTTTCCTATTAGACCAGTTGTAAATTTTATTTATTCAACTACATACTAAATTAACAAATTTTTAAGTAAAATATTTATTTTGAAATTTATTTTATTTCTACATACTCAATAAAAAACACGAATCAATTAATAAATTTTTTATATAATTTCATTTTTTCTTCTGATACAATTTTATTCTTAATATTGTTTTTTTTATGTTAAAAATCTTTTTCCTGCAGTTTCTCCTACAAATGTATTACTTCTAATTTCTAATCTTTTTTCACTTTGTAATTTTCCTGATTTTGTAACAAATGATTTATTAAAAATTACTACATTTTGTTTAAATAACGCGTTCTTCCAATTTGATAATAATTTTTTTAAACAAATTTTAGGTCTTCCAATGGGTTTTTCTTTATCACCTATTTTTGGTGAAGTTTTCTTTGACAATTTAGAAATTAGATATATTTAATTTTCTTACAAAAAGTAATATTTTGGAAAAGATTTGTTGATGACATTTTTTGTATTTTTAATTGTTCTAATGATGATGTTAATAACTTTTTAGATTTTTTACATAATATTAACAATAGAATAGAACTTACAGTTGAATTTTCAAAAAATAGTTACCTTTCCTTGATTTATTAATTTTTCTAAATCAAAATAATACTTTCAAAATAATATTTTAATATTCTTAAAGTCTTCTCCACAATTTTACGTATTTTTAATATTTTATTTTAAGAAATTAAAACGTGTTTCGCTAATAAGAATTAGCATCATCAGTATAACTAGAAACTAAAATTAAAACATTGGAATATAAATAAAGAATACTAGCCAAATAAAATTGTTAACAAATTATAAATTAATATGTCAATTAAACGTATTTGACAATTTTATACAATCTACCATATTTAAAAAATTATTTTAAATAAAGAAAATGGAAAAATAAAAAATATCAAAGGAATAGAAAAAGATAAAATTAATAAAACTATAATTTTGAACTGAGAAGAGTTGAGGGATTTAAATATAACATTTCATTTAGACAATTTATAGAAACATCGTTAGAAATTCTATTAATTTCAAGAGTCTCTAACGAGTTAACATCCTTTATTACAAACAGGTAAAATTTTGATATTCAAATCTGAAGAAATGAGTTAGTGTTATAATTATTTGTATTTAAATATTTATTTATTAAAAATGAATTTTCATTTAGTCTAGTTATAAATTCTCTACCTGTTTGACCAGTATATGAAGAATTGCAAAAAAAACAAGTAAGTTTATACACTCCAGATTTATGTAAAATTTGTATTTGATCTTTATTATTAACTAAAAATAATTTAAGTGTGTTATGTGTAAAAAATGAAATATTGATATTATATTTTTTTAAAAGTTTTTGCAAAAATTGAAAACAGTGACCAAAGTATGGAAGAAATCTAAAAATAATTTCATTATTAGTAGGAAAATTGATCAAATTTTTGAATGAATGTTTTATACGAATTCTGTGAAAAATACTATTTATTAATTGAATAGAATAACCATTATTTAAATCAATTTGATTTATAATTTTAGGTTTCTTAATAGAAACATCGTTAGCTTGCACCTTGGTTAAATAGTATGATACGAACACATACAAATTTTAATAATAAATATGTGATTACTAATTCTTGTGACCTTCTACAAAAAATTATTAACATACTTTTTTCTTTATCATCAATCTTAGTTTCTTTTGATGTAGTTAATCTTTTTCCGTCAATACCTCCAGATGAATGTACTAATCTTATACGTAATCTTCTTTTTTCTAACAACTTTCTATATACATTTTAAATTTTAGATCTTTGTTCATTATTAGATTTAGTTTTAAAACAAAATTATTTTAAATTTGACGATACATATTATTCACAAGTGTCAGTCTTAGCGATGGGATCAAATATCTCACCTTTAGCAGCTGAAACTTTAATGAACAATTTAGAAAATACAATTTTTTCAGACTCTTCTATATTAAACAAAATTTCTTTTTGGTATAGATACGTTGATGACTGCTTAGTTCTTTTTAATGTTACTATTGACAAATTAAATAATTTTAGTAATTTTATTAATTCTATCCATCCAAAAATAAAATTTGCTTTAGATATTGAATCAAACAACTTTTTGTCTTATTTAGATTTAAAAATTTCACGGTTTAACAATAAATTTAATTTTGATATTTTTCGCAAACTTTCTTATATATATATTGCGTAATTCCTTTTAATTCGTGCCATTCCTTTTCTCATAAAACTGCTGCTTTTCGTTCGTACTTTCATAGACTATTTTCTATACCTTTGTCTCCTTCTAATTTTGCTAAGGAATACAAAATTATAAATCAAGTTGGTTTAAATAATGGTTATCCTATTCAATTAATTATTAGTATTTTTCACAGAGTTCGTATAAAACATTTATTTAAAAATTTGATCAATTTTCCTACTAATAATGAAATGATTTTTAGATCTCTTCCATACTTTGGTCACTGTTTTCAATTTTTGAAAAAACTTTTTAAAAAACATAATATCAACATTACATTTTCGACACAACACACTTAATTTTTTTTCAGTTAAGAATAAAGACCAAATACCAATTTTACATAAATCTGGAGTGTATAAACTTACTTGTTCTTTTTGCAATTCTTCATATATTGGTCAAACGGGTAAAAAATTCAAAACTAAACTAAATGAACATTTATATTTAATAGACAGATATTTAAATACAAATATTTATAACACTAAGGGCGGTATTCATAGTCGTGCGTTAAATATAAGATTGTCTTGAGCATTTGCTTAAAGTGATGATTAGTCGCCTTACCTAAGATAATCTTATTTTTGCTACATTTATAGTCGATACTTATTTGAAATAAACTCTGTCTTAACAATACATGTATTTATAGTGCTAATAAGACCGTCTTATTAGGGTGCCTAACCACCCATTCTTACTAAAGTCATTGTCATTATTTACGTCAACTACAACGTAGACTTAAACGTGTTTAATAAGTAAATTTTAACCATATCATGAAAGTGAGATTGTACGACATTGTTGTTGAGCAAAATGTGGATATTGAGAAAAATAACAAAGGGATAGTTATTGAGCATATTCCAAGTTTTAAAATATTGAAGAAATGTTAGGAATAGAAAAATATATTTTTTTCTGAATGTTTAAGTAATTATGTCATGAACTTTAAAATATAATTAAATACAAAAAAAAACAAACACAAGTTTGATTTTTTTAAAACGAAGCTAATAATTTAGTAATAAAGAGAAGAAAAAAACACGATAGACGTTTTTATATTAGAATTTCTTATATGTTTTTTAAATTTTATTTTATCTAATTTAGCTTTAGCTTCCGTTTCTCTTGTTTATCTTGAATTAGTTACTCCAATCCTGATTTTTTTAGGAATATTTAATATGTAGAACCGCTAATTGTTATCCTTGTTTCGTTAGTCGTCGCGTAGAAATCGGCATTTGCCGTAACAAAAAGTAGCGCGGACTATAAAATTTTAAACGATACACAAATTTGATTGGTAATTACATAACAAATATTCCGAAATTAGACGAAGCTGTAGTTAAGATCGTCTTATGTAAGGCGATCTTAAATAAAATAAGACAACGCTTTGAAACAACTTCTTTAGTAAGATTACCTTAAATTTTATAGAATATGCAAACATACCATCTTAAGGCGACCTTAAACATTTAAGACCGTCTTGCGTAAGATGATCTTAAGCTTTACCTTAAGACACGACTATAATACCGCCCTAGCTCTGCTTTTGCCAACCATATTTTATGTTCAGGGCATTCATTTTCTTCAGATTTGAATATCAAAATTTTACATGTTTGTAATAAAGGATCTCTTCTTAACTCATTAGAGACTCTTTCAATTAATAGAATTTCTAACGATGTTTCTATAAATTGTCTAAATGAAATATTAAATTCAAATCCCTCAATTCTTCTCAGTTCAAAATTATAGTTTTATTCTTTTCATTTTTCTATTCTTTTGATATTTTTAATTTTTCTATTTTCTTTATTTGAAATAATTTTTTAAATATAGTAGACTATAAAATAGTCAAATACGTTTAATTGGCATATTAATTTATAATTTGTTAACAATTTTATTTGGTTAGTATTCTTTATTTATATTCCAATGATTTCATTTTAGTTTTTAGTTATACTAATGATGCTAATTTTTATTAGCGAAACATGTCTCCATTTCTTAAAATAAAAGATTAAAAAATACATAAAATTGTGGAGAAAACTTTAAGAATAATAAAATATTATTTTAAACAATACTCCACTTTGAGTAATGAACTATTTTAGCAATATTATTAATAATACTTTTGAATCTGAAATTTATAGAAAACCTAACACTACTAACCATTTAATACCGTTTGACTCAAATCATCATATTTCTCACAAACTACCTTCATTTCATTATTTTTTCAACAGAATTCTTACTATTCTTTTACCAATAAAAAACTATAAAAATGAATTAGATATTATTTTTTATTTAGCTGATAGAGTAAAAGCACTAGTAAATGAACGATTCCGAACTAAATTACGATTCTTAAGCTTCTGTTATATCTCTCTTTCATTTTAATATTCAATCTGCGTTTCTTTGTTTGTCGAAAGCGATATTTAGTTTAGTTCCAATAAATGAACGCCAGACCGATGTGTTTGTGAGCGGCTTTGTGGTTTGCGAGTTTCCGTAGTGAAATAATAAGAAACCATGTAAGTAAAAATAACTTTGGATAAGGATATTAAACATTAAAGCTTTATGATCATTGATTATTTAAATAGAGTGTTACATTTTATATTATTTAACGGCTAATATAACCTACGAATATTACGTATTGGCGCGAAAATCATAAATTTTCTAGTTCATTCACTGGACCTTGTGTTATCCCCAATGAATGAACAAATCGTTCATTCACTGGGAATTGCTGTGAAGTCGCGTACTGCAGCATTTTGGCCCTTAAAATAATTGTCTTTAAAGGCTGTTTTAAATGTTTGGAATGAAATTTTACATAAACGCCCCTGTCCAGCTAATGAACGGCCGATTAGTTGACGTTCATTCATTGGATCAATTTGTCCTATATGTGAACGTGTAATTTTGTATGCAAAGATTAAATAAGTATCTACCTATTTATGGATCATCTTGGTCTTTTAACTCAATCAATTTCCTGACAGGAAAATATAGAAGATTTCTATATTCCGATGATTGCCTTCAAAAGGCGTTAGAAGAGATAAGGCAGAAGAAGCTTTCTATTAGTGCAGTCAGTAGAAATTATGGCATACCAAAGAGCACACTTTTTTATATAATAAAGGGAAAAGTTCCCTTAGTTCGCAAAATAGGCCCTAGCACTATTTTAACTGCAGATGAAGAAGCTGTTTTAGAAACGTGGATCCTCTCAAAAGCAATTTTGAGATTCCCTATGCACGCAGATGAAGTAAAGGACTTCGTCCAGCGGGCGCTGAAAGCAACAACACGAGAAAATCTATTCGTCGATGATAGACCTGGTCGGAAGTGGATGAAATGGTTTTTGCAGCGACATTCAAAAATAACCACTCGAAATACTGAGATCATATCTAAAGCACGAGCATCAGTAACCGAAGAAGCCATTCGAAATTGGTTTAAGGAGTTAAATGACTTTTTACTGGGTGAAAATTGTGCAGATATTCTAAACGACCCTAATAGAATATTTAACGCAGATGAAACAAGACTGCAAACTTGCCCTAAAACTGGTAAAGTTATGGGCCCTAAAAGTTACCGAAATTTTTACGAAATTGCAAGTGGTCCTGAAAAGGAATGTATAACTGTTCTCTGCACATTCTCCGCTTTAGGTGAATCTATCCCTCCCATGGTTGTATTTCCATACAAGCGGATTCCAAGAGATATAGCAGTAACTGTTCCAGAAGAATGGGGCATTGGTCGTGTTGATAGCGGTTGGATGATGAGTGCAACTTTTTATGAATTTATTGCAAATTTTTTTTTTCGTGGCTTGTGAATAATCAAGTAAAACGTTCAGTTTTATTGCCACTAGATGGTCACAAATCCCATATAAACATGGAATTATTTAATTTTTGTGTCGAGAACAAAATTATATTGTACTGTCTCCTGCCGAATGCCACACACATATTACAACCATGTGATGTCTCAGTTTTTAAATCGCTGAAAGTACAATGGAAAAGGACCGTTAACAAAGAATAATTTTGTTTCAATTTTTCCACAAAGCTTAATGTAAATCTATAAAACCAGAAATCATTAAAAATGGATTCAGGAAGTGTGGATTATATCCATATAATGGAGATGCTGTCAATTACTCCCAGTGCATTTCGACAAGAAGACAGCAGCAATACAAAGCAGCTTCGGGCAATGAAGTTTCTATAAATATAAGTGCTTCTGAATACCGAACTGCGTTAAAAGTCATTGAATACCACGTAAACACAAATTTATTGACTGAATTTGAAAATGCCAGGAAATCACAAACAACAGTTGACAATACACTATACGATTTGTGGAAGATATGTAAGGATTGCAACGGAAATGGTGAAGAAACCATACAACCATACAATAATTCTAATGACACAGGTGAATCCATTTCCCATAACGATGTCGAAAATAACTTGCGTATCAATAACGATGTTTTGAACAAAATTTATCTTCCGGAAGATTTGATGATGTTGCCACTGGAAATCAATGGTGTTCTCTACGAAGTTGGCGAAATAGAAAAGGAGAATGTTGCCACCGTTGAAACCACTAATAATATTTTATTTGAAAATTTAAGTCAGTGCAATGCGAATAGAGAACATCAAGAATTTAACATTGAAGAGCCAATAAATATACGAACTGACTTAGTTCATTCGATATTAAACGATATTATTGATACAGTTTTCGAAAAAGTTCGTGACAAACATAATGAAAGAAACGAATCGAACGAACAATTGAATAACAATTTAAATAGCAAGAAGATAATTGTGCACAGCAATATAAAAATAAATAATTTATGGTCACAACATCTTTATTGGCCGAAGGTGGAAAAAGCAAGTACCAAAAGAAAATCAAATACACCAATACCATTCGCAATAACCTCTAAGAAATGGAAGGAATACACTGACGCAATAGAAACTGAGAAAAAAAAAAAGAATTACAAAAAATGCAAAGAAAAATAAGCAGGGAGAAAGAACAAGAAGAAAATGGCGAAGAGGAAAAAGGGAAAAGCGTAAGTAAAAAAGCACTTCTACTGTTCTGTGAAATAATATAATATGGCAAAACTTTTATTATTATAGAAAGGAGAGAAACCACAGGCCATCGTGAAAAAGAATAAAATAACGTCAACAGAAACTGTTACATCTGGGCTATCAAGAAATTCTGAAACTCGACCAATTACTGTAGGTTCTCATGTGATAGTCAAATATAAGAAAAAATGATTTTCCCGGAGTGGTCGAAACTATATAAGATGATGAATACGAAGTTCGGGCTATGGTTCCAATACTTCCAATTGGTTCCAATTATTTTAAATGGCCAAATCCAGTTGACCAAATCTGGTACAAGAAGATTTCCATAGTAATTGAAATTGAAGCACAAAAACTTATACAGCGTGATTGTTACGAATGTCCAGAAATGTGCAAGCACAATTGAGTTTTGTTTACAGAATCTACAGTTACATATACGATGTAAATATTTTATGTATTATTCGTCAATGACTAAAATATTTAATAAGTTCGTCGGTAATATTCGCCATTTATTTTCTTAGTTCATTCACTAGATTATAGGAATTCATTCATTGGTATTATCTGTTCAATTACTGGTATTTTTGAAAACAAATTACATTTAAATTATTATTTACAATAAATGCTTAAAAGTATCTGAATTTTTGAATGAAATCTTATGTTAATTATATAAGGATTGCCTAAAAATTTAGTTAATATAAAAATTTCTCACGATATAATTATACTGATAATTTAAAGTTTGTAAATTGCTTAACCGTTTATTTACTGGTGCTTCTACCCTACTAATGATTTTTCTTTAGATATTATTTACATTGTTTATCACAAACATTAATATAAACATTGTATTAAATCTTACACTAACTTAATACCAATTTCAACCAATACTACTACAAATTTTTTTTCTGTTGCTTTTATACCAGATTTCCTTAATTTATAAAAAAAGTTAAGAAAAGGTAACGATTTCAAAATTTCTTTTTCCAATAAAGTATCTCTCCGGAATCTTTTTTCTTGTAATAATAATATAAATAATCATAATAATTTAAATAAAAGTGGAGTTTAGAAATTAATTTCTTTTGGTAACAAATTTTATATTGGTATGACAGAAAGATCTTTTCAAACTGTTGATTTACATTAAAATATCAAATAAAATTTTTTTCTTAAACGATCAAACTAAATTCAATTATGATTTAAAACTAAAATTTTTTTAGAATTGTTTCCAAATTGCACTATCTATTTCTTTTTTAAAATTTTTAACATTTTATAAAACTTTTTTTTAAATTTTAAGTTACATATTTTCATATTTGACATTTTTCAAAAAAATGTAATTTAAAATTAAAAAAAATTTGTTTAGTAAGTTGTATATTTATATATACATATATTATATTATTTGTAGAGCTTTTGTAGATGAGCTTTATAATTATATGCTCGAAACACATGTAAATAAATATAAATATAAAAATTAACGCATTTGTATATTAGTAGACTAATAATTTTAATAATGAAACTTTATAAAATTGAAAATCACTGTCTATTATTTTCAGAATAATTTTGTCCATTATCTAACATTCTATTTCTATATGACAGTTTTGATGATTCTAGAGAGTATTCGTAAAGATACATACAAAATTACTCTAATATATATGTTCTCAACTTAAAAAATTTTAAGCTGAATGTGTGCAGGGTAGAAGTTAAAACAAAGAAAATTCTACTATGTTATAACAGTTTGGTAATTTTTCCTTTCTTATAAGGAAAGTATAGCGATCGCAATTTTTTCCAAAAAATTTCTTTTTCTTGTTACGTTTTAAGATCTCCTAAAGCAAAAAGATGTGTGTGCGTGTAACGATGTACTCATGATAACTCTCGAATCAAAAGTCTTCGTAAATTGAAATTTGGTATGTAGCTGGTTTTTCATATTCTCTCAATTCTATCAAAAGATGAGCTTGATAAAGAAACCGGAAAAAGGTGTATCCGCCGATTTTAAGTTTTCTTTATATAATTTTATATGTACGTAAATTATTTAAATTATTTTTACAGTTTCTTATAGCGATAATTATTCCTAACAATTTATTTAAATTTTTTTTCTAATATTAACAGTTTATTAGATACTTGATTTATAATTTAAAGTGATTTCGATATATAATCCAGGTTCGAATCCTGCCTGCGAGGATTTTTTCAGAAAAAAATTTCATATTTTGAAGGGAAATATAAAAATAACAATTTTTCTCTATATTCTTTTGACTTGCTTATAAACGGAGTGCTGCATCTTCCTTACATCCTTGGATGTACCCACGATAACTCTCGAACCAAAAGTCCTAGTAAATTGAATTTTGGTATTGTCTCGGTTCTAAGGAAACAAATAAAAGATGTAGTGTGTTTCTAACAATTTCTTCTATATTTACAAAAACAATTATATAACATACGCAATTTTGTCTTTTTATCACTAAATCAAGTGCGGTCGCTTCAATTTGTGTCATAAGAAGTTAGTGGACTTTCTTCGTGTACTTATATAATACATTCAATAAAATAGAATGTTAATAAAAAGTAAGCAAATACGGAGAAGAGTTTATTAAAAGACAAAAAACAATTTTTGTTTACAACCAAATTATAGTGTTAAAACTTTGTATATAAATTATTTTTTGAGAAGATGATGTTTATTGTCATCCATTGGTATTGTTACAGTGCGACTGTTTACGTACGTGCCGAACCCTGCTGTGCGACACACCCTCGCATCCTATCATAACATCATAATGAAAAAGATCGATTCATCACAGTGGGGCCACCATCGACTACCTGAAACATAACATAGCGTTAATAATTTATTTATGAATTTATTGAAATGTTAATTTTATTTGACGAAAGCGTTATAAGTTCTTCAAAATAAAAAAAAACGTTAGTAAGAGAAAGCGTGCAGTAAATTGCAATAAATGGTATGTTGTACTTATGCAAGACACTGCTTAAATGATTGGTCAATGAATTTTGAAATCGCATCGAGTAACTTATTGGTTAACACTTCAATTGATGTAATTCTTTTAGTGTTAACTTCGATATGAAGTGTTAAAAATCACACGACGAGACTTCACTTTGTGAAACATTTTTTAGTATATATTTACAAATTAACTCGAATAAAATCGTTCCATTAAAACTAAACGCTATAATGTGTTTTTAAGTCGGGAGGAGCAACATTACGTACTTTGAAATTTTTATTCTTATGTCAATAAACTAAAAAATAAATACTTGCCCGTTTTCTTCTAGTTAACTTTTACTCATAATGTTCAAACATCATATAATATGTAATAATGATCGGTGATTTTTTAAACTGTGAATTATTAACGTTGTGAAATTTTAAATGCTAATTTTTGTTGTTTACACAAAAATCACATTGTGATAATGTTTTTTGGTCATAGATTAGAAGTTTAAATGTACTACAAAAACCTATCTATATAAATACAAAATTTAAAGAAAAGTTTATTCAAAATGTGCTTTTACATTATTTTTGATAATTTTTTATAGATTTTAATTTAACACTAATGTTTGTGTTGTTTTTGTTATTAGTCAAGAATATACAGTGTGTCCGAAAAGTATGGAATATATTATACAGGTCGATAAATATGCACTTTACACAAAAAAGTTGTAAATAAAAGTTGTTTATCACTTAGTTATCTACCACCTGGGAGATATCAATTTAAATTTTTGCTGTAAACAAAATCGCAACGAATAACACTTACATTTTTTTAAAATGGCAAGGCACGTCTTTATTATACTCATTTGATAGAGTCTTTTTTTTCTCTTTTCAACCATATGAAACTTGAATACCTTTACATCAAAAAATTTTCAAGAAAAACAAGGACATGTCTAACAAATTTATTTTACTGAGCAGTATTAATCGGGTACGTAATATGTAGTATTGAAACAATTGAATGCACTGTCACAATAGCAAATATTAAACTTTAAATATCTTTACATAAAATTGTTATAACAAAAAAATGTATTTAAACTAAACTTACAATAAATGTTCAAAATGTAAACCATTCATAATTTGACAGTGGTAAATTCGATTTTTAAAACCATCGATTGCTTTTGAAATCATATCTCGAGTTATAGCTCTTATCTCAACTCTAATGCGATTTTTCAAATCTTCAACATTATCAGGTCTATTTACATAAATTTTGCTTTTAATATAGCCCCAAAGAAAAAAATCTAGTGGACTTAAATCCGGCGCGCGAGCAGGCCATTCTATCGTACCTCTTCTGCTTATCTATGTATTTTGAAAAGTATTATTAAGAAAGTGGCGGACATTAATTCCAAAATGTGGAGGTGCCCCGTCTTGTTGAAGCCATATTCTGTTATGAGGTATATCTGGATCTACTTCATGTGGAAATAACTCGGTCAAAGCAGGAACTAACTCAAATCTTAAGAAATCGAGATAAATATTCGCCGTTTGACTTCCAATCATTCCTACCCAGACGATGACTGTCTGCTGGTATTGGGTGTGTCTTTCTAGATACCAGTGAGGATTTTGTGAAGACCAGTAACGTGTGTTTTGTTTGTTAATTGTGCCATTTAAACAAAACGTGGCCTCATCAGTAAAAAGGATATTTTTATGAAAATGTGCATCTCGTTCAAGTTTGTTTATTGTTTCACAAAACTCCAGCCTTCTGTCCAAATCGTCTTCAAATAATTCTTGAACTACACAAGCTTTATAAGCATGAAATTTTTTTTTAAAACGTCATGTACAGCCGATTTATTCAAATTATGGTCTCTAGCAATTTGCCGAACAGAAATTTGTGGATTTTCCTCAACAGACAAGAACACATTTTCTCGTTCCACATTACTTAATGACAAAGGTCTACCAGTTCTACTCGCATCTTTCACCGAACCTGTCTCTTGAAATTTCCGCCAAATTTTGCTTACCGTGGACTGCGAAATGTTTAATTCTGGATGCAAGTTATTAAATAAATTACATACTTCGTCTTGGGTTCTTCTTCTATCTCCATATCCCAGAATCATTAAAATTTCAATTCTATGTTTCTCAGATAATTGAGCCATATTTCAAGCACTAACAAATAGCAAAGTGTGACAGTGTTCTAAAGTGCATTCAATTGTTTCAATGTATTACGTACCTGATTATTACTGCTTAGTAAAATAAATTTGTTAGACATGTCCTTGTTTTTCTTGAAAATTTTTTGATGTAAAGGTATTCAAGTTTCATATGGTTGAAAAGAGAAGAAAAGATCAAATGAGTATAATAAAGACGTGCCTTGCCATTTAAAAAAATGTAAGTGTTATTCGTTGCGATTTTGTTTACAACAAAAATTGAAATTGATATCTCCCAGGAGGTAGATAACTAAGTGATAAACAACTTTTATTTACAACTTTTTCGTGTAAAGTGCATATTTATCGACCTGTATAATATATTCCATACTTTTCGGACACACTGTATACCATATACGTATTTATTTTTTAAGATTTAGTGTTTTATAATAACTATTATATAATTTTATATTGTCAAAAAAAACAATATTTGTTTGGTTTAAATATTTTTGATTTTAATTAATTTACAGTAATCGCTTGGAATAATCGCAATCCATGCATTTCCTTTGAGGTTAATGATAATATACTATGTATATGAATCATTTAAACAAAGTTTAATTTCTTTGCATATATTTGGATCTATCAAAATTTTTTCTAAGTTTGTTTTAAAAAAGGTAAGGATAACATATAATTAACAATTCAAATTAATTGTTTTTTTTTTAAATTTGTTTCATTATACTAATTGTTATACTTATAACGTTAATGATATAATTTTAAAAATTGTTTCTACTCCACTAAATTAAAACTTATTTTTCAAGTTTATTTTTTGAGGGCTACATATAGTGAAAATGAAAGATTACATAAGCTTGCAATAGATTGCTTGATCAAGTTCGATAAATTATATCTTGATTTAAACTAGTGGGTGTTTAGAATACGTTTTTCGTAAACATCTTTTTAAACAAAGGCTTGTTTTCAAGTTGTATTTTTTACAGTTAAAAACAAAAACCACTTTATTAAAAGTCAAAACTTAAATTATTTGAAATTTTTACTTATCTCTCACATTGTTTAATACTTAAATAATAATCCAAGCTTACTACGGAATTTTTAATTTCAAACATTTTTCGTAATTTACTTTAGCTTTCAGAGTACAGATATTTCCTGTAGATCTCCGGATAATTTTAAATTATTAAAATAAAACTGCAATTTTAAATATAGTGCTACATAAAATTATATTAATTTTCTACAAAAAATCATAAATATTTTTTTAGAAACAGATATGCATAGAACCGTAAAGTGGGGTGGATAGAAACAAGTTGGGACCTTAACAATTGTTTAGATTCCACAAAATTTTTTTTACGAAGAATGTAAATACACTGGGTTTCAAATAAAATGCACCACATAGAAAGAGTAGACGTAGAAGGCTAAAACTGTTATATATAGACAAATAAATGATTACAGTTCGGAAGAAGCAACACTTTTTATTAAAAAAATGTCAATAATGTGTAACATCACCACGTGCTTGTATGCAAGAAGTTACCCTTCTAGATATGCTAGAAATAAGGTGATTTATTGCGTCCTGGGGTATCTCATTTCAGGCTATTTGAAGCTGTTGTCGCAATTCTTCTATGGTATTTGGATGGTGAGCTAGATGACGCAGTCTTCTGCCCGTCATGTCCCAGACTTGTTCTATTGGGGATAAATCCGGCGATCTAGCAGGCCACGGTAGCAAATTTACGTCATTCTCTTCAAAAACTCTCTGTGTCATTACTATTATAAATAGTATTGTTAATGCTGTATCACACTGTATATATGAGTATATCGGTAAAAAGGTTAGTGAGCTTTTTCTTCTTTTGTCATTCGGTTTGTTGCGAGGTTTATTGTTGAGAAAATACAATGGATTTTAGAACGCAAATAGAAAAACTTGAAGGTGCTAACAATTGGACGAAATAGAAGCGTCAGATAGAATTACTCCTGGTTTACCAAGATGTGCATGAATTTATTACTGCTGTACGAAAGATACCTGAAGCCGAAGAAGGTAGACAGGAAGAATTCCAAAAAAAAACTGAAGGAATTTAAAAAAATTGGATGCTTTGGCACAGATAATAATTTCTGGTTCTTTGAACGATGCCAATTGGGAACTACCGCCACATGTAGCAAGCCATACGAAACTTGGCAGAAACTGTGCTGCGTATACGAGCAAACATCAGGTCAACGAATTGATAGGTTAATCGAAGAGTTTTTTAAGGTAACAAAAAATGACAACGACACATGTAGGTCGACTGCAAAAGGTGTTCCATGAATTAAACGACGAACTTGACATGCCTGTAAGAAGTAAACTGCCCGAACTCTTACTCATGAGCAGAATAATGTCAACTTTACCCTCAGGTTATTTTGAGTTTAAGAGTATGTGGGAGTCGATTTCGGTTGCTGACAGAACTGTTAATCTGTTATTGGAAAGGCTAAGGCTTAGAGAAATGCGATTACCGTTAAAGCACGAAGAGCCCGTAGCGTTTGTAGCTCCAAAAACGGATGGAAATCAAAGCAATGCAAGGCATGCTTTAAAATGTTTTAAATGTCATGAAACTAGCCATTTTGCAAAGAATTGTCCAAAACGAAACCAGAAGCAGACCAAAAAAGAAAAAAAATAAGGTCTGCAGTGTTGCCTTCGTTCGCACCTTCAATGTTGATGACGAACCGGACAGTTGGCTTGCAGATTCTGGTGTTTAGTTCACATGACTAGGTTTTAAAAAATATTTTTTAAACTTCAAAGAGTTTGCAACACCAAGAGAAATACAAGTGGGCAACAAAGAGGTGATACTGGCATATGGAAAAGGTACCTTAAAAGTAATGGTCGAAAAAAAAATAGTGAATGTGAAGAGAACCACATGGAGGATGTTTGGTTTGTGCCAGAAAAATTTAAAAAAAATTATTTTCGATAGTGACCGCAATAAGATAGGGTTATGCCTTTGTAGCAGATCAGAATGGCTGTCGTGTAACCAAAAATGATGTTAGGAGAATCACAGGCGACAAAAGAACCAATGGTCTGTATTTGCTAAAAATGAAAGAGACTACACCTGAAGAAGTATATTTGGCAAAAGAATGTGACTCGCTGCAGGTGTGGCATGAACGTTTAGGCCATCAGGGCAAACATGTCAAGAGTGTTTTAAAAAAAGTATGGTATTGAAACACCGGCTGCGACTGAGGACTTTTGTGAGGGCTGTACGTTTGCAAAACAGAAGCGAGGAAATTCTCATGTGAGGAAACACCGTTCAACTACACCGGGTGAAATAATTCACGTAGATGTGTGCGGACTCATGCAGAATGTGTCACTTGGAAAATCCAGGTATTTCTTGTGTCTAAAGGACGACTTCTCAAAATTTGGTACGGTATTTTTTCTACATCAGAAAAGTGAGGTCCATAATTGCTAAAAACTTTTCTTAACGAGTGTAGAACTGCCGGAACCATAATAAAATGTTTCTTAAGTGACGGAGGAAGAGAATTTGAAAATAAGGATGTTCGCGATCTTTTCAACGAACATGGAATCACGTTTCGTGTCACGATACCATACACTCCCGAACAAAACGGATGTGCGGAGCGAGAGAATCGAACACTAGTAGAAAGTGTTCGTTCGATGATCCACTCAAAGAATTTGCCAACAAATTTATGGGCGGAGGCCATAAATACAGCAACATATATTTTAAACAAATCAGGACCCACCCCTGAGAAAAATAAAGCTTCATATGAATTATGGACTGGCCGAGAACTTCATTCCATTAATCATTTTAAGGTTTTTGGAACAGAATGCTATGCCCACGTACCCAAAGTGAAAAGGCAAAAATGGGCTAAGAAAAGAAATAAAGGACATTTCGTGGGTTATTGCAATGAAAAAGATGGCTACAGAATTTGGTTTCCGGAAGAAAATAAAGTTGTCAAGTCGAGGGATGTCTTATTTAAATACGAAAAACTAAATGTTGTTGTGGACCCTGAAAGTGCAAGTGATCTTAATTGTACTGGCAAATTACTAACGGTTATTTCAGGTAATAGCAATCAACATGATGACAACATGAGGCCAGTAGCCGTGCTGTTGTTACCAGTCCGACAACCTGCGATGAAAATCCTGAGAAACCTGTCCAGACCACTGAAGCAGTTGTTATACCGGAACGTGACAAAGTTGTCGTTACGACTCCTGTCCTGGATGATCAAGGTCCAAGCGGTAATATAAGGTACCCCTTAAGGTCAAGAAAAATCTCTGTTAAGTTGAAAGACTTCGAATTGTTTTATGCGTCCACAAATTTAAGTGAACCTTCAAATATATTTGAAGCCAGGGCATCGGTTGATGCAACTTTGCGGGAGGGGGCAATTAGGTCAGAACTAGACTCATTAAGTAAAAATAATACATGGGAGTTTGTGGATAGGCCTGCTGGTGTAAATGTTATCAAAAATAGGGTATTCAAAATCAAGCATGATTTGCACAAAAACCAAAAGTTTAAGACAAGGTTGGTTGCGAAAGGCTTTACCTAACAGTATGGGATAGATTATATGGAGACCTTTTCTCCTGTTATTAAGTTTGCTAGCTTAAGGTTACTATTAGGTATAGCTGTGAATCATAACATGTCCATAGATCATTTGGATGTAGAAACCGCTTTTTTGCACGGTACTCTAGAGGAACAAGTACTTATGGAACAGCTAGAAGGATGTTGCTTAGACGTTAATAACGTCTGCTTATTAAAAAAGGGGATATACGGGTTACAACAATCTTCTAGAGTGTATTACAAGAAGGTGGAAGAAGTTTTAGTTGAGTTTGGTTTTAGAAAATCGATGTTTGAATCATGTGTTTACTTGTATCTTGCAAATTCTTCCATAACGATTGTGGCTGTGTGTTTCAATGACTTCCTTGTTTTTTCCAATAGTAATAAAAGAAAGGAAAAAATTAAAAACGCGTTATCTCAAAACCTTGTTCCTGTAAACCTTGTGTGGGATTTTCCTTGCCATCTTGACAAGGCCTACCCACTAAAACCTCTCCTTACATCTTCTTTTCACCACATAGGGTACCGCTTTCGCATTCTTCGCTATGCTAGTTTGGCAATTAGCCGTCTCCTTAGTTACTTATCCCTTTTTCTCTCTTCCTTGCTTCCTCCTCTTCTTAATTATTTTTGTGTACCAACTTTCTATTTCTTTCCATTTATCCTCGTTCTCGCACATTATGCTAATGATGTTAGATGCTTTTATTTCTTCTTCTATCTTTTTCTCGATTTTCCTTCTTTCTTCCTTCCATCTTTTACATTTAAACACCGCATGTTCTTTATCATCCTTTTCACTGCAATCTGCGCAGTTGTCATTTTCTCTTTTTTCTAATTTTGTGTAAGTATTCTCCATTTTCACCGTGCCCAGTCAGCAGCTGCGTCGTATAGTAACTCAGTTTCCCGTGTTTTCTGTGTATCCAGGAGTATATGTTTGGAATCAGTTTTTTTTGTACTAAATAAAGACCTACAAATATCTTTCATCACGGATGTCATTCAAGAAAGAGCAAAAACACCACAACTGACTAGTAACTCACATAAACCCCCTCATACAACCAGTTTTGCAAGGTCAGAGCAATAGATATTTGTAAGTTAATATTCTATTACAAAAATATCTTTTAGCATTACTAAAACTTACGGCAGGCTTAGAATGTCGTTTAGTAGTTTTATAAATGGGGCTATTGCTGAACGTAAATATGCACTAATCCTCAAAGAAGACATTTTACCACAACGCTGTTTATATGATTTGCAAAACGTTTTAAAGATCGTATACATTTAGTTCCAGCGCCTTCCAGAAAATGTTACAGATCTGTGTACAGTATCTGCAAACGAAAGTTTTGCAACAAATCCTTTTGCAGACACTGATAGTATGCTGAACCATGATCTTGGTTAATAGATATGTGCACCGAGTATCTCTTATGCTTATTCCGCGTGTTATGTACAGTCACCTTCAGTAGTGAGGGAGAAGTAATTTTGCATAATATGCATTGTTGGTCAGAAGAAAATCCTTTCTGGATGCTACAAGTCGATCCTCCTCACAAGTGGTGTGCAAACGTTTGGTGCGAAATTGTAAGAAACTATTTATTTTTAATGGAAATTTCTATAGGTCAACTAATCTAAACTTTTTTGGTCAACAACCTATCAGAACTTTTGAATGATTTTTTACAAGAAACTAGACAAAACATGTGGTTTCAGCATGACTATGACAACGCGCTATTTGTTAGAAATTAGAAATGATTTAGAAGCAACCTTTCCAAATCACTGGATAGGAATAGATAATCTATTTTTTTTGACTGGGCAAATCTCCAGATCTAATTATAGTTAAAATCATAATTGTTTACATCATTTAATGTTTTAAGTAAATGGACAAGAACGGGTATGGTTGGAAAGACCACTCTTTAGCAAATTAAAAAGTTTAATACGTTTACTCAATGATTGAGAAATTCTTTTTTAGCTTGTGCTGAATTTGCGATCAAAATTGAAGTTTAAGAATATTTTCTTACTTACAATTTCTTTTTCTTAAAGCTCTAGAGCTTAATCGTTTATGATATACAACCGCTCGATACGTTTATCGGGTACATATTTTTTTACTATTACGAAAACAAATGATGGTGTTATTTATTTAACGAGTTCTTCTCTAAATTGGACACTTTTTTCCCGAATAGGAATTTTTAAACCTTAATGAAACCAGGGCATTCAAAGTTTACGAAGGAAAATCCGCCTAATTTAGACAGGAACGAGTAGAATACAAAATTTTATTGCTCGAACACAGAGGGCGAGGTCCCCATAGTCTCAAAATATCTAAATAATAATGTGACGGCATACAAAAGCGAATAATTATAATTTATGGCAATTATCACCTTTTGATTGTTTGTTTTGTTCACCAATTTTTTTAGTTTACTCGTGTAGTTAAATAAAACTAAAATTAATTGTATTTTATTTTATGACGTCGCTTGACGTGGATTTTTTCTACGAAAGAATTGTAGAGAGTTCTTGAACTAAACTTATAAAATGGCAGACACAATTTAGTATTATTTACTAACATAATCGATTTTTTACTCTATTTACAACATTCAATCTTATGAAGATACATTGTTTTTAGAGAGCCGTTTGTGAAGATATATTTAGCATTTCGGCGTTTTAAATTGAATCCAGATATTGAGTGTGTACACATTGATTCCAGTTATAATATTAGGAATTTTATGTCAATACAATATCTATTGTACTAAACTAAACGTTATTGATGGTTCTTGGAAGTACGTTTTCACAAAAATTATTGCACGTTTGGTTTTTTCCCACAGGATAACTGAGATAAAAACAAGTATTCTTGTAAACGGTTTTTCCAGAAAAGGATAAACTTTATCTCGAAGTCACATACCTAATAGGTTCATCCGGTTAGATCATTTCTGTGTAACAAAAGCTTGTACTTTTCTACGAAAAAAATAATATTAAAAAAATGAAAAAAAAAGAAACTATTTACATTTTTAAAAACGATCTGATTATCAAACAAATAGTAATAAACAAATCAATTATCTGCAAAGTTTGACAAACAAATTAAAGTCAAATTTACCACTAATTATAAGTTGTTGACTATGTACGGAAGATGCAAAACAAAGTCAAAAGTTAATTTGGTTATAGTCGTACTTTGAACTTTTATGACTAATTCAAAAATGTTGTTTACAAAATTAGATTTTGCTTAAATTGTAATAAGATAAAGTTGTTTATAATGATAATTAGTCTACAATCATAACATTTGCTTAAAAAATTTCTTTAATTTTTGTTTGGAGGACCACATTCTAATAATAATAAAAAGTTTTTTTTAATACTTAATTTACGCTGACTATAGCTTTTGCTGACGACTGTTAGACAAAAATATTTCTTGTTTCTTAAAAATTGTAATGATTGATGAAAGCATTTACTCCATCCAGTATTATGTAAAATTTCCTTTATTGAGGACATTTTTAAAAATTGAGCTTGAATCAGTTACTAATTGAATCAAGTAACTCGACAACTATGTTGCCTATTCCAAGTTTGAATAAAAAAATCTAAAGTTTCTTGCGTCCTGCTTATGATAAAAAACTAAAAAATTCTTACAAAAAAAGTTACGTCTAAAATTAACTACATAGCGATTAACAGACACATGTACCAAATTGAAATACTAAATATAAAGAAGCTGAACTCTTCTAATTAAGTAATAAGTACAGACAACATTTAAAAAAAAACGCAATGATTATATTAAAAAAGTTAATGTAAAGCTAATAGACAATTTCCTAACTAATAAATACTAAAAACCAATATTTGAAAAGTAAAGTTTCAAGTCTTAAGCAATCGTACTTGAATACAAATAAAAAAAATATATTTTCGAGCTTAAAAAATTGGACAAAGGATTGTATTCATCTAAAAGTCTAGCTAATAGTATTAAAGTATCTTTAACAAAGTAAAAAAAAAAATACTTATTGAGACCAAACACATAAACAAAGTTACACGTTAAATAGCAATAAAAAACAATGGCCACAAAAATTCTAGCAAATGATAACAAATACAAAGCATCTAATAGGTACTTTAGGGCCAAGTGGTCAACAATGGGGTTTCTATAACTTTGTTTTCAGTTTTTTTTTGTGGCAACGTTTTGTGTTTTCAACGAGCACTTCATCAGGCCAACGAACAGTTTAAAATGGATCAATCCACCGAACTAAGTAAAGAAACGAAATCAGTTATTATTAATTTTAAGATGAAACATTTAAATGTCGATGTTAAAAATTTAAGCATTAAAAAATTTATAAAACGCAACCCAAAAAAAATTAAAATTGTATAATCTATAATCCATATAGAAATAACAAAACCTGTATCTACACAAATTCTTCAGTTGATCTCCAAAAATTAGTTGTCAGTGTATCAATTAATTAGTTTTTATGCTTTTATGCAACGCGGTATGAATTAACAATTGTTGATGTATTATAAATAAATTAAATTAAAGACCAAAAAACGTAAATAAAAAAGAACCATTCTGTAACAATTTGAGATATCTTGGCAACTTGGAAAAAATCTTTATTAAGAGACTATCCAAAATTTGTTTTGAATTTTAGAAACTTTTGCATATTGCAAAACCTGAAAAAGACCTAAATTTAAAATGATAAAAACTTCATTCTTTTCAGAAAATATATTAAAAACACTGTAACTCAAAAAAAACTGTAAACAGCTTTATACCATTCTCAGATCGAGTTATAATGGTACAGCTAGAAACCAGAACTGGAAAAATGAACATCATTCAGGTATATGCACCGACAGCCGATAAGACAGATGAAGAAATTGAAGAATTTTACGATTAATTCGAAACTGTTTTAAGAATCACCAAAAAAAAACGTCACCATAATAACGCTAAAGTTGGGAATATTAAAACTAAAGAATGTACCGGAGAATACGGCTTATAGAATTTTGTCAGAATGAAGAGCTGGTTATAATGAATACTATGTTCAGGCTTCTAAAACGTAGGTTGTATACGTGGAGATCGCCCATGGATAGCCAAATAAACATCATCAGAAATCAAATTCACTATATAATAATCAGAAATAGGTTTAAAAACTCTATTACGTCAGCCAAAACATACCCTGGAGTACACATAGACTCAGACCATAACACTATAGTAGCAACAGTAAACATAAAGATAAAAAAACTAAAACAGAAGGTCAGCAGGCGAGAAATAGATGTGAAACAACTAAAAGAAACTGAAATATTTGACAAAGTACAGGTAAAATTAAACGAAAAGAGACAAATAAGAACACTGAAAATATATATGAAAAATGGCGAAATATACAAATGGCTCTATTAGCAGGCGGAAAAGACACATTGTCACCAAGGTGCAGTGAGAGAGAGGAAATGAAAACAAATACGATAGTTTTAACATGCATAAAAAAATCGAAGAATTAACGAGTATCAAGAGAACTAAAACAGCCTATATACTGAAAGATAAAGAGGGTAAACTAATTGGCGACATTAAGGGTAAGCTGAAGAGATGGACAGAGTATATAGAAGAATTGTTCAAAAATGAAAGACTAGACAATGAACATCCCATAACGGAACAAACAGGACCAGAAATTTTGAAAAGTGAAGTGGAATATGCCATTAAAAGTGCGAAAGATGGAAAAGCTGAAGGTCCTGATAATATATTCGTAGAACTGTTAAAACTCATACATGACGACGGAATAGATATACTGTTGGAGCTCTTTAACACTATCTATACGACAGACATCATCCCAGAAGAATGGCTTCTGTCGACTTCCATAACGATTCCAAAAAAGGACAATGTAAAAGAATGCTATGAACACAGAACAATAGCTCTGATGTGTCGCACTTTGAAAGTATTCCTCAAGGTAATACAGAATAGAATATATAAAAGACTTAGATATAAGCGACACGTAAGAGGGATTTAAAAACGGACTGGGAACCAAAGAAGCCCTGTTTGGTGTTAATGTGCTGATGTAGAGGTGTTTGGATATGAACCAAGATCTTTATGTATGTTTTATAGATTTCGAGAAGGCTTTCGACAAGATCAAGCATGGAAAGCTACGCGAAATACTCAAAAGCAAGAATATTGATAACCGTGACAGATGAAATTAAAATATGCCAAGGTGTTCGGCAGGGGTGTGTACTTTTTCCGCCGCTGTTCAATAAATACAGTGAAGCCATATGCCAGGAACCAGTACTAGAAGAACGCAGTGGAATTACAATCAATGGAGACATAATAAATAACATACATTTTGCTGACGATACGCTACAGCAACAATTATGGTCTAAAGCTTAATCTCGGAAAGACTAAATTTATGATGAAAAAACAAGACATACACACAAAAATAACAATATACGACAAATAAATTGAAAGAGTCACATCATACAAGTATCTAGAAACATGGATAACAGAAAACAACTAATAAACGAAAGAAATAAAATCAAGAATAGAGATAGCAAGACATACGTTTGTAAAACTGAAAAAGTTTCTTTGGTGTCGAGACGTAGATACAGCCCTCAGAATGCGAATGTTGCGATGTAACGTTTTCTCCACAATACTCTATGGTGTGGCAACATGGACACTCAAAAAGAAAAATATCAAGAACATCGAAGCTTTTGAAATGTGGTGCTATAGAAGAATGTGGAAGATATGATGGACAGAAAGAGTAACCAATCTGGAAGTACTGGTGAAAATGAGTAAGGAATGTGAACCTGCCGAGGCTTATAACACAAGGAAAAATCAAAGGAAAGAGAAGTATAGGACGAAGAAGAATCTCATGGTTAAACATTCTACGGGAATGGTACAACTGCAGCTCTGGGGAGTTGTTTAGAGCTGCGATTAGCAAAGTGACGGTTGCTATGATGATTTCCAACCTCCGACAGGAGATGGTATTGGAAGAACAACTCAAAAATTATTCTTACACAGCTAATCTAGTTTGTCAAGATGCAAAATGATTTTTTTTGTTTTTCTGAACAAAATAACCAGTGTTAACAACCCATCTAGGGTAATACAGTTTCTTAGATAAGCTTTAGCTTTAAAACGTTTTTCTTGGCAGACGCCCCAGTAATAAGAGTTGTAACATTAATCAAAACTATATTCAATCAATTAATTTATTGTAAGCTAATATTGACTATATACAGGGACTTTATTAAATTAAATCCAATTTCCGTTTACATCGAGTATTATTTTTTGTTGTTTTTCTTATTCTCTATTTTTATATTGTAAATAGTTATTATGATAACTATTCAACACTTTTGTGTTTTTTCTGAGTAAGAACTGAATAACAGCTGTAATGGTTGTCTAATTTTTGTAATTTTATATTAATATTAGTAACGAGACAGCACTATTGTAATAGCGCATTTTTGAAATGGAACTAGCAATCCTGATGGAGCTTGGTCGTTGCATCAATCAATTCAACGAACATTTCCGAAAATGTCAACAAGTTTTAATCAATCGGTTTTAAATTAGAATTGCATTTGCAAGATCAAACTACAAGAAAGTTTACCGTACATTAGAATCTCTTGGATAAAAGTCCAAATAAATTCTCTACGGCAACAGGTATAAAGTTATTTTGAGTTCTATTTTTAAGTTATAAGCATTCAATTTTTAGGATTGTCAGTAAGAACTTACCACAAAGCATTAAAAAAGAACTGTTCGATGACTGTTTATTAAAAATTACATGTTCTTGACTTCGTGCAGCGTGTACAACTTTGTAAATGGTTTAATGAACAATTAAATAACGATACGCTGTTGGATTTAGCTTTCTTTATGAACAAATCATGGTTTCATTTAACCCTTATGTTACTAAACATTTATTTCCACATTAGTTACTAAGGTGGATACCTAGATATCCACTTCTAAAAAATGTATGATTTGAGCCAATTTATACAAAGTATTAGATATATTGTAACAATTATTAGTGCTTCAAGATTAAATTAATTCGTCGTTTGCACGTTTCGACGGTTTAACATTATAATCAAGTATAAAGTGATCACAGTCTTTTTACGGGAATTAGGCGAGGAACTATGCATGTCTCTAATAGAAGAACGCCCAACAAACGTTCATGTAATAGGGCATATGTACATCAGCAAAATTAGCTATTGAGTGAAAAATTGACTGATTGGCCAGTAAAAATCTCAAATATCTGATCAAAACTAAGAAAAAGAGCTTGAAAAAAAACCAATAGATCGGTCAGGAAATGGTTGACAGACAGTGACAAGAAAAACGCTTTGTTTTGTACTGTATGTTCAGCGTTTGCCAAAGTTAAGTTCATTTATACTCGGTTTGTCTGATTGGATCCAACATACCAAAGAATGGAACTACACTAAAGATCTGTTATGCATAAAAAATGTTTTAATTCATATTTTATGCACACACATGAAAAACCCATCAGGAAATCATTATTTTTTAGTCAGATTTAGGGAACAAACAAGTCACGAAAAGACGCCATGCTACATCGGAGGATAAAGGTGATGAAACTAATTGGAAGAAAAGGTCTCAGTTACCAAAGAAATATAAATTAAGCAGTCTATTCTCTACTTGATGAAACTTTGAACCATGGTATTTCTTTTGGAAATTATCTTGCTGCTTTCTAAATATATCAAATTGAAAGAACATGTAAGACAACCTGGCACCGCAAAGTCAACAAACGCATGATAAAGCCCACAAACATTGTGCAGACTCTTCAGTCTAAGACGTCGATTAACTCCATAATCATGATCTTGAGCAAAAAAATGTTGAACAAAACAAATTTCTTTAGAAGCGAATAGAGTAAACATGTTTGCCATCTAAGATATTTCAGTTGAAAATTAATGTTCTATCATTGTAAGGTATATGGCTAAAGTGCAACTAATTAATTCTTTCTATTTATTTTATTTTAATCATTTTTTTAGGTACGTTCACGTTGACGCAATACGTGAAAAACTTTTTTCCGTTACACCGTGTCACGGGACAACAGGAAGAGATTTTTACGATCTTCTGATTAAAGAATTGCAAGAAAACGTTTGGAACATAAGGAGCTGCATGGGAAATTTGAAATACAAGGTGAGTTTTTTAAAATTTTTAAACTTATGTGAAAATAAAAAAATGCAAAAACACGTCAATTTCAATATTAAGGGGGACGTAGACAGTGCACACTTAATACTCTGAAAAATTAAATGTTTAGGCAAGAATTTTAGGAAATTTTAGGATTTGACCGTGTCTTTTTAGATGGAAGTTTGATTGGTACACTTTAACTTAAATTGGTAGAAAATGTCATCATGTTAATAGTTGAAGATTTAGGAAATCAGAGTGAATAGATGGAAATCTTCTTTTAAATGAAACTTTACTCCATTTCTAACAAAAGCACATCCTCATTACGTACGACCAGTTAGACAATCATTAGACGACCATTATCTAGATCGGTGGAATGACCTCCCAGATCACCGGATTTAACACCATTGGACTTTTTCTTGTCTTAATGAACTGTGGCGTAGAACTGCTGAAGAATGTCGCACTCTCACAGATAAAACTTTTGAAAATGTTTGACAAAGGTTTGAGAGCAGGCTTTACCATTGTCACGAGAATAATGGAATTAATTTCCAACACTTGTAAAACATTTCATGAACTTTGTTGAAGTGCTTTTCAATAGTTATTGTGAATTACATTTGTTTTAATTAACCATAAATTTCTTTTATTAATAAATTAATTTATCTCTCAATAATTTTTTTCCTTGTCAAAAAATTGGCAAAATTATAAACATGATATACCGCTGAATTTCTTATTAGAATTTCCAAAAAATGACGTACCAAAAGTAGATGTTCTGTTATTTAAAAAAATTAAATGTAGTTGCAGCGAGAGAGTTGATTTTACAAATGTCGTTTAAACCTCAAAAATCGTTTTCCTTAATATTAAAGTTGACCTGTTTTTGTATGTTTTTGTTTTGTCATTTAAAGCAATTGAAAGTTTTAAAAAACTCACATTGTGCAGTTAATATGCAAGGCGAGCACAGAGATTTAATAGCAAATAGAAATAAAAATCTCAATCTCATTTAGTGTTATAATCAGCTATTGAATTTAGTTCTCACTGATGTCTTGAATACATAACAATTTTAGGATAATAATCTTCGAAATATACTACTATGCAATATAAGAAATATTTATTTGTTGAAAACTCATATGATATTTAAAAGACAAAAAATGATTGTAATTTTACGATACATAAAAAATCTAAAATTAAAAACGACAATCTTTTTATTCAAGGCATTCTGCGCAAATAAAAGTAGTCCTGTTTCATTCTTGTGCACTTCTCGTGACCCCACTTAAAACATTTACTACATCTTGCCCACTCCTCGCCATGTGTGTCTGCTGAAAACAATCCTAGGCATATCATGCACTCGGCATCGTCAGCATATATCGTATGGTCATCTGATGCATCGGATAAAATGAGCTCTCCGTCTGAGGAACTTGAAGAGCTGTCATAAAGTATCGGTTTTTTCGCTGGTTTTGTCTTTTTTCTAATTATTTTATTGATTGCTGATGTCGATGGTTGTGGTTCTTCGATTATTTTAGCTTCGTTTTTTTAGAATTCTCTAATTTAATTTTTAAAACGGTTTTTAAAAAAATATTTTCCAGAGATTCTTCAAGGGCAGCTTTGTAAGGAAGTCCAGTGATTAGAACTGCTTTCCCCTTTCTACACTCTAGTTTTTCCACTGTATTTTTAATCGCCATAAGTTTATGCTTCTTAAAGGTAGGCAAAAGAAGTTGCATTGGTCGGTTCTATAAATTGAGATACAGATCTGCTTGTCTTTAGAGACAGAGTCGGTTGTTCCTGATTTGAGTTTATTAGATTTTGAACGCGAAGAACATTTTCTGATTCTTCGGATAGCCCAGATTCTAAGTCGTTTTTTGCCATTCTTTTTTTCAGCATTTGGGTCGCTTTCAATGGCAAATTTATGTTCACCAAAAACGTTTCTATTACATAGAACAAGACCGTTTTTTTAAACCCATTAATCGCAGTCTGAATGGTTGCAGCACGAGCATAGGTTCTACCAACTAGTTCTGCTACTTGATATACGGTCACTATTCTTCCAGAATTGTTTCTTAACCAAGTTTTTATTTCTTGCGCATAAAAGCTACATCTAACGCTTGCATTTTGTGAGTTAAATGAGGGGGTAGGCAAACGATCATGTCTCCATGTTCCCTTCCAACAATGATAACATCAATGTTACGTATGTGCGAATAATAGCCGTCGAGAACGAGGATCACAGGGTTTTTAACTGATGGTTTTGTAACTGCTATGAAATGATGCAACCATTTCGTGAAACTATCTCTTTGTATCCATCTTAACACATGACATAGATCCCGCAGGAGCTCCATTTGTGAGCTCTAGATTCATGTTCTATCTGGAGAAAACGAACATAGGCGGGATAAATTTGCCAGCTTCGCTTATGCAAGTAACAAATAATCTTACAGGTTCTATGTTGTATAATGCTCATTCCAGTCTCGTCAACATTACAAATTTTTTGAGGACAATATATCATTTTCTTAAATTCTTTTTGATGCTTGAGGGGTTCGAAAGGATAATTCACGATGGCGCCCCTTAAACAATCTCAACCATTTTTTACCTGCCTGGTCAGCGGTATCTCTAAATGGATGGTGCAGGTTATTTTGTAAACCCAGTTAAAAAGCCATTTGTCTTATGTTTCGTATACGTAAACCAAAGAATCTATTCTCCATATCTAATACATAAATATTGAACTAGCAAACTGTCAAGTTTATCAGAAAATATGGGTTTTCTTCTAATTTTAGTTTTCAGATCATCAACAGTTTTACCATTTTTATTTATAACATAGTCTTCTAATGTAGGCTTAGGCACACCAAACACTTTATGAGCTTTAAGATACCTCATTTTGTTATTTCAAACCGCTTCTACGACTTTTTCATATGGTTTTATATTAATTTTTTGTGTCGTACACGATCTTCCAAAGGTCGCGGCGACAACACAGATTCGGTTTGTTGCCGGTTGCTTCACTTGACTATTGTTAGCACCGAAATCTACTCCATAGGTAATGAATAATGGCGGTATCCGAAGTTAAGACACCATCCGAAATATGGACATTTTCCACTATATGTAAAAGTTGTACAGGTGTTACAAATGATAGAAAAAAGCCACAACACAAGTACCGATGTCAGAACAAAATCAAGTAATTAGAAAGATGGCCCTTTAAAATATGAAAATCTTTTGATCGCTTATATTTTATAAAGATATTTCAAATTACTAAATCATTTACTAGATACCAGCGCACAAAAAAAATTGACTTACTTAAATGTAACGGTCTGGTAGAATTAGTTAATAGAAATTCAGAGATACCAAAAGATGACAAATACATTTATTAAATGGGTAAATTGACAAATTGTTGTACTTGAGGAACGCAATACATTAAAAATTGAAGAACCTTTGCCAGTTCACTGAAAACGACGTGTGAAAAGATTGCATGCCGAAAACATAACAGATCAAAAGCCGACTGATTCTTTTGACAACTTCAAGACAATTTTCTTCATAAATTGACGCTTTTCAAAAAACAGAAATGTATCTATAAGCTTCTCCTTTTTGGAATTTAAAAAAATAAGATTCTAAATAATCTTTTGAAGAAATTTTGCAACATATCAATGATTTAACAACACTAGCAATTACAAGAAAAAATTTTTACTTTTGCAAATAACTGTCATTAAAAAAATCTTATGAATCTATCCCAAATTTGGACAATTCTGAGCAAAAAAGTATTTTGCCACTTGTTATAAAAAGCAGATATAATTTGGAAACCTTTTTTGTGGATGAGCACAGAAAAAGCGAATTTAAGTACAGTCGACGAAACGAAAAAGTCATTAATACTTTCGCTGAAACAAAAAGTTGATGGTATAGATTTTTTTTATGACTAATTTCTTTAGTCTACTTTCTAATAGTTTGTTCAGTTTCCGTCTTTATAACCTTTTACATACTATTATTGATATATAGTAAATTTACACTATGATATGGTTCTGGCATCGAATTTCAGTTATGTTGTTAATTGTTTATTTTTATTTCTTCACGTTATTCTTTCTTTGGTTGATGTCCTTGCCTGAATACAATGTTATGTTTTTTAGCTGTTTTTTTTTAGTTCGATAACAATACTTTTAACTTTATGGCGATTATTATTAATAAAAAACACTTATCATTTACCGAACGTATTTATATTTTTTGATAATTTTGTAACAGTTTTTAAAAAAAAGTTAACAAAATCATCGACCAGAAGCAAGAGATTTTATTTAATGCTATTGTTGCGTATTTATTTATTAAAAACTAATTTATTTAAACGACTAAAAATACGTTTACTTATTCTAGAAATATGTACACTTGTAAATTAACCGAACTAATTAAATCTAATAATATTTAATAAAAACACTTACACTAATTTATATCACTTACAAGAAGATAAGATAAGGTCCTCGGATAGCTTCACAATGGTTTTCACTAAAAATCACGTACACGATTATTCTCGGTATATTTATGTAGACACACGATTTATTTCCACTTGATAATCTTCTTAACATTGCTGTATTCGCATTCCAGCAATAACTGACCTACGATCTGTCTCGTCGGTATATATACACATACGGAAATCCTTCTGGAGCGTTCCCTATTTTTCGGTATATCTTCTAGAAGATGGATAACGGCTTCTAGAAGGCTCTTGCATTTGCAAATAATTTCTCGAACGTTTCACTGCCCCCTTCTTAGGACTGTTCTGTCCCAGAACAGGAGACTGGATGCGACACCGGTAAAAGGGATCGTGGCGATAGCGGCAGCTTCCTCCATTTCGGCAACTTCCTTGACCATAAAAGTAACAGTCAATGGACTTTTCCTGACCCAATATTCTCCTTGGTTGGTAACTACAGACCAACACTTGAATGCCTGTTCCTCGGAAGACGACCTCCAACATGTTTCGAACTGTCCTCCAATTCAGTTGATCTAAGCCACAACCAATCTTGGGTACTGCCAATTTCTTAACATGATGGAACTCCATTTCTCTCTTGAGACTTCATAATGTTCGCCACAGATCTTTGTATAACGGCTTGACACGTGAGTATTTCTTGGTGACCAGATAGAAAACGAAGCGTCCGTCACCACGTAGTCCTAAAACTTTTCCGACTGCCGGTTGCTGTCTTCGTAATTCATCTAGCTGCCCAAACTTCTTTTTAAACACGACTGCAACCCCTTTGGACATGTCAAGATCCTCGCTCAGGCAATGTGCGATGGCGTAATCTTTTTGTGTCTGGAACAGGTCTTGTTGTTCCTCGGTGGTAACTCCGAACCTAGCTTTTCCAGAACCTCCGTATAAGTTCATAAACTTCTCGAACTCCATTTCTTCGATTGGATTCCTGGTTCTGCTACTTATTACCCTGGTTCGGACCTGGACTTGCATATTGTTGTTATCGCCAGCAAACGGGGCTAGACGATCGACGTGGACCACTTTTGGCTTCCCTCTAAGCGGTTTTCGGATGCGGTATATGACGTCGTTAATACGCTGCACGACTTCATAAGGGCCCTCCCATTGCCTTTGCAGCTTCGGCGACAAACCACGTCTCCTTTGAGGATTATACAACCAGACCATATCGCCAGGTTGAAACTTACAATTTTGTGCCTTGACGTCATACCTTGTTTTCATCCTGTCGCTGGCAATTTGTGTGTTTTTACGGACCTCTTCATGTACTTCGTCTAGCCTCTTGGCAAACTTGCTGACGTAATCTTCTCCAGCAACTTCTTTTTCCGGTTTTCGCCCAAATTGAAGGTCGCATGGCAATCGTATTTCACGACCGAGCATTACACAGGATGGTGTTTGGCCTGTGCTTTCGTGAACAGATGATCGGTATGCCATAAGAAAAAGGTGCAAGTACTGATCCAGGATTCTTTGGTGTTCGGACACTACCTTGGCTAAGTACTTGCCCATTGTTCGATTCATCCGTTCAACCATGCCATCAGATTGAGGATGGAGAGGCGTTGTCCTAGTCTTTTTAATTCCTAACAGTCGGCAAACTTCTTGAAACAGCCCAGACTCAAAATTGCGGCCTTGATCGGAGTGTAATTCTAACGGAACTCCAAACCGACAGAAAAACTCTTTTACTAATACGTCTGCGACCGTAGCTGCTTCTTGATTGGGTATGGCGTAAGCCTCCGTCCATTTCGTGAAATAATCCATCGCCACCAGAATGTATTTATTTCCCGAATCGGATTCTGGGAACGGCCCTGCGATGTCAATCGCTACTCTTTTTAAAGGGTTTCCTACATTGTATTGTTTCATGGGTGCTTTGCGCTTTCTCGCTGGACCATTTCCTGATGCGCAGACTATGCATTTACGGCACCATTTCATGACGTTCTCTTTGCAGTTCATCCAGTAGAATCGTTCTCGCACTTTACCCAACGTCTTCTTAATGCCAAAGTGTCCTCCTGATGTCCCATCGTGGAGATGCTTCAACACTTCTGTCACCCTGCTCTTCCGCACTACCAGCTGTAGTCTGTTTCCCGTGCCCTCGGCACTTTCTAGGAATTCCCAGGTTGGTCGTCGGCCGCTTTCTTTCCAGTCCAGGAGTAGTCTTATTTCAGGATCGTCTTCTTGTTCGCGACGTAACTGCTTAGGTTCCCACTCATCATCAACCATAGCAGTTCTCCGGAAGCATTCGACTTTTTCTTCCAGTCGCGAACAATGGCTGCAGTCCGCCGGACATGGTCTTTTGGATAAGGCATCAGCGTTCCGATGACTGCTTCCGGCACGGTGTTCTGTGTCATAGTCATACTCTTGCAGTTTCTCGATCCATCTTGCTACTTGTCCTTCTGGGTTACGGAACTGCAGTAGCCATTTTAAAGCGGCGTGGTCTGTTCTCAGTAAAAATTTTCGTCCATACAAATACTTGTAGAAATGTTCGATGGACTTAACGACTGCTAACAGCTCCCTCCTAGTCACGCAATAATTCCTTTCTGGCCTGGACAAAACCTTGCTAAAGTACGCGATAACCTTTTCTTGTCCATCTTGAACCTGCGAAAGGACCGCGCCTATGGCCAGATTGCTTGCGTCGGTATCCAAAACAAAATTTCTATCTTCCCTTGGATAACTCAGAATCGGCGAAGTGACTAAGGCTTGTTTTAGTTGATTAAAAGAATTTTCGCAGTCTTCATTCCATCTAAATTCTGCTTTTTCTTCGGTTAATTTTGTCAATGGTTTGGCAATATTGGCAAATCCGGGTACAAATCTTCTATAATAAGTGCACAACCCAAGGAAACTTCGGACCTGATGTTTGTCGATTGGTCTTGGCCATGCTTGCACTGCTCGGATTTTGTCTGGGTCAGCCCTTACTCCATCTCTAGATACGACGTGGCCAAGGTATTGGACTTCCTTCTGAAATACGTGGCACTTCTTTGGGCTCAGTTTGAGGTTAGCCCCACGTAATCGCTGGAACACTTCCTTCAAGTTGTTCAAGTGTTCTTCAAACGACGTCTTGATTGAGGTTTTGGCATTTGGTGATTTGGTGGTAAGAATGTCCAATAGATGTTGTGGACACTTCTTCGGCGACGTATTTTTGTTCGACTTCACGCATCTCACAATTTGTGATACTGGCATCTGAGTTGATGTTTAAGATCCTTACTGGCATCGTCTTCTTTACTCGTACTAAAGTTCTGCCAACGAGTAGTCCCTTTTCAACTAAGCCGCCCTCTATTGGTTCAATCGCGCGTATGTAGCCTTCCCGGAGATTTCCATCCAGGCGTGCCATCACCACACTTTCCGTCCTTGCAGGCAGAATCACGTCTTCGCTCAATAAGACTCGCACGGCTGCCTTCTCTGACTAATGAAAAGGAATTTCTTCATTGTCGATCTTCAGGACATCGTTCTTCATATCCAAATGGAACCCATACTTCTTTATCACGTCCATTTCCAGGATAACTTCTTCCGTGATGTCGGCTACCACTACTTGATGGTCGAGTACTCCATTTCCCAAACCAATGGTTACTTTGACTTGTCCGTGAGTAGGTATTTCGTCGCCCGTCGCCGTTCGAAGTCGTACTGTTACTGGTGATGTTTTCTCGTTTTCCACTATAATGTCAGGACGAATGATGGTCTTCGTCGCTCCCGTGTCAACCGGTAACTGGACGCTTCTCCCATTGATCTTGCCATCGAGATAAATGCTATGCAATTGCTCCCTAGGCGATGCCATTTGGATAGTAATCTCCGGGGGCATGGCTCGTTGAGGTCGACTTTCGCCCCATTCGGTCGACCTGTTCTAGTTTTCCGGACGCTCTTCTGGTCTTCTTTTGGGCTTAGTACAGCGTCGTCAAACGTGGCCCACTTCCCCGCAGTTCCAGCACGTCACTTCTTTTCCTCGAGCTACTTGTTCTCGAAATACACGTCGCACTATGTCTTCAATGCTTTCTTCTGAGTTCGAGGGTATTTCTGTAGCACAACGGAGCTTATGGCTGCTTCGTTGCGACGCTTGTTTTGCCGCCTCGAACTCCAAAGCATGGGTTAAAGCGTCATCCAACGTCTTCGGTCGTGCTAACCGTAGAGTCTGCTGAGTTTCGTTGTCTCGGAGGCCGTCTACGAAGGTTTGAATAGCCAACTGCTCCAAGAAGATACCTGGTGCTGTAGGATACGCAAGCCGTGTTAATCTGGCGATGTCAGCCTCAAACTAGTGAAGACTTTCGGCAGCTTTTTGAACCCGACTTTTAATTTGAGCTTGATTGACTTGTTGAAGATGAGCATCTCCATATCTCATTTCTAAACGTGAAATTAAAAGTTCGTAATTTTCTTGTAGGTGGTCAGGAACAGTTTGTAAAATTCCAAGCGCTTCTCCGCGTAAGGACACTATTAAAGACGTCGCTTTCTGCTTGTTGCTCCAACCATTAGCAGTAGCTGCGGCTTTAAATTGCTTGTAGTAGGTTGACCATGGAACTTTACCATCAAAATTCGGTTTAACATGTCTGCTTGAGTTTCCTCTTGAACAATTTTAATTTAATTTTCTATGCTCGTTCGTATTTCTTCTTTTAAACTTCTAGAATTTTCCAACAACTTTTCTTCCATTTTTCTAGAATTTTCTTCCATTTTCTGAGAATGTTCGGAGAGTTTTTCTTCAATTTTCTGTGACTTTTCGTAAAACTTTTCCTCTATTTTCTGCGAATTTTCTTCCATCTTTTGAGAATTTTTGGACAGTTTTTCTTGAATATTTTTATTCATCGATTCGAGAATTTTAAATATTTTTGAATCCATTTTCACTTTTTGCAAACGCGTCACCGGCATAAATTTAAATATAACACGAATATAAAGTTTAAATACACTACTTTTTAAAATGCAGTTTTTATATAACACAAAATTTAATAACTATCCACTTATTAATATTAAACCACTAGTGTACGAAAACGAATTTAATTAATATCGCGATCACGCACTTGTTAAAAGAAAAAGTTTAATAAACACTATTTTATACTTTATAAATAAACACGCGTATCGCGAAATTAACAGTTATTTACGCAATTAATTACGGGAGCGATATTAGATTACTTAATGGTATTTACACTAATAAAATTCGCAAACCCGACACCGACACCAATGTTGCGTATTTATTTATTAAAAACTAATTTATTTAAACGACTAAAAATACGTTTACTTATTCTAGAAATATGTACACTTGTAAATTAACAGAACTAATGAAATCTAATAATATTTAATAAAAACACTTACACTAATTTATATCACTTACAAGAAGATAAGATAAGGTCCTCGGATAGCTTCACAATTGTTTACACTAAAAATCACGTACACGATTATTCTCGGTATATTTATGTAGACACACGCGTGCTAACGATTTATTTCCACTTGATAATCTTCTTAACACTGATGTATTCGCATTCCAGCAATAACTGACCTACGATCTGTCTCGTCGGTATATATACACATACGGAAATCCTTCTGGAGTGTTCCCTATATTTCGGTATATCTTTTAGAAGATGGATAACAGCTTCTAGAAGGCTCTTGCATTTGCAAATAATTTCTAGAACGTTTCACTATTTTAAGAATTTAAATCTTTAATTAAACAAATTAATTTAATTTTAAAAACGTAGGTTTTTTAAAGTTAGTGTGAATATTACTAAATTAGTACTATTTTAGACATAATAAATGCTTAAAGTATAAATTTTTTTAAATAATTTTAACAAAAAAAAAACGTACGTGATCTATCCATTTTTCTGTTTTAAATCACATTCACTGTAATATTATTTGTATTAAAATAGTCACAATTGTCATAATCACAAAAGAAAATAAATAATAATTAATTTGATTTAGTTACAGTTTGGATTAAAAAAGTTTTAATAATTCTAGTTATGGAAAAATCGTAGGTATATAAACCATGGTTGAGAAAATTATTATAACCTAAGCGACAAAATTATATCCCAAGATCCTTCTGTAGCTTAAATTAATTAAAAAGTAGGTTTTACGTATTAAAACGTTGTTAGGTCTATTAATTTAGAAACTTGTTTTTTGTATTGTTAATTATATCTTTTTCAACAACCAAAGTTTTAGCAGTAACATTTAATTTAGCACTAAAGAATTGAAACAATCAGACTGTAATTATATTAAGTAATCCTAACAATAAATTAAAACGTAATAAACATTATCAATAGAAATATCGTCCCACTTCCGGTTTATTAACGATGACGTATATTATTTTAACAAGTGTTGACGATATTAGTAACAAAAAATGTTTACTCAAATAACAAAATTGCATTGAAAAATATTTGCATTAACAGCTTTAATTAAAACTAAGCGTTTACGTTGTTGCTTCTACTACCTTTCAGCAAACACTTTACATCGTTATTTGTAACATTGTAACAATAGAGTGAATACCTATATTTGTCTATAAATTGGTTGTACCTAAATAAAGTGTAAACAATAATTATCTAAATGAAGAAGGTTTACCTTTAACTATCGTTTGTTTGCGAGCAGTAACGATATATATTTAAATGCGGTTGAATAATCCGCAGTCAATGTGGATAATGTTCGTATAAAAAGTCAATATTGTTATTTGTCAAACACTTGGTGATTATAAGCAGGTTTCATAAATAATTTCGCTATAACTACCGTTCTTTTTATTATCGATTTAAATTAATAAACGCCGTCAGATGCGTTATTACGTTTTTCGAGCCAGTTCCTGATAATTGGCGTTTGTACCAGAATGAAAGGATAAAAGAGAAGGTGTCTTAACGTGAAGTTTATTGGTACGTTTTGTTTGCTTTACTAAATGAAATATGTGTTTGTGTTACGAATAGGGCGAAACGTTCTTAAGGAAATAAACAATTAAGTAGTTTAATTTTCTTTTCTTAGTAGATAATTAAGTTTTTCTTTGAAGAAAAAATGTTTTCAAACTATTTTTATATTTGATTTTGGTTACTTAGTAAATTAATTCTTATTGACTGGAGATTATTTTCAATTTTAATTCAATTATTTTAAAATAAAATTATAATATTTTTGGATAAGGCAAAATTCAAATGAAAAGCTTACATCTAAATTTACATACAGCTTAATTTACATATTGATGATTTGCATATAGTAGCTGCCGTTTTCGACAAATATTCAAGTTAGTAAAGTTATTCTTGTTTTGATGGTTCTTATAGTAAAACTCGTAAATTGAAGTTATCTATTCATTTCTGACATAAATGGTGTAATTTTTTTGCCTTACGTACGCTTATGAGACATTTTCATTATTAAAATTGCTGGTTCAATTTACTTAAACAATCCTAGACAAAACGTTCAAAAAATAGCAATATGATTTTATATTCATTTGTTACGTTTTCTCATGACGATTTTTTTCATATTTTTGTTTAGATTTAGATGGTAACAACTTTTATATTTCTTTTAGGTTAATGTTGATGAGCAATACAATCTAAGACGCGTTTAATAACTTTTGTTACATGAATTATCTCACTGGCGCAACAACAGTAAAACGAAAAGAAAACGGAATTTGGAACGATATCGTTCTAATTCGCAAGGATGACCTACAGTCACTTAAGGAAAGAAACTGTGGTCATCTTTATAGTAGTTAAGCAGAATGTTAAAAATCGTAACAATTTTAATGTAAGTACAATTTGTAGAAACTTTTTTAAACAATTTGGAAAAATTATCATTAGAAATCCTTTCAACTGGCTTAGAGTCAACTGCTAATCCCCAAGAAACTAACATGCACCAATTCAAAGCTGAATTCTTACAATGTATCTCCGAATTTGATGGCAACCCTAAAGGACTAAAAAGATATTTATCAACAAGTGAATCAATAATTGAACAGTTTTACGATGAAAAAAAAATCCTAGTAATTTTCAAAACACTTTTATTCTGAATTCGATTGTTTCAAAATTATGCGGAAATGCAAAATTATTAGTAAACATTCAAAACGTTTCTACATGGAGTGAATTAAAAACAGTTTTAACAAATAGTTTTACAGATCAAAGAGACGAATCTAGTAATGCTAAGACAAAATCCAAATGAAAAACCCCAACAAATTTTTGGCAGATGTTTAAATATTCTAAATTTATTGTGTAGTTATGTAGACGTACATGAAAAGAGTAAAGATGCTAAAATTTTAAAAGGGGAGTCATATCAAGACCTGACATTAAAAACATTTTTAGTTTTTCGTTGTATAAAACCCCAAAATCTAAATGAAGCCCTCCAATACGTAATAGTGAAAACAACATTCACTACTTCCAGAGCTGATCAAACTTTGCAGGAAAATCATTTTTTAACTTTCAAAATTCAAACAATCAGTTAAGACAGAATTAATTTCCTACGCAACCTGTAAATAATCCACAGAGACCAATTATTGGACCACATTTTTTTAAAACCAAATCCCCATAGGAATTTTCCAAGGCCAACATCCATGAGCACATCAACTCGCAACACGAACTTTGCACATCCTGGCTCATCAAGCTTTAATCAAAATCAAAATTTTTAACCTACACCAATGAGTATATCTACCAGAAATTCTTATATTCTAAACCTAACTATGAACACTTGTTTAACACCGAAGTTGACCCCTATAATGAAAACGGTTATTGCGACTATTAATATGACGAATAACCCGAAAATGACAAATGTACTAATTGTGACGATCATACCCAAGTTTATCAAGACGAGTCCGACTACGAACAAGATAACGAAAATTTTCAGGAAACGCCTCCACCGAACCTGCACACATGATGCCACAAGTAATTTCGAATAATACATCTAATACAAGTCAATTTCCCTACATCATTTTCCCCGAACACGAAAAATTTTGATCGATTCCGGATCCACAAAATCGTTTATTGACCTAGAAATCGCGTTAAAATATTTTCCAAATCTTATAAAAGACGATCCATTTATAGTTTCAACCGTTTTTCAGAGATTCTCGCACATCTCATTTAGTGTTTTCATAGGATTAAACAATTTAAAATTTTTGAAAGAAAATTTAGGCTTCAAAGCGGCTATCTAATGACGTCTCATAGTAAAACAAAACTTTTATTTCATTCTACTAAAAAGAAACTAAACTTAATTACAATAGCTCCTAGAATACAGTAAATTATTAGAATTAAAACTTCAATTAAGGAAGGTAAAATTATCATTCCCCATCAAAAAATTCATAATTGCGAAATACCCGAATGTGTCATTGTTGCAAAAAATTGCGAATTTTTAACTACGATTTTAAACAGTATTATTAACCCAAAAAAGGCAAGAAGAGCATTAAGACAGTGGAAAAAAAGGAAGAAAGAAAAAGAAGAATACAAAGAAGCAGTAAAAATATACAAAAAAACATGCGATAGAAAGAAGGAGGAAAACAAAAAGAAACAAGAGGAGCAGATTAAAGGAATAAAAACGGAAGAAAATGTATGGAAGTACCTAAAGAAGCAGAGGAAAAAAAACAGGACGACAAAGGGAATAAAAATGAAAGAATGGGAGATATATTTTCGGAACCTGTTGGGAAAGGAAGAACAAAAGCAGGAAAAAGAAAAAAGGAAAGACGCGGTAGTAAGACAAGAAGAAGGAGATAGGGATAGAATAAGGGAGGAAGAAGTAATAGAGGCGATAAAGAATATAAAAAAAAGGGAAGGCGACAGGAGAAGATGGGATACAAGGAGAAGAGTGGATATACGGGTAAGAAAATGTAGCAAAAAGGATGACGGAAATAACAAACAAAATATGGAAAGGGGAAGGATTCCCAGAGAGATGGAGAGAGGGAATAATATGCCCAATAAATAAAAAAGGCGAAAAAAAGAAAGTCGAGAATTATAGAGGGGTTACATTACTGAGCTCGGCATACAAATTGTACGCGACAATACTGCAAGAAAGATTACAGAAGGAAATAGAGAAAAGAAGTTTGGTACCAGACGGACAAGCGGGATTCAGAAAAGGAAGAAGGGCGATAGACAACATATATATAATGAAACGCTTAGCAAATAAAGAACTAGAAAAAAAAGAGGGAAAATGGTAGCACTATTCGTAGACCTAAAAGCTGCTTTTGACAAAGTGAATAGGGAAAAGCTGTGGGAATATATGAAAAGAAAAAAAATCAATGAAAGATTAATACAGAATAGAGGAAATATACGAAGAAACGATAAGCAGGGTTAAAGTGAATGGGGAAGAGAGTGAGAAATTCATAACAAAGAGAGGGTTGAGGCAGGGATGTCCACTGAGCCCAAGCCTGTTCTCGGTATATACGGGGGATCTGGAAGAGACAATGAGAGGACAACAGACAGGAGGGATAGTGGTAGGGAAAGCTAAGGTATGGTCGTTGGCGTATGCGGATGACATAGTGCTGGTGGCTAAGGAGGAAAAGGAAATGAAAGAGATGATAAAAACGCTAGAAAAATATATGAAAAAAAAAGAATTGGAAGTAAACACGGAGAAAACAAAGATAATGATATTTAGAAAAGGAGGGGGGAAAAAAAAGAGAGGAGTGGAGATGGAGTGATGAGGAAGTGCAACAAGTGAAGGAATTTACATACCTGGGCTACACAATGAAACAGGATAATAAAGAGGGAGAACACATAAAGGAAAGAGTGAAGAAAGGAAACAGGCTAATAGGACAAGTATGGGGTGTGGGGGAAAGAATATTTAAGATGGATATAAAAAAAAGAAAATTGCTGTTCGAAAAATTAATAAAGGGGGTGGTAATGTATGGAGCGGAAATATGGGGCTATAAGGAGTGGAAGGAGGTAGAGGGGCTACAGGAAAAATACTGGAGATGGGTGTTAGGATTGGACAGGGATACACCGGGGTATATTGTGAGAGAGAAGGTGCAGATAGAAAAAATAAGAATTGAGACAGGAAAAAGGGCAATAAAATATAAGGAAGAAATGAAGGAAAGAACAGATTGCAAAATTCTGCAAGAATGTTGGAAAGAGATAAAGGGAGAGAAAGTGAAGTACGGACAGGAGGGCAGAAAAGAGTATTACAAAAGAAACGGGTACGCGAGTGAAGAAGTGGAGAGATTAAGAGAAGAGGGGGTAGGGACAAGAGAAGAAGTAATAAGGAGAGATAGAGACATCGAAAAACAAGAAAGATTGACAAAAATAAAAGAGAGCAGATATAATAGGAATTATAAAGATATCAAGGGTGAAGGGGTGCCGGAATATTTAAAAGACGGTGAGATTAAAAGCAACAAAAGGAAAAAAATGGTGGCAAGGTTCAGATGTGGCAACGAGGAGTTAGGGAACAAATATTGGAAGGAAAAACCAGAAAAGCTGTGCAGGCTATGTGGTGAAGAAACCGAAGATCTGAACCACATGAGAAAGAGATGCAGGGAACTAAGAGAAGAGGTGAGGAAAACAGTGGATATCTTAGATGAAAACGGAAAAGGAGCGGAATGGATGGAGGAAGTTTGGAGCAGGAGGAAAAAGTTAAGGGGGGAGAAGGAATAAGAAAATGTAATATATATGTAATGTAATAACACGACCAAATTTGTAAGCCAAAGGGCAATGAATAAAGTTAAACTTATATATATATTAACCCAATTACTTGTAGAAAATTTTGGTAGAACGGAAATTGAAAACTGGCCTGAATCACATAGGAAATAATGGTTTCAACAACTTAACTGTTAAACAAATCAGAACAAATCACTTAAACGAAGAAGAAAAACTAGCAATTATAAACATCTACAAAGAAAGACATTTTCTATCAAGAAAATATGCCCTTACTTTTACAAATAAAATAAAACATCAAATCAGAACGACTGCCTACATAAGTCCCTACTTATACGAGATCATATCGATGCCCTTTCATTTGCGAAAACGAAGTCTAAAATCAAATTTATCATCAGACCCAGTACTTCACCTTGGTCCTCGCCCATTTGAGTAGTTCCAAAAAAAAACCAGACGCATCTGGACAACAAAACCGTTGATGACAAGTATTCTTAGACCTACTGGATAAATTAGGAAAATGCCAATATTTCACAACCCTAGAAATAGCTAGTGGATTTCAACAAATTGAGATGAACGAAAAAGATGTAGAAAAAACTGCATTTACGACAGAAAATGGACACTGGGAATTCTTACGAATGCCCTTTGGATTGAAAGGTGCTCTTGCTACATTTCAAAGAGTCATGAATAACATCCTCCGTGGTATACAAAACGATCAACGTCTGGTCTACTTAGACGACATTATCATTTTCTTAAAATCCCTCCAAGAACACATCGACCGATTTAAATGTTTTTCAAAAACTTCGAGAATCGAATTTGAAAATCCAACTTGATAAATCCGAATTTTTAAGAAAAGAAGTAGTTTACTTTGATCACATAGTGACACCAGAAGGAGTTAAACCCAACCCGGATAAAATTAAAGCAATAAGAAATTACTCAATTCCAAAAACAACTAAACAAATTAAAGGATTTTTAGGATTAAACGGTTGAGGATCCAAAACGAGATCCGGTATGGATCCGGATTTTCTCCGGATCTCCAGCTACGATATATTCGGATCCCGATTCCTCCGGATCTCATACACAATTCGGATCTTCAAGATCCGGATCCACGGATTTGTTTAACTGAATTCGCATAGCCGGAACCGAAATTCGATTATACGTGAATTCTGTTGTTGATGTATGAAATGAGCTTTGTAATTCGTATTATTTAGAAGTTATTAAAATGAAACATTATTACAGTAAATGGATAATCACTAATATCTTTAAAGCTACAAGGCTACAAGCCAACACAAACAAGGATTTATGACCTAACAAAAATGGAATCTTTCATGCTTTGATTATTTTGAATTCCTATTCATAATTCATTTCGTGTTCCCGACTTGGCAAATCTGAAGTTTATCTTTATCTATCTTTTATCTCTTTGGTGGGATGTAGATAAGCAATACAATAAGCATTGACTCTTTCACTCAACGGTGTAAGTAGAGGTACAATACACAATAGTAGCTCTCATCACGTTTTTTGTTTAATTTTGAATTGCAAGCAATAAGTACAAATATACAAATCTACTAAGTTAAATACTTAACCTAGGTACATAATACATATTCAGATGTAAAACAAATTCATATAAGCAAAGCTGTTAGTGTTGACGACAATAAGTAATCTTTCTAGTTTAATAACTTTGTGATAGCTATAAAATGTATCAATCGGTATCTCAAAATGGAGGTAGGTATCTGATCTGGATTAATAAATGAAATTTACTCTAATCTAGTAATTTCCTCCGCGAATTTATTCAAATACGGATACAACTACAGAGTTTAGATCCAGATCCTATCTAAATTAATAGTAATGCAGGTCCGGATTTAACTCGCAAATCCTTAGATCAGTAGATCCGGATTTATCCCCCGATTCCGTAGATCCGGATTTAATCTTCGGATTTTCGATCCGGATCTACAAAAATCCGGTATTTGGATCCATTGGATCTGGATATTTTTGGATCTGATATCCGGATCCATAAAATTTGCGGATCTTTACAAAATTTTGCCAAAATTATTAAACCGTTTAGTGTTTAAAAAAGGCGCAAAAATCAAACACGATCAAGAATTTCTAACATGTTTCAAAATTTCTAAAAATTTGCTTATAAATGAACCAATCTTTTAATACCCAGACCTTTCTAAACCATTTACTCTGACCACCGACGCGACAATGTTGTCATTGGACTCTCTCAAGGCCCCATTGGTCAAGATCTACCCATAGCGTATGGATTCCGTACTCTAAGCGATTCCGAACAAAATTATTCAGTGATAGAAAAGGAACTTTTAGCATTAATTTGGGCAGTTATGTATTTTAGACCTTATTTTTATGGCCGAAGATTTAATATCATAATTGATCACAAACCACTAAAGTATCTTTTCTCGCTTAAGGATGAATATAGTATATTCACTGGATGGAAACTAAAACTAGCTGAATACACATACGACATTATATACAAAAAAGGAAAGTCAAACACCAACGCGGACAGTCTCTTGAGAATTGAAATTCATACTAAAGAAACTAATTTTTTGGAACGATTAAATACCGTTTTAAAGGACATCAAGTATTATGACAACCAACAAACTCAATTATTCCCTGATAGCCCAACTCGCACCTTACAACCTCAAAACAAATTTACTCAACAAACTCAAACGAAGACATAGACAATATTTCCATTTTAGCTCAACCAGATTTAGACAACCAAACTGAACTTGCCCTACCCGACAAAATTATTGAAAAAAATCAAAACAATGATAACCTAATTGATGACGAACCATTCATGCATTCCAACGCAGGATCATATCCTAATTTTGAAATTTCAATCATATCTACAGCTGTTAACTACGGTGAAAATCAAAACGACGATTCTTTTCGAAAAACGAAAACGCATTAAACATTAAATAAAACTGAAACCTTCGAGAAGTTATTCTCAACTTTGAGATTCTTCTCGAGGTTTTCCAGAACGTATACCGAAAGATATGGAACATTCGAGAAGGATTTTCAAAATGTATAAATGCGACACAAACAAATCAGAGGTCAGTTATTTCCAGTAATTCGAAGACGGCAATGTTAAGAAGGTTACTCAAGTTTAAATAAATAAGTTATTAACGCGTATGTGATAAATAATCTGGTACGTGACTTTAACGTAAACAATAAGTGTTAAACAAGTGTGTGAAGTTATCCGCGGACTTTATCTTATCTTCGTGTCAGTGATAGCGCTATATATAAATTAGTGTAAGTGTTTTTATTAAATATTATTAGATATACATATCTTTAGTAAAATTAAATTAGTTTTAATAATAAACGTTACATTGGTGACAGGTGCGTGGTTTCGAATCGAATAAAAAAACAATTGTTTAGCTTGCGATTTTAGTGTAAATATCATTAAGTAGTTTAATATCGCTCCCGCAAAAAAACATTGATTGCGTAAATAACTGTTTGGTTCGCGATACGCGTGTTTATTTATAAAGTGTAATCATAGCTATTTCAGTTTGTTAAAGTAGTGTATTTAAACTTTTTATATATTTTATGCCGGTGACGCGTTTGCAAGCAGTTAAAGTGGATTCAAAAATATTTGAAATTCTCGAATCGATAAATAAAGATATTGAAGAAAATAATAGAAAAAAAATTATCAGAAAATTGAAGAAAAACTATCAGAACATTCTTAGAAAATGGAAAAAAATTCTAGAAAAATAGAAGTAAATTCTAGAAAATCCCAAACAGATATGTTAAATGTTAAATTTAAAAGAAGAAATTTGCGAATCTATAAATGACAAAATAGAAGCAGTAGGGGATGGAATGAAATTGCTTGAAAAAAGATGGAACCAAATAATTTGCCAGTACATAAATAGTAAACATTTTAGGATTACATAAAATTAAAATACAATTTTGCTGTCCCAATAATCCTCAATCTTAAGGCACTATCGATCGATTTCATTCAATAATTGTAGAAGACGGTTGCTTAACACGAAAGGATTTCTTAAAACACCATTATGCTATCCTTGCTTATAACCACTCGATTCATTCTGTTGTTAAACTAAAATTTATTGATATAATTAATGCCCATATTAGCACTGTCGATCCCTTTGATTTAGAAATTGATAAAATTCTTATAAACGACTACATTAATAGCTGTAACGACCGATCTAAATTACTTTATTCCAAAATTAATGAGGATCTTATTAAAGAAAAAGAAAAACGTACCGAAAACGTAAACAAAAATCGTGACAATCCTGACATCTTTCAAACAGACCAAACCGCATATGGAAAAAATCACAAACGACAAAAACAATCAAATAAATTTCACAAATCCGAAGAGTTACAAGCAGTAAACCCTCAAAATAAAACTGTTTCTACCAAGACCCAAGAGAAAGTCTACGCCCTCTCAAACAACTTTTTAATTTTGATAATTAAACTAAAAAAGTATTTTTCAGTTTACGCGGCATCTTCGGATTCGCGGAAAAAGTAAAAACAAGGAATTTAAAAAGCAATCTATAACAGCACAGCAAAGATTAACAATTACTACCACAAACTAATTCATTTTTTTGATCTTCAACCTATAATTTTAGAAATAAACCAACTAAAAACACATTTGAACAAACTAGTGACTCTTGTAAATAAAAACCAAAACTATTTAAACGATAGTTCCAATTATCACTGGTCTGCATGAAAATCGGCCCTGATACCATTCTTGACGATTCTTATGTAAAATGACCTCTTGAATCCAAAAATGAGCTCCGTTTTTACGCATCACCCACCTATTTTGGGGGGACCCCATTTTTATTTTATTTTTTGAATTTTTTTTAGAATTTTAACTTATAGCCGTTAAACATCCCAAAGCAGGTAATAAAATTTATACCAAAGTATATGGCAAAAGTTTTGCTATAAAATGTATATAGAAACAACAATAAAATACAAATATATAAGAACAGTAAAAAAACAGTTAGGAAGATTCACTGCACGACGCTGGCGATCTTAATACCACATGCAGGTTTGAACAGGAATTTTCGACAGGCTTGAACTTGCATTACTCTTCTCATTATAGTATATTACATTGTTTGCTTAACTGCTTCGATCAGTACATCTATAGGTGTTGCAGAGTTAACTTGTCGACGTTTTAAACGTGCTGGATTTTGTGTTCATTTTTGTTCATTTGTGTAAAACAGTAAAACTACTTTTACTCCGGATTTTTTCAAGTGACTAAGTGAGATTTTTGGTTAATGTCTGGCGTTGAATTACTGTTTAATTATGCCACGCGACTGTAAAAATCATCCCGATAGCTTCTGCTATGTCCGCGAGGAATTAACTTTAAAAGCGCAACGAAAACCCCTTTCTCCGCTTGTTAAAACAGCTTGTAAATTCTACTTTGATTGTCAAGTTGGCGACCAGGACAAGACTTGGGCTCCATCAGTTTGCTGTATGACTTGTTACAGTAGTTTGACCAAATGGCTCAAAGGTACCCGTAAATCAATGCCATTTGCTGTGCCTATGGTTTGGCGTGAACCTCGCTGTCATCTTATAGATTGTTACTTTTGTTTGACTTCCACCGTCGGGTTTTCGAGCAAAAGTAAGCATACAATTCAGTATCTTAATATTCCGTCAGCTCTAAGACCTGTTCCTTATAACGATACTTTGCCAATCCTAGAGCCCCCAAACACTTATACTCTAGAGCCGGAAATTGGTTTAAAAGACTCTGAGCCACAACCTGGGGCTACGAATGATACGTTCAATGATGATGAAGAGTATTCCGCAGATTTATTTTCTCGGCAACCTCACCTCTTCACTCAATCGGAATTAAATGATCTTATCAGGGATTTGCAGTTACCCAAGACTAAATCTCAGCTCCTAGGATCGCGACTTCAACAGTGGAATTTCTTAGAAAAGGGAGTAAAAATATCTTTTTACAGGACAGACAAGCAACCCTGAAATGTCTTTTCTCAGAAGATAAAGGTTTAGTGTTCTGCCCTAATGCAAATTTATTGATGACAGAGTTACAGATGCCATGTGACCCAGACAAATGGAGACTGTTTATAGACTCATCAAAAACAAGCATTAAAGTTGTCCTGTTGGCAAATGGAAATTACTTCCCATCAGTTCCAGTTGCATACTCTGTTGATATGAAGGAAACGTACGAAAACATCTTCGGAATCCTTGATAAAATTAGTTATCATGATTATAAGTGGAAACTTTGCGCTGACTTAAAAGTTGTTGCTCTACTCACGGGCCTGCAATCAGGATTTACAAAATATTGCTGCTTCCTTTGTGAATGGGATAGCCGAGTCCGAGATAAACATTACATCGTACGGGACTGACCTCTGCGAGAAAATCTTATTCCTGGTCAGAAAAATGTCGACCACAATCCTTTGGTTCCGGAGAAAAATATTTACTTACCACCTTTACACATCAAACTTGGATTGATCAAGCAGTTTGTGAAAGCAGTGGACAAGACAGGTGGCGCATTTCAATTTTTGAAAACTAAATTTACTCGTCTTAGCGAAGCTAAAATCAAAGAAGGCGTTGTTGTTGGTCCCCAGATTAGACTCTTCTAAGATTCGGCGTTTATTGAACACCTAAATCGAAAAGAAAAACGAGCTTGGCTTGCATTTCAAAACGTTTGTAAGAACTTCCTGGGTAACCACAAAAGTGAAGATTATGTCGCTCACGTCGAGGAACTGCTTTTAGCGTACCAAGGACATAGGATGTAACATGTCTCTTAAAGTTCACTTCCTTCACTCGCATATGGACTTTTTCCCTGAAAATTTACGAGCAGTCTCGGATGAACACGGGGAACGGTTCCATCAAGACATCGCTAAGCTGGAGAAGAGATTTTGAGGGAAATGGAATGCAAGCATATTGGCGGAGTACTGCTGGTTTTTGAAACGAGAGAGCTGTACCTCAGGGTAGAAAAGGAAAGCAAGCACCAAGTAACGATGAATATCTTTTTATTTATTACGGTTTATAGCTAAAATAGTTCTTTTTCCCATTTAAATTAAATGCATGTCCATATATTTATTATTATAATAATTATTATAATTATTATTATCGTTCGATAAATAAATTATAATTAATTTATCGAAAAGTGGTAAAATTATAAATTTGGGGCTCCCTCGAAAATGATGGGCGATGGAAGAAAACGGAAGACATATTTGGATTCAGGACGTCATTTTACATAAGAATCACCCGGAATAGTGCCAGGGCTCGATAAAAAATATTTTTTTGCAGACCAGTGTTATTTCAAAATTTTACATTTGATAGAAGAAAAGGCAAAAGCTAAACTAACTGAAATTATGCCACGTCCTGAAAGAATTAAGCCAGGCATTTTAAATGACTTAGGCTCAATTTAGGCGTGAACGATACGAAAAACTAATAGCAGAACTCCAAAAGAGCTAAGTATTATCAACAAGTATTAAAACCCAAAATTTACTATCGACTCAATTAATAAACAATTTTAACACAACAATCAATAAATTAAAACACAACGAAAAACTATTGCAATCAAAATTAAATTAAATTGAATTAATTGTTGACGGTCAAGCGTGCCGAAAAAACTCAATGTTTATCAAGGATACAATCAACAAAATTATAGCATTGTATAACATGATTTATTCGATACTCCAAAATGTAGAAAACTCAATAATGTTTGCTAGACTGAAAAAAAAAACTTTAGGTTCTAATGAACTCCCAATAGAAATTAATTTTTGAAAGTTTTTTACTTATTCAGAAACTTGTAAAAATAGGTAACTTATCTATTTAAATTAAACTTATTCCATTTATTTAAAACAAACGAATCAATGAATAATTGCTTTACCAACAGAAACTACCCTCAAACTTCAATATCAACAACAAGAAGAAATTACAACACTCAGAGAAACATATTTTGTCGAAACTCCAATTGGCTGCCAACTCGATCCACCGTTCTGAATAATCGAAAACAAGGAACGTTTAACAAACTAATTTTACTGTCAAAATTACAAACCAAAAAACGCAATCAGAAGAAGAAAATAATATTAAACTAGAAGAAATTCCTTTAGATGATTTACAAGAAATCAAGAATAAGATCAATCAAAATCAACCAAAATTATCGACTTTAACAATGTTCTACAACCCCAAATTTTTGGACATTAGTAATTCATGCAGTTTGTATTATTTTCATCGCTTACATGGCCTTCAAGATCTTGAAACGAAAATTTTGTGAAAAAAGGAAACCGCCTGAAAGTCATTCAATTGTAGAACTTTCATTACGGTTTCTAAATTATATAAAATTTACAATATTATTTTATTGATAAAATTGTTAAAATAGAAAATTAAGTGTCTATAACAAACGCTCAATAATTTTAAGTACGTGAAAATAAAAATAGAAGAATACATGAGATTTATAATGACCTAGGCTACTCAACCATTGGTCTTTTGTAATATATGAGTGGACGTAGTATATATGTATTGTATTCTTTCATTCTTTCTCTGCCATTATACTTTCTTAATGTTATCACACCATTGTGTACAGATTTCTCTTTAATCTCATAACTTCCATATATGTAGTTGTTTTCCTTGTATATGTTGTTTCTTCTATTGTTGTTATATGTTCAGTTAATGACCAATTCATTTTTAGGGTTTTTTATTTTAATAGATTCGCATTTAATCCACTTCATATATTTCTTCTGATTTTATGTGATTATTAGGTTTAGTAAAGTTTTTATTATTTTTATTAGTTTTTTTTTTAAATCAGTTGATATTTTTTTTAAGTTAACATTTCATTGATAAAAACGTTTTTAGTCCTGCTAGTGTTCAATTATAATTAAATAGGTAAATCTTTTGTATGTAAAAGAGGCAAAAAAAACTACTTTCCGCGTTTTCTTAAGGCGACGTTTTGTGGATCTCGAGTGTACTTCATCAGACCAATTGGATTTATTGATAGAACACGACATAAGTAAAAAGACAGTAACAATAAGGGGAAATAATAAGACTGATCGTATACTTTTTTTTTTAAGCTAAATAGTTATAGGATAATTACTTACAAAAAAGGGGTAGAGTGGCCCGAAAACGTCAATAATTAAAATACTAATAAATAACATTACATACAGACTGTACCTATATATAATTAAAATTTCATGTTTTAAATATTATTTTCAACTGATTATATTTTTGTTAATAATCTTATCAAAATGCTTTTGTTTCTGTAGACATTTTTTTGAAAGGTTGATTGAAAATTTCAAAATTTCAGATTTTCTAAATTTTATTTAATAGGTTTATATGACAGTTAAAGAAGCATGGCAATATTTTTTAGCAATGTACTCAATTACTCAAGAGAGCTAATATACGAATAAAAACAAGAGAAATCAAAGTTTCCAGCCATGCGTAAAAGAACAAAAAAGTCGTACGTTTATGGTTGCAAACCACACCAGCTGTTCATATATAAAAAGGGAAATTAAGCATTTTAAGTAAATTCCACAGGCTTACGCAGTGGAAGTAGCCCACGAATTTACCAAATATACCATTGTTCAACTATCTCATGATTGTAACTTAATGAAAACATCAGTACCTACAATGTTAAAATGTTGAATATTTAGCAATATTATGGTTTACGTGACACTTATATTCTTATGTTAGCATTAGTGCATCTATTGAGCTCATCTAATTTTACCATTTATGTATTTTATGTAACAAATATATATTTTTATATTTAATATTTTTTGTAAGTGAAATTAAAAATTCTATGTTTATGAATCCCCTTTGACAGAAAAAAGTTTCCTTTTTAAAAAATAAGCAATAGCAATAAAATTAAAAAAAAACACTGTTCAAAACAAAAACAAAGAAAAAAGCGGTGATATTACAACTTGACAAAAAAAGTTACTATATGGCGACTAACGTTCGGTTTCGACTAGTCAGTTCGTTCAAAATATTGAATTAATCATTTCATTCATTTCAGATTTGAAACGCCACAGAAATTTTAAGTGAATCTGCGTTGAAACCAACTGGCTTTTCGAATAATTATGGTATTTTAATTTTAATTCATTTTTACTTTGTTATATTTTGTGACATCGTAAATATTGCTGTAGAAATTACAAAAAATATTTGAGACATACGAACACAAGTTCATTTTTGTTTAAAAAATTTTTTACAATGGTTTTTAAATACTTTCACGAAAGATAAATGTTAATTCCATAATTCCTGGTGCAGATACCCACTGCTCCCAGGCGCGTCCCTAGGTGGCAGATAAGGAAACAGTCGGCAGCTTGCACCAAAGGGTACGATGCGGAGAAAGCCTCAAAAATAGCTCAACATGTGGTCGACAAACCCCAGGCCCCGAATACTACTGGGGAAAACCAAGAAGATGGTATTTGCAAAGACGTAGGAGGGCACGAGGATTCTAAAACCCCATCAAATAAATATAAAGAATGGGCTACAAAGTTCTTTAGCCTCTATTTTCAAACCATCAACCTTCCACTGCAGCAGGAGATTTTAACAGCAAACATATTGCATGGAATAGTCGTGTTTGCAATGCAAATGGCCGTAAATTACTTAATTATATAGATAACCATCCTCAATTATCAGTTATTGCACCAATTGAACCTACTTACTATCATCACACTTTCCGTCCAGACATCTTGAATATAGCAGTCCTTCAGAATATTCCATTTTTCCCTACCATTTACTTTACTCCTGAACTTAATTCAGACTACAACCCCGTTATAATGCATTTTTCAACGCTGACAACAGACCTTGCGCTCAGCCTAGCTTCTCACACCGATTGGACTAGATATAATCAACTATTAATTGATAATCTTAGCCCAATCCCAATTATTGATTCGCAAAAATGTCTTGACGATAACATTAAGTTTTCTCAAACAGAAGTCATCAATTCTTATAACCTCGCTACTATTTCAACTCCTAACAAGTATTCAAATTCCCTTTCTATTGATATCAAACAGTTAATTCGTTGCAAAAACCGAGTCAAACATAAATATCAACGAACCCTTAACCCACAATACAAAAAAGATGTAAACAAATTACAATTCGAAATACGTTTAGCTCTACGTAACTACAAAAACGAGTCTTGGGCATCCAAATTAGATTCTCTAAATCGTGACTCAAATGTTGTTAGATTTTTATCAAAAATTATTCAGATCCACCACTTACTCCAGCTTCCATTAGGAATTTTAAAAATCATACGATTTTTCAGAGATCGTAAAGCTCCTGGTCATGACAAAATTTCAAATAAAACTATCAAAAACTTTTCTCAGAAAGCGATAATGTACCTTACCGCTATCGTTAGTGGTATACTAAGACTAGGCTATTTTCGACGTGACTGGAAGATAGCAGATGTAATAGTTCTTCCAAAACCTTTAAAAGACCACAAATTCCCACAAAACTTCCGATAAGTCTCCTTCTTGCTATCTCCAAAATTGCCGAAAGAATCATTCTCTCTCGCTTGAAGTCAGAAATTTCTCGCTTAAAAATTCTTCCGGGCGAGCAATTTGGGTTTCGCTCTAATCACTCTACAACTAATCAACTTCAGAGTCACATTATTCTGTTACCATTCCATGTCTAACAATCAAGCCACTGGAGCAGTTTTCTTAGACGTTTCAAAAGCATTTGATCGAGTTTGGCATGACGACCTTGTTTACAAATTAATTTTGGTAAAACTTTATCCTTAATTAATACGCATCATCCATTCCTTTATCTCACATCGCCACTTTCGCATTAAACTACATAATGTTTCGTCCTCGATCAGACCCCTAGCAGCAGGAGTTCCGCAAAGATCTGTTCTTTCCCCAACTCTTTATAACTTTTTCACGCACGACATTCCCAAACCCCCCAATATAGAGCTAGCACTATATGCTGACGACACCACCATAATATTTTCTAGTAAACTAAAACATCATCCTCATGGTCCTTTGTGTAATTCCGCCAAATACCTTGGTGTAATATTAGACAAACGGTTAACCTTCTCCACGCACGTCGAATCCGCCGTCAATAAAGGTAGTGGTTCTCTTAAATCTTTGGCTCCTCTACTCTGACGTAAGAGCAAATCAGATCTTAAAAACAAAATTCTTCTGTATAAATCTGTTATAAATCCAATTGTGCTATATGCTTCCCCTGTCTAGAGTCAAGCTGCTAATTTCCAAATTAACAAAATTCAAATCGTACAAAATAAATGCTTGAGACTCTCCTTCAACGCACCCTGGTTTGTCAGGAACAAAAACCTCTACCGAGATGCTAACCTCCCTCTCATTAAAGACCAAATCTTAACAAGATATAAATTACAAATATCCAAAAATTCTATACATCCAAACTCACTTGTAAGGAATTCTACAAATTATGACGAATCACTCAGCAAAATAAAACGCCCAAGAATTATTCTTCTCAAAAATTAATAAACCAAGAATCCTATCCATGCCCTATAATAACACTATTTAACTTCACCATATGACAATATCTTACAAGATGACGGGGTAAAAGGAATAATTCCTGGCTCATCCGAAAGAAAAAGATTAGATCATTAGCATCTCAACTCCAGACAACCGTTCAAAAAACAAGAATTTAGCGCTAACTTATTGCCCACTGATATATGAGATAGATCGGAAACAACCCCATCAAACAATAATATGGGATACGCAGACTTACCTTGAGATTACGAAAGCAATAAATGCATTAAAAGAAAAATTATTTGTGACTTTTTTGAGGTGATTAAGTTAGTGACACTTTATACCATTTTATAGTATTCCTATGGCTACGTTTTGTGCTACACGTGAGCACTTCATCAGGCCACTAAAAGTTTATTAAAATTTGTAAGTCTAAGTTAAGTTTGTTGAACGTTTCATGTCCCTAGCTGTTTTTAAATTTTTATAGATTGACAATTTCATGTTCAATTTTTGTGATTTTTTTCGTGTATAAGTTAGTACGTTCTTGCTCATGATCAGGATTTGTTAGATAGTGCCACTGTCATCTGTTTGTGTAAATTTTTTTATGCTAGAATGATAGTGTATTAGTTAGTTTGTTTAAATCTTATATTATCTTAGACTTACAAATTTTAATAAACTTGTAATGGTCTGATGAAGTGCTCACGTGTAGCACGAAACGTAGTCATAGAAATACTATAAAGTAGTTTTCTTGTCCTTCCTAAATGAAGAACAAGTAAATTTTGTGCAATGAACGATAACCTATTTCGCATGAACTGAATTTTTACGCTTGTTTAGAGTGAAAAATTTAATCATTGCACGTTAAACTGACTTACGCAACATTATCTCCTTTAAACAAGTAAATTACTTTGTATTTTCAGTGTACTTTAGAAAAATGTGCAGTTGTTAGAATAAAAACTTAACTTAACTACGTGTTATGCGATAACATTATTTTGTACTTATTTTTTTTTGGTGTCAGCAAATTACTAAGAAGGAATGTGTAGTTTTTAGAATAGCGAATTTAGAATCATTACATTATTTTTGATTTCTAAACCGTGTCAACCAATTATTTAATGAAACAGGTCCGTAAATTTTAATTTATCTGCCTCAAAATTTTGTTTTTTTAAATATTTTATTACTTTTCTTTTGACAATTTTTGCTTGTTTTGATGCTGTAATTTCAGTTACTAAATTAATAACATGTTAATCAGATACACGTGGTATGTATTTACTGCTTTCTAACCAATAAAAATTTATTTGTTTTTTTTTAATATCGGATTTTGTTATCGTTTAGTTTTTATTAGAAACCGTAAGTCCCAATGTGATTCCATTAAGCGGCGTGCACGGTATTATTTTAAAACCTTGTCCAAAAAATGTTTGTATTTATTTTGTCAAAACTAATATAACTTACTGTCAAAAAATTCAAACTAATTGTAACTACATGCATAATAAATCGCAATTAAATACGCTTTTTAAATAAATGTGCTCAAACTAATTAGTCTCTTGATGCAAAAGTTTTGTAACTGCTTTTCTTTATAAAGTTATTCTCACAAGCAAAAATTGAATTTAATTTAAGTATTTTTTTATTGACAAATCGTAGCTAAAGTTATAAATAGATTTTTATGAATAAAATATATGTAGTAAATCGTGTTGTACTAAATATTCTTTAGTATTCAAAATTTATATAAAGTTATAAAATTTGTTAATACTCACGTTGGGATTTGGGTTTTTGGTAACCATAACCGAATGATAATAGTATCAAAAATTCAGAAAAAAAATACATAAATGTTTATAGGTTAGAAAACGGTAACTACATACCGCGTGTATCTGATTTAACAAGTGAAATCATAGCATAAATACAAGCAAAAAATATCAACATAAAAATTCTCATAAAACGCTTAAAAACTCAAAGTTTTGAGCTAAATCGAAAATTACAGACCTGTAACATTAAATAGTTTCTTGACACCGTTAATAAAAAGAAATCAAAAACAATGTTTAATTAACTGTTACAACGTTATCACATAAGACGTAGTTAAATTAAGTTGTTATCCTAAAAACTATACATTTTTTCTCAGTAATTTGCTGACACTGAAAATAAAAATAAATACAAAATAAAGTTATCACATAAAACTTAGTTAAATTAAGTTATTATTCTAGCACGCGCATGTTTTCCAAGTTAATTCTGGAAGATAACGTATTTACAGATGTTTAAATGATGTAATGTTACGTAAGTCAGTAAAATACTTGATTAAATAAATAACACTACTATTTGTAGAGTTTAAGGATAAAAAGGTTCAATTCAAACAAGCGCATTGTGAAATTAATCAAAATAGGTTGTTGTTTATGTATAGAAACAAACCGAAATTATGATTATTATAAAAGATGCTTTTTCTATGTTCCGGCTCGTTCTTTAATAAAATGATAACATTATCCGTAATTACAATAAGCAGCGTGCACTGTATTTTTATTAATTTAACTAAATACTCATTTTTGATTTATACTCAATAAAATTTTGGTTAATCATAGGGGAAAGTCGGGTAGCATCAGGTATCATTGGACGTTTATGGTTTTCTGTTATAAGTCGTTTTGCCGCTTCTATCGAATGGTTACACGAACTACTTCGATGCGTGAAGCAACTTTAGTTGACCTAGATACGTTGAGCGGTTCAGAAAATCAAAATTTGTGTGTGATTTTTTATTATTTCCACGCGGACAGAATTAACTTTCATACCCTGTTTCTCTTAATTGGTAAGTGTTTAGTCAGTGCCCACTACACAATACATGCATATATATATATATATATATATATATATATATATATATATATATATATATATCTAATCATAACCTCATTTACCTTTCGGTGTAGAGTATAAAAAAACTTACTTATTCGAAATAAACAATCTTTCTAAACTAAGAAAGAAAAAAAAAATTTTTTTAAACTTACTTATTCTAAATAAACAACTTTTCTGTATATGTTATTATTCGTCTTACTTCATTTGCACCTCACTACATGTTTTTTTTTTTTTTCTACCACTCTTACCATTCTTAATATTCATATATTTTACCCAAATTAATACACTTCACACACGTTAATTTATCTTTTTCCTTACTGTCTAATTTATTCTATGCGTACAAACTTTGCCCAATTTTTTTTGTCTTCTGTCAGGTGTTTCGCCTCTTCGCCGCTTTTATTGTACTTTTTCAGAATTTCTGCTATTTCCTCGTCCCACCTCTTCTTTGGTCTTCCTCGTGGTCTTTTCATGCTTGATTTAGTTTCCCAGATAACTTTGGTTTGTCTATTGTTTCCCATTCTGTTTAAGTGTCCGAACCATCTCAGCTGTTGTCTTTCTATAGTGTTCTTTATGGATTCTACCTTTAGTGTTGTACGTATTTCTTCATTTCTTACTCTATCTATTTTTGTTACTCCCATGATTCCTCTTAAGTATTTCATTTCGCATGCTTGTATCTTGCTTTCTTGCTTTTTGTGAGCGTCCAGCTTTCACAACCGAATGTCAATATTGGTTTATAAATGGTGTTGTATACTGTTAATTTTGTTCTATTGCTTACTTCTTTTTCTAATAAATACATTACTTAGTGCATAATACACTTTATTGGCACTTTCGATTCTATTATTTATTTCAACTTCGTTTTTTCCATCCTTTTGTATTGTAACGCCCAAATATGTAAAGCTGTCTGTTTGTTCAATCTCTTTATTGTTAAGTTGTACTTTCGCTTTTGTGTTGTTCCTTCCTAATATCATTACCTTAGTCTTATCTATGTTTATTTTAAGGTTGCATTTTTGTAGTGCACTGTTCCATAGCTGCAAGTTGTCTTCTAGATCTTCCGCGTTTTTAGCACAAATCATCAAGTCGTCTGCGTACGCACACTCCGTTATATAAACTGGCTCCATATATCTGTAGCCCACTAGTAGTTTCTTAGCCTGATCCTTAACTTCTTTTATTACGTCATCAAGTACAATGTTGAATAATGTTGGACTTAGAACTCCACCCTGTCTCACTCCCTCTTTCGTCGCAAATTTTTCTGACTCCAAGTTATTTGTTCTAATCTGGTTCCACGTGTTTTTGTACAAGCTTGCTATGTTCTTTCTTAATCTTTTCCCAATTCCCCTTTTCTTAAGGCTGTCCCAGATGATTCTTCTCGGTATACTATCGAAAGCTTTTTCGAGGTCAATAAACGCCGTATATATGTCTTTTCCGTGGTATTTTTCTATTAATTGTTTTATCGTAAATATGTGGTCTTGTATTCCTCTACCTTTTCTGAACCCACTTTGTGATTCTTCCATTTGAGTTTCTGTTTTAGCCTTTAGTTTGTCGTCTAGCAGTCTCTCGTATACTTTGTATGCGTTACTCAGTAGCGTTATCCCTCTATAATTTTTACATTCTTTTCTATTTCCCGACTTATATATGGGTAATATTATACCGATTTCCCACTCTTTAGGAATCCTGCTTTGTTCTGCAATTTTATTAATCAATATTGTTAGTACTTCTATTCCGTTATTTCCTAGCAATTTTAGCATTTCTGCGGTTATACCATCATATCCCGGCGCTTTGCCTCTTTTGAGTTTATTTATAGCTTCTCTTACTTCTTCTGTTCTAAATGCTTCTTCTTTTTTTTGTTCATTGTCTTCTTCTTCTTGTTGTTCACTATTTCCTTCCACATTATGTAGTGTGTCTGTTATTTCCACATTTAGTAATTGCTCGAAGTATTCTTTCCATCGCCGTATTATATCTTCATTTTGAGTTAACGTTTTCCCTTCCTTCGAGTTGATGTGTTGCGATTTATCTTCTTTTCCTTTTCTTAACGTTTTTAATATTTTATAGAACAGTTTTTGGTTACCCGCACTATCTTTTTCCATCTTTGCGCCGAATTCTTCCCATGCTTTTTGTTTTGCGGTTTTTACCGATTCTTTAACTCGTAACCTCTGTGCTTTGTATTGCTTATAGTTTTCATTGTTTTTGTTTCTTAGATATTTTTCCCATTTTATTTTCTTTAACTTTACTTCTTCGTTTATCTTTGCATTCCACCAATGCGTTTTCTTTAGATTTTGTTATCGTTTGTCTCTCCACATGTTATTTTAGCTGTGTTCAGTATTGCTTCTTTAATGTTTATCCATACTTCTTCTATATTATACTTTTTTATATTTATTTTAATGTTTCTCATTTCTTTTTCTATTTTTGCAGTATATTTATTTGCTACTTCATCTTCTTGCAGTTTGTATGTTTTTATTTTTATCTTCGTTTGTGACGTTATTTTTGTGCACTTTTTGTTTTCTTTAGTTTCCGCTGCTATCCTCGTTTTTGATACTACCAGGTAGTGATCAGTATATATTTCGGCGCCTCTTCTTACTCTTGTGTCTTTTATATCTTTTCTATATTGTTTATTTATTATTACGTAGTCAATAATCGATTTTTCTTTTCTGCTCACTACTTCTCTCGTATATTTATGGATGTCTTTGTGCTTGAAAAAGGTGTTGGTTATTATTAAGTTGTTCATTATGCAGAAGTCTATTAATCTTTTCCCGTTATTATTTCTTATTGTCTCTCCATATAGCCCTATTGTCTCTCCTGATTCGTCGTCCTTTTTCCTATTCTTCCGTTTATATCATCAATACCTGTTATAATTATTCTTCCACTTATATTTTCTATTGCCTCTGATAATTGCTCCCAGAACTGATCTTTTATTTGTGCTTTTCATCTTCTCCTGGTCCATATGTAATTATTAACGTGGTTCTATTTGTGTTTTCTAACTGTACTTCTATCTTAAGTATTCTTTCTGTAATAACTGTCTATTTTTAATGTATTTATTTATTTTTTTTTAAATTATGCATCCCACTCTTTCTCTTACTCTCTGGTTGTGTTCGACTCCCGCGTATACTAGTAAATTTCCGCTTGGTAGAATTATTTCTTCTTTGCCTTTCTTTTTAGGCTCTGTTATTCCTAATATATGTAGTTTTGCTTTGTTAAATTTTTTGTTCAATTCGGACACTTTTCCTGCTAAACCTCTTATGTTCCAAGTTTCTATCTTCCATCCATTCCTTATCTCTATCCTATTCCTTGCCTTGTTCGTTGTCTCATTGAACCGTCCAGTTTTCATATCTTCTGTATTTAGTTTTTTTTCCAAGCCGTGCGCGTTATTTTTCTTATTTGTTCTTCAAAGTTTTGACCTTCCGGGGACCTTTCTGTTACTTTTCTCTTGTAATTTGTGTTTTGATTCCATGTATTTGTTTCTTCGTTTTCCCGTTGTGACTCGTAGGATGTGCCTGCCTTATTGTAAATCTTTAGTTTGTCGTAAATTAAATATGCGGTTTGTCCTTTTTCTCTAGCTTCTTTTAGTAGTGGTATTAATTTTTTTCTTTCTTCTTGCACCTTTTTTGTGTAGTCTTCGTCTATCCAGATATCTGATCCTTTTAAATTTTTTGCGTTGTTTAAAATCTTTTTTTTGTACTCGTCTTTATTAATTTAATTAATATTGGTCTTGTTTTTCCTTCAGTAGGTTTTCCTAGTCTTTTTGCTTCGTCAATCTCCATCTTTTTATCTAGGCTAATTCCTATCTTGTCAATTACTATACAAACTTTTTCTCTAGTTACTTCTTCACACTCGTTTATATCCTCTTTGATACCCTTTATTATGAGATTTTTCCCTCTTATTTCTCTTTCCAACATTTCTATTCTTTCGTTGTGCTCGGCCACTTTTTTGTAAGTTTTGTGTTCTCCTCTTTAACTTGATTTAATTCTTGTATTAACTTGTCCAGTTTCTCGTTTGTTTGCTTCTGTGTTATTGTTTATAGATGCGAACATTTCTTCAATTCTTTCCATATCCATTTCTATATTAGTTGTGTTTTAGGTTTTTATATAAACTAATTTTTAGTAGTTTGTATTTTTACTAACTCTGCTGTTGTATATTTACAATGAAATGTTAAATTACGTATTTTTATAGATGTCGTTATTGTTCTTTTAATTTAATTGATAACGTATTTTAACGAAATATTTTATTAAATTATAGTGTTTGTGTCACTAACCTTAAGTTATCTGTTATCGAGCGTCCTTGCCTTCGCGTATGTTGTGATTACGCACTGTCTTATTTTGTTGGAACTTATATTTATTCACTATAACATCTTTTATTTACTTAATTATTCACTTTTGATTTATTAATTGTTTGTTTCCACTATTTTCGAAAAACTTCGTATTTAAATTTTTAAATTATGTTGGAATAAAGCCTGTAGACAGGTGTTTTATCGCCAACGCTTTAATTCACGTCTTACTTCGACCACGTATCGCGTATCCTCTCACATGCATATATCAGTAGTAAATATAAAAATGTGTACAAATACTCTGCATTTCAAATACCCACCAGTAAATAGTTAATTGATTAGCTAGGTGCATGTCGGGTGTCACCGGATACAAGCATGTCGGGTATCACCGGACGCAAAATAATTTTTATATTTTGTTATAGAACATATGAAATGCCGAAGTTTACTAATAAAAACATACGTGGGCAATAGGACGATCATATGAAAACAGCAGTTAGAAAAGTGCTTGATAACGAATTAGCAATCAGAGAGGCGGCAAAACGATATTGTGTTCCTAAACACTTGAAAAATAACGAAGAAATACAACTTATTCCTAGTTTTGAACGATATCGCTGCACATTTCCCACCAACTATGAGCAGCAGCTGGTGAACCACATGCGGGATCTGGATAGTCGCCTAACGCCCCTCACTAAAAAAGCGCTTAAAAATTCCACATACATTCAACAGGGAAGAAAAGACTGCCGGAAAAGACTTTTACTATACATTTCTTAAACGTCATCCAGAGTTGTCTTTAAGAAATGCCGAGTCAACGAGTATGCAGAGAGCAGTAGGATTCAATCGACCACAGGTTGCAAGATTTTTTTTCAAACTTGAAGTACTAATGCTAAAATATAACTTCCGAGTCAATAAAATTTACAACGCTGATGAAACGGGTGTGTCTACGAGTCGTCTCAATTAAAAGCATGAAACAAGTTGGCAAAATGACTTCTGGCGAAAAGGGCCGTATTATAACCGTCTTATTGTGTATCAATGTAGCAGGAGATAAATTCATACCTGCACTATTCATTTTTCCAAGGAAAAAAATTATTAACCGACTAAAAATTGGAACCCCGGAAAATGCCATGTTCCATGCACAGGACTCTGGCTGGATGAACGGTGAAATTTAAAAAAAAATAAATCCAGGAATTTGTAAAATTTACACAAGCATCTGAAAAGGAGCCAGTTCTTCTAATTGTTGATGGGCATTGCAGCCATAAAGATTTACTAGTCATTACGTTTGCCCGCAAAAACCATGTTCATATGTTTAACCTACCCCCTCATTGCACCCATAAGCTGCAACTTTTGGATGTGTGTGTAATGAAGCCATTTAAGGCATACAATGAAGCAGCGTCTCGATGGATGAGAAAAAATCTTTTTATGAGAATTAGTGATTATAAAATCGCAGGCCTGGTGAACGACGCCTTTACGAAAATTTGCAGGATAGACCTATCTAAGTAGGGTTTTGAGTGTAGCGGAATTTATCCATTCAATTCTCAAATTTTTACTGATTTAGATTTTATTGCATCGCAAGGACTAGACGTCCCAAAACCAAGGAAAACTCATGCATTAACATCCACTTTTGAAAGATATAACGAGAAAGAAAGCGTGTCAATAGAGTCTGTACAATTTCGGCCAATACCTACTTTACCAAAAACTCCACCAAAGGTCAACGAACAAGAAATTCCTGGTACATCTGAATGTAAAACTCCATCGAAAAAAGACTTAAAACTGCTCACATTAAATGAAACTTGCCAACCATCGACTTCCAAAATCAACCTTCCATGTTCTGAACAAAGAAATCTCACAGGCAGCAAAAAATTATCAGAAAAAATTACTTTTGAGCCAAGTACAACTTTAAAAAGAAGTATTAGTGATCTTCTTAAAGAAATATCACCAATCCCCAAAGCTGCTGAACGTAGAATGGTTCAAGAAAAAGTGAAGTGCTTACTTCCACTCCATTTAAAAATGAGGTGGAAGAGAAAATTAAAAACAAGGCTAAAGGGGTAAAGAAAAATTTAAGTGAAACTGTTAATCTAGTTGCACAAGAACAAAAGAAACATAAAACACACAAAGAAAAGACTAAAGAAACCCAACAACAGGAAACTCTGGAAATTTATTGTGTCATTTGTAATGAATGTTTCGACAAAGACTGGATCCAGTGTTGTGAATGTAAAAGCTGAGCCCACGAAGCTTGTTCTGACGTGGAAAAGGTTAAATCCACAATTTTTCTTCTTGTCCGGTGTTACCCGCCAATTTTGCAGAATTTTAAAGTATTTACTTTCTTTTTTTCAAAGGATTTATGTTTATTTTATAAAGTTTGTTTGTATATGTAAAATAATCGTTTCAATATAAGTTTGTTGGACAACTTTGTTAATAAATGTATATTTTGCAATATTTTGTTAGCATGTCCGATGCTACCCATCAGCATTGTAACGTTGCTAATAAAGAAAGTATTGTAGCGATTTTTTTATTAAAACTAATTTATTTAAATGACTAAAAATATGTTTTACTTATACTAGAAATATGTACACTTCTAAATTAACCGAACTAATGAAATCTAATAATATTTAATAAAAACACTTACACTAATTAAGATAAGATAAAGTCCGCGGATAGCTTCACACACTTGTTTACACTAAAATCACGTACAAGATTATTCTCTGTATATTTATGTACACACACGTGCTAACGACTTATTTATTTCAACTTGAATAATCTTCTTAACACTGCTGTATTCGCATTACGGCAAAAACTGACCTACGATTTGTTTCCTCGGTATTTATACACATTTGGAAATCCTTCTCGAGTGTTCACTATCTTTCGGTATATCTTCTAGAAGATGGATAACAACTTCCAGAAGGCTTTTGAATTTGCAGCTAACTTCTCAAACGTTTCAGTATACATTAAATACGCAGGATAATATTAACTAATACAAAAAAAATTGTTTTCGTGTAATATTTAATGTACATATATTTAAATAGAAATAATGTAATAATCGATAATGAATTATTTTGATCTTGAAAGTTTTATCTCAACAGACCCAAAGAATACTATTGTTGTAAAATCACCAGCTGCATGACACAGTCGACTATTGGAAATATGTATGACACTTTTGTAGAATTAAGGTAACCAGCAAAAGATTGTTTTTTTATCTAATTCTATTTTGCAAAAAAGTTTTAGAACGCAATAACAAATTAAACAAAACAACATTTTTTAAGACTAACAGAAAATGTTTAATTTAAAGCTTTCCTCAATCTAAAAACAATATATTTTTACATGCATTCAGTGGCTCCTATACGACTTTACGTTTTTCAATAAAGAATATCTGAAACTTTTTGAGGTAAACAATTAGAACCAGAAGACAACAAAGTCACATCCAATGTTGTTGTTGGTAAAACTGATGATACGAGACAGAAGACAATGCAGCTTTGTATTCTGAAAATACAATATAACTATTGAATGTGATACGTTATCAAATCTTTAAAACATATCTAACAAAAACGTCTTTCAAATCTCCGTTTTATCTCCTGCAAAAGCAACTGCTCGACAGCGTTCTCCAGGGACGTATTTGCAGATGAAAACGTAGAAAAACAATCCATTGGTCTCACTGAATTATGTCTGAAAAACTGCAAAACTAAACTAGTTAGTTTTCAGTAATAAAAAAGAGTTTTTAAGAACCACAATGCTGCAAATGCGCTAAAGACAGTCAGGGAAATTGTTTCTGCAAAAAATGCAAATCCATACGTTTCGTTAACACCAACAGTCAAGGTCAGTAATGTGAAATTGACAAAATAGTAACAATTTTGCCTAATATAAAATTGCAACAACTAATTCTCTTAGTAAATATCTTATAAAGATATAATTGATTAGAAGACAGTGAATGCTTTCGTGAGTATACTCCTAATAACGGTTTTTTTCTGTTGTTGATGGAAAGACCTACCACTGTGTGAACATATGAAGCTTTACGTGGAGATGCAACTGGAAAGGCAATTAGGCAAAGCAACTCTTTTTATAACGTGTTGAAACTGCTGATTCAGTCAAAGGTACTAAAAAAAACCGCTGATAATAGGGTTATTGTTAACACAAAAGAGCATAATGTTACAAAAAGTAGAGATAAGGAACTCTCAAGAATTATACACAAAAAAAGAGTGGATACAATCAATGAACCGACAATGACACTTTTTTATTTTGTTATGAACAAAAAAAATATTTTATTGTTCTTAACTGTCATAAATTTTAATCTTTCGGTATTGTAAACCGTCTTTGACAGTTTTGGCACACTTGTCAACATAAACGTCAAATTATTTTTGAAAGATTTTGAGACTTTGTGGGCCTCCTAGTTTCTGTTCGAGCAATAAAATGTTGTATTCAACTCGTTCCTGTCTAATTTGAACGCTTTTTTTTCCCTCGAAGACTTTTTAAACCCTCGTTTCACTCGGGTTTAAAAAAAAGCGTCCAATTTACACATGAACTCGTTAAATGAACTACTATTTAAAACGATTGAGTATGTCTAAGACTATATGCGATTTATGTCATGATGCACAGAGTGTACCGTAAAACGGGGTTACTTTGGCAGGTTTTGTCCTATTTTGGTGCTTTAAGTCAAAAACCGATTGTATAATCAAACTTTTTGAAATTTCATCGTGCCTTGTGCCCAATTGGCAGTAGATCACCCAAATATAGTTGGTTGTCATCCACACATGATGGAGAAAAAATTTTTTTTGTTGGGTTACTTTGGCAGCACCTGCAAATCAAATTTACGCCATTGTAGAGGCTGTATTACGCCTTCATTGACATCAAAAATGGTAAATTATGGGGGCAGCTTGTATTTCGAAAGTTATTGAAGTTATAATGCATTTTTTTTTTGATAATACATTTATTTATTACCAAGATTTAAAGAACAACTCAAAACAAATTTTGAAAGTAAAATAAACATAAATTCTCTACAGGTTTCACAAAAAAAAAAACAATGAAAAAATCAAAACATTCATTCCTTTTACAGAGAAAAATTAGCTTCTTTTAAAGAGTCATCACTGTCAAAATCTTCGTTTGTACAGAGGGAACAAACAAAAAATGGGTCCGTGCTCGTCTCATTGCAAAAGCCACAAATCCATTTTTTGCATTTACTGCAACATATCCAATCAGGACCTCTGTAATTATTCCACTTTCTAGAGCAAATGGCGCAAACGTCATCTGTAGCTTTAACAACCCTTTTTGCTTGCTTTCTGATTGGCATTTTTTTAGGAACTGCAAGTAAACTTGCAACGGGTTCGTCGTCACTATCATCGTCGCTACTAGTAAGAATCTTTCTCTGGGTCCCTGAAGGGCCAGTGACTGGTTCATCTGTAGATAGGTTTGATTGAGATGCATCAACTTTGAGCGGTTTACCGGGTTTTATTTTCCCGCCACGTGTTTTAGTGACCTTTTCCTTATTTGATACGCGTAGATCTTGAAGCAGATCAATTAGGCTCTCATTTAGGATACCAGCTTGGGGATTTGCGTCGTCTTGATAGTCTGGAATTCTTTTAAGAAGTTCTTGTGGATTAAATGGACAGAGCCCGAAATCCAGATTGTAAATTGTTGGACACATTCTCATTGACTGCAAGCCACAATCGATTTAGGAGCGTTGGAAAATTTTTTTTTTGGAATGGACGAAGACGATTTGGTTTCACTGCGCCATTTGTCTAGAATCTGACGCCATTTTCTTTAAACGGGGCAAACACTGCCACATCCAATGGCTGCATAAGGTGGGTGCTGTTGGGTGGGAACGCAGTCATATAAATATTGTTCTCTTCACAAGCTCCAATGAGAACAGGTAAAAAATGAGAAGCTAGATTGTCCCCAATAACAAGTTTTTTTTCCAGGATTTTCGATGTCTTTAATTTTGGGCAGTAAAATTTGGAAAAACCATTTTTCAAACTGTTCCATATCGAACCAGCCACTGGGTGTGTTGCTGTAGACCGTTCCAAGAGCACCTCCTTTTGTCCAACCTTCGTATAGATTTCCTGCCTTGTACACCACTATAGGGGGCAATAAATCTCCAGAAGCGTTTCCGCACACCATGATACTGATGGAGGCTTTAGAATGTTGCTGAACTCTCTCCACGCGTTTGGTTCCTCTTGGAACAATGACTTTTTTGGCTCCAGGGTCATCTTGGACATTTATTTCATCGTAATTGAAAACCAAAGAAGGATCAATATCTTGTATAACATCTTTAATGTTGTCAAAGAATTCGACAAGTTGATTTGGTCCTACCGCCGCACGTGTTCGTTTTATGTTTGCAGCCAAACGGACACTCAACTTGTTCCGGATGATGAAGTTTTCGAGGTAATCATGTCCAGGAACATTGTCATGAAACTCCTTAACATTTCAACCCTTTTTGTTTAAGTATTTGTGGATCAATTCGCGAATATCAACTTTGGTAAACGGGAATCCCCAATTGCTCACTGTCATTAAAGTTTTTGTCAGTAACTGCTCCTCTCCAGGTGTAAATACGGTTGGATGGCCTGGAGGGCGCGTATGCTCGCCATTCAACTTGTTTTGAAGTGTCCCACTTGAAATTTTAAAGCGCCTGCTTGCCGCCGTCTGACCCATGCCGCCCCTAATGGCAGCCAACGCCCTTTGAAGGTCAGCTTCAGTAAAGTTCCTGTAGGTACGTGACCTCAACTTTTTTTATAGTTTCTAGACATTGCTTGTCAATTTATGCCTGTAATAAACTAGAATCTTTGAAAAAACAAAAAAACTATATATATAAACAAACAAAAAAACACTTAAAAGTAAATAACCAATAGCTGCCGAAGTATCGTAAGGTACCTGAAAAACCTCACGTAAGAGACAAGAACAAGCTTCAGAAATCGGAAATGCTCTTATGCAAAAAAAAGAAAGTATTTGTAAAAATGTATTATGTTCAGATCATACAAATTATGCTTAGCTTGAATAATAACATATTTCAATACTTTTTTAACTTTTCTGTTTTTACGAATGAAAATATTTTCCTTTTGCACGTGTTTAAAAAAAATTATTGAAAGTACTTTACATTTTAACATATTTTGTGAACTTATTCTAGAAACAATACTTTTGAAAAAGACTAACTAACAATATTCATTTTTGTTGTATCTCATACGTTACAACATTAATAGCGCCAACATTTCCAGCAGAGTCGGCGCTACGGGTGGGCAAGCCGAGCCCCTACCCGGGGCGGCTACTTTAGGAGACGGCAAATGGGCGTTGTAAAATTAAAGAAAATGAATATACAGTGTTGACAACCAATTGAAACGAGATTTCCCTCATTCGGAACAAAATATTCCTTTTTTACACCTAAAATTATCTTTTCATATATACTATTAAAAGAAATAACATCTGATTATTATAATGTAACATAAGTACTTATTTACACTTTCACTTTTCACTAAAAATTGCAAACACTGCAAGTTTGAATCAAACATCAAATGAATATTTTTTGTAATACTTTGAATGTCGGATTCAGCAAAAATTTGTAGGCCGACAAAAAAAAGTATGCATGATTCATACCGTTCATACGTTAGCTATATGATTCATAAGCAAAATTCCGCAAAAATTAGGCCTCAATTTAATCGAATTTATTTATAGTGTTGGAATCACGGATAATGTTATCAGTTTGGCAATGTTATCACTTTATTAAAGTATGGGGCCGCACGCCCCCGCTACTACATAAAAAAAACATCATTTTTAGTAATCATAATTTCGGTTTATGTTATCAATTTTCTTCTCAGATTTCTTTCTATACATGAATACCCATTTTGTATGAACTGAACATGCACAAACTATTTAATGCTACAGGTCCGTAATTTTCGATTTATTTGGCACAAAATTTTCGTTTAATAAAGGTTTTATGAGAATTTTTATTTTATCATTTTTTGCTTGTGCCGATATTATAATTTCACCTTCTAATTTAACCTATTAGTCAAATTTACTGCTTTCTAACCAATAAATATTTGTTTTTTTTCTGAGTTTTAAATATTGTTATTAAAAACCCCAGTTCCAACGTGATTCTATTAAGCGGCGTGCACTGTACCAACAAATGTATAATATAAAAAACTTTTAATCGAATTTCTTTTTTTTTTCTTCACTTTTTCATTTCAATGGTTGAAATATTAAACTAAACGAAAAATTTCCCTCTAATTGGCAACACTGTAAACTAAGAATTTTTAACTATAGGTACTCATTCACTTCAAAAATCCTCAAGCAAGAGAACGACATAAGAAGGTATGTCTTTGTGTATTAAAGACTAAATCCAATACCAAAGCAAAAATACAAAGTAATATAAATAAAATATTAAAATATTTTAAGGAAACCGCTCAGTCACAAGCATAATAAGCATAGGCTTAAAAGTGCCTTTTTATTAAAAACGCTCAAATTCGTCAATTTTTTGGTTACTTTGTTGTTTTATGCAGTAGGATACACCTCTAAATCTAATTAAACGATTTAAAAAATATATCTAATACATAATAAGACTCAAACAGTAAGTAAGAATAGACAAGATACCGCTCAATTCACGCTCGCTATAAATAAATGGCAGGGGTAAAAATTAACCCACATAAGAAAACATCTTTCCAAAAATTTACTTATATACTTATTTTAAATGAAGATTTTGTTGGTTTTGTTTAGGATAGAATGTTAAAAAAACATATTCTATTCCATAGTGGACGGTTCGGTTTTAATCAAACCTTGAAGTTCTGAAGAAGTTTCAAAAACTATGAAACATTCGAAAAATATTTCAAAACTCTTCTGTTTCGTTTAAAAAAAACAATTATTTTTTATTGAAACATTTTTTTGTTGTTCGGGTGCTCACTAAAAAAGAAAAAGGGCGAAATGAAAGTTCAAATTCAAAAACAGGCTGGAAGTCTATTAAATTACCTACAAAGCACGATAAGGAACGATGACGACAGAGGTATTAGAAGGTGATTTAAATCTTAATTATGAAGCTAATATCAATTAAGTTACCGATATTGCCCAAGTGGAGCTTACTCCAGGGACATCCAAAGAATTTATTTCACGAACGTCTACTGAACCTTCTGTTACGACAATAAATTCAGATTCGGGGTTTTGGCCAATTATCTTATCAGAAGCCAAAATATATACTCTTTGGTAAAGGAAGGAACACCTCAATCATTAACTGAATACAGTTTTCCGTATAATGAGACCGGTAAAAGATTTAGATTTCAATTACATACTGTTTTCATTGTTTTCGATGCAAACTTTTTGGTTCTATTTTAAGTTCTCTTTCTACTGACGGTTTTAAAGATTAAAACCACCTCGCAAGAAACTTTAAAACAACATAAAAGCCATATCCAAAGTCAAAAATTTTAGAATGAATTTAGTCAAAAAATACTATACTCTAAAACGATTGACAGTCACTCACAAAGACTGACTCACTACTGCAGAAATAAATCATCGGTACAAGGTGCTTCTACGAATTGTTTCAACAATAATAATTGTTTAGCCCTCCTAGATACAAGTGATAAAATTTATGATTACGGTAATTTTTTTCATACTATTTAATTATTTGCTTAGTTTCATCTAGTAATGGAAGAGAATATCTGCGGAGTGCTCAAAAAAAGGAAGCTAAAATCCACTGACAAATCCAATCGGATGAGGTTTCCAGTAAGATTGATGAAAGTTTTTTAGGCTTTTTTCTGGTTGTGAACTTTTATACTTAAAATACTTGACACATTGGAATTGAATTTGCACTATATGAGGAGGGAGGCTTGTGCTAATGGAGGCAATGAGAAGCAATAAATTGGGAGTATAAGCGTTAAATCTACGAGCGTATTATCTCCCATGTAGTAGGCACCCATTAAACTTGGTTGTTAATGACATGGCAAAAGCATTTTTCGATTATTATTATTACATTAAAACTATTGAGGTGTTTATTAGGAGAGATATAAAATACTTTGTTTACTGTTCGTAATTATTCTTAGATTGACAACTCTATAAGAGTTGACGTTGTGTTAAACAATTTAACTTCTTATGCTCCATTATAATTTGGTACAAAATCTTAAATAATAATAATAAGTAAGCTTTTCTTCTTGTTTCTTTTCCCTTTTTTACAAAATTTGTCAGTGTCACAATTTGGGAATGTTGTTTAGTGATTTTTCTCTGCTTAAGTTCTCAAGGTTGATTTTGAACCCGAGGAAATGGTAAAATATCTTCAAACGTCAAATTTTTCCGGGTTATTCAATGCTTCAGCATTTATTTCTAATCTAGGATTAACATCTACACTATTAGTGTTGTTAAGGTTAGCTGGCTGAAAATCCGAAAACGTCCGAGTTATAAAGACTAATTCCTGTTTTTTGAATTGCCTATTCAAGGGTTGCGATCTTAATGTAACCATTTTTAAAAAACTCGGAAAATGTGTTATTTTTTCGTAGAGATTATTATAGAAAGCTTATGTGATGTATTCTGAGGAATTGTTAGCAGAATAATTCCGTTTTCCCACTTAAGTTATAGGAACCTATTTTAGAATGGGTCGAATAATTATCCATTATAAGTAACACTGGATTTCCTTTGCTAGCCTTAACAAAACTTTAAAAATGCTTAAAGTATTCTAGAAAAAGTTATCCAAAAGTGATCGCGGCTGTCCTCCTCTGTGCAACAATTGGGCCATTCCCTGGCGAGCAATTATAAACATAAGAACGTCCTGTACTAAAGGCACATATCACGGTAATATTCTTACCCCTTTCCCAGTTAGATGCAAATCCAACTTGCTTTAGCCCTTTTCTTCATAATATTTTCTGAGGTTTCTGGACCGTTGATACACCAGTCTCATCGGTGTTAAATATGCGATTTTCTTTAAAGTGGTATTTAGTTAAGACTTTTTTTTATTAACGGCTGTTATTCAATTGATGCTGGTTGCCTCAGGCTTTCGCAAAGAAACTTAGTAATTTCGCTTAAAGAAGCCTTGAAGCCAGTCATCGCCTGCTGACTTCTTCGGAGCATTCAAATTGTTTAAAATTGCAAATTCATATGCGCACATTTGTATTTCCCTTCTTGAGAGTCCATAAAAAAGCTTGCTTAGATGAATCACGTGATTAGATAAATCTGTCTCTTGTTACGTTGCAAATAATGAAGCTTCTGATGTGTCATTTAATTTCATTCTTTTCTGTATTGTACTTCTCCGAATATGAAAAAAATTTCAAACACTTCTGATTGATCTTCTTTCACGAATAGCCGCGATTGCTGCTTTCAACTGCTCAGATGTTCAGGAAGCTTTTTGAATAGATCTAACACGACGTCAAATTCTAATACATTCAAATTAAATGTATCAAATAATAATTCAATAATAATTATAAACAACCAATTAACCAAATAATGGGATAATTGTGACCGGCCATCATTTTCCTGAGCACGTGGACACCATAACCCCAAAATGCAACATAAATATTAGTAGTGTAAAAAAATGTATTAATAAAATAATTATACATTTATCTTTCGTCAGGGCAATAAAACGATTTAAATAGGCACCCGCCTTACTTCACCTAACGTAATAATAAAAAAAATTAATTTGGTCATAATAGGATGTGTGAATATTATCACTCGGTTTTCCACTATAAATTGGGTCAACTTTTAAATCTGGTAAAGGACGTTATTCTTTTTTAAATTCGTATTAAGGAGCATCAAAGATATAGTCGTCTTAAACAATCTTCCAATTTAGCGGTAGCGGAACACGTTCTAGAAACGGATCATCAAACAATGTTTTAAAAACTAAGATTTTGGTTAATGTTTCTAATTGCTATCAGTGTAAAATAATAAAAATTACTTAATATTAAAAATCATTTACCGGAGATTTGAAAATCACGGCGTAATCAATCAGTTTGTTCCGGACTCTGAAGATGTCCACTGCGACGTACGACGAAAGCTCAGCTTTAATTATAAAGAATGAAAAATTGTATTACGAATGCAACCCATGAAAACTTAAAGTCTATTAATGAGATGAGGTATTAGTTTTTAAAGCAATTGATGTCCAACTGTATAATCCAGATGTGATTGTAAACTACGCTTTGCTGATTTATTATGAAACTATTTTGTTTTGACAAATTTATATTTTATGACTACTTGATCAATTATATCCCCTGTCACCTTTTCCATTGTTTTTTATTAGAAATCAGAGAAGGGTTAGCAAATCAGTTTAAACGTATAATTCTAACAGAAAAAAAATTATTTAGAATTCAAATATTGACGTTCCCAAAATATAGTCAATAAAAAGACCACGATTGTCTCCGTCGATTTGATTTGCTTACACGTAGACCTTTATTGCCCATTTCTTTAACCTAGATTTAAATAGTTCATCGACGGATAAAAAACTTGTAACTAATAACTTCAGATACCTGTTCCCAATTGATTCGTAAATAGATCTGACTGATCGAGTTTTGCAATTTAAAAAATCTGTGGATATCAACACAATCGCACTCTCAAAAATTGTAAGTAGCCCATGATTATGTGTATCCCTTTTATTCTGCGATGGTTGTGGAAGCAGAACGATTAAAATTTTGTTGCGTTGCATACAATTTGGCCAAGCCAACTATTTATTGGAATAACGCATCAGGAAGACATTTCTAGAAAAAAGTTGTGGCAGATTCCAGTTCATGAACTTCACAGGAATATCTAGCGTGTGCTATTTTATTTCAGTGATACATATTTTTGATCCGTTCGACTTCTTTTTTTTCACTGAGATGATGTTCTTGGAAAAATTGCCGAAATTGAGATTCTTCATCATTGGTGTTAGGTTCTGGTTCTATTATTTTTTGTTCTTTATTAGGTTCATCAACATCGTCTTAATTTTCTTCATTCATGCCGTTATTATTTTGCTTAACGCCCCTATTTTTATTTGATTTGTCATCGTCGATTTTCGGTCGCTCGCTTATGTCATTTCCCAATTTCCCATCATTCTCATCGGATAATATTTCAAAACCCGATAAATCATTTTGGTTTCATCATCATCAAACTGTTTAATTTCATAGATTATAGCTGACGCAAAGCGTCTTAAAAATCCAATTTTTGAAAGGAATTACGCATCTTTCTTTTGTTTATAAATAAAAGCGTCGAACGTTATCCTTTTCTAGACTATCGTTTTCCTGCATTTTTCCCATTCTGTTATTCCCAAAATTATCGCATCTTCCTCTACTAGTTTCCTCCATTCTTCTTCGAAACTTCCTCTTTTCCTTTGGCCTACTGAGGTCCATTGTCAACATCTACTCATAATGCGCCTCACCCCTTTCAGTCGTTATGCCGTCATAAATTTTTTGATAGTTTTTTTCCTAGTTCATCTTTAATTTACTTGTTCGTCCTTAATCTTTTTTCTCCATTTTCTGTTATATTTGGTTCTAATATAGTTCTTATTATTTTTCTTTTCGCTATTTTCAAATCTTCTCCTACTTTTTGGTAATTGCTGTATGTCAATGTAGGTGTTCTCATATATTTTAATCTTCTTTTTCAGGATGTTCTTGTTTCTGCGATAGACTTGGTTTTTCTTCAGGATTATTTCTTTTATCCGCTCTTTCTTAGATTAATGTCATAGTTTCTAGTTAGTTAAAGGAGGAGCTTTGAAATATGTTTTTTGTTTTTAGCTTCATGAGATGTTCTCGTCTTCCTACCCTTATATACTTTTGTTTTGGTTTAGTTCCATTCCAAAATATTTTGCTTCCTCTTCTATTTTTTCTATTGCGTCTACTAGTTTCTATCTTGTAATTTTTTTAATACACTTTCTATTACCAAGTTGAACAATGTAGAGGAGATTGAAAAATATATACATCATTAAATAATCGTCAATCTACCTGGTCTGAAACCTTTCTGATAGTCCCTGAAGGTTTCTTCTGCTTGTAGTTTTAACCTCTTGCTTATCAAGTTTGCCAAAATTTTGTAAGCTGTGTAGGGCTCTTCTGGCATTTTATGTTGTTGCCATATCTGTTCTATTACAATGTATATATGTTGTGCAACGCTTGGGGGGCAAGAAGTTCTTGAAATTACGTCCCACTTTCTTCTAGTTGTTCTGTAGCTGATGTTTCTACGTTAAATATTTTTTTGCAATAATCTATCCAAATACCTCTGATTTTTTAGGGCTACTCTATTTAGCTCTTCGTTGTTTTTTAGTTCCCTTGTTCTAATTGTGGGTGTGTTTGGTTGGTTATTTGTTTTTTTGTAAAATGATTTTAGATTGTAGTTGTTGTTCTATTGTTCAATTTCTTCCATTTTGTTGTTAATCCAGTCTATATTTGAATTGTTTCTTTTTATATCATATTATATTTTTGTGTTAATTCATTTGATTCAAACTTTGTTCTTGTTGTTTTCTTGCCTTTTCGCAGTCTTCATCGATCAGTCTCTCGTTTTTTTTCCTTCTTCTACTTCTTCTGCCGCTTTCTGGTTATTTTACTTTGTCTCCCTCCATTTTTTTCTATGTCCGTTGTGTTCAATAATTTGTTTTGTGTATTTTTTGCATAGGTTTCTTAGAACTTCTTCTTCTTTTCCATGCACTGAAGAAGCTATAGGTTTGTTTTTCTTGTTGCTCTTTTAATGTTATTGTGTTTCTTCATTTCTATATTTTTTAGTTTAGCTACTACTAGATAATGATCTGATTCGACTTGTGCGCCTCTGTACATCTTCGTATCTATTGTGTTGTCTTATCTTTTTCGTGGCTAATACATGGTCAATTTGATTTTCTACCGTGCCTGCTGGATATCTCCATGTTACCTTATGTTTTTTGGGTGTTCATACTTTGTGCACAAGGTACTTATACTATATGCTTCTACTAACTGGCATAATCTGTCTCCATTATCGTTCGGTTTATCAGATCCAGAATTGTTCATCTGTTTTCTCGACATAATTAATTGTCTAAAATAAAGAATGCTGTGTTATAGTAACGCATTTTTGAGTATTTGAATTAAACAAGTTAAATGTTCCGTGGTAGAAATGTTATGATTGAAAGGGTTAATAAAGTAAAACCTATTCTCAGAAAGTCAACAGGTGCAGTTCAACAAGTTACAAAACGTGGAAAACAAATTGCACCAATTTTGACATATTCTGAAAACTTTCAAGAAAAACAAATGTTAAAGTCAAAAGGGAAAAAACAGCAAAACGTGATCTAGATAGAAATATTTCTGATTTTATGAATTATTTGATCTAAACAATCTGCTTTTGTAAAAAAATTTAAGTATTTTTCAGCATTTTTGAACATTAAAGCAAATAAAATAAATCTTTTATTGGCACTGCAAGATGTAATAATTGTTCATTTTTGTGCATCTTTCCATATCGTTTTAGGTAAACATCTGATGATTTTTTTTTGGTTTTTGATTAAATTTTGTAGATAAAGTAACCTTTTTTTTGCGATGCAAAAAAATTGTACATAGTTAACTCTAGTTTTATATGTTACCTTCATATTAAGTAATAGAAACATATTACCTTCTTGCGCCTTAAGACGAAAAAATGTAAGATAACAAATAAAACTGTTAGAGAATATGATTATTAATATGCGTTAGAGACTATTTGGCATGTACACTCTCATCCGCAATTTGAGTAACTTTCAGAAGTCTGAGAAATTGTCAGTTAAAACTGCAAAAACAGTAATGTCGGTTGAAGTGACGTTGCACACCTGTAGGGCATCGTCTTTAACATCGATAACATTTGTATTTGTAAAAATTAATTTATCGATTACATGAGTTAACTTAAAATATTCGTAACACCTACGACAGTTAGCATTGATCGCCATTTAGCTGATTGCAGTGCTCTATTTTATACTACATAATCTTATCTATATATGTAACCACGTGGTTTATGCCTCAACTTATAATGAATTTTTTTTAAATTAATGAAAAACGGAAAATTTGGTCTTTACAGCTTCTAATGCACATTTGTGCCATATGGCGACTGCAAACTTTATTACTACTTGTTTTATACAATTATTAAATTTAATGAATTGCTGAAGACTACACGCTAGCATCCGAAACGCCAAAAAAATCGTTTTAATGTTTCTTTTATCTTAAATAAGAAGAAGGTTAATATAAAGAAATAATAAAAACGCGTTTAATGTATATATTTTTTTGAATTAAACACGCATTTACAAATACAAAAATTATATTTAGCAGTTAAAACACAGTTGATTTTCTCGTGAGGATAAAATTTTTAGTTATTTGCATAATCTGTAGTTATTAAATAAGTTAGAAAATGCAAATTTATGTGCCTATGTAACATCAAATTTTTTTTAGTTTTTTTTATACCTACAGTAAATTAAAATTTGTTTTTTTTTATGTTTTTGTAATATTAGAAAAATATTAATAATTGTTAGTAACAAAATCGTCAAGCGACGGATACTGTTACGTAAAAGCTCTATATGTTATTGTTTATTCCTCGTTTAATTCTTAAATTAAAATTAAAATTTTCTATGTAAACTTAGAATTTTTTTTTTGGATACTAGTAGTTAGAAATAATTTTACAGTTACACAATTTTTTACAGAAATTAATAACATCAATATTTTATAAATGCTGGTGGTTTTGTAAAATCAAACTTATTTTATTTTAATCGTTAGTCTAAATAAAATCCCTTTTTAATTTAAGTGTTTAGTAAACATTTGACTTTTTCAAAATCTCTTAGCGTAGATTACGTTTTTTTTTATTAATCAAGACCAATTCAAGCCAACAGAACTGATATTCGACATGTTTATTTTTTTAAATAGTAAACTACATAACGTTTTATCTTAGATAAAGAATTTTGAACATTAAACTAAATATAGGTATTAAGTTTTAACGTGTCGCAAAGATACTATTAGAAAGCACGATACACCCTCGGTCACAGTTTATAGTTTAATTATTTATTAATTGATTATAATTTCGAGTTTACATGAATTAATGGAACGGTGGATACACACAGTAAACCGTCGCGCAAATGTTAAGCTACTGTCGGGTAATTTTTTAGCTTTAATTTTTCGTTAGTGTGCTGGGAACAGGACCGGCGCTAACAGTTTCACCGCCCTGGGCAAAAAGGTACAATGCCGCTTCTTTATAAAAAGAAATTACAAAAGATAACCTCAAACCTTTCCACGTTTCGTAGTAGAATAAAACAGTATCCGGTCAATTCACCGACAACAATTCACCGACAACATTTCACCGAATCGCAATTCATCGCAGCAGCGAATCACCGTGACATCAATTCACCGATCAGAATTCATCGACACACATCATTCATCGCTAATAAATCATTTTCATAATTCTAAAAACATTTTAAACATATAAAGGACAGATCTGTATAACAAAAACTATAATAAACAATAACAATGCAGTAAAAGTACTCTTTTCATTAAATCTTATTAACTTATTAACTACTTAAAATAACATTTATTAAAACATAATTCATAAAAATTCTTAGAAAACTAATACCTATAGTTTTGTTTTTTTTTGCGCAATCAATGAATTTCCAAATATTGGGATGTAACGCCCCAATCTGTACCTGAAATCTTCGATGCCAATCTTGATCGTTTTCGCTAAATCTGCCAAGGCCGTGTCAAAAACCCTCCACATTTTTTGGATCTGTCCCGTACCTATGTTTTAACCCATGATTTTGAATCTTCCAAAAAATGCATTGAGTTAAGTGAAAAAACACCCCTTTATAGTTGCATTTGATAACTTTGCACGCAACGCATTATTTATATCTATGTCTTTTCATTCTGAGCAAATAAAAGTAGCCCTCTTTTTAAATCCTGTGCACTTCTCGTGACTCCACTTAAAACATTTACTGCATCTTGCCCACTTCTCGCCATGTGTGTCTGCTGAAAACAATCCTAAGCATATCATGCACTCGGCATCGTCATCATATATATCCTATGCTTGTCTGATTCTTCGGATAAACTGAGGAACTTGAAGAGCTGACATTTTTGACTGCCGATGTCGATGATTGTGGTTCTTCGATTATTTTAGCTGTTTTTTTTAGAATTCTCTAATTTAATTTTTAAAACGGGTTTTTTCATTTTTTTTAATATTTTCCAGAGATTCTTCAAGGGCAGTTTTTCTAGTCTAGTTTTTCCACTGTATTTTAGTTTATTTTATAAATTGAGACACAGATGTGCTTGTCTTTATAGACAGAGTCGATTGTCCCTGATTTGAGTTGTATGGATTTTAAGGGCTAAGGATATTTTCTGATTTTTCGGATAGCGCAAAATCGCTTTCTGCTATTCTTTCTTCAGCATTTGGGTCGCTTTCTATGGCCAAATCATGTTCACCAAAGACGTTTTTAGTACATGGAGAAAGACCGGTTTTTTAAACCCATTAATCGCAGTTTGAATGGTTGCAGCGCGGGCTTAGGCTCTGCCAACTAGATCAGCTATTTGATATACGTTAATGAGCTCTGGTTTTATGATCTTTCTGAGGAAAACGAACATAAGCGGGATAAATTGACCAGCTGCGCTCATGCAAGTAACAACCGTTACTAGAAAACCACATTCAGCAGAGAAAATGCTGGCGATCTGTTTTTTTCGTTTTAAACTAATAACCTTACAAGTTTTATGTTTTACAATGCTCACTCCAGTCTCGTTAACACTAAAAATTTTATGCGGACAAGATTCCACTTTTTAAATTCTCATTCATAAATGTCAAAAAATTCGGCCACATTTTGTTTTACGAACTCTTTTGTCCTGGCCGCTGATATTGCCCGAGGAGTTCCAAAAGATAATTCAATGACCAGCGGTATCTCTAAATGGATGGCGCAAGTTATTTTATAAAACCAGTTGAAAAGGAATTTGTCTTATGTCTCGTACACGTAAACCAAAGAATCGTTTTTCCATAACTAATAAATATTGAACTAGCAAACTCTCAAGTTCATCAGAAAATATGAGTTTTCTTCGAATTTTAGTTTTCAGAAGATCAATACGACTATTTTTAATATAGTGTTTTAATGTAAACTTAGGCACTCCAAACGCTTTATGAGCTTTAAGATATCCCATTTTGTTATGTCAGTACCGCTTCTACGGCTTTTCTCATGTCTTCTGGGTTCCACTGTCTTCTCTTCTTGCCGTTTACAGAAATAAAAACATTGTTAACCAATTATTTTAATTGAAGAAGGTAAATATTCTAATGAAAACAATACTCCAAGTTTGGTACCCTATTTTTGGATATCCGAAATTAGGCACTATTGACTATCCGGAATTCATGAATAATTCTATTCAATCCCCATGTAACTGAACTACACTTTACCACTTTCATATCTAACTTTAAAACAGCGTATTACCGACAACACAGATTCGGTATGTTGCCGGTTGCTTCACTTGACTATTGTTAGCAGCGACATCTACTGCATAGGTAATGAATAATGGCGGTATCCGAAGTTAAGGCACCATCCGAAATATGGACACTTTCCTCTATCGGTGCGTTTTGATTTAATCCAAGTATGGTATATAATTGATAGAACAATAGTTGTACCGTTTTACACGTACCATCCACATACCAAAGTTTACTACCTACGAGCAACTGTATATTTCTTCGAGTAAGAAAAACCACTATCCTATCTTGTTCTGGATGGGAATCATACAGAAGAAACTCTTCCTCTTTGACTGCTCTTGTGTATTCTTCTGGAAATTGAATCCCTTGACGAGAATTAGGCGGGACTGGACCTGTCCTTTGCTGCTCACGGATACGACTAATTGTTGTCTTCATAACGTTTACGGTTAGTAGATTAGGGGCTGCTGCTACTTGCATTCGTAATTATAACCTGCATAACATCGTTTGTTGTTGCAGCAGTTCTCTTAGTATTCTGATAAATTTTGGCTGTTTCCATACCAGCTGCATCGCCGGCGTGATTGTGCTCCCGCATAACCGTAATACTTTCCAAATTTACTGTTTTTTACACTTTGTTTTCTGGTAGCTTTCACATTTCCAGAATATTTTTTTAGCACTTTCTTTTTCTTTAATAAATAATTGTTCATCAAGGAGTAACTTCCGCTTTCCTTTTTTGAACAAATTCTACTTGCATTTTGAAAGAGGTAATGACTGTATAGTATGCAATTTTCTACTTTCTTACCTTTTCAGAGTTTAAAATCTGGCTTGGTTCACAAGTTGATTACCTAACTTTTGAAAAGTTCTTAGTTAGATTTCGGTAGCTCGTTTGAGTTTTTCGATTTCATTCACTCCCTGATGGAGCTCCTTACGAAAGGGGGCGAAACGTTTTCTGTAAATCTTGTCAACGGCAAAAGTTTTGCAACTAGATAACGTGCTAACAGGAAATACAAAAACTCACATTAAAGATTCTACAGCCTTGTAAAGAAAATTAAAAAATTGCGTATAAAAAAAGAAGATCTCCTAGACGTGGTATTTCTTTTTACTAAAGTCCCGGTCGACGAACTATTGTTTTTGCTCAAAGATAAAATTACTGAAGAAGAAGTTCTGCTCATCGAATTCTGTCTTAAAAACACTTATTACAGTTATAACGGCAACTTGTTTAAACAAGTATTTACATGGAATATTTTGAAACTGAAATTATAAAAAATGTTGAGTTAAAACCAAAAACTTGGTTCAGATACGTTTGTTCTATGGTCTCATGGCAAACATAAACAGAATGGTGTTAAATACTTCTAAATAGGAGAGGGCGACAAAAAACACTACTTAATGTGTTTTTAAGCGACGTTTCAAGAACAAAGTGTCCATTCTTCAGACCAAAAAAATTTAAAACAAGTAGCGATTAATTCGGCAAATACAGTCAATTGGTAAAAAAATAATAAATAACACAAAACATTAAATTGTAAATGATTTAAAAAACAAACAATAGTTACAACAAACTCACGAACATCACAAAGACCAAAAACCAACAGTTCATTCAACATCTAAACTCTGCACATAATAGCATTAAATTTACTATGGAGTTAGAACATAACAGCAGTCTAGCCTTTCTTGATGTACTGATGATAAGGAAAAATAACGGAAAATTGGGACATTCCGTTTATAGAAAAAAAAAACACACAGTAATAAATACTTAAACGCCAACCCTCCAGTACAGAAGAATACTGTTTTGCATATTTTAGCTAAATGACCTATACGTGTCTCAGATAATGAAAATCTACAAAAGGAAAAGGAAACACTGTTGGAGTTTCTACAACAAAATGGATACGAGTTCAAAGAGATCCAAAACGCATGGAAGAGAGCAATAAATCCAAAAGTCAAAAAAGACTTATCACCTCTTACTAGCACCGCTTATTTACCATACTGTATGGGTTCGAAAGACAAAATAAACAGGGTGGTAAATAAACATAATATAAAAACTGTCTTTACGACTAAGGATATCCTGAACACTTGGCTTACATCTGCTAAAGACAAACAAGGGGCTCTAAAACATGCAGGAGTTTAGAAAATTCCTTGTTCCTGTGGTTATATAGGACAGACGGGACGTTGTATTGAAGTTAAAGTAAAAAAACATATAGTTGACTACAAACATCGCAGAGTTACTAAATCAGCAGTGGCAGAACACGTGTGGAACCAAGAACACACGCTAAACTTTGACCAAACAAAAAAAAGTTTTGGCTAGAACTCGTTTCTACTTTCCCAGACTAATCCGCGAAGCTATGGAAATAGAAAAACATCTATGTAATATGAACCGAGAAGACGTTTTAAGACTCAGCAAATCTTGGCTATTATATCCTATAAGACAAAGATCAACCTTCTTAGAAAGAACACGAACACTTACTCCGTGTAATAACAAAGTCAGTCAAGCGATAACGGAAAGATAAGGTTTGTTAATTACGTTCTTCGCTATTGATATAAATATCGTCACTTACACTTTTTCCTTCAGCTGCATTTACCACTCTGAAGATGCAAGCTGCAATCTCTTGCCAAACGTCAGTTTGTTTGGGTTCACGAACGACAATACGGCAAAGGCCAAGTTCTACTGTTTGTTTTGGCTTTCAAGGAGAGACTAGGACCAAGCTTAAAAAGTCTGGGTGTATAACTACGACGCGGTCTAAGCCGAAAGTTGCTTATAATCATAAACAAAACAACCGCGAAAACTTAAGATTTTATACTATTTCTAGATCTTTACAATATTTTAGTAAGTCGTTTTGAGGGGTATCTATAAAATCATAAATTTTGCATACAAATTCATCGTCTCAATGCCAAAATTAACATTCTTGCTTCAAAGTCTATGACGTAACTCCAAATTAGCCCGTATGTCAACTTCGTAAGCGAGTTCGAGCACCGCAAACCATTTTATTAAAGGCCGTGTCCGATCTAAGATCCTTAAACCATAACAATTTTTTTTTGTACCAATGGCAACGCTTAATGACATGATACGTAGTTAACTATTTTTGTCTGCAAAAGCTTACGAAGGATGATGGCCTATAAACTTTCATCTAAAGACAAAAACGAAAAATTATTAAGTCTGTGATAATCCAGCAAATCACTTCAAGTGATGAAGATGCTGACGATGACAAAAGTGTTAAGGCAGACGATATATGTTTAGTGTGCGGAGAATTTGGAAAAAAAAGAAAATTATAGATCAGGTGTGTTATATGTGCAAATTGGACTCTGCACTAATTTTGAAAAAGGACAATTTTATTACGATTATTGTGGGTGAATATTTTATTTGTTAAGCATTTAGCAGTGAAATTTTGCTTTAGGGGAAAGCATGGCCATTGCCCACAATTCCCTCAAACAATTGGGACAATAGTGACCGCTTAAAGTTTTTTTAAAATTTATTTCTATTTTTTTCTATTCTTTATTTTTGAATGTTTGAATAAACAAATTTATTCTACCTACCAGTTTGTGTATATTTTACGGATTTTTCTTTGAAAAAATTATATATGGGCGTTTTACAGCTCAAAAACCTAAGGGGGGCACTATTTCCTCAATTTTTCCTATTAATTGAAAAATTAAATCAAAATATTAGTCATTTGTCCCCTCGGAAATTTTTTTGTAAATATTTTAAATTACAAATGTCATAATACATAATAATAATTATGATAAATCACAATAAAAACATACATCTTTAAATTTTTTGTCATATAACTTTTATTAATACTAAAAGCACTTTGTTATGGATCTTGAAAGATCTATTTAAGTTTCTTAAATGCACAGAGAAGCAGAAATTAAAACCTGTTAAAGATAACATACGACATGGCCTCAAAAATAAACTGTAAAGCGACAAGTAGTTTTGAATACCAAAGAAAATAGAAGAATGTTTACTCTAATGTTCTTTAACATCAGTTAGTGATGGCCAAAATCGGGCTTGGTCTTGCAGTCTTGTCTTGGTCTCGCAAGATTTGCAAGACCATGAGCAAGATAACAACGCCATTAGCAAGACCAACACTCAAGGTTACAACACCAAGACTGGATGCAAAACTAGCTCTGCAAAAACAACACTATCTTGCAAAACTCTTGCAGTCTTTTTTTAATTACAAACGATTATTTATCTTTTTTTATTTATCCCACATATAAAAAAACATTTGTTTTCCCAAAAAAAAATATTGTATGTATAGGGTAAGTCCGGGAGAGATGGCTCACCTTTTAAAAAAAATCGGTAAAATGACATTTTTGACAATATAATGTTGAAACTTTTTATTTGAAACCAAGGATACATTTCTGACATAATAATGTAACTCAAAACACATTTTTACAATATTTTTTGCAAAAAAAATAAACAAAAATTTCAATAGTGGGCCATCAATCCCAGGAGATCTGGGTGAGACGGCCCAGGCACTATGAGTTGAATGGCCTAGTACATTATTACTTCTTTTTGCATAAAACATTTCCACAGTCATGACATAAACTTAAATATTTAGAACAGCCCTAATGAAACCACTGTTCACAATGCATACATCGAATCCAATCATCTTTTTTCGTCGTCGTGGTGTACCGTTCTCCACATCCTGGACACTCGGCATTGTCGTTGTCTTTGACACTATCACTGGATTCTTGTGCCTGCCAATCAGACAATGATTCGTCTGAGGGAAAAACATTTCAAAAGACTTTTTTGATATGACTGTCTTAGACTTCGTTTTTTTCATTCTGTTTGATATCTTACGCTCAGCATCCTTTGTTTTCTTTTCTTCCACACTTCTTCGCTGTTGTATGTTTTCAGTGGACGTCAGAATAGCTGCAACTTGTCTACTTCGCTTTCTTGTTTGAGTGACAGCTGCTAAAGTACTTGGTACTGGATTAATTGTATCCAACATTTTTCCAGGAGTTTCTTTGGTAGGAGTCGTTTCATTAGGATGAATTTGCCCTGATATGGTTTCCTGTTCGTTGTCTAGTTCAGTTACGGGGGGCTGCACTTATCAATTTGTTCATTGGTTAGAAAAGCATAATCTGGAATTGCATCAGGATTGAACGGACAAATACCAGTTGCTCGAAAAGAAAACACAGCATTTTGTACCGTGGCGGACTTGGACCATGCATCTGCTAACAAACTTCCAAACTGTAACCTTGTAATTCTTCTTGTTGGGTTTGCTTTAATAAAAGCATTGCACACTTTCGAAAAGTTAGATTTCAAACTTTTAAAAAACGCCCTGTTTAAGGCTGAAGGAATTGTGTTGAGTGACTTGGTAGACATAGGAGGATTATGTGATGTTCTTCAGCAAAATTTAACATTTCTACAAAATTGCAATGCGTGGAATGTCCGACCAGGATTAATATTACTTTGCCAATTGGTTTACGGGGTCAAAACTGATTTTTCAACCATTCTTAAAATAAACTGGTGCTAATGTAGGCTGACTTCTCATTCATGTAAACAACAAAGCCAGGAAATAGCCTTCAGCGTTACAACATGAGATGATTAAGAAGTAATTGTTATACCTTTTTCGGCAGATGTTACCGCTGCAATATTTTTTGAGCCTTTTTGAGCGATAACAAATCCAGGTTTATTATTAAGGTGGAGACCCGTTTCATCCATGTTGAACACATGTGCTGGTTTGTTAAGTCATTATCGGAGTTCTTTCTAAAAGTTCAAAATATGAAGCTACTCTCTCTCTATTCATTCCTTGGCAGCGGGCTAAAGAGACACCTTCTGATTTTTGTACACTCAAATCTGGATTCCGTTTCAAAAACATTTTAAGCCAGTCGTAACCCGCTAGCCTTGTTTCTTTATTGAATGGATCTTCGATCGTTCGGTTAATTCGAAGGCCATGGATCGAACAGACTCTCGAGTAGGAGGAAACCCATATTTTTGCAGTTTTTTAATATGAGACTTGATTTGATTTTTATTTTTAGTCTCCAGTACAGCTGAAGGTCTCAAACTTTTCTTTGCTCGTTGTTATTTATTCTTCTCCTGAGGGTTGGAGGTGGAACCATAAAATGTCCCGAAGCTTCTCTGATTCCTATATGCCCTGCTCTGATTTCTTCTATGGCTAACACGAGTTGCTTTTGTGTCCATCTTCCTCTTTGGCTATCGGATTTTTTCTTGTACTCAGTTGGCCTGGCTGAAAATGATCGAATTGTTTTAGGAATAGTGGGCCATCTGCCCCACAAAAGTTTGGGCCATCTCATCCTAAGGTACGGGAGAGATGGCTCACTCAATTTTTTGTAAATGAAAACGCGTCTCAAATCAGACAACAGCATCAACATAACCTTAAAAACCCAGAAAACATTTACACATTACGGCAAGGTTTGAAATCTGCGATTTCACATTAAAAATAGAACATGAAAAATTTTAAGCGTAGTTAAAATTTTGATCCACTCTTAATGTACCTGATTTATATTCTTAAAGAGTTGATGCACTTTTATGGTACTGCAGCCATCAGCAGCGTAATAGACAATGATATAAAAGGCGCGTAATTTAAATAATTGTTAAGATATCTTAGTGGGCTATCTTACATTATGGGCCATCTCACCCGGAATTACCCTACGTGAAAATGTTTGAAAAAGGGTTTCGACGTTAGTAAAATGATTTTTCTGAAAAATAAAATTATAACTAATAAGTAACCACTATTATCGTCTTAATTGAAATATTTACTTAAGCCAAATAAAACTATTTGAAATTTGGCTAAAATGTAATTTAATTGAAATAAATTATGTCAAAAATTTATAATTAAGATGTACAGTAAAACAAATTTAGTTTTCCAGAAGAAAAAAGTTTACAGTAAATTTTTATGTAAACAAAACATTATTCTAAATTTTAAATAAAACATATTTTTCTGTCACATATGAATAGAAACCATGTAAGTAGATAGGTACCAATTCTCATCGATTCCTGAAGTGTTGAAAGACGCTGTTACGAATTTTAGCTTAATATTTTTTTGAGTTCAACGAATATAAACTCTTCGCATTTCTATGATCTAATAAAAGTATACACAAGTAATAAAATAACTTGTAAAATAACAATTTGTGATAAAGTACCAAATTCTTAATTCTAAATTTGTACCAAAAAGCACGTTTTACTTAGTTTACAATAAAAGCGCCTACAAAAGATTTTGCACCGGCACGGCACATGCCGAGGCGTTGTTCCTTTTTCAAAACAACTAAATTCTCAAAACTTAAAAGTACAGCTATTATAAAATACAACGGACGCATTGCAAATGCAATAGTGCTTATTATTTAATATTTGTGGAAACAAAATTGTCGATCCTTTAGCACATTTTAACAAGTTTGTACCTTCACAAATATTTTTAGTTGTCTATAATTTTTAAATTTAGGTAACATACAATTTTAAGGTCCTTCAAAATTAAGAATTGAGTTTAATTAACATTTGCTTATGTATTTATGTATTTGTATTTTTATAGTTTATTGAGTATAAAATGAAATTAAATCTTGAAGATCGTTGACATGTAAAATTAAAACTAAAGTAACTTAATATTCTGTATCATCGTTCTTATTGCAGGTTTAGTAGATTAATGAAAAGTAAAAAAAAATTGTCTAATCCACATTCATTTTTAAAAATAAAAATTATAACTTTTTTAATAGTTAAGCCATTTACAGATGCAGTTGTACTTGTAGATGGCTTAAGTATTAAAAAAGCCGAAACATGTCGTGTCTATTATAATTTATGTGGGTTAGACAGAATTTTTTTCTTTTTATTAAAGTAACTTAATTTTTCGTAATTAATTAAATGTTTATTAAAAAAATTTAAAACATTGACTTTCATTGTGAAGTTTCATTTATAGTACGATGTAAAAATGCAAGACTGCAAGACCAAAAACAAGACCCAAACTCTATATTGAAGACCAAGAGCAAGACCAACTGGTGCAAGACCATGTGGCCTTTTCGTGGTCTTGCGTTTGGCCATCACTAGCACCAGCTCCATCAAAACCGCGAATGCAAAAGATATTAACGAACAAGAATGTGAAAACATATTACCTACAGTGTTGGAATAGAATTTGTAGAAAATGGTTTCATAAAAAATCTATAACAAAAATCAAAAACATTTTCTCGATATTTATAGTAGGTATATTTTGTTATTTCAATAACTTTTTTATTTTTTTCTTTTCTCAAACGTCTTGACATTCATTCTGATAACTAAACGACTATTGGATTTTTTTAAATTGTTTTTTGCATTGTAATGTATAAAGTATAAAGAACTTCTGTTGTAGTTTTAAAAAAATTGAAATTTATTTGTAGTTTAAGAAACTGCTGTAACAAATTTTGAACAGTAAAAATTGTAAGTTATTATAAATTATATTCAAATTCATTTACCTATGCGTTATTTTTTGATCTATTTTATTTTAAAAATTTTGTTTTAGGTATAGGTAGGTACCATAACAATTTTTTTGTTTGATTACTATTTTGACTAGTTCTTAAATTTTTTAGTAAAACGTTAATTCTATTAGTATTTTGTTAATGTTAAATTCGAATGTTGCTTATTGTATCAATACCTATTTAGTTTGTCAAAATAATTTAAGTGCAATATTGTTTTTAAACATAAAAAAATTGCGATTTTTTTAAAATTTGATACTAGAGAAAATAAGTAAATAACGAAGACTTTTTGTTTTTGTTAAAACATTTATCTCTATTTGGCGAAATTTAGATGTTTTGGTTAATAATTAGGTATTTCAACAAATAAAAATTACACTCTGAAATTTAAATTAGAATAAAAATAATCCGCCGGATTGCCGGAATTTGTTTAAAATAGCGTTTGGTAAACTATACCTGAATAAAACCAAAATTAAAAATTGTTTTTAATAAAAATTACAATATTTTAATTTTAACAATAGTTAATTTTTGCTCAAGTAAACAATTACTTAACGGATAAATTCTCGAAATTGATTTAAAAATATCTGAGTAACTTAATTAATAATTAAAGACAATTTAAAATAAGATTCAAAAACTTATAGAATTCCGGAACAATTCGTAAAATAAATTAGTTTTAAAGAAATCTCATTGATAAGGGTCGTTTAGTATTTACAAAAAACGTATGTTATCAGTTGAAATGCAACATACTGCTAACATTAACGATAAAATAATTTTCTGGTTAGCCGCATAAATGCAAATATTCCTATCGAGATAGTATCTAATGTTTGAGCTTCGCGAATAGGGGTTGTTACCACTACGACGTTCTATTCGTTTGGATGTCTGGAATCATCGCTGAGGGTATCACAAGGGATGATGAGAATCGTGCGTGATTTTTAGCAAAGCTTGCAGATTGTCCGTCGGTCTGTTTTCAAGAGATACGAACTAACTCGATTTTAATAGCTTATGAGTTATAAATTTTTTCGTATGCGTATTTGCTCTCGAATTCGTTTTAATAAAACGTAATTATTATAATTTGAGCTATTGCGGGAAGAATGAACGACGAAAAAAGATATGTTTATGCATTCTTTTGTTATGCAGATCTAGTTCTATACAAGCTTTTTGTGATTAGACTTTTAACCACAAAAGAAATCAAGTTGTGGTAAATAACCAAATAAAAACGCGATGCCATAATGAAAGGAATAACCTTTAAATGTAAATTAAGGGTGAAATTGACAACAAAAACATTTTCATTAGGCTCGGAATGCATTTGTTAATAGAACGCGACAAATAGTGGTGATTAAACTATTTTTACAAAACAAAACTTTAGACCGAGTGGAACACGATCATTAACTTTAATTACGGAATGCGCAAAAGAAACGCTAATTAACTTACGTTGTTGCATCTAACGCACAACACTTTTGCCATGACTAATAACAATAACCAAAATTTATTATTGTTTACATTCATTCTAAATTTATCACGATAACAAATTAAATATTGATTGATGTATTTATTTTTGATTTCTGTATAAACTTTAATAATTAAGGAAATTATGTTGCAATCAATAACGATAATAACAACTGTAGGTTATTCCATTGTGACTTATTTTGATTCCCAATTTCCTTTTTGGAAAATTATCGATTCGTTTTCCTTTAATCGTTAGTCGATAAGATTATTTTGTTCATTCATTAATTTTTTTTTTGAATTGATCATAATTTAGATCTTGAGTGGTATAATAGAGTAACTTGAAAGCTTTCGTTTGAAAAGTTAAAAAATTTAAATAATTACCTGAAAATCCAATAAAATACGTCACAGGATTAAGGATGTAAAAACGCACTTTAGTTTTTTATTAACTCCGTGAGTTAATTAAAAATGCACGTGATAGAGACAGTTATATTTTTTCGAATGTGTCTTTTAACCGTACAACTTATAAGATTGACACTTAGATGATTCGTTAGTGATGAGGCGACGGCTAAGGCGTCGGTCGGTAGCTTCGTATAGTTATAGCGTCCACCGAGAAAGCGTTCCGATCGCGGAGGCGTTTCCAGATAACTACCGTTAAACGGAAACGACCGTTCGACCAATGGAATCGGTGTATGAACCTTCGGTTGCTATGGCGCTTGTCACCATTGCTCTGCTATTGGATAACCGGTTGTCATGGTGATTTCCTCCCCTGACGATTTTGTATTTGACTACCTAAAGCTTGGGGTACTTCACATCGAGCTTGTAGTATCTAAGTAAACAGGCAGCGAGGAGTATTTGTTTTTCCAATCAGTGCTGGTTTGGAATACCTAAAGTGTTAACTTGTTTGTGGACCGGTCGTGATGTAAACAATGATACAAAACCCCCTGATGACGAGTTAAGATCATATCGATTGATACGTTTGTTTATTTCAATCGATTTGAATACGCGGTGTTACGTAACGCGACATTTTTTGCCAACGCTTGCGTCGATTAATTTTTAGTGATATAATTTAAGTTTAAGTGCAATAGATGTGTGCAATGTTAATAATTTAAAGGACGACGAACATTTCAATATGTTAACTCAAAAACTCTACGCAACCGAATCGTCAACAATGGCGACGCCAAACCCAATGTCCCCTATGGCATCTACGTATTCTATGAACTCGATGTCGTGCGTTTCGATGGCTTCGATGAATTCGTGTTCACCTCAAACTCCGGCGTTTGGCACCAGCATGTTAAATTCGGGTATGCCAATGACAACTATGTCAATGAACGGCAACTGCATGTCTTCGTCAGCGATGGGATACAGCGCAATAGGTTCGCCCATGAGTAATATGAATGCCGCATGTATGGGTAGCACAATGTCGTCGATGAACGGATACGGCACAGTAGGTGCCCTAACCGGACGAGGCGATCTAAGCGGCGGAGATACATCACCCAATTCGGCTTTGCAACGCGCACGTGCTGATAAAACCTACCGAAGAAGTTACACACACGCAAAACCACCATATTCCTACATATCTTTAATAACGATGGCGATTCAAAACAGTCCCAGTAAAATGTTAACCCTATCGGAAATCTACCAGTTCATAATGGACCTATTCCCATTCTACCGACAAAACCAACAACGCTGGCAGAATTCGATACGACACTCTTTGTCTTTCAACGACTGCTTCGTTAAAGTACCGAGAACGCCAGATAAACCCGGAAAAGGTTCGTTTTGGAGTTTACACCCAGACTCGGGCAACATGTTCGAGAACGGTTGTTATCTACGAAGACAAAAACGATTTAAGGACGAAAAGAAGGAAGTAGTGAGACAGCAACATAAACCAACGCACGGTAATAGTTTAGATAAATCTAATAGCGGCAAAACGACGCCTTCGCACCACGGAGATGACGGTCATAAAAGCCATCATTTAGATAAGACTGTTGAAACAAATTTATCTTCGATGTTAAGCATTCATCCCGCTAAACTCGATGTAGATCAAATGAATCTTTTACATCACAGCGAACTCGGAATGCACCCGCAACATCACCAACAAAACATGTCGCACGAAGAAATTTCCGCGATGGTCAATCGGGTACATCCAATTTCATTAAGCAGCGAGGCGATGCTTCATCATGGCGCGATGAACCACTTAAAACAAGAACCTTCTGGTTACACATCGTCGGATCATCCATTTTCGATTACGAGGCTTTTGCCCATGGAAAGCAAATCCCAAGTGAAGATGTATGGTGATTCTCAGTACCCCTACAATGGACTTGCACCCTTGCCTAATTCTATGCATGCTCATGCATCTATAGGAAACGATTACTACAACAACCCTTTGTACCATACGTCTACGGGGACAAGTAGCTTGTGACAATATCCTCTTGCTTAAAGGGGCAAGTAACTTTTTTTTATTCTTTTCGTACATGTATATAAAATCCTCGTTTACTTTAATTTTTGAGTGTGAAATTACATCGAATTACATTTAAACAAACGTTTTTTTAATTTTTGTGTGAGTGTGTGTAAATCAGCAACTATATTAAGCATATTTTCCTTCAAGAACTTACATTAAAGTAATCGTGTACCAAAGTTTATAAAATTCAAAAGAAAATTAACTTTGTAAACGTAAAAATTAATGTTTTCTGAATTTAAAAAAATACCTAATAAGGAAAAATCTCAAATTTTTGTCTCGGATTTTTTGATCTGCCTAAAGTTGCCATTTTTAAATTCGTGTAAATCGAATATTATTTTGTAAATATAAATAATTTTCTCAAATCATGTATTTGTATTTAATTTATAGATATTCCAATAATGAATTCTTTCATTTTTTATTTGTTAGTTAAAAAACGTTGTTTTAAGAATTGTTGGTAATTTTTTAAATCTTTATTGTATATAAAAACTTGTAAAATAAAAACAAATTAAATGTATCTATTATACTATAAATGTAAAATTTTTATTCACAAATATTGTGATGTTTTGAAAATAATGTGGAAATATATTTTCAATTCAAAAAGGAAATTGTGCAACCTTCACTATAGAAATTTGTACATATTATGATAGTAGAAAAAATTGTATGTTATTGTACATTTACTTTTTGTCACAATAAATGTTTAAGATTTCAGATTACGATTGACTTTTCTTTTAATTGACTTAGGTACAATCGAAAATGAATTCTAAAGAAAAACAATCAATTATGAACTCTCGCTTTACAGTTTGAATAAAAATTAAATCATTTATACTGAACGTATTTAACTTTGAAGTTATTATAAGAAACTTTACAGATTAAAAAAAAAGCGTCAAATTTTAAAGTTCTATTAAAATAAAAAAAATCAATTAGATAGGTATACTTAATTAAAACTAAATTTGAATATTATTTTATTTTAAACATTTGAATTGAATTGAAAACGATGGAGCTAATTCAAATTACAAAAAATTGTTTTAATAAATGTAATTTCAAGCGATAAAGTACTTAATTGTTGGTTTTTAAAGAACTTTTTTTCAAAAATTTGCTACTTATAAAGTACGTACACAATTTGCTTCTCCAAAAATGTATGTAAATCTAGTTGATTATTAATAACAAATTTGTGTCAGTTACTTTTTACAAATGATAACAAAATATTAAATTATATTTTTCTTTATTGTTTGATGTAAAAAATTCTTTCGGGTTTAAAATCTGTTTCAAAAAAGTTAAATTATCGAAGTCCACAAACTTTTCTAACACGTTCTTAATACATTTTTCTAATTTTGTGTGTGTTTACCTGCTGCAGTGATCTAGCATGTTTCTCCATGTTTGTTGTGATGTTATACGATAAGTTATAAATAGCAAAATAAATAGTTTCGAGACATACTTATTTTTTTTATCGACAGATTTTGTATTTGTATCAAGTGAGTGAAACACATTTAAGAATTTAAAAGCTAGATTGCATTTTATCATTTAATATGATTGATGATAAGTTTATCGACAGTAGATTAAAGAAATAAACAAGAATTATGCAAACGTATTTTTTTAATGTGATAATAGTGGTGTTTTAGTATATATTTCATAGCAAAAAATTAGTGAAAACTGTTATTCCGTTTCTGGTTCAAAGTATTTTTGTCATATATTAGAAGACATGACAAAAAAGTTACAAAAAACAATCAGCAACAAAGAATTCTAAAATTCTGCTTCAAAATCTAAGCAAAGAAAAAATTCTTTTACCCGGAATCTAAAGTGATCAGTTTGGATCACGAAACGTCGCCGTAACACATATAACAACGAATACCAAAAGTACAGGTGTTTGAATAACAAATTTCTAAACAAAAATTTTTTGAACAAAATCTACAAAAAAATTATTCGCAACCATAGACTGTTTTTTAACATTTTTTAAAAATCTGTTCAAAAAACTAAAAAAACAAGTTTACTAAGTGCTGTATGACACTATACTTATGTCGGTATTTAAAAATTTTTACATTGAAAGACGTGCTAAAAATGTTTTCTCATCGGTATTTCCAGCTTTAGACATTTTTAATTGATGAGAAATGACGATGAGATGCGAGATATCAAAACATTTTCACTGCGTTTTTCAAAGTAAAAGTTTTTTTTTAAAAATGATTTTGCAGATTGTTTTTCAGATTCATTTTTTGCTTTTAAAAAAATGAAAATCAGTAAAATACAGTTTTTATTAAAAAATGTAAATATTAATACAAAAATTAGAAATGCCTGTTAGTCTACCTTATAAAATCATAGTTAACTTTGATTTAAAAAACAAAAAATTCCGTTTACGAAAACGGTAAAAATTTTTGGTTTAAGCAAAGTTTTTTCCAAATAATTATAAGGATAACAAAGTTTGTTCTTTTAAACTAAAGTGTTTTGGCACTATTTAGTAAGTTAGTATTGTTAAATCATCAAAATTAATTAAATTTTACTTAGTTGTCGGCAATATTGTTAGATACATTATACTTGAATTTATTCTTTAAATAACAATTAAAATTAATCGAAACTATTTTCTGATGATCTATCTTTCTGCATTAAAACAATTTTTGGTTCTCTAACTTCTCATATTTCTAGTTACTATGTAATATTTTACATGTACATATGTACGATTAGGTTCAGTTGGCAAGCACATATGAAAACTTGGCTTATATACATAGAAGCGATGGATTTTTTTTATTTATATCATTTTTATATGCAATATTTTTGCATCATAAAGTTTAGTATATGGTTCATGTCCTTTAATTCTACACAGAATAATTTTTCCCGGTAAGCTAATTTAGTGTGTAGGTTCGATGACTATGGTCTTTGATAATCGAAAAGAATTGTTTTTTCTGGCTAGTGTTGAGGTGAGATTTGACCTGATCTCGTCTCGAATTTCAAAATATTCTAAATATTAAATTTCGTTTCGATATCGTATCGTAATTAATTCGAACTCCACTCGAAGATTTTGATCTCGTCTCTATAAATTTCATTTACAAAAGGAAACTTTTACGCGCAAATTATAGCATGCTCATCATAATTTGACTACTCATGCAACGGAAAGAAATATTTTGTTTTTTTCAATATTCTTAAAGGTTGACACTTATTAATTTTTACTTGATATGCTACTTTATTGCTTCCGTCGGCAGTGTGTCACATTTGAAGCACACATTTTGAGCTTAAAACATTTAACAATGGCAAGCAAAAGTAAATAAAACGGGTAAACCAGATTTTTTAAAATTGTACGAACCAAAATTTTATTAACAATTTGAATCTGCGTTCAGATATATTTCGACACGGTCTAGGACCATTTTGAAACAATAAAATCAGATGGTGACCAGGGCCGTGCCAAGGTACGTTACCGCCGGGGTACCAAGAAAAAGTTGCCGCTCTTAATAAACTTAAATTATTTTAGTTTAAGTTATCTTAATAATAAAACAACAGCATATGATTAATACTAAACAAGTAAGAGAAAATCTATTTTATTTCTAAATAAAGAAAAGTTTATTATAAAAACATTCGTTCTTGTGACAGTAGATCTCAAATAGCTTTTTATTAGATTAAGCTTAGAAAAATTTTTTTACCAGAAGCATTAAACCATGGAAACATTGGAGAAAAATCATTTAAAATATATAATCTAAATGTGCTAATCCATTCATGCCGAGCTTAATGTAGGTATATGTATTAAAATGACTTCAATTTCGTCACATAAATATAATGCATTTATATCAGATTCATTTTGCTTATTATCGTAGTAGTTTGTACAACTAAACCACATTTTTATATATGATATAATATATAATAATTTTATAAATAATATACTGTATTATACAAAAAACTGGAACATATAAATTTCGCATGATTTAATTTTTGTTATAAGAGATTTAGCTATATTTCTTGTATTAGCATTCCTAACTGGATGGTAACAAAATTATATTTGTAAAAACATGTATAACTTGTATCTGATTAATTCAGAAAGTGAAATTATAGCATCAATATAAGCAAAAAATGTCAAAACAAAAGTTCCAATAAAACATAAACAATTAAAATTTTGAGCCAAATAAATCGAAAATTACATACCTGTTGCAGTAAATAATCTCCTAAGTTTGTGAGTAAAAAGAAATCAAAAACAATTACATGTCGTTTTTTTGTATTTGTCAAAAATATTTATTCTAAATTAAAATTAACGGTTGCATTGTTTATACGCCGCTACTGACGGTAAAATCTTTTTTATGAGTGGGGGTAAGCTTGATACTGCAGTAGAACCTCAATTTTACTGTTTGGAAATTGGGCTAATGTTACGTAGGCCGGTCAAAATACGTACGCTGCAAAAGTAAAGCTAAATATGCAAAACTGTTTTAGAATATTCTATTTATTGGTACATAATTAAATAAATAATTGCGCAGCAGCATCCCGTTGACATATTTTTGGCAACTTATCATATTAACAAAATAAACTATTACAAAATTTAATCAAAAACGGATAGCACTTAAGCTCTTAATTGAATTTCGTAAGTTTTTAGGGAATTTGTTAAACGTTACAATAACAACATATTTATAGCATTTCTTGCCAATTTTTTAATTTACTATTAGAGTTTTGAGACTCTTACATCACAATTTTTTACCAGTCTTTTAATTCTTTATATTCTAAGGTTATGACGACTAAATAATAATTTTATTTTATGGTTAAATAGATTCATGTATAGAAACGAACCTGAGAATAAAATTGATAACATAAACCAAAATTACAATTACTATAAACGATGTTTTTTCTACGTAATAGCATTCATACGTCCGGCCTGTTGTTTAATAAAGTGATAACATTACCTGACTAATAACATTATCCGTGATTCCAATATGCGGCGTGCGCCTTATTTGTAATAGCAATTCTTGCAAAGCAATATATGATATCTTAACACTAACAATGTTACGAATGACATATTTTTGTAGTATCGATTTGGTAACTATTTACGTACGTAGATACATAAGTAAGTATATGATATACTTTTAAGTTTTCTCTGTTTAATTGACTTATTTTTTAAAATTTTCTTTAAAATATTAAGAATCGAGACCGAGAATTTCTAGTTGAGAATCTCGTCTCAGCAATCACATTCTCGTATTGATCTCGAGTTTTGTTTCTGCATTTCGTCTCGAGATTGAGAATCGATACGAGATTTCTGACTAAATTGTAGTCTATATTATTCCTGGTCTTTTAATTTTTTGTTCAATTTCAGTGATCTTTTTTAGTTTTTGAATTTTTGTTATACTGTTAATATTGTAGTCGTTTTTCAGATGTTAAATGTCGTTTTTCTGAATAAAAAACTTAAGACTTAAAAAATGATGTTAAGAACTATAAATTATAAAGTTAAAAGTACCGACTACTCAACCGTTACTATACTACACACATAAATAACATGTGGTGTTTTAGGCTTTATACACATTATTTGTGTTTTAGTTTTGTAGTTTCAAAATTGATATCGAAGTAAAAACAATCATTGATTTAATTAAGATAATTTTTTGCGCATTGTTTATAAACTGCCAAAATTATATTTATTTCAAAGCACAAAATTTTAGTAAATAACTTAGTAAACAATTTGATAGATTTTAACCTATGTGATGTACGCGTTGAAGCTGCAGTACATATCATTTATGTTCTCTACTAACACAATTTATTTTTGACACGTGTTTATTATTGGATTTTTAAAATTCTTCTGCCGTTCTTATAGTCCACAAAAACACTCTGATTTTCTAAACATGACGGTCGAAGTGGTCTTCTGCCACAGTAAACTTTCTTGTAGACTCTTTTTTTGTATCTTCCAATGTAACAATTAAAAATCGGCAAATACAGTAGTAACTTTTTTTAGCAGATGTCGTTCGTCCGATGCTTCGACTAGATATTTTGTCACTTCTTCTGTTGTCAATATTTTTGTTTTTCCATATTTGCAAGAACATAACGGGAACTTGTAATAGTAACAAACAACCTAGCATAATATAAACCTGGAAATTCCAACATTATCATGGAGCTTCAAATAAGTTTTTAGCATAGAGATTTTAGTCCACAAGGTATTCGGTGCAAACTTTTTTGATAATTCCATTATATAACACAGCAAAATTTTCTCATTCATGCCACACACATTTTTGGTCTTACTCCATGTTCTTCATATTTCTTTATGTATCGTTCTTTTGTTTTCATGGAGTATTTCACTACTTATTGCAGCCGCTTCGTCTAAAATATCTTGAGGAATTTCCACAAATGTTCCATTTGCTTCTATTCAATTTTTTCCAAACAATAAAAATTAAAAAAATGATGAAGGACACAGGGCCAATACGCAAATAGCAGACTCGATTGATTATAAAATCTCGGCCCCGCCTCGATTTTATAGTTTCAATGTTTTCTGCTATTTACTAGGTACATATCGGTCTTATGACGTTAATAACTATTATTGGCTACAGTTCTTGTATGTATGTTCAAACTATTTTTGCCAGCAACAAACAATTCTAAAATTCTGCTTCAAAACCTAAGAAAAGAAAAAAACCTTTTACCCGGAATCTAAAGTGATCAGTTTGGATCACGAAACGTCGCCGTAACAACAGAGTATTTATTAAATAAAGACATTTATATTAAGGCTCTATAAAGCGAATACCAAAAATACAGGTGTTTGAATACCAAATTTCTAAACAAAAATTTTAGATTGTTTTTTAACATTTTTAAAAAATCTGTTCAGAAAACTAAAAAAACAGGTTTACTAAGTGATGTATGACACTATACTTATTTCAGTATTAAACAATTTTTACATTAAAGACGTGCTAAAAATGTTTTCTCGTTGGTATTTCCAACTTTAGACATTTTTAATTGATGAGAAATGACGATGAGATGCGAGATATCCAAATTTTCACTGCGTTTTTCAAAGCAAAAGTTTTCAATACTAAATTTAGTACAGAAATAAATAGTGTCATGCGCCACTAAAAATTATTTTGCAGATTATTTTTCAGATTCATTTTTTGCTTTTAAAAAAATGAAAAAACATTTGACAATGGCAAGCAAAAGTAAATAAAACGGGTAAACCAGATTTTTCAAAATTGAACAAACCAAAATTTTATTTACAATTCAATTCTGCGTTCAGATACATTTCGACACGGTCTAAGACCATTTTGAAACAATAAAATCAGATGGTGACCAGGGCCGTGTCAAGGTACGTTAGCGCCGGGGTACCAAGTAAAAGTTGCCGCTCTTTTATTTGTAAGTAAAGAAAAGTTTATTATAAAAAAATTTGTTCTTGTGACAGTAGACATTAAACTTTTTTTTTATTAGATTAAGCACAAAAAAATGCCTTTTACCAGAAGCATTGAATTATAGAAACATTCGAGAAAAATCATTTGAAAATAAATAATCTAAATGTGCTAATTCACTCATGCCGAGCTTAATGTAGGTATATATAGTAGAATTCAGGTTTCCACGAGTTACATTTTTAATACAATTTTTCATTCTGGATAATTCATGTTTTGTCGTTATCACACAAGTTGAGCTTTCGTCACACGTCGCACTGGACATCTTCAGAGCCCGGAACAGTTTGTTATTAATGTATATGTATTAAGATAATTTCAATTTCGTCACATAAATCTAATACATTTATATCAGGTTCATTTTGCTCATTATCGGAGTAGTTTGTATAAATAAATCACATTTTTGCAAAAATGTTTTTATATTCTTTTTCGGTATATGTTATACAAATTAAATAGAACACATAAATTTGGTATTATATAACTTTTTTATCAGAGATTTAGCTATATTTCTTGTATTAGCATACCTAACTAAATGATAACAAAACTCCGATATTTGATAAAACATGTTCATTGGTTAATAAAGATAACTTGCATCTGATTAATCTAAAAAGTGAACACAAGCAACAAATGCCAAAACAAAAGTTCTAATAAAACATAAAAAATTAAAATTTTGAGCTAAATAAATCGAAAATTACGAACCTGTTGCATTAAATGGTCTCCTAAGTTTGTTAACGCCGACATTATACTTAAATTGATATAATTTCTTTAAGTAACAATTAAACTTAACCGAAACCCTTTTCTGATAATCTGTCTTCATGTAGCAAAACAGTTTTAGGTTCTCTAACTTCTTTTAGCAACACAGTGTCATATTTAGGTCGATCGTCAGATATAACATTGCAAGATTTCTAAAGCTAATTTTAAACTACAAAATCGGATATTAATATTTGAAAAACTAGAGACAAACTATAGTGAACATATTTTAGACATGAAAGTTTCACCATAAAACATATTAAAGATTTTTTTAGGATAAATGGTGTATTTATCTAATACAATTTAAATGCAAGTTTTCGAACTCTAGCAAAGTCCTTTGGCAGCCAGAATAAATTAAATTAATTTGACAATTGTAATAACTCGTAAGGGAACTAGATAATTGGCACAAGTTTCTTTAGCTACAGCATTTGCTCGAATGTCTAAAGGAAAATCACCATAAAAACTCTAGACGTCGCTTAAGTGTTAATGGTGGACAAATTAAGATTAGGAAATAACAGGTCACCAGGTATCAGATAGTTCGTAACCACTGTAATTTCAATAGCTTCTCTAATCTTTTTTGATTTCCAGTTCTTTATTCTAGAAATTGTTTTAGTTTTCTCAAAGTTTATATCATGAAGAATGTCAAGTGCATGTTCGGCAATGGCAGACTTAGTAAGCTGGAGTAAACAAATATGTCTTCTATGTTCTTTTAATCTCGTATCTATAGTTTTACCAGTTTCGCCAATATATACCTTGCCAGAGGTTCATGAGACTGGGTATACTCCACAGGTATTGTAAGGTATTTTGTCTTTTATAGGATTTAACAAATTTAGTTGTAAACAAAGTTTTGGTTAATAATTGAATCATCTGTTAAAGTAGGTCTTGTCTTTGGTCAAAGAAACTTTTTAATTTGTTTTTAATTAAAATCATTTCTTATAAAAACTATCTTAAGGCGTTTTAACTTTTCTTGTAATTTATCTTTGTAACAAATTCTCGTTGCACGATTATATAATGTGCGAATCGTCCCAAGTTTCTGAGCTGGGCGATGGTAAGAATTTGCGTTTATGTATTGATATGTATGTGTTGGTTTTTGATAAACTGAATGTATTAAAACACTATCTGGCTCTTTCTATTTTTACATCAAGAAAAGGTAAGGTACCATTAATTTCTTCTTCAATATTAAATTTTGTTTGGATGTTGATTGCTAAGGAACTGAAGAAAAATTTGTAGTTCATCTTTACCATGAGACCAAACCGCAAAAATATCATCTACATATCTAAGCCATAATTTTGGTTTTTTAGATGCAGATCTGACAAACGGATATTTTAACAACGTAAACCACAAGTTAATTGAAAACAAAAATTCGCATTCAAATCTTGACTAAACGCAAACGTCAAATTAAAACGATCGTAGATACAAGGGTCTGTTATAAAGTGGGTGCAAAAATTCAAACGCAGGATATAATGTTTTGCAAACTTTATCCACTCATTCCTTGAACATCTGTAGATAACTCCAACTGAACTATTCTTTTGTAATGTAGTAGTTATTCGTTTTTTGGAATAAATTAGCATGGATAGAATGTAGTTTTTATCAGAACTCATACTGAAGACACTTGTTGTCGTCTTACCTCGTTCGCCTAAAGTAGCGGGTTCCACGCTTTTCACTGTAAACTTTTGGGCATTTCTTCTAGACTGCGGTTTTGCCTGTCTTGCTCATATTAAAGATTGGATTAGCTTTTCTTTTTTAAGACTGTTTCAAAGTCATCTTAATCGAACATTAAATACTGCAGCGTTAAACATATTTGTTTCACAATAACCCAGCAACTTATTTTTTTAATATAATCAAGTTGTAGCTCGAGGTAAATCCTTTTTAATTTTTGGACAACCTAGATTACGGCGAGACACTTGAACTCGATGATAGAGTAGTTTTTTTTTGGCTTGATTCAAGGCGCGGCTAATATAGACAATTATCCGTTCGTTACTGTTTTGGATCTAGGTAACCACGGTTTGTAATCCGCTGGTAGTACATCGGTTTGCGACCGAAATAGAACCCTAAAGTCTGGGCAGGCCAAAACCGAGGCGAAGGTAAGTGCAACTTTTAATTTTTAAAATGTTTCTTCTTGAGCCGGTTACCAATAACACCGAGTATGTTTATTCAGAAGGTTGGTGAGTGGTGCGGTAATTTGCGCAAATCCCAGGACAAATTTGCAGTACCAGGACGCCATTTCCAGAAATTTTTTGTTTCGTGGTGGTTAAAGCGGAAAAATCCAAAATAGCGTTAAACCTTTTTTTATTCGGTTAAATACCCCGGATACTCACAATGAGTTCCAAATATTAATTCCGTCTGGCAAAAGGAGAATTTGTCTTTTTGTAAACATAGTTCTCGCAATTGCACCCGTTGAAACGCTATAAACAATAATGAATGTTGTTTTTTGCGCAAACGATTTTTAGCCAATTTGTCCATTTGGTAGAACTAGTAGAGCCTAGGTTGGCCATAGTGACTATTCGTGGTTCATTTCCGTTAATTGGCAGTTTCGCTTTTCGCTTGTAAACAAAGGCAATCACGGGAATATACTCCATCTTTGCTAAATCTGGAACAAAATAATTTAAAGCGTCCTCGAGATTGCGTTTTGAAGTGACCTCGCTGTTTGCATCTCCAGCAAATTTCTTTGCGGTTGTACGGCCGTGGAGAATTCGCTGGAGATTTTTAGACGGTTGGTTATTCACCCTGGATCTCGATCATCTTGGTTATAGTCGGTTCTTTTGAGGCACAACTTGTATCAGTTTTGTAGATTTTTATAGATTTGTTCGAGTTGTCTTTCCGGGGACATCTCGTCATGTCGAGTCATCAGCGTCTGTAAGGCGTCAATGTAATGGCAGACTTTATCGCCTTTCTTCAGTCGACGATTCTGTATCTCATCGTCCTAGTGGTTCCATAGCGTGTGATTGTTGCGGTACCAGAAAAGCACATTTTTTTTGTTGTAATAACATGTAGCCTGGGATTCCGTAATTAATTTTTTGATGTTCGACACGTTCTAGGAACTAAATTAGGTTGCTCTTGCCGTCGAATTTAAAATACCCTATTTTAGCATACATTCACATACCTGGGCATTCGGTGAAAATGCGAATGTTGCTAGCATACTCATCTGCAAGCTTGGTAACGTCGAACGAGACGTTCCTTGCTTGGCTTCTGAGATGGTTCAGAGTAATCACGAGATGTTTTCCGATACGTACAAAATTTATCCTACGTGCTTTGAGTTTGTTTACACTTGCGCGTCCTTTGTGGATTTTCGTAGAACAAGATGCCTAGAGCGCCAACCAGAATGTCTAAAATTGTTAATTAGTGTTTAATTATTTCTTACTATTTGGTTCAATGTTGTTTAAGGGTTCCTGCTTGGGCGCCAATTTGCAACCTGTTCCTGGACTTGGTAGATCTGTCGGTTGCTTTCAGTTAATTAAACACTACTTTTAAAAGTAACAAAAACTTTTACATTTCAGAATGGCGATGTTAAATCCACCAAAATTAGAAAACGTTTCTTAATTAGTCCGTAATTGCCGTTTTAACATTTGACAAAATTTTCGACAGAAAATTTGCATTAAAAGCACTTTTTACATGATTTTTAAAACCTTTTTATGCAAATATTTTACAAAACGTTTAGAAAAGCTTATTATTTTGGTACTAAAAAAACTGCACTATTCTAGCTGTCTTAATTAGTTCGAAATTGCCGTTTAAACATTTAAGAAAATTTTCTTCGAGATATACTCATTAAAAGCATTTTTTATTGGTTTAGGCCTTTTTATCTATTTTTTTTAGAAAATATTTAAAAAAGTTTATTATCTTGCTATTAAAAAAAAACTGCACTCTTCTAGCTGTCCTAATTAGTCCGCAATTGCCGTTTAAAGATTTGACAAAATTTTCTGAAAAAAATTTTCATTAACAGAACTTTTTACATAGTTTATAATGCTTTTTTAATTTTTTCTTTACAAAACGTTTAAAAAAACTTATTATCTTGTTACTAAAAAAAACTGCATTCTTGTAGCAGTCCTAATTAGTCCGCACTTGCCGTTTAAACATTTGACAAAATTTCCATAAAAAAATTTGCATTGAAAGCACTTTTTACATGGTTTATAAAGCCATTTTAACAAATTTATTTTACAAAACGTTTAGAAAAGCTTATTATCTTGCTATTAAAAAAAACTGCGCGTTTCTAGCTGTCCTAATTAGTCCGCAATTGCCGTTTAAACATTTGACAAAATTTTCTACAAAAAGTTTGAATTAAAAACACTTTTTTATGATTTATAAAGCTTTTTTATTAAATTTTTTTTGCAAAACTTTTAGAAAAGCTTATGATATTGCTAATCAAAAAACTGCACTCTTCTAGCTGTCCTAATTAGTTCGCAATTGCCATTTAAACATTTGACAAAATTTTCTTCAAAAATTATTAACTATTAAAAAAAACTGCACTCTTCTAGCTGTTCTAATTAGGCCGCAGTTGCCGTTTAAATATTTCACAAATTTTTCCCCGCCCGACGATAGAGGAATTCTTACGTATCTGGGACACTCTTGAGATCCTTCACGTGAACTCGAGACATTCTTCTCCGCGATTACCTAGAGTGCCCGTAGCTCGACAATGGCCGGTGTAAAAATCTTCTTTATAATATAGGGTGCAAAATATTTTTGAACAAATTTTGCGTTAAACTTTTTAGCTTTGTCGGACAGCGCTCTTTCCTTTTTGTATACGATGGCACCTACGTGGGATCGGAAGGAACGTCGTCGAAAATTATAATGACTTTGTAGGACGAAGGCTTGAGCGAGTCTGTCGCGGGTGACCTGAAACAAGTTTTGCAGTTTTGAGATTACGTGGGTCATGACTGACATTTCTATTTAGCTTAGCGGAACCTCTGTATAGTGTTAGGTGATGTCAATTCACGTCCAAAGTTAAGAATTGCTGGGGTAAAAAAATATTTATTCTAAATTAAAGTTAACGGTTGCATTGTTTATACGCCGCTACTGACAGTAAAATCTTTTTTATGAGTTGATATTGCTGTAGAACCTCAATTTTACTGTTTAGAAATTGGGCTAATATTACGTAGGCCGGTCAAAATACGTACGCTGCAAAAGTAAAGCCAAATATACAAAACTGTTTTAGAATATTCTATTTATTGGTACATAATTAAATAAATAATTGCGCAGCAGCATCCCGCTGACATATTTTTGGAAACTTATCATATTAACAAAATAAACTATTACAAAATTTAATCAAAAACGGATAGCACTTAAGCTCTTAATTGAATTTTGTGAGTTTTTATGGAATTTGTTAAACGTTACAATAACAACATATTTATAGCATTTCTTGCCAATTTTTTAATTAACGATTAGAGTTTTGTGACTCTTACATCACAATTTTTTACCAGTCTTTTAATTCTTTATATTCTAAGGTTACGACGACTAGATAATAATTTTATTTTATGGTTAAATAGATTCCTGTATAGAAACTAACCTGTGAATAAAATTGATAACATAAACTAAAACTACAATTACTATAAACGATGCTTTTTCTATGTAATAGCATTCATACGTAATTCATACGGCCCCGTTCTTTAATAAAGTGATAACATTACCTGACTAATAACATTATCTGTGATTCCAATATGCGGCGTGCGCGTTATTTGTAATAGCAACTCTTGCAAAGCAATATATGATATCTTAACACTAACAATGTTACGGATGACATATTTTTGTAGTATCGATTTGATAACTATTTACGTACGTAGATACATATGTAAGTATATGATATACTTTTAAGTTTTCTCTGTTTAATTGACTTATTTTTTTAAATTTTCTCTAAAATATTGAGAATCGAGACCGAGAATTTCTAGTTGAGAATCTCGTCTCAACAATCACATTCTCGTATTGATCTCGAGTTTTGTTTCTGCATTTCGTCTCGAGATTGAGAATCGATACGAGATTTCTGACTAAATTGTAGTGTGTATTATTCCTGGTCTTTTAATTTTTTGTTCAACTTCAGTGATCTTTTTTAGTTTTTGAATTTTTGTTATACTGTTAATATTGTAGTCGTTATGTTAAGAACTATAAATTAAAAAGTTAAAAGTACCGACTACTCGACCGTTTGTATTGTAACGTAAGTACGTTTATTTTACTACTATTTACTATACAATTTAGCTATAACATAATTTATAATGTCTTGTAACGTAAGATTTTATTTCACTATACTTCACACATAAATAACATGTGGTGTTTTAGGCTTTATACACATTATTTGTGTTTTAGTTTTGTAGTTTCAAAATTGATATCTAAGTAAAAACAATCATTGATTTAATTAACTTAGTAAACAATTTGATAGATTTCAACCTATGTGATGTACGCGTCGAAGCTACAGTACATATCATTTATGTTCTCTACTAACACAATTTATTTTTGACACGTGTTTGTTATTGGAATTTTAAAATTCTTCTGCCGTTTTTATAGTCCACAAAAACACACTGATTTTCTAAACATGACGGTCGAAGTGGTCTTCTGCCACTGTAAACTTTCTTGTAGACTCTTTTTTTTGTATCTTCCAATGTAACAATTAAAAATCGGCAAATACAGTAGTAACTTTTTTTAACAGATGTCGTTCGTCCGATGCTTCGACTAGATATTTTGTCACTTCTTCTGTTGTCAATATTTTTGTTTTTCCATATTTGCAAGAACATAACGGGAACTTGTAATAGTAACAAACAACCTAGCATAATATAAACCTGGAAATTCCAACATTATCATGGAGCTTCAAATAAGTTTTTAGCATAGAGATTTTAGTCCACAAGGTATTCGGTGATAATTCCATTATATAACACAGCAAAATTTTCTCATTCATGCCACACACATTTTTGGTCTTACTCCATGTTCTTCATATTTCTTTATGTATCGTACTTTTGTTTTCATGGAGTATTTCACTACTTATTGCAGCCGCTTCGTCTAAAATATCTTGAGGAATTTCCACAAATGTTCCATTTGCTTCTATTCAATTTTTTCCAAATAATAAAAATTCAAAAAATGATGAAGGACACAGGGCCAATACGCAAATAGCAGACTCGATTAATTATAAAATCTCGGCCCCGCCTCGATTTTATAGTTTCAATGTTGTCTGCTATTTACTACATATCGGTCTTATGACGTTAATAACTATTATTGGCTACAGTTCTTGTATGTATGTTCAAACTATTTTTGCCAGCAACAAATAATTTTAAAATTCTGCTTCAAAACCTAAGAAAAGAAATAAACCTTTTACCCGGAATCTAAAGTCATCAGTTTGGATCACGAAACGTCGCCGTGACACATATAACAACAGAGTATTTATTAAATAAAGACATTTGTATTAAGGCTCTATAAAGCGAATACCAAAAATACAGGTGTTTGAATACCAAATTTCTGAACAAAAATTTTTTGAACAAAATCTACAAAAAAATTGTTTGCAACCATAGATTGTTTTTTAACATTTTTAAAAAATCTGTTCCGAAAACTAAAAAAACAAGTTTACTAAGTGATGTATGACACTATACTTATTTCAGTATTAAACAATTTTTACATTAAAGACGTGCTAAAAATGTTTTCTCCTTGGTATTCCCAACTTTAGACATTTTTAATTGATGAGAAATGACGATGAGATGCGAGATATCCAAACATTTTCACTGCGTTTTTCAAAGCAAAAGTTTTCAATACTGAATTTAGTACAGAAATAAATAGTGTCATGCGCCACTAAAAATGATTTTGCAGATTATTTTTCAGATTCATTTTTTGCTTTTAAAAAAATGAAAAAACATTTGACAATGGCAAGCAAAAGTAAATAAAACGGGTAAACCAGATTTTTCAAAATTGAACAAACCAAAATTTTACATACAATTCAATTCTGCGTTCAGATACATTTCGACACGGTCTAAGACCATTTTGAAACAATAAAATCAGATGGTGACCAGGGCCGTGCCAAGGTACGTTAGCGCCGGGGTACCAAGTAAAAGTTGCCGCTCTTTTATTTGTAAGTAAAGAAAAGTTTATTATAAAAAAATTCATTCTTGTGATAGTAGACATTAAACATTTTTTTTATTAGATTAAGCATAGAAAAATGCCTTTTACCAGAAGCATTGAATTATAGAAACATTCGAGAAAAATCATAAATAATCTGAATGTGATAATTCACTCATGCCGAGCTTAATGTAGGTATATGTAGTAGAATTCAGGTTTCCACGAGTTACATTTGTAATACAATTTTTCATTCTGGATAATTCATGTTTTGTCGTTATCACACAAGTTGAGCTTTCGTCACACGTCGCACTGGACATCTTCAGAGCCCGGAACAGTTTGTTATTAATGTATATGTATTAAGATAATTTCAATTTCGTCACATAAATCTAATACATTTATATCAGGTTCATTTTGCTCATTATCGGAGTAGTTTGTATAAATAAATCACATTTTTGCAAAAATGTTTTACATTCTTTTTCGGTATACGTTATACAAATTAAATAGAACACATAAATTTGGTATTATATAACTTTTTTATCAGAGATTTAGCTATATTCCTTGTATTAGCATACCTAACTAAATGATAACAAAACTCCGATATTTGATAAAACATGTTCATTGGTTAATACAGATAACTTGCATCTGATTAATCTAAAAAGTGAGCACAAGCAACAAATGCCAAAACAAAAGTTCTAATAAAACATAAAAAATTAAAATTTTGAGCTAAATAAATCGAAAATTACGAACCTGTTGCATTAAATGGTTTCCTAAGTTTGTTAACGCCGACATTATACTTAAATTGATATAATTTCTTTAAGTAACAATTAAACTTAATCGAAACTGTTTTCTGATGATCTGTTTTCATGTAGCAAAACAATTTTAGGTTCTCTAACTTCTTTTAACAACACAGTCTCATATTTAGGTTACTATGTAATCTTGTACTTGCACCTATAAATTCAATTATTGGTTTCAGCGGGCAGGCACATCTGAAAACTCCAGAATATAAAACTGCAGTAAGAATATAAAGTGGAAACCTAAATTCTACTACAAAATAATGTTATCACATAAGATGTAGTTATATTAAGTTGCTTAGCAAATGTCAATTTTTTTAGATTTGTTAAGAAAACTAAAGAAAACATGTTTACTAAGAATGATTTTGTAGACTATTATAATTCGCACACATTTTCTGCTTTTGAGAAATTAAAAATTAATTAAACACGGTTTTCATCAGAAAATGTTCTTACTAAAAATGATAAATAAATATAAGCGCATAGATATGTAATATAACTTTTTAATTAAAAAAATTGACATGCGATCGTCACATGTTTTGTTAAATTCCCAAGAATATAAGATAATATGTAAGAATATAAAGTGGAAACCGAAATTCTACTACAAATTAATGTTATAAAATAAAACGTAGTTATATTAAGTTGCTTAGCAATTGTCAATTTTTTTAGATTTGTTAAGAAAACTAAAGAAAACATGTTTATTAAGAATGATTTTATAGACTACTATGTTTCGCACAAATTTCTTGCTTTTGAGAAATTAAAAATTAATAAAATACGGTTTTCATCCAAAAATGTTTTTACTAAAAATGATAAATAAACATAAGCGCATAGATATGTAATATAACTTTTTGATAAAAAAAAATTGATATGCCATCGTCACATGTTTTGTTAAATTCCCAAGAATATACGATAGATAATATATAAGAATATAAAGTGGAAACCTAAATTCTACTACAAAATAATGTTATCACATAAGATGTAGTTATATTAAGTTGCTTAGCAAATGTCAATTTTTTTAGATTTGTTAAGAAAACTAAAGAAAACATGTTTAATAAGAATGATTTTGTAGACTATTATGTTTCGCACACATTTTTTGCCTTTGAGAAATTAAAAGTTAATAAAATACCTACGGTTTTCATCCGAAAATGTTTTTACTAAAAATGATAGATATTAACATAAGCGCATAGATATGTAATATTACTTTTTTATAAAAAAATTGACGTGCGATCGTCACGTGTTTTGTTAAATTTCCAAAATGAATTAAATTTTACTCAGTTGTCGGCAATATTTACATTATACATAAATTGATATAGTTTCTTTAAATAACGTTTAAAATTATTCGAAACTGTTTTCTGATGATCTGTCTTCATGCAGCAAAACAATTTTTGGTTCTCTAGCTCTTCAACAACACAGTCTCATATTTAAGTTACTATGTAATCTTGTACTTACACCTATAAATTCAATTATTGGTTTTAGCTGTCAGGCACATATGAAAACTTAGCTTATATTGGTAGAAGTGATGAAAAAAATTATTTTTGTATATCATTTTCACATGCAATATTTCTGCGTTATAAAGTTTGGTATATCGTTCATGTCATTTAATTCTACACAAAATGATTTTTCTTTCATAATAGAAAATAATTGTTTGATTTTCCTGACTAATGTTGCATAAGGCAACATTGAGACTAGATTTTACTCGATCTTGAATATTTCTAAATATTAAATTTCGTGTCGACATCGTATCGACATTAATTCGAACTCGACTCGAAAATCTTGATCTCGTCTTCATTAACTTCATTTACAAAACGAAACTTTTACGTCCAAATTATAGCATGCTCATCATCATTTGACTACTCATACAATAGAAAAAAATATTTTTTGTTTTTTTTCAATATTCTTAAAGGTTGACAGATATTAATTTTTACCTAATATGCTACACGCTTTTTTATTAATATATTTGTTCTAAATGTATAAAGTTACAAAAAGTAATAAACTGCTAAAATAGTAATTTAAAATAACCTTAAGAGGTCACTATTTGAAAATCAGCCGAAAATGTAATTGAATTCGAATGAAATATAAGTATTTAGTAAAGCAATTTTATAATAATAAAGCAAAATTTTGAACTAAAACAAATTGAAACAAAAAAAAATTATATGTACATGAAAATAGACACGTTTTTTAGTATTTTATTGCTTCCGCCGACATTGTCGCATTTGAAGCGTCATTTTGAGCTTAATTTCAAAATGGCAAATAAAAGTAAATAATACGGGTAAACCAGATTTTTCAAAATTTAACGAACCAAAACCATTTTGGAATAATAAATTCAGATGGTGACCAGGGCCGTGCCAAGGTGCGTTAGCCCCGGGGCGCCAAGTAAAAGTTGCCGCCCTTAAATAAGCTTAATATATTTTAGTTTAAATTTAATCTTTTAATAATAAAACAAGTAAAAAAAAGTATATTTTATTTCTAAATAAAGAAAAGTTTATTATAAAAAAAATCGTTCTTGTGATAGTAGATCTTAAATATTTTTTTATTAGTTTAAGCTTAGAAAAACTTTTTTTACCAGAAGCATTGAACCATGGAAACATTGGAGAAAAATCTATTGAAAATATATAATCTAACAACTAAACCACATTTTTATATATAATATAATATTGAAACGTTTGAGAAGTTATTCGCAACTTCGAGAGCCTTCGCGAGATTTTCTAGAAGGTTCGCCGAAGGATGTGGAACATACGGGAACATTTTGTCAAAATGTATAAATACTGTGCAGACAAATCTGAAGGTGAGTTATTCCCGTAATGTGAAGACAGCAGTGTTAAAAAGATTATTCAAGTTTAAATAAATAAGTAATTAGCGCGTGTGTGGAAATAAATATACGGAGTATAATCTTGTACGTGACTTTAGTGTAAACAAGTGTGTGAAGTTATCCGCGGATTTTATCTTATCTTCGTGTAAGTGATAGTGCTATACATAAATTATACTGTGTTTTATTGAATATTATTAGATTTGATTAGTTCGGTTAGTTTAAACGTGTAAATATTTTTATTAGAAGTATAAATTAAATTGGTAAATAACAATAAATTTTATAATATATAATAATTATATAAATAATATAATATGTTATACAAAAACTGGAACATATAAATTTCGTATGATTTAATTTTTTTATAAGTGATTTAGCTATATTTCTTGTATTAGCATTGCTGCATGTCGTTATTTTGCATTTGTCAAAAATGTTTATTTTGAATTAAAATTAACGGTTGCATTGTTTATACGCCGCTACTGACGGTTAAATCTCTTTTATGAATAAGTAAGCTCGATATCGCTGTTAAACGTCCATTTTTACTCTACTTTTACTTTTTCAAATTGAGCTAATGTTACGTCAGTCAAAATACGTACGCTGCAAAAGTAAAGCTAAATATGCAAAACTGTTTTTGATTATTCTATTTACTGGCACAAAGTTAGTTTTTAATTGAGCAGCAGCATCCCTCTGACATATTTTTGGCAACTTATCATATTAACATAATAAACTATTACAAAATATAATCAAAAACGGATAGCACTTAAGCTCTTAATCGAACTTCGTAAGTTTTTAGGGAATTTGTGAAATTGAAATGACAATTTTTTAATTAACGAGTTTTGAGACTCTTATATCACAATTTTTTAGCAGTCTTTTAATCCTTTATATTTTAAGGTTACGACGTCTAAATAATAATTTTGTTCTATGGTTATGAACGATGTTTTTTCTATGTAATAGCATACATACGTCCGGCCCGTTCTTGAATAAAGTGATAACATTACCTTGCTGATAACATCCGTGATTCCAATATGCGGCGTGTGCCTTAATTGTAATAGCAACTCTTGCAAAGTAATATATGATATCTTAACACTAAGAATGCTACGAATGACATGTTTTTGTAGTATCTATTTGGTAACTATTTACGTACATACATATGTAAGTATATCATATACTTTCAAGTTTTCTCTATTTAATTGACTTAATTTTTTTTAAATTTTCTCCAAAATATTGAGAATCGAGAACGAGAATTTCTGGTTGAGAATCTCGTATCTGTAATCACATTCTCGTATTGATCTCGAGTTTCATTAACATCTCGTCTCGAGATTGAGAATCGATACGAGATTGACGTAACACTATTCCTGACTAAATTGTAGTCTGTATTATTCCTTGTTTTTTAATTTTTTGTTCAATTTCAGTGATCTTTTTTTGTTATACTATAGAAAAATATAAAATCTTAGTCTCTCCTTGAGAGCCAAAATAAGAAGTAGAACTTGGCCTTTGCCGTATTGTCGTTCGTGAACCGAAACAAACTGACGTTTCGCAAGACATTGCAGCTTGCATCTTCAGAGTGGTAAATGTCACTGTTACTTGTTGTTGTTTTGTTGTTTGTTATTTGTATTTGTTATACTGTTAATATTGTAGTCGTTTTTCACATGTTAAATGTCGCTTTTCTAAATAAAAACTTAAGACTTAAAAAATGATGTTAAGAACTATAAATTAAAAAGTTAAAAGCGCCGACTACTCAACCGTTTGTGTTGTAACGTAAGTAGGTTCATTTTACTACTATTTGCTATACAATTTAGCTATAACATAATTTATAATGTCTTATAACGTAAGATTTTATCTCACTATACTATACACATAAATAACATGTGGTGTTTTAGGCTTTATACACATTATTAGTGTTTTAGTTTTGTAGTTTCAAAATTGATATCTAAGTAAAAACAATTAAGGTAATTTTTTGCGCATTGTTTATAAACTGCCAAAATTATATTTATTTCAAAGCACGAAACTTTAGTAAATAACTTAGTAAACAATTTGATAGATTTCAACCTATGTGATGTACGCGTCGAAGCTGCAGTACATATCATTTATGTTCTCTACTAACACAATTTATTTTTGACACGTGTTTGTTATTGGAATTTTAAAATTCTTCTGCTGTTTTTATAGTCCACAAAAACACACTGATTTTCTAATAATGACGGTCGAAGTGGTCTTCTGCTACAGTAAACTTTCTTGTAGACTCTTTTTTGTATCTTCCAACGTAACAATTAAAAATCGGCAAATACAGTAGTAACTTTTTTTAACAGATGTCCTTCGTCCGATGCTTCGACTAGATATTTTGTCACTTCTTCTGTTGTCAATATTTTTGTTTTTCCATATTTGCAAGAACATAACGGGAACTTATAATAGTAACAAACAACCTAGCATAATATAAACCTGGAAATTCCAACATTATCATGGAGCATCAAATAAGTTTTTAGCATAGAGATTTTAGTCCACAAGGTAATCGGTGCAAACTTTTTTGATAATTCCATTATATAACACAGCAAAATTTTCTCATTCATGCCACATACATTTTTGGTCTTACTCCATGTTCTTCATATTTCTTTATGTATCGTTCTTTTGTTTTCATGGAGTATTTCACTACTTATTGCAGCCGCTTTGTCTAAAATATCTTGAGGAATTTCCACAAATGTTCCATTTGCTTCTATTCAATTTTTTCCAAATAATAAAAATTAAAAAAATTATGAAGGACACAGGGCCAATACGCAAATAGCAGACTCGATTGATTATAAAATCTCGGCCCCGCCTCGATTTTATAGTTTCAATGTTGTCTGCTATTTACTATATATCGGCCTTATGACGTTAATAAATACGGAGACTATTTCTTCTTAAGTCACTTCTACGGAGTTTAGAATCTGGCTTGGTTCACAAGTTGATTACCTAACTCCGTAGTGGTTCTTTGTTAGATTTTCGTTTGCTTTTTCAAGTTATCGTTTTCTTTCTTACTTTTTCAGAGTTTAGATTATGGCCTGTTTCACAAGTGGATAACCTAACCTTTTAGAAGTTCTTAGTTAGATTTTGATTGCTTGTTTGAGTTTTGCAATTTATCTCACGCCCTGATGAAACCCCTTACGAAAGTGGGCAAAACGTTGGCAGCTTCGGTTGCAACAACAATGACACGGTCCAAACCCGGAAGATATTCTAATGTTATTATAGATTCCGGCCGTGGAAGCCTTCGCTAATAAATTAAGATTAGGAAATAACAGGTCACCAGGTGTCAGACAGTTCGTAACCACTGTAATTTCAATAGCTTCTCTAATCTTTTTTGATTTTCAGTTCTTTATTCTAGAAATTGTTTTAGTTTTCTCAAAGTTTATATCATGAAGAATGTCAAGTGCATGTTCGGCAATGGCAGACTTAGTAAGCTGGAGTAAAAAAATATGTCTTCTATGTTCTTTTAATCTCGTATCTATAGTTTTACCAGTTTTGCCAATATATACCTTGCCAGAGGTTCATGAGACTGGGTATACTCCACAGGTATTGTAAGGTATTTTGTCTTTTATAGGATTTAACAAATTTAGTTGTAAACAAAGTTTTGGTTAATAATTGAATCATCTGTTAAAGTAGGTCTTGTCTTTGGTCGAAGAAACTTTTTAATTTGCTTTTAATTAAAACCATTTCTTATAAAAACTATCTTAAGGCGTTCTAACTTTTCTTGTAATTTATCTTTGTAACAAATTCTCGTTGCACGATTATATAATGTGCGAATCGTTCTAAGTTTCTGAGCTGGGTGATGCTAAGAATTTGCGTTTATGTATTGATATGTATGTGTTGGTTTTTGATAAACTGAATGTGTTAAAACACTATCTGGCTCTTTCTATTTTTACATCAAGAAAAGGTAAGGTACCATTAATTTCTTTTTCAATACTAAATTTTATATTTGGATGTTGATTGCTAAAGAACTGAAGAAAAATTTGTAGTTCATCTTTACCATGAGACCAAATCGCAAAAATATCATCTACATATCTAAGCCATAATTTTGGTTTTTTAGATGCAGATCCGACAAACGGATGTTTTAATAACGTAAACCACAAGTTAATTGAAAACAAAAATTCGCATTCAAATCTTGACTAAACGCAAACGTCAAATTAAAACGATCGTAGATACAAGGATTTGTTATAAAGTGGGTGCAAAAATTCAAACTATTCTTTTGTAATGTAGTAGTCATTGGTTATTTGGAATAAATTAGCATGGATAGAATGTAGTTTTTATCAGAACTCATACTGAAGACACTTGTTGTCGTCTTACCTCGTTCGCCTAAAGTAGCGGGTTCCACTTTTTTTACTGTAAACTTTTGGACATTTTTTTTAGACTGCGGTTTTGCCTGTCTTGCTCATATTAAAGATTGGATTAGCTTTTCTTTTTTAAGACTGTTTCAAAGTCATCTTAATCGAACATTAAATACTGTAGCGTTAAACATATTTGTTTCACAATAACCCAGAAACTTATTTTTTTAATATAATCAAGTTGTAGCTCGATTTACCATCCAGGTAACTTTTTAATTTTCGGACAACCTAGATTACGGCGAGACATTCGAACTCGATGATAGAGTAGTTTCTTTCGACTTGATTCAAGGCGCGGCTAATATAGACAATTATCTGTTCGTTACTGTTTCGGACCTAGGTAACCACGGTTTCTGGTCTGCTGGTAGTACATCAGTTTGCGACCGAAATAGAACCAAAACCGAGGTGAAGGTAAGTGCAATTTTTAATTTTTGAAATGTTTCTTCTTGAGCCGGGGACTAATAATACCGAGTATGTTTATTTAGAAGGTTGGTGAGTGGTGCGGTAATTTGCGCAAATCCCAGCACAAATTTGCAGTACCAGGACGCCATTTCCAGAAATTTTTTGTTTCGTGGTGGTTGAAGCGGAAAGATCCAAATTAGCGTTAACCTTCTTTTTATTCGGTTAAATACCCCGGCTACTCACAAGGAGTTCCAAATATTAATTCCGTCTGGCAAAAGGAGAATTTGTCTTTTTGTAAACAAAGTTCTCGCAATCGCACCCGTTGAAACGGTATGAACAATGATGAATGTTGTTTTTTGCGCAAACGATTTTTAGCCAATTGGTCCATTTGGTAGAACTAGTAGAGCCTAGGTTGGCCACAGTGAATATTCGTGGTTCATTTCCGTTAATTGGCAGGTTCGCTTTCTGCTTGTATACAAGGGCAATCACGGGAATATACTCTATCTGGAACAAAATAATTTAAAGCGTCTTCGAGATTGCGTTTTGAAGTGACCTCGCTGTTTGCATCTCCAGCAAATTTCTTTGCGGTTGTACGGCCGTGGAGAACTCGCTGGAGATTTTTAGACGGTTGGTTATTCACCCTGGATCTCGATCATCTTGGTTATAGTCGGTTCTTTTGATGCACAACTTATATAAGTTTTGTAGATTTTTATAGATTTGTTCGAGTTGTCTTTCCGGGGACATCTCGTCATGTCGAGTCATCAGCGTCTGTAAGGCGTCAATGTAATGGCCGACTTTCTCACCTTTCTTCAGTCGACGATTCTGTATTGCATCGTCCCATTGATTCCATAGCGTGTGATGGTTGCGGTACCAGAAAAGCACATTTTCTTTTAGTAGTTCCGGTAATGCTTGTAATAACATGTGGCCTGGGATTCCGTAATTAATTTTTTGATGTTCGACACGTTCTAGGAACTAAATTAGGTTGCTCTTGCCGTTAAATTTAAAATACCCTATTTTAGCACACATTCACATACCTGGGCATTCGGTGAAAATGCGAATGTTGCTAGCATACTCATTTGCAAGCTTGGCTTTTGAGATCGTTCAGAGTAATCACCAGACGTTTTCCGATACGTACAAAATTTATCCTACGTGCTTTAAGTTTGTTTAAACTTGCGCGTCCGTTTTTCGGGAATTTCCGGTACTTTTATCGGCTCAGACGTTGTGGATTTTCGTAAAACAAGATGCCTAAAGCGCCAACCAGAATGCCTAAAATTGTTAATTAGTGTTTAATTATTTCTTACTATTTGGTTCGATGTTGTTCAAGGGTTCCTGCTTGGGCGCCAATTTGCAACTTGTTCCTGGACTTGGTAGGTCTGTCGGTTGCCTTTGGTTAATTAAACACTACTTTTAAAAGTAACAAAAACTTTTACATTTCGGAATGGCGATGTCAAATCCACCAAAATTAGAAAACGTTTCTTAATTAGCCCGTAATTGCCGTTTTAACATTTGACAAAATTTTCGTCAGAAAATTTGAATTAAAAGCACTTTTTACACGGTTTTTAAAGGCTTTTTATGCAATTTTTTTACAAAACGATTAGAAAAACTTATTATTTTGGTACTAAAAAAATTGCACTCTTCTAGCTGTTCTTATTAGTCCGCACTTGCCGTTTAAACATTTGACAAAATTTTCTTCAAAAAATTTGAATTAAAAACAATTTTTTATAGTTTATAAAGCCTTTTTATATAATTTTTTTTACAAAACGTTTAAAAAAGCTTATTATCTTGCTATTTAAAAAAACTGCACTCTTCTAGCGGTCCTAATTCAATTAAAAACACATTTTTATGGTTTATAAAGTTGTTTTATTTAATTTTTTTATAAAACGTTTAAAAAAGTTTATTATCTTGTTATTTAAAAAAAACTGCCTTCTTCTAGCTGTCCTAATTTTTTCACGATTGCCGTTTAAACATTTGACAAAATTTTCTTCAAAAATTATTAACTATTAAAAAAAACTGCACTCTTCTAGCTGTTCTAATTAGGCCGCAGTTGCCGTTTAAACATTTCACAAATTTTTCGAAAATTTTTTTTCAAAAATGTGCGTTAAAAGCACTTTTTTATGGTTTATAAAGTTTGTTTATAAATTTTTGTTAGAATACGTTTCCTCTCCCACGCCGGACGATAGAGGAATATCTGGGACACTCTTGAGATCCTTAACGTGAACTCGAAACATCCTTCTCCGCGAGTAGCTATAGTGCCCGTAGCTCGACAATGGCCAGTGTAAGAATCTTCTTTATAATATAGGGTGCAAAATATGTTTGAACAAATTTTACGTTAAACTTTTTAGCTTTATCGGACAGCGGTTTTTCCTTTTTGTATACGGTGGCACCTACGTGGGATCGGAAGGAACGTCGTCGAAAATTATAATGGCTTTGTAGGACGAAGGCTTGAGCGAGTCTGTCGCGGGTGACCTGCAACAAGTCTTGCAGTTTTGAGATTACGTGGGTCATGACTGACATTTCCAGTTGGCTTAACGGAACCTCTGTATAGTGTTAGGTGATGTCAATTCACGTCCGAAGTTAAGAATTGCTGGGGTAAAAAAGTTGACGTATGTGGCGATGTGTTCACGCGATCTCATTGAGGTGCTGATCCCAATCTCGTTGGTCGTCTTCTGTGATTTCGGCAATCATTAATCCCAACATCTTGTTTATCGTAGTATCCTGTTTCAAATTTAATCTTTAACTTCAATGTTAGAAATAATGTCTTCAACAGGAATTCTTGAAGAAACAATAGCAAAATTCAAATCTTTGGACAAAACAGAACGAGCAGTATTGGATAGTTTATAAGAGCTTAAATTAACAACCAGTTTATCATTTTTATAATCAATGTTTTTATATGAATTTGTAACATGTTTGTTAAATTAATTATTAAATTGACTTATCTGTTTAGATCTGGTACCATTTTCATGATTTTTTAATTTGCGGGACAAAAGATCTTCAAGAATTTTCCAGTCATCATTTGATAATTGTTGACATAAGCGTGTTTTTAAGTCATGTACTTGTTTCGCATGATTTAATTTTTTTTATAAGAGATTTCGCTATAATTCTTGTATTAGCATTCCTAAGTGGATGGTAACAAAATTATATTTGTAAAAACATGTTTATTGGTTAGAAAAGAGTAAATACATATGACCTGTATCTGATTAATTCAAAAAGTGAAATTATAGCATTAATACAAGCAAAAAATGTCAAAACAAAAGTTCCAATAAAACATAAATAATTAAAATTTTGAGCCAAATAAATCGAAAATGACGAACCTGTTGCAGTAAATAATCTCCTAAGTTTGTTGAGGCTGTGAGTAAAAAGAAATCAAAAACAATTACGTGTCGTTGTTTTGTATTTGTCAAAAATATTTATTCTAAATTAAAATTAACGGTTGCATTGTATATACGCCGCTACTGACGGTAAAATCTTTTTTATGAGTAGGGGTAAGCTTGATATTGCTGTAGAACCTCAATTTTACTGTTTGGAAATTGAGCTAATGTTAGGTAGGCCAGTCAAAATACGTACGCTGCAAAAGTAAAGCTAAATATGCAAAACTGTTTTAGAATATTCAATTTATTGGTACATAATTAAATAAATAATTGCGCAGCAGCATCCCGTTGACATATTTTTGGCAACTTACATTAACAAAATAAACTATTACAAAATTTAATCAAAAACGGATAGCACTTAAGCTCTTAATTTAATTTCGTAAGTTTTTAGGGAATTTGTTAAACGTTTCAATAACAACATATTTATAGCATTTCTTGCCAATTTTTTAATTAACGATTAGAGTTTTAAGACTCTTATATCACAATTTTTTAACAGTCTTTTAATTCTATATATTCTAAGGTTACGACGTCTAGATAATAATTATATTTTATGGTTAAATAGATTCCTGTATAGAAACTAACCTGTGAATAAAATTGATAACATAAACCAAAACTACAATTACTATAAACGATGCTTTTTCTATGTAATAGCATTCATACGTAATTCATACGGCCCGTTTTTTAATAAAGTGATAACATTACCCGACTAATAACATTATCCGTGATTCCAATATGCGGCGTGCGCCTTATTTGTAATAGCAACTCTTGCAAAGCAATATATGATATCTTAACACTAACAATGTTACGAATGACATTTTTTGTAGTATCTATTTGGTAACTATTTACGTACGTAGATACATATGTAAGTATATTATATACTTTTAAGTTTTCTCTATTTAATTGACTTATTTTTTTAAATTTTTACTGAAATATTGAGAATCGAGACCGAGAATTTCTAATTGAGAATCTCGTCTCAACAATCACATTCTCGTTTTGATCTCGAGTTTTGTTTCTGCATTTCGTCTCGAGATTGAAAATCGATACGAGATTTCTGACTAAATTGTAGTCTGTATTATTCCTTGTCTTTTAATTTTTTGTTCAATTTTAGTGATCTTTTTTAGTTTTTGAATTTTTGTTATACTGTTAATATTGTAGTCGTTTTTCAGATGTTAAATGTCGTTATCCACATAAATAACATGTGATGTTTTAGGCTTTATACACATTATTGGTGTTTTAGTTTTCTAGTTTCAAAATTGATATCTAAGTAAAAACAATCAATGATTTAATTAAGGTAATTTTTGCGCATTGTCAAAATTATATTTATATCAAAGCACGAAATTTTAGTAAACAACTTAGTAAACAATTTGATTAATTTCAACCTGTGTGATGTACGCGTTGAAACTGCAGTACATACCATTTATGTTCTCTACTAACACAATTTATTTTTGACACGTGTTTATTATTGGAATTTCAAAATTCTTCTGCCGCTCTTATAGTCCACAAAACATACTAATTTTCTAAAACTGGCGGTCGAAATTGTTTTCTGTAACAGTAAATTTTCATGTAGACTTGTTTTTTATATCCTCCAATGTAAAAATTAAAAATCGACCAGCATTTTCAATTTTGTCCAGATACAACAAAAGTAGTTCTTTACGTCGTCAAGCGCCAAATATAGTACTAATTTTTTTTAACAGATGTCGCTCGTGCAATGTTTCGACTAGATATTTTGTCACTTCTTCTGTTGTCAATATTTTTATTTTATTTGGTTTGAAACATTCAGATTTTCTACATAGCAAAGTAAAAACTTTTCCATATTTGCAAGAACATAACGGGAACTTGTAATAGTAACAAACAACCTAGGAAATGCCAACATTATCATGGAGCTTCAAATAAGTTTTTAGCATAGAGATTTTAGTCCATAACGTATTCGATGCAAACTTTTTTGATAATTCCATTACATAACACAGCAAAATTTTCTCATTCATGCCACACACATTTTTGGTCTTACTCCATGTTGTAAAAGCCTCATATTTCATTATGTATCGTTCTCTTGTTTTCATGGACAATAGTTCACTACTTATTGCAGGCACTTTCTCTAAAATATCACAATATTTGTACTACGCGAAAAGACATAGGTATTTTATACCGACGTCAGATGGTGTAGTGCCAACCATTTCAAAAAATTTGGTTGGGTGGAAACAGTTACGCCAGAGATTCGTGCCAATTTTGATGAATATAGAGAATCCATTCAAGAAGTTAATGCGTTTAAAGGTGGAATTAAGCCTTTCGGTTTATGACAACGAGTAAACATATTGAAGATGGGTTTTTGGGGGAGTGTATGGAATGCTTTATTGATAAAAAAGGTTTTGCAGATTATCAGGACAAAATGAACAAACAGCACTATGAGGAATGGATTAGATTTGTACTAACGTCCATTGCTAATAACTCAATAATTGTAATTGACCAAGCACCTTATGATACTAATGATGTTAAATCCTGAATTGTGCAATTTATAATATATAATACTTTATGGAGAAAAGCTGATATTATTCGGTGGGTTCAAAATAGACAAGTAGGCGGTCCCGAATTTAGTTCATTAACGAAAGCTGTATCTTTGGTGCTATCACGGCAACATCATCTTGAAAAAAGATTCTGCTATGGCTTCCAGTGGCATCCTGTGAATTTAATCCTATAGAACTGATATGGGCTTATGTTAAAAATATGGTAGCAAAATTAAATTCTAATTTTAAAGTAAAAGACGTTCTGGATCTTTGGATCAATTGTGTGGAGCGTGTTAAAAGAATTGTACAGAGAAAAATGATCATAGCGATGACGATTATGTAACTGCGGAATTAATTGATGAATCAAATATATTTTTACAAAATGTTAAAAAATTATTTGTTTTAAAAACAATTAAAAATGTTATACAAAATCTACAATAATATTTTGTGTAATTTTTTTCTATACAAATATGCCGCTCTATAGTGATGCTAAACGACTGCGCAAGATTGTGAAATCGTACGCCACCTACTTCAATTTCCGCGCGCATGTAAGCTATGCATCTGTGTTTAATATACATATTATTTAAAAGCCATTATTTTATTGTTTAAAAATAAATTGTATAAAATCTTTTTTGTGGAAATGTCTTTTATTTGAGATATTAAAGCTTTTAACGAAGAAATAGTTTAAATTAAACAGGTATATACAAAGAACAATTTATAGAAATCCACTTATAACAGAAATTTGACAACATTCAAATATACTACATAAATTTTATGCAATTTCAAAAGAAAAGAAAATTGTTGTAGGTAGTTTCTGTGGAACTTTTTGTAATGAATGCTAAAAACTACACCTTCTTGAACATTTTTTTAAAATATAATTAACATGGCGTTAGTTAGAAGTATAAAATTTGAATATAATATTTATCGCTAATGAATTGATATATTAAAAAAAAATTTTCATTCTTTACTTTTGATTTGGTTTGACTTCAAACTCAGGGATCAGAACTGTCTAATCCCGAAAGCAAATATCGTAGCCAACTAATTCTCTTGATAGTAATCAATAACAAAATGCTTTGAAAAACGCGTTGCCCCGCGAAATATGACACCACATTAATTTCTCTACCACATATTGCTCTAATAGAGTAAAGAGATACAATTTCAGACGAATTATTTGACTTATGCTACTAAAACGCAAAGTGTTTTAAGCTAATAATCGTGACCATAAGCATTAATTTTGTTTTTAAAAACAATAACTTAACAAGACTTCCGTGTACATGATAGAAAAGTAACATATTGTTTAACTAAACATCGTAAAGAAAAGTGGGACTTTTCTTGTTATCAACACCAACAAATTCGAATTTATTACTTTACTTGCTGCTACCGTTGATGTTGACATTTTAGAGGTTGACGATTGCTTGTAAATTAAAGTATTAATGTTTTTTTTAATTTTTACTTTATTTTGGATGCTCCTCTATCGGCCAAAAAAGTCGTTGATGTCTTTTAAAAGGTGAAGACGAAGGTGTTTGGCAGCAATCTTTTTTGGTGAATTGTAGGTGTTTATTTTGTGTACGTGCTCTGTCTACAAAATTTTTTGGTCTCAAATTCAAATTCTACTTATATAGTTTAATTTTGTTTACTCCATCTTTCGATGTAACTGTAAAGACTCATTTTTTCTTTGTTTTCGTGTCATGTAATGATTTGACCAAAATTTGTCCGCAATCTTCTATATCATCTACTTTTAGTAAACGTAACTCTTCTGTCCGACATGCTCTATGCAAAGCAATAACAAACTCTACCTTCATAAGCATAAAACTGGCATCATGTGTGTTTTTCTAGAAACTTCTTGGCATTAACCATCGATAAAACTTGCGATTTTTGTGCCACATAACCGTCATGACAGTTTTGACTTTTGACGCCCTCTAACAAGTTTTGTTTTTACTTTACTTCCTTTCAAGACGTTAAACCGCCCATTACTTAAAATCGTTGCTTGCGATGTCTAAATTAATTTTCTAACATCATCGGAGTGTGGTGAAGTGCGGATAACAAAACGAAAGCTAAAATAAAGATAGAAATTTAGGCAAACACCAAGGACAGAACCCTAAAAACTAAGATCAACTAAAATCCAAGAAACCCAACTACATGCAATCTCAGCAGATTACTACAAATACAGGAGAGACAGGATTTCCAAAATCTTAAGAAGACTGACAACCAAAGCTGTAAAAAAAACGCATGAAGCGAATGGTATCTCCAAGAAACCAAGAGTAATTTGATCTAAAAACAAAGAAGAATACCAACACGGTTTAATAATTTCTAAAACGCATAAAGCGATACCAAACAGTAAGGTACAAACAATCAGTAAGCCAATACAGTAAGGACGTAAGCATCAAAAGAAAAGAAAAGAAGAATATACGTCAGATAAAAGGTTAGACAAGCGTCCAGGATTAAGTAACCCTAAAATCCTCTTAAACCCCATCCTTTAGTTACAAAACCACCCTGAAAATTGTCCTCAAAATAGGGGAACCCAAAATATATGTATAGGATTAAAAGGAAGCAAAGGAAAGAGTAAGTTCCTACTTAGAGGTTAGGATATTCCTTAGGAAGACGACTGTATCTGTAGTTTTCATAGCGACACGGGAATACGTCGTGATGGCACTGAAACGGTCCTCGCGTCGAAGATGGTAAAGCGCTAGCGCCCAATGAACTCAATCATTACGAACCCCGCGACCTCTTATTATTCCCTACAGAGTATACCGCTTCCTACAACCCAGGAGAGAAGAAGCACAAGGCTTTGAAACCCTCCAGTTTTTTAAGAAAAAACCCAGGATAAACCCTTGCAACCCTTAAAGACGGAGAATGAAGAAAAGACCCAAAAATTTCGCCCCAAAAATCCAAAAGTTAAAGCAGTAAAATAGCTAGTTGTGGTTCTGATTTTCCCACAATCACCGATCTATCGCACCGGTTAAGGGTACACAGCTACCCCTGAATCAGCATTTAGTCTTTTTTTTACAACCCCTCGAAAGGTATTGGTCTGAACAAGCCCTAAGTTTATTGAAACAAAAGCTCTGTCACCCCCAGATACGATACTCAGTGATTCCTAGACAAAGCAGAGCCAGAAGGTAGAAAAAAAAAGAAAACAGTGAAAGACAAAAAACCAACTCTCTCTCTGTAAAGAGATAGTGACCCAATCCTACAGCCCAACCAACCGCCCTAAGTAGGTAAACTCTGTGATATCTAAAATTTCTAACTGTAGAACAAAAAAAAATCGTGTTTTAAACATTCGAAAAGCCGACAAGCGGGATAGAATTGTCCGAGAGTAACTCTACATACTAAGTACAACAATTCAGGAAGATATGCCTTCCAAAAGACCCAAGTAAGGAGATAAACTTATTCTATCAATGACAGACAACGCCGACAAAGCGGAACGTAATATATACAGTGATGGCATTGCTGTCGTCTAAACCACTAACGTATAGGTTTAAAAAAAGTAAACTCAAGAAAAAAGTCTAACTCAAGATACCAATGCGGAGTTTTGCATCCTAAGGAATGAAAATACTATACTAGCAACTATAATTATATTAGGTGTTACTACAGCTAAAGAATAAGGATATCAGATTCACGAATAGTCAAAATCAGAGAGAAGAATAAAAAAATTGTCAATCCGAGAGTACGTTAGGATCAATAAAAGAAAGCTAATAGTCAAAATAAGTAGAAACCGAGAAGTAACTATGCTTTAACCGCTATTGAGGTTTGTGGTAGTAAAAGGATAAGGTATCAAAAGAAGTAGAGTTTATAGAAGAATCCGGTTTGTTATTCGAAACAGTAGGTTTTAGGTCTTTAACATGCCAAACCCCAAAAAAACTCCATCGTGATTTACCAACTCGTATATCCAAGGAGAAGAAGCGCGATTAACTTGGTAAGGTTCAATGAATTTTGGTGCTAAATTAGCATTGAAATGTTTGCTGGCGTCAGAAAGTACAAAATTACGTTTCCAAACACGGTCTCCAACGTAGAAACGAACAGAGCGACGACGTAAGTTATACCGATGACTAGTATTAGCGTACGACTTAAATAGTTTTTGTAGAATGAATGTATTGGACGTTCTGGTTCAGGAAATTGTTCTGTCAAAGAAAGAAGATTACCTATTAAGTCTCCCTAGAGATTATGCTCACGACCACACAAAGCAAAGTAAGGTGACATCCCAATAATTTTATGTTTTGGAGTGCGAATAGCGCAGTCAATGTGCGGTAAGTGAACATCTCACGAGCGTTGATTTCCTTTTACATAAGACGCCAACATGGTTTTTACAATTCTATTAACCTGTTGACCAGGGTTGGTTTGAGGATGATAACGAGCCTTAAACAAAACAGTAATGCGATATTGGACACATAGTCGAGTAAACACGCGACTATGAAATTGAACGCCGTTGTCAGAGATAATACAAATACAAGTAAATTTAAAAAAAGAGTCTACCTCAACCAAGATTTAACAGTTACCCTTCGAAGATCGAGCTAAAGGACTAACAATATCAATCAAGAGTACTTGTAATGGGCGTATCGGTTACTCTAGGAGCCAGAAATTCTGAAGATGCCTTTTGTTTTACTCTATGAGAAGCACACACTGTACATTTCCTTATATAATCAGTAATACGGGCTGGAGTTTTTGTAACTCCACACTGACCAACAGTAGATTGTGATATGGCTGTATAATTAACTTTTGTTGATTCTTAGGAACCACTATTTTCCAGTTAGAATGATTCGACGAAGTTCGGAATACTTATATAGTAAGCCATCAACTACTGACCATGAAGCAAACTTGCAAGAAAACATCGTGACACGGTCGATAAGTTTCAAATACCAAGAGTTAATTATAGGAAGAGTAATGCCAAAACCAGATATAATAGAGAAGTCGTATTGTTGTAGTCGAATAGACCACCGCGCTAAGCGTTCAGAAGGAGATTGTAGTCGATGTAACCAAAGCAAAGAGTGGTGATCAGTCACTACCGTGAAATCAGAGCCTTCAATATAAGTACGAAACTTTTCTAACGCCCAGTGTACGGCTAAGCATTCTTTTTTGGTTGTAGAATAACTACGCTTAGGTTTGGTTATTGAGCGACTAATATAACTAACGATAGTTTTATTAACTCTGAAGCATTCGTTTGCACAATAAAAGGAAGAGAAAAATTGGGACAAGAAACAAAGCAATTTTGTAAAGTAGTAAAAGCGTTTTGACACTCTTGAGTCGAGAGAAAAGGAACATTTTTCGTAGTCAAATTAGTTAAAGGAGATATCAAAGAAGCAAAGTTCGGGATGAATCGCCGATACCAACTCGCCATGCCAATCAATCTACGCACCTCAGAGATTTTCGTAGGAGTAAGAATATGTCAGGTCGTAGTAACTTTATCAGGATCGACTAGTAAATCATTTCTGTTGACGACATACCCTAGATAATTCAGCTTAGATCGACAGAAATGACATTTGGCTCGATTTAATGTGAGACCAGCAGTAAATAGTCGATGTAACACTTTCGTCAGAACTTGCATATGATCGTCGAACGTAGGCGTAGCAATGATGATGTCATCCAAGTACGCAAAACAAAAATGTTCTAGGTCAGCAACAATAATTGGATAAATAAGACGCTGGAACGTAGCAGGTGCATTATGAAGTCCAAAAAGTGTTCGGGTGCATTAAAACAAGCCCCTCTGCAGCACTGTAAAAGCGGTTATCGCCTTAGATTCAGAAGAAAGAGGAATTTGCCAATAGGCCGCTCTGATATCTAAAGAGAGAAAGCGAGCGTATCGTAAACGATCCAGAATAGAAGGGATGTAAGGAAGCGGATACGCATCCTTCTGTCACTTCGTTGACTTTCCACACAAAACCGATAGGTGCCGTCATATTTCTTAACTAGAACGATCGGACTAGACCGAAGAAGGTTCTACTACACCCATTTGTAGCATTTTGTCTAACTCTGTATGAGTTATTGAGAGTAAGGTAGGAGAAAAAGGATAGTAATGCTGCTTAATCGGTTCAGCCGAAGTCAAGATTCGATGTTGTACTAAATTAATTTGTCCTAGATCCGATGGTTGAGAAAGAAATGCTTGGTCAAGTAAATTAGTCAAGGTAAGATTTTGTACCAGTCAGCGAGAACGTGTAGAACATCAACGCTCGGTGCTGATTCTAAAGAAGAGTTCATAACTCCTTTCACAAATCCGGCATGAAATTCATAGCCTTTCAAAAGTCAATACCTAAAATTAAGGGTTGAGAAATTTTAGAAATAATTAAAGTATTCAATATCGTCACTTTGTCTTTAAGACAAAAAAAAAGAAATAAAGAACCTACAAGTGTACAGGTCATCCCATTAGCTTGCAGAAGGAAGTCTTTGAGTTAAAGACATTTACGTTCATAGAGCGTAGTTTCTCCTACCCTGATTCGCCAAGAATAGTGTGTGAAACCCCAGAATCCAGTAGTGCTTCGAAAGGAAATTCCAGAACCGTAACATTTAAAAAAGGACGTTCGTCACCCCCTAACATTTGCCAAAACAAAGTAAAAAAAAAATCGTTCCTTATCTTCTACACCATTAAAAAAAGGGTTCGAGCTTAAAAATTATTCGCAAGAACCCTCAACTCGGTCCAAAGACTCTAAAGTTAGTTTCTTGAGTTATAATGTGGACAGGAAGTACGAGTTACACCATGTCTCCCATAACCATAGCAGTGAAGTGTTTGTGGTCTCGAGCATTGCGGAGATAAGTGACCAATAAGATTGTAGTTTCAACAACGTGTTTCTGTAAGTGGTAGTAGACAAAATTCGAGAAGTAGACGAGGTACTAGAAGAAGGATAGGAAGGACGAGAGCGAGCAGAAGTGTGAGCGAAAGTAACTCTAGTAGAACTCTGGTGGTTCTACAACTGGACCTATATAAGCTAAATTAGGTTCAAGCAATCGAGAACTTTTCCGAGAAGGTTTAAATGTCTACAAGAACGAGAGAAGTTTGATAGAAAGGAGAGAGCAACAATTTTGCAATAATTTGTGTAATTTTTGTTTACCTTTTTTCAAACAATTTCTGTAAAAACTAATTTTTAGAACATTTTTAATACTAAATTGTAGTTCTACACATGCCTATAAGTTAACGTAATTCTTTCTAAATCCATAAATGTTTCTGAACTGGATTTAATGATTTTAACATTAATGTTGCGCCTTTAATTTATTTAACTTTAATTACATGTTATAACGTGCACACGTTATTTAGCAATATAATTCTCGAATTAAAAAATCATTTCTGTATTAAACGTAATTTAAAACACCAAAAAAAAAAATAATGTTAAGCATATTTAAAGGTGCTATTAGCAAAAATCCTTGCAAATATTTATATTTTTTTGTTCTTTCAAATTTTAGTTGAGCGTTGTAATTATATTCTTTAATAAGTAATAAAGCAAACAGTACAAAACGGGCATTCTATATAGTTTAAAAGCGTTTTCTATACAAAAAATTGCCAACTTTAATTAATTCGAGTTAAAAAGCGCAAAAATTTGTTTCGAGATTTTTGCATTAATAAAAGACCTTGTAATTGTTTTTCCTCTCCAGCGGCATTGGACGAGAAAACAATTTTTCGACGAATTGAAAGATTTCCAAACAGCTTTAATAATGTTTGTTTAAGGAAATATGTAATTAGTATTTATTAATAGATTTTCTTAGTTGTATTAATATTTATCTAATGATGGCGTTACAATCTTTATGTACATAACATTAAGTTTGAAACTTTTGGAATTGATAATGACATGTGTAGTGGCAAAGTCCATTTTATTTTCTTGATTGGTTTGTATTTCCCATTTAAAAGGGAGTTTAGTTAGATGTGGACAGTCGGTCGGTTATCCGCAAGAAGCTTTGTAGGGTTTTAAGTATGGGTAGGCGAACCGAATCCTTTTATTTTGCCTTTATGTACTACGTTAGCTTGTAATTCTGTATTCCTTTTGAGCTTAAAGTGTGTTATATAAGTAAACATTTTATGGCTATTACTTTTATCCTTTCGTCGTATGCTTGCGTTTACTTTTTATTTTAACCATCATACGGTCAGAATAAGTTTTTGACCTAAATTATGTGTACGCGTGTTTGTTGTGATGCATTTATTTACAAAATATTTATTATCGATCAAAATTCTAAACAACCAAAAAAATCTTGTGTTTGTTTACTCGTACGATTGTTTGTTATTTATCAGCTTAATTTTTATCTTTTAATTGCTCGCTCAACTACTTATTTTTTTAAATAACAAAAATAAACTAAATTGTTAACATATAGGTAAATATTTGAGTCGCAAGGAATTTAAAAAATTTTACACGTTGCTATCCTTTTTTGTTGTTGATTTAGGTGATTACAATTACTCGATCTGATATTTCTGTCATGGAGTATTGTATTATTAAATCAATACGTAATGTTTATATATTTTATTGTTGTTAGCGGTTTCTAATATTTACTTATTAATTTATTTATCATTTTTTGCTATTAAAAATTTTACAAATAATTCCAATATGATTAAGTGGTTCTTACTACAATCTTTGTACATTTGTAAAAAAGTTTACTTTTCAGTTACTTATTCAATTATGATAAGTATTAATTTTAATTGTTCTATTATCACTGAAACGCAAAGTGCATCTGCCTTTATCAAATCTATTTCTGGATGTTAAGTCTGCAATAATAAGATATCGCTTCAGCGGCAACGTACCTTGTATAGTGTAATTAGATTGAGGATTTAAGAAATTATACTCCCAGCATAATCTTTAAAACCAAAACTTTACCGTTTTGCATAAACAATCTAACGCACGTAAAAGTATGACGAACTAAAGCTTGAAACAAAGCTCTGTAACTTCTCATAACATACACTTAATAATCGCAAAAGGATTAACAAAAAAATACAGTAATAACAAAGTTTGTACCCGTAAAAAAATGAGATAGGCTCGATGCTTGTTCCGAACGATTATCGTTTTTTGATTAGTTTACATCTGAACGTTTTTCTTTTGGATAATAGTTTCAAAATAATTTAAAAAATCTTTTCTTTACTGTAACCGTATACTGTCCGCGGATAAGATAATTACTCACTTAATGCACTTATTTATTTATATTTGATTTATTTAGACTCACACAGTATTCTTAACGCTTCAGACTCCTGACTAGACGAAACTCCAACTTCCTTCAGACACTTTATATATTTTTCCTTTATCTAGATCAGAGGTTCTCAAACTTTTTTGTGTCGTAGATAGTGATGCAAATGTAAAAAAAAACGAACCGTATAACGATCCTGTACATAAAATTCCGATCAGAGTCGACAACATCGATGGTAGTCAAGAGATAAGAGGAGATGATGGCGCGAATGTAAGAAAGTTAACGCGTGATTATCATTTTTGTGATTACCTTAAGTTTAAATTTGTAACATGTATTGTGTATTATTTCAGTAACATTTATATTATTAATTACAATAAATAATGTGTAATAAACACGACGGTATAGTGGCGCACCAACGAGGGCTCGAAAAATGGTAAATGTTGTGAAATAATTCATACTGTGCGAATTGTCGATTCAGCGTTTTAGATTCTAATTGTGTATATCGACCGTTGACCTTAACGTGTCTTGCTACGTCTTGTCGATCTTGCAAAAAAAATCGTACGTGCTTGAATAACGTCATTATTGATACTCCGGAATTTTTTCGATAAATTAATAATAGTGAATGTATGTGTATTAAAAATAACGCTCATTCGCATTATTCAATGTACATGTAATTAATCTTGTGGTGTGAATTCTTTTGAGTTTTGTTCAATTCTGCGTATTGTTGAACGTATTTACATACTCAAATTTCGCAAATGCAGATTACATCTTTGTGTTTATTTTACGAGTAACTGTAAGTAACTTTTTACTCTAAACCGAATAATTTAGCTACACTTTAATTGAACGTTGTTGCGCGTTCTTGGTGAATTATTCTTTACGTCTATCGGGAAACATGCCTCCAAAAAAGGATGATGTTTCGTCTTCCGTGACCTTAACAACTGAACAATTTCGCGAACTTTTGTTATCTTACAACCACCCAAAGATAATGTAAGAAAGATGCAGCACTCCGTGTATTAAAAATGGTATGATTTTTCCGACACTATTGACATCTATGATTGGCCGAAGAACTATTTTTTTCAAATCATAGAAATCGACACTACAAAATACAGCGCCATCTTACAGTTATATTAATTCATATAAACTTATACATTTAAATTTTATAAATAAAACAATTATTTCAATTTAAAATACAATTTATTTATCTGAAAATAAAAATATATTAACAATAAAATATATATGCAACATTGGTTCTGGCTTAATGATTGATATCGATTATTTCAATAATTGATTTTGTTACAATCAGCTATTTCAACACACATATCATTTGAACAATGACAAGAAACTAAATATATAAACAATGCCAAAGATTTATTTAAATAACTACTTTTAAGTAACCGATTCCATTAAAAAAGTTACATGTTTCTTATTAATCAAATGGTTTCCATCGAATCGATCCTTTTGGATAATCTTGACAAGTTTTGTCTTTTTTAGAAAATTCAGTATATTTTTTTATTAAGTAATTTTGCAATCAAACTTCCCATTTATTAAAAAGAAACTGTATGCATAGATACGTAGTATTTCTGAATAACATCGTGCACTTGGCAATTTATTACATACCGAAATAAAATAACGCACTCGAAGATGACCAAGTAGTCGAGTTTGTCCACTCTGTTCATATTGACGGATCTAAAATAAATACCTAGTTATATATATCAAACAAAGTATTTAATCTTACCATTCGGAATTACATTATGACACAATTTGATGAACGAAATTTTTCTGCTGCACCATTTTCAACCACAATTCCCGAAAATCTTTAATTCTTGGCAAAGTAAATAGTTTGTAAGGTTTGTAATGCGAGAGACATCCACTAACAATGCAATCACTCTACAATATTATTAAACGATTAGTAACAGACCAATTTACATTATCTATTAAAACTTACCTTATTTGATTGTGTTTAAATTAATTTAAGAACAACAAATATAAGAAACTTTTACAAGCACGTTTCTTATTTATGGTTAAGAAAGCAAAATAATCGCTGAATAGGCTGAATTATGGGCGGAATAAACGCGAAATAAACTGAACGCCATCTGAACGCAAATGACATTATTGAAAGGTTTTTGTCTTAGCTGTAAATGTCAAAATAATTCTTCGGCCAATCATAGATGGCTCAAAAAATCGTGTTGTACATAAAATTTGTATGAAGCAAATACCCCCTGCAACCACCTTCGCGTAGTTGCGACAGCACGCCAACGCCAAAAGAACAAAATGGTAACTTTACTACATGTACTGCGCGTTTTGATGGTGAAGCGTCTTCTTCAGTAAAAGCTTTTTTAGATACCGACTTAATTTTTAAAGATTGTGCGAACGTGGCTGATGAAAATGCTCTTAGAGGTTTGCCCGTTCTTCTTACCGGTATTGCTTCTGTTTGGTATCAAGGAATCAAGTTGATAAAACAAACTTATGGTCAGAAGACACCTCCTTTCAAGATTTTTAAGAAATTGTTCTCTGAAGAACAAAACAAAATGAAGACAGAAATATTTGTCTGTAATGCTCGCGCTCTTATAGCTCAGTTGCCGTATAAATTGGAAGAAAACATTTGTTTAGATATGGTATACGGTCTTTTAAATCGCCGCGTTAGTGAACGGATTCCGCGTGACGATGTTAAAACTTTCAATGAACTCTTGATAAAAGCACGTGCAATCGAAGCATCTTTAGATGAATTTTTGTCAGAGAATCCAGCGAAAGAAAATGTTTTGACCTCCCGCGGGTTTGAAAAACCTGATAAGAAAGACAGATTAGGAACTTTTAGTGGAAAGTGCGCGTATTGCCGTGTGAAAGGACACCATATCAACGAGTGCAACAAGAAACAAAAACAGTTAAATAAAATAAAGACTTTGACCGAAACAACCGTTTCGAGTGAACCGAACGCTGTCGCGCGTCCAGTTTTATTGTGCTACGGATGTGGAACTCCTGGAGTCATTTGTTCCAATTGTTCGAACTGTCGCTCAAAAACATCCGTTGAAGCTTTTCAAACTTCATCAGAACCAACCTTCTGCGAACTTGATGCAAAGAAATTTCCAAGTTTACAAAGGCCCATTCTACCAATTCAAATCTGGGACTCCAATGGAACTGCTATCGCTGATACTGGAGCCACAAGATCAGTCGCTGGTGAAACATTATACAATCTTCTCAAAAATCGTTGCTGTTTCACTAGACAAAACTTTTCCGTAATCCTAGCTGATGGTACTGATACACCACAAGAGGTCTTAACAACGACAGTACCCATACAAATTGCTCATAAGACGATCACTGTAGAGATGATTGTTCTTCCAAATGCCAAATCTAATCGTACTCTTTTGGGAATCGATTTCCCTTCAAAAGCTCGAGTTCTTTTGAACACTGCCGACCAAACGTGGTGTTTATCGAGAATCCTGAAATGCCGTTCCCATATGCCACTGCAACTCGTATAGATGGTAGTCTCGTCGAGTCTTCCACAAGTATTGATAACGTTTCGTTCACTTCATTGAGAGAAGATAAGGGAACCATGCTCACTCCAGATCAGCGACGATCATTTAACAGTTTCCTTACCAAGCATGAAATTACATTTCGTCCAGGGGGAGAGCCTACGGATTATGCTGAACACAGAATAGTTATTCAGCCTGAAAAAACTATTTTTTTACCACCGTACCATATGACCAAAGCAAAGAAAGAGATCTTACGACAACAGTTAGACCAGTTGCTTGCCGATGACATCATTGAGGAATGTGAAAGTCCTTGGGCAGCGCCAGTAGTTTTGGTTCTTAATAAGTCTGGTCCATATCGTCTTTGCGTTGATTATCGTCGCCTTAATGCTATCACTGTTTGCGATCGATACCCAATGCGTCGTATTGATGATCTTCTACATTTTGCTAAGCCTACTAAATTTATGTCCACAATAGACTTTCAATCTGGTTACCATCAGATTAGCGTTCACGAAGCCGACAGAGACAAGACAGCTTTTGTTACGCCTTTTGGTATGTTTCGATGGAAGCGGTTACCTTTTGGATTATGTAACACTCCTGCCACCTTCTCCAGAATGATCGACAGGTTCAAAGTTGGAATAAAGGCAAATGTTTATGCTTTACCTTGACGATCTGATCATCCTTTCTGAATCATATGAAAAACATCTTGAAGATCTACATGAAGTTTTCAAACGCCTAGAACAATTCAATCTGCGTGCAAACCGGGGAAAATGTGTTTTCGCTTGTGAAAAGGTAAAGTTCCTGGGTTATGTTATTACTAACGGCGGAATACAAGCTGACCCAGACAAAATCGTCGCTTTGAAAACATGGTCACCCCCAGTGAATCTTAAACAGTTACGCACTGTTGTGCAAACGTGCAGCTGGTTTCGCAAGTTTATTCCGAAGTTCTCCAAACTAGCGGATCTTACAAAGAAATCTGCCACTTGGAAATGGGGAGATTTGGAAGAAAAATCTTTCCAAACGCTTAAAAGATGTTTAATCACAGCTCCCATTCTTTGCCAAGCAGATGATACAAAACCATTTATAATACGAACTGATATCAGTGATTATGCGATTGGAGCAGTCTTAATGCAAAGGGAACATAACCAGTAAAAACCAGTTGAATACGCGAGTCGCCTCTTGACGTCTTCTGAGAGGAATTATTCTACTACCGAAAGAGAGGCCCTGGCTCTTGTTTATGCTGTTGCCAAGTTTCGAGGGTAGATTGAGGGTTTAACAGATATAACCATTGGTACCGACCATCAGCCACTTCGTTCGCTCATGTCTATCAAAACTCCTAGTGGAAGACTTGCCAGATGGGCTCTGCAACTCTAATCCTTTAATCTCAAGATTCAGTACACTTCAGGAAAAGCTAATATCGTAGCTGACACGCTGTCTCGACCCCCTATTTCTGAATCTGAGATCAAAACAAGAAAAGAAATGTGTCAGATTACTTTCAATTTACCACGAGTTTCTCCAAGCGAGCTTCGCATACGTCAGCTTGTGGATACCGATTTGTCAACAATTATAAATGACCTTGAATCTGCAACTCGTCTTGAAGAGGCTCAGAAATGGTCTGAAAGAGGGTACGTCATGGAGAAAGGTATTCTCTATCGTTACTTATCCGACAACGACCAAGAGGACACGCAACTTGTCATTCCAAAAGAAGATCGCAAAGAGATACTACGAGAATACCATGAACAAATTTCGTGTCATGATGGTATTGAACGTACGTTGCAAAGAATACGAAAACGTTATTATTGGCCAGGAATTAGAAAATCAGTGATGACTCATGTAAAAACTTGTATCGACTGTCAGCGCTATAAGGCATCGAACCAGAAGCCCGTTGTACTTGTTCAAACTCCAATACCTTCAGCCCGTTTTAAAACAGTGTCAGTCGATTTCTTTGGCCCTTTGCCTGAAACTAAAAAAGGAAACAAATGGATCTTGATTGTGGAAGATACTGCTTCAAGGCGGATAGAAATATGAAACAATCAACATCAATTGCCACCGCCACAATTCTTATTGAAGAAGTATTCTTACCTTATGGAATTTCGCGAAGACTTGTTAGTGACAACGGTGTGCAATTTGTTAGTGAAATCATGCAACATGTTTGCATCTGCCTGAAGATTAGTCAAGAATTGACTCCATTGTATCATGCCGAATCTAATCCGGTAGAAAGGAAAAACAGAGATTTAAAGCCCAGGCTTGCAATCCTTACACATCGTGGGATGAAAAACTAGCATCGTTACGTTTTGCTTTCAATAGTGCTCCCTGTCAAACCACGGGGCGCACCCCAGCATATCTTACCTTCGGAAGAGAGCTTAGAACAGCTTATGAGGTCTCACGTGAAATGCGTCAAATCATGGAAGTAGAAAACTATGTTCCTGCCGTTTCACCTTATTTAACAAGAATGACAGATGTCTTGCAAGAAACTCATGATCTGCAGAATGTTCAACAAGACAAAAGAGTAAGCAGTATGCCGATCGAAAGAGACAGACTAGACCTGGCTTTCAACAGGGTGACCTAGTCCTTGTAAAAAGTCACATGTTGAGCAGTGCCGCTCAACACACAGCGTTCAAACTTGGTCCTCGAAGGGACGGTCCATATCTTATAATGAAACCTGCATCTAAAGTGAGCTACGAGATGGGTGACCCCGCAAATCCAACTGTAACCATAGGAAAGTATGTTTCGGATCTTACGCCTTTTTACCAAGGCCGATTTCAAATTCCTACCGCAGTACATCCAAAAAGACGTCGAGGACGTCCGAAGAAGAACACTACGCAGTGACTATTAGCAACAGTTTTTCCAACAGATTGTTGTGCGAGGGCGCTTAACGACAACCTGAGGGGGAGTATAACCATCTTGTACATAAAATTCCGATCAGAGTCGACAATATCGATGGTAGTCCAGAGATAAGAGGAGATGATGGCGCGAATGTAAGAAAGTAACGCGTGATTATCTTTTTTGTGGTTACCTTAAGTTTAAATTTGTAACATGTATTGTGTATTATTTCAATAACATTTATATTATTAATTACAATAAATAACGTGTAATAAACACGACGTTATAACCGGTTTAAAAAAAACTATTTTGTTTAGAAAAAAAAAACAATGCTTAAAGTTTTTTTTCTAATTATCGTTTTTTTTCTCAATCTAAAAAACCAATTGAAATTAATGTGACAAGTTATTTATTTAATACGAAACACAAAAGAATTTGTCCGAATATATTTCATCTGCTATTTTTTCAATAAAACAGTAATTTAATTTAAAAAAAAAACGTGTACTTGGTAGAAAGTATGTAAAGAAATATTTCGAAGTGGATTAAGATAAGCAATTTATAATTATCGCACCTAGAAGAAACGTCTGAGCATATTTATAGTAATCGCAAAATTGCGATAACAAGTATTTATCGCATAAATATAAAATATACCACTATATACCTACAGAATCTTATTTACTATTACCATTTGAAAAAAAAACTACGTTGAGCTTTTATAAAATAACCATTAATAAAACGTGTCAAACAGCTGGTCCAATATACCTAGTCATCATTTGAATTTTCACTTCCAGTATTCGCTTAGTACACTTTTTTTTCAATAACAAATCTTTCTTATGCTTGTCAATTTTAATAATATCTAGAGAAGCAAATGAAAAAAAATCCTATTAGTGTTAAAAAAACTTTTTGGAAAAAATAACGCATTGTCTTTTTTTCAACTATAATTTTTTTTCTGCACAAAAGAAATACCTATAGACTTAATAATATTGAAATTCATGTGATACATTATTTATTTATTGAAATACACAGAAAACTTAGTCTGAATATATATCATTCTCTACTATTTTTTCAACACTGCTGCTGGTGGTCGTAGTTCTGAAACTGTTTCCCAATCTGCAACACTGGCAGTGTCCGAGTTATCAAAACTTTTTTGAAAAAGTTCACTGCAACTGGAGCTGGGCTGAGATAAAATTTGAACATTTTCTGTATCTTCCATACTGCTACTAGTTTTGATAGTTTCTCTCAAAAATTTCAAATTTTGAGCTATGTAAACTAATTTTACAGCTCTATTATTTGTTAGTCTATTTCATTTAGAAGTATATACTCTTCCATATGTACTAAAACTACGTTCACATGCCGCAGAAGTTGTCGACAACTCTAAAAATCTGACAGCTATTTTGGATAATTGGGTAGAATTACAAAAACCTGCCCACCATGTTATGGAACTTACGGAATTTGCTGATTGCCACAAAAATTGTTTACTAAATAAACCACTTTTTGCTCTATAATTGGCTAGATTTGCCAGCACAATTGTAGCATCTAGCTCTGACATTTTGACAGCAGCATTATAAATGATTTCCGTTGCGTCAGTCTAAAGTTAAAAAAATTATGTAGTGAATTTTCCTTGAATTGTATGTAATTTACCTGTTTTTCTGGCGAAAGATCTGAAGATCTAAGAGATTTGCAGCTTTATGAACTTGAGCAACGACAAAGTTTTTTCGCTTGTTAAGTATATCAGATGCCTCTTTACTTTCTTCTTCAGTAAGTTCAGTTATTGGCAAACATTCAGAAAAGTGATTTTCTAAGTCTTTGAAGATTTCAATCACCTTAGATATTGACGGTGTGTCGGATTCTACTAAGCTGATAGCATTTGCTATAGGTTTTACAAGGTAAAGGAAACTTTTTATTTTATACCAAAATACGTCTTTCAATGAACTATTGCTGACAGAGTTTTTTTAAATGTCTTGCACTCTCCAAGCAATGTACAAGAGAACTCTATCTACAATCATATGCATGTATCAAGAATGAATCAATGTTGTTACGTTTTATTGTAATGATTACCGTGTTTTTATTGATAATTTTAAGGCGATAGTAGAGATCTGCTGTTGACTCTGTTGCTTTTCTTTGAATATTGCACATAAAAGATGAGATGTCCGAACAACTTTAATAATGGAGACAATTTCTTCAACAAAAGTTTTGATGCTGCACAACTGCTTCATATCACCGAAAATTAAATTTAACGAATGGGCCAAACATCCATAAGTAAATAAATTAGTAGTCGAATTTTCTGCTTCTAAAATAGTACAAGCCGCTTTCATCTTAGATGCGTTGTCAGTAACCAGTCCAAACACTTTCTGTGGTCCAATGTGTATACAGTATTTAGATTTTATGGCAGACATAGGCGTACAGCCATTATAAATGAATGTGAGAAAAGGAATGCTATGAATGTTACTTAAGGTTTTGATATCATGAAACTTTAAGGAAATTTGAAAGTAACATGACAAAAAAATGTTAAAATAAAATTCTATACAACGAATAATAATAACACATTGTTATGCGATTTATCTTTACGTACATTTGACTGTCATATGTAAAAATTCACTAGTTTCACTTTAACTATAATACAAAATTTAAATTTTAATATAGAGAAGTATGTACAGTGCAATATCCATAATCCGAACTTCCGTAATCCGAACATTTTAGTAATCCGAACTGGCACACAGTGTAACGACCAATGAACAAAAATACAATTTTTTTACTTTTTTTGTGAAGTTATTTGGTAAGATATATGTATTTATAAAAGAATAATAAATGCCTAGCAAGGTCGTAAATAAGTAAATATTGACACACATACATATTTATTTATGTGACCGGGCAAAATATGTAGTTTAATTCCAAAATAATTTTTTTAATATGTTTCCTATATGTAAACATTAAATTTTATGAAAAAAAAAACAAACAAATGAGAGTGTGTATTGAAAATTTTTCAAAAAACACGCAGCTGTACTGTTGTGGCTTTCTTATTCTCTTAATTTATCTTTCAAAGTGGTAACATATTGTATGTTAATAATAAAATACATACGTAATATGTATGCACAGTTGTCTTTTTTAAGATTTTTCCGAAAACATTCCATAATCCGAACATCTCCTTACAGCAATTAGTTCGGATTACGGAGATTGCTCTGTAATTATAATAACGATTGCTAAAACTTTAAAAAAGAAACTATTAAGGAGTACTCGTGTAATTTTCACGAGTGATATTTTTCAAATGTATCGTCAAATTTTGATAGTTCCAGAGCATCGCAACCATCAACGCATCTTATGGCGCTTTCCCTCAGATCAACCTGTACAAGAATTCAATTTGAACACAGTCACTTATGGAGTAAATAGCTCTCCTTATTTGGCTTTGCGTACGCTTTTAGCATTAGCTAACCTAGAATCTAAACGCTTACCTATAGCTGCAGAAGTATTGACAAATAACGTTTATGTTACAATTTAAATTACAAATGGAAGTAATAAATCTTTTAGTTTTGGCAAGTTTTGAATTAAGAAAATGGGCTAGCATTTCTCATCATATTCTAAAAAACGTTTCTTTATATTTGCAATCACCTGTAGCTTTTAATAACAAAGGTCCTAGTTTTATTAAAATCTTGAATTACAGTAGGATTTTACAACAAGGAATGCGCCAAAAGAGCAATTTTGTCTGAAGTAGCTCAAATTTATGATCCACTTAGCTTTCTAACACTGGCGTTACTTCACGCAAAGCATCTTATCCAAAAGTTATGGACCTCAATATTGGCCTGGGATGAGACTGCACCAAAAGAAATTCGTATCGCTTGGCATAACTTTCAGTCGCAACTATCGTGCTTAGGTAATTCAAATATACCTCGCTCTATCTTTTCAAAAGATCAACATAAAATGAAAGTACATGGATTTTCAGACGCTTGTCAAATTGGCTATGGTACCGTCGTGTACGTTCGCATTATTCACAATTTGTAACATATAGAAACATTCTTGATCTGTACTAAAGCTAAGGTTGCTCCTATAAAAACCATTTCATTGCCTCGTTTAGACCTATTAGGCACACCCTTGTTTTTCAATCTCATCGCAAAGCTTTTAGGAAACCAATTTTGCAAATATTTATACATGGACAGACTTCAAAATAGTCTTTACTTGGCTTTCTTCATACCTAAATTGGTGGAAAACCTTTGTCGCTAACTGTACTTCGTATATCCAAGAATTGCTTCCATCAGCATTATGGCGTTACGTTCCTTCTAGGGATAACCCCGCTGATCACGCATCTCGTGGATTATTACCATCTGATTTGTTGAATTCTAACATTTGGTAGAAAAGACCTGATAGGTTATTGGAAGAAAATCTATTACTTCAAGGTTACACCCACAATCATTTTTAGAAGAAACCAAGACATGCTTAAATATTTCTACGTAGTTACATTCTCTGTTAACTTTAATAAACAAATTTTTGTCACTTAGAAAACAGTGCATTCTTGCTTATGTTTTTGTTGTTTTGCTGCAAAAGTAAAATCGTTTAATTCTAATATCATCGCAGAAGAGCTACATTCAGCACTCTTATTTTTTGTGCAACACTCAGAGTTTGGGAATTTATATGATTGTCTAAAAAAGGATAACTTCTTGCTTAAGCCCATACCTAAACTTAGTCTTTTTCTTGACGACCTAGATCTCATCAGGGTAGGCGGAAGGCTTAGATCTTCAAATAATAAATAATTAAGTATTACACACCGTTAAAATAAACGCGCCGTTACATCTTGCACGTGAGTACTTCTTAGTGACCAAATGGAAAATAAAGCGTCGGTCATCAAATAGTTTTAAGACTTTGCCGACTGCCAGTTGCTGTTTTCGTAGGTCATCTACTTGTCCAAACTTCTTCTTAAATACTACTGCAATCTCTGTGGACATCTCAAGATCTTCACACACGTAATATGCAGTAACTCTAAAATTAGCCTTTCCAGAACTCCCATATGTGTTCTTAATGTTATTGAAGTCCATTCCATCAACTGGAATTTTAGTTCTGTTTAGCCTGGTTCGGACCAGGTCTTAGGTAACGTTGTTATAGACAGCAAACGGGACTAATCGATCGGTGTGGACTACTTTTAGTTTGCTTCTGAATAGTTTTTGGATACAACTTCAGAACTTCGCAATCGCCCTCACATTGCTTCTGCAGCTTTGGCGACAAACCACGTCTTCATCGGGGATTGTATAACTACACCATGTCGCCTAGTTGAAACCTACCGTTTTGTGCCTTGACGTTATATCTGGTCTTGATTCTGTCGCTGGCAATTTGCGTCTTTTTCCAAACCGCCTTATGTACTTTGTCTAGATAAACCAGCTATGTCGTCTAAGATAGTCCTCGCAAGATGGTCAGCTGTCAGAAACAACTTTTTAAATCCAACAAGGAAACTACTAAGGTCTTGACATAGTGTCTAAAGTATTGACAATTCTTGGTAAATAATAATATCATTTTTGGTTACATCGTTAAGCTTTTTGTAGTCAATTCTCTCTCCATATCCGTAATCATTTCGTTCACTCTTTTCCAAAGCAAGTTTTTGTGGATGTTGTGGTATCTTACTCTCTGGCACAAACAAATTTTCATAACGCTAAATTAACGTTTTAATTTTAGCCAGCTGGTCTTAGTTGAGGTTTTGGCACTTAAAGCTAAGAATGTCTAATAGATGTTGTGGGCACTTCTTTGACAACGTAGCTTTACGAAAATTCACAATTTATGTTACTGAAGTACATTCGCCTATTTCTTTTTCAATGTTACCGGATCCGAGTTAAAATTCAGGATCTTTCCTGGTACCAAGTTTGTTATTGGTATTTATATTCTTCCAACCAGTAGTTCCTTTTCCATCAGTTTGTCTTTAATTGATTCAATAGCGCGAATGTAACCTTCCCAGAGATTTTCATCCAGGCGTGCCATTACCACACTTTCAGTTTTTCCACGCAAGATCACGTCTTTACTCAATAAAGTTCGCGCGGCTGTCTTTTTTGACGAATGAAAAGGAGTTTTTTTACCGTCCATTTTAAAAACATTGTATTTTATATCCAAATAAAACCCATACTTTTTTATAACGTTTATTCCTAAGAACTCTTCTTCCGTGATGTCGGCTACCAATACTTGACAGTCGAGCATTATATTTTCAAACCAATAGTTACTTTTACTTGTCCGTGCGTAGGTATTTCTTCGCTAGTAGCCGTTCGAAGTAACTGAACACTTTGTCCATTGATCTTGCCATCGAGATAAATGCTGTGCAATTGCTCTATAGTGCTCTTCTTGCTTTCTTTTTAGACTTACACTTAAAAGGGTGTCGTTGTATGTGGCCTATTTTATTGCAGTTTGAAGTTGTCACTTCTTTTTACCGAAGCATTCATCCCACTATTTCTTCCATGCTTTCTTGTGTCTGTGTGGATACTTCTGCAGCACAGCGGAGTTTCTGACCGTTTCGATGTGATGCTTGCTTTGCTGCTTCAAACTCTAAGACATTCGCTAATGCGTCGTTCAATGTCTTAGGTTGAGCTAGCTTTAGAGTCAATTGCGTTTCGTTTTCTTGAAATCTGCCTATAAAAGCCTTTATAGCTAGTTGTTCCAGAAAGCTATCTTGCGCCTAAAATACGCAACTGATGTCAATCTGGCAATGTCAGATCAAAACTCTTGAAAGATCTTTGTAGCTTTCTGAACGCGGTTTTTTTATCGCACATTTCTTCTCTTACATTTAAAATACGTTTTATTTATACTTGACACACACCTTAATAACTTTATTCACTTAGGTGGACATAGTATTATTAACACTTCAGACTTCTATTTAGACCAAATTTCAACTTCCTTTGGATACTTTTTATATTTTTACTGTATCTAGATCTAGAACATTTGATCTCGTTTGACAAACGTCTTAGAAGTTATAAATTCTTTGGGAACACTTAACTGTCCCCTTCTTAAGGCTGTTTAGTACCGAAACAGGAAACTGCATGCGGCACCTGTAGTAAGGGTTGTGGCGATAGCGGCTTCTAAGCCCCAACCAGGCTTGGGTACTGCCAATTTCTTAATGTTGTAGAACTCGCAACGGGATTTCGTATAACGGATTTGCACGTAAGTACGTCGTGGTAATCAAATGAAAAATAAAGCATCGGTCAGCAAGTAGTTTAGAGACTTTGCCGACCGCAAGTTATTGTTTTTGTAGTTCTTCTGGCGTTCATTTCATCGACCTAATTTTTGGTTCTGCTTATTATTACCCTAGTTTGGACTTAACGTAATGTTTTTATTGTTAGCAAACGGGGTAGTTGATTGGTGTAGACCACATTTGGTTTGTCTTTGGGTGGTTTCGGATACAGTATACAACGTTAGAACTTAGTAAGGGCTCTCTTGTTGCTTTTGCAGCTTTGACGACGAACCACGTCTTCTGTGGATATAATATAACCACACCATGTCGCTCGGTTAAAACCCACCTTTTTGTGCTTTGACGTCATATCTGGTTTTCACTATGTTGCTGGCAATTTGCTTGTTTTTTGACCCGCTTTATTTACTTTGTCTAGATAAACCAGGTTCTTGTTATGATCGCAAAAGTGGTTTTTTTACAGTCTTTGGGTGTCAATTCCACCTGAAACAATTCTTTAAATCTAACGTGGAAAACCACTGGGATCCTCTCATAGTGTCTAAAGTATAGTCAATTTTTGTTAAAGAGCAACTGTTCTTTTTGATAACATCGTTAAGCTGTCTGTAGTTTACGCAAAACTTTGTTGATCTATCCTTTTTTTTACTAGTTTTACTGGGGACTATTTAAAGGTTTCATCACTTTTTCTCTCTCAATATCTATAATTATTTGTCAGCTACTTCTCGTTTTGCCAAACGCAGTTGGGCTAGATGTTGTCGTATCAGTTGAGCGTCTTCGCTTTGTGCTTTACAATTGGTTTTGGTTGAGGTTTTGGCACTTGGAAGCAAGAATGTCTTCTTTGGCAACTACGGTCAATGTTGACATTGAAAATCTTTAGAGACACCGTGTTTTACACTCGTACTAATATTCTGACAACCAGTAGTTGCTTTTCCATCAATTCGCTTTCTATTGGTTCAATAGCGCAAATGTTGTCTTCCCGGAGATTTTCATCCAGGCGTGCCATCACCACACTTTCAGACAGGATCACGTCTTTACTCAATAAAACTAGCACTACTGCCTTCTCAGACAAATTTGAAAGAATTTCTTTGCCATCCATCTTAAGGACATCGTTCTTCATATCCAAATAGAACTCAAACTTCTTTATAACGTCCATTCTCAGGATAATTTTTGCTGTGTCGGTTACTAGTACTTGATAGTTAAATACTCCATTTCAAAACCATTGGTTACTTTTACTTGTCCTTGAGTAGGTATTTCTTTGCCAGTCCCCGTCCATAGTCATGTCGTTACCGGTAATGTCGTTTCATTTTCCAATAACATGTCAGGACAAATGATAATCTTTGTTTCTCCTGTGTCAACTAGTAACTGAACACTTTGTTCGTTGACCTTGTCATTGAGATAAATGCTGTGCAATTGCTCCATAAGCGATGCAATAGAAATTGTAATTTTTGGTACATGACTAGATGATATTAACTTTAATTTTTTTCTGGCAAACAGTACGGTTTTAGAAAGAGCAAGAGTAAGATACAAACTTTGCTATACATTAAGAATAAATTCATACGTGCTCTGAGTGGTACTAGACATACTAGAGGCGTCTAGACACTAGACAAAAATGCATCCAATAAACTTAATAGAAACACAATAGAAAAGGCTAACAGAAAGTGCCAACATACCTGATCAAAATGACCAAAAGTTACCTTATCAATACAAATAATTAAATGGATCTTAAGATAAATTTGGTAACACCATAGGTGTACCTCAAAACTCAGTATTTAAACTGCTGCTGTGAAATATTGCATATAATAAAATACTAAACTTGGATACTTTATTTCTACACACAAAAATTATGGAAAGGCAGACAGAAATACCAACACCATGATAACCTCAATCAATAAATGGTTATATCAGGCTGGTCTGAAGTTAGTACCGTCTAAGACCAAAACGGTATTAATCGTAAAAAGAAAAAAATTAGACCAAACGAGCATTATTGTAAGGAATCTACAGATTCCGCTAAAAAAAGTATTACGATACTGAAGGTTACTATTACAAGAATCTTATCTTCATAGAACACACAAGAAATATAATTACAAAAACAGGAACAACTTGTGTAGTTTGCGGTTAACGCACTGCTAACAAAGTCTCAATCCTAGTGGTTCTCTCTTTTGGTTAAAGAACGATCTGAAAGACTTAAAAGAGTTCATACAATGTGGCAACCAGAATTGGAAACAAAGAAGAACTCTGGACCAAAATACTAATCCATGGTATTAGAGAAAACATGGGAAAACTTCTTATTACGTAACACAATTCCTAACAGATTGCACAAATGAAAACAATACCTTCTTATGCAAAATAGGTAAAAAAAATAACACTGAATGCAATGATTGTGACTTAAAAAATCATTCGGGTTGCCCTATTTTCTGCTGTTTCAGATGGGCCAAGTCAAGAGAAACTCTTCAATTTTTGTTGGAAACCCTGACCGCATGGGATACAATAAAACAGTTTATTGAAAACATAATAAGAGCAAGAGAAGAAGAGAGTGAAAAGATTCTTGAATATTTGTAGCGGTTTTATTTCTATTTATTTTAGAGTTTGTTACATCAGTTACGTACAAAATGGCATATACCAATAACGTCCAAAATGATATAGTATGCTAGTTTACCCGTATAGGTTTTTTTATACGTTAAGAACAATGTCGCACAATTATAAGAAAACTTTTGCACGCCAGAGCTGGAAGGAATTATTGATGACGACGACAGTTGTAGCTGTTAATAATAATAAGAAAAGAAATGACTGAGAGCAGCTAAAACGTTTAGAGTTACTCAAGCAGACACACGCTTAACCAAAACAAAATTCTAAAAGCCAAACATGAAGTTACTGAAATCAAGATTTTTTGGTTTCACCTGCACCTCCTGTACAAGAACTAAGATACCAATTAGCAGAAAAAAACTGTTTTAAGAATTGCTTCAATAAGGAGTCAGGTTGGGAGTGGTTATCTAAATTTCGACAAAAAAATAAAGGTATTAGTTTAAGAAAGCCGGAACCCACATTTGCGCCTAGGGCACAGGTCTTCGACAAGCCCCAAACCGAACGTTTTTTTAAATCATTGCAAGGCGTTTTATGAAACTATAAAATTTCTCCGTTTCGCATTTAGAACGTAGATGAATCGGGTTTATCTACAGTTCAGAGGCTCCTAAAGATATTTGTAACTGTTGGACGCAAGCAAATTGGAGTTATCAGAAGTACAGAACTGGAATCCAATCTAACTTCTGTTTATTGCTTGAGCGAACCTGGGAATTTTGTACTCTCTTTTCTTATTTTTCCCCAGAAAAACACGAAGAACGAGTTGACTGATGGTGCACCAATTGGCACTGTTGGTATCGCGCAAGAAATGGCTTGTCTATTTTCAGTCACACGTAAAGGCGACTCCGGTAGATAACGTTTTGTTTATTTTAGACGGACACGTCAGTTACATAGGAATTGACAGTCTGAATATTGCCAAAGAAATTGGAAGTATTCTTTTCTGTCTGAACCTTTGGATGTGTCTTTTTTTTGAACTACTAAAGACTTATTTCAATCAAGAAATTATGTTGTGGCTCAAAAAACATACTGGCTGAGTGGTAACACACTTGCAGATCGGTTTCATTTTTGGAAAAACATATGAGAAAGCAGCAACTGTACTAAAGGCTTGTAGTGATTTCAGAAAAACTGGTGTATTGGCTCTAAATCCATATATTTTTTTAGACTATCTATTCGAAGACCACTAATATTACTCAATAATCCATTAAAGACGCTACACTTAGAGACATTAGTCAAACAGTTGCAACACCTAAAGCTGAGCCTCAATCTGCTGCATCTGAATCTCAAATAGAAATCGCAAGTACTTTGCCAGAAAAAGTTTTGCAGTTTCCTACCAAGTGGAGCATATATAACTGGTCAAGACAAAAGAAAACCCCGTACGCGGCAGAACATCCATAAACTGACTTCCACTCTAAATATGAAAGAAGTTAAAGCTAAGGAGATCTCAAAACCTGCAAAACCCACACTCGCGGGAAAAAAAGTTACTAGGGTTGTACAATTTGGTATTAAAACGTCTCGCGAAACAGCACCATCTACATTCGAAAAAATACAAATGAAATAAAAAATAAACGCAAAGTATCTGAACCTTTAAATCTAAATTCGAAATCTGCAGAGGATGTGAATAATCAAGATTGTCTATGCATTATGGCAATGATTTGTTTGTGCATTCTAGACCAAATGAAATTTGGCTGCAGTGCAAAAATTGCAAAAATTCGGAACATTTTTTTAGCTTTTGTCAGTTTTTATGTATTTTGCAGGCATCATAATCGGCTAAAATTTTTACTTTTCCAGTCTAGGCCGGTAAAGTGTAGTAGAATTTTATAACTAGCAGTTGGCACTAATAATCATATATTAATAAACGTCATCTGTCAATTTGTCAGATTTATTAACCTGCAGGATTATCTGTGTTATTGTGGAAACTTTTTACATTTTACTATTATTGTTGTTTTCACCAACTTAACTAGAATATTCTAAATAAAAGTCATCAATTGACAATGAAAATGATAATATACCAAAACTTTATTCGAAAAATTTTACTACATAAACGTAAAACGTAAAGTTTTCTAGAAAATAACATCAAAACTTCTCGTCTTTCTTGTCTTAAATAATAATTGTGTGATTATCTTTAGCAAAATATTTAATGAATGTGTGTAATTTGGTTTTGTTGCGTTTTTTCTTTATTAATCTCCTTGTTTAACTTGTGAATTATAACTACGGTTTACAATAGCTTTGCTTTGCACTATTTGTAAACAAGATTAGAAATTATTGCTTTTTTAAATTTTTTTATAAAAATACAATACAATAATAGTGAAACCAATTTTATAAAAAGCAATATTAAATGTATTTGTTTATTGCCACCGAAAACGAATTCATTTCATCTTTGGCGCTGCAATAAAAAAATTATTTAAATGACTGATAAGTCAAAGATAATTTTATATTAATTTATAGTGGTACTTCTAGATAATATCCAAGTTTTTAATTGGATAATAAACATAAGTCTATACATTTTTTTTACGTTTTACAGTATTATGAAAATACCACTAGTTATTTGTAATTTGTAGTCAAGATTAAATGGTTCTTCACCGTTGTTTTTGTTTGGAAATTGTGTGCATTTGTTTTTGTTGTATCTTTAAGAGGCAGATAGCAATAACAAAATGGAAGATATAGTTTTTGTAGATAATACAAATCATCTGTAGTAGTTATAAACTTTAATAAACAGGAAAAAAACTACTATTAGCATTGGATTCAAACTTAATTAAATAGAAAAAAAACCTGTACTGTATTAGACAATCTTTCTTTAAAATTTTAATCATCACTAACAATGATTTTTGTTAAAAAAATTTAAAAAAAATCAGAATGCATGAATTAGCAAAAACAGAACATGACGTTAAGAAAGTTTGCATTATGCTTAAAAAAGAAGAGAGAACAAAGCTACGTACGAGTTAACCACTTGGTGATGTGTAGCATTTATATAATTCAGCTGACGGTTGAATAATTTAAAGCCAGAATTCGGCTCACATTTGTCACACGTAAGCTTATATACATTTTTTTGGTAACTATAAATGCATAAAAAGTAGTGACTGCTACTACTTAATATCAAAGAGTTTTGGTATAATTAAGTTTAGTAGTGTGTGTTGAATAATAAAATATTTCTGGAAATGTCAATGAAAGTGTGACTTCATGGAACCCACGAAGTTGATTCAATTAAAACGTTTCTTTGATTTATGAAATATTAGTGTAATTAGATAATTAAAGTAAACCCTTTAATAATAGTAATAATTAGGTAAACGCAGTTCTGATTAGGGTACGTTGGTTGGTTGCACAGATAAGTAACATACAGAGTCAGATTTTCGTATTGAAAGGGATTGCAGTGAGTATCTTCCAATTTTCAACCCGTCTCGCATTAATTTATTTTTCCAAATGGGCGCTGAGCCTGAACCTTAAAAACCTAGACTTGTTTGACTTAAAGTGAAATGATACGTGCCCTAGATGGATCAAATAATGAAGAGTATTTATTTGATAACTGAGAAAGCGATAATTTCCGAGATTATAATGTTTCTGAATCTGAGGAGGATTCTTCATACAATCTTGAAGGTAAATATCTATATACATACATACATACACCAATTTAGTATTTATTTGTGCCAACGTTATTGTATTTAGTTGACGAAATCCTGCCAGAAGATGTAGAGGATAATCTATCAACTCCAAACTGGATAGATGCTCTAGAAGAAATGAAGAATTTTATTTTATCAAAAACAAAATGAAATTTTAGGATCCAATTAATTATGTTTGATAGATTCTTTATGACATTTTTAATTACATTGTTAGCGAGACAAACCAATATGCAGAAGAAGTGTTTCTCTCCAAAAATGTTATGGAGAAATCAAGGATAAATCGATTACCCCAACGAAATGTTATATTTTTTTGCATTAGTGATTCACGCTGGAACAATAAAATTAAGTAAATAGATTAAATGATTACTGGAAAGCCCATCTGCAATTTGATGTTTTTTTTAAATTATATGAGAAGAGATCGTTTTCTCACCATAATGCACTGCATGCATTTTGCTCGAAATCCTACCCGTGGAAATATAATCGATGAGCGGATACACAAGATTCGACACATTATCGACTTCTTCAATAATAAAATAGCAACCAATTTTGAAATCTTTAGTTTACACAGGGACACTGGATAACATTGCTAGGAAAGGTTACATAATGAAAATTGTTATGGGATTACTAAAAAACTATTTAGTCTAGGGCCATAGCATTTTCATGTACAATTTTTACAATTCTTAAATCTAGCACAGCATTTAACAAACCGTACTATACTGGAACGATAAATTCAAATAGAAAGAAAAACCCCAAAAACAATTTTAAAAAAACATTTAAAAAAAAGTGAGACAATTGCTCGCTTTTTCCAATTGGATAATGGAAGGACGAGCCAGATGTTCTATTCATTGGAAACGAAATGACAAAATTCGTAAATAGAAGAAATGTGAACAAAAAAGACCACTATCTTCTATTACAATCAATTAATGGGGGGTCGACAAGATCAATTGATTTTGTACTATCCTTGTGAAAAAAAAAACATCAGGTAGCTAAGCCCCTCTAAGAAAAAAATAGCTCGGTGACTGTTGACAAAAAGCTAAGAGTTCACCAGAAAATGTAACTAAAGCAGTAACTGCGTATAAACTATGTTTACTACAGAACCTTGGAAATGGTATTAGCACTATTAGCTGTTAGACAACTTCGTACATTTGCCATCTAGGATAATAAATAATGAGAGCATAATTTAAAAAACTTGTACAAACATTACGTGCACCACAATTATAAAATTTGAAAACAAAATCATTTAGAGCCGTGGGGATGCTAGTGCATTAGTATCGACGTACGTATAGAATAAAGATCGTTTGGTTTGTTAATTAAATATTTTGGGTTATGGTAGCAAACGTTGGTTTTACTGGTAACTTTTTTGTAATTATTTTGTTTATTCATGTTTATTTGAGAAAAATACAAGTAAAATACAGAAACGATTTGCGAATTTAAAGTAGGTAACAAACGATTATGTTTTTTCATTAAAAAGCACGCGAGTGTCACACTTCTAGTTGGAACTGTTTAGTTACTTAAGAACCCAAATATGTTGCTCACGTGACCTTAATGATCAGTGGTGTAACAATAAACTGAGTGTGTCGATTAAACGTATTCTCTAACACTCTCACTTTTAAACGACACTCAATAATCATATTGAATTAAATTGTCACTTAAATCAATTACAAGCTTATTTCTTAAACATTCAAACGTGGTCTCAGCCAAAGGATTGGTACAAATATCTGCTAGCTGTTCCTCTGACGATACATAATATAAATCAAAATGTTTCTTTGCAAACAGTTCGCGTACAAAATGATACTTTACATCAACGTGCTTAGTACGTTTATGAAATTCCGGACTTTTAATCAATCGTATAGCACTTTGATTATCTATTAACAATAGAGGTTTTTCTAAAACATTTACTCCTAAAGTGGTGGACAATGCTACTGATCTTTGTTTGCGAGCACGCCACGTAATTAGTGTCTCACCGAACATTATTATGAATCCTGTTGTTGACCTTCTTGTAGCTTTATCCTCCGCAAAATCAGCATCGCTATAAGCTGTAACATTTAAACTTTGATTAGCTTTAAACACAATACCGTGATTAAGAGTTCTTTTAACATATTTTAAAATTCTTTTTACTGCACTCCAATGTTCTTTCCTCGGTGATTCGGCATATTGACTTACTGAGTTAACTGTATAAGCAATATCTGGCCTTGAAACCATTGCTAGATACAACAGACTTCCGATTGCTTCCTTGTAGGGAACGTTTATTGGATCAGATTGAGCTTGATGTTCTAAGCTTAAATCGTGATGTTGATCCGTTGGTACTGCCACTGCAATGGCCTCATCCATATTAAATTGCCTAATTATCTTCCTTGCGTATTGACTTTGGTTTAGTAGGATCGAACCATTTGGTAAATTTTTGAATTCCATACCTAAAAACAGATTTAGTTTGTTGGTAGTTATCTCCATCTCTCCCTTCAGGTGAGAAAGTAGTTCTTCTGTTTTCTTTTTGTTGGTCGACGTTACTAACCCATCGTCTATGTAGATTTCAAATATTAACGTATCTCCATTCTCGTTGTTAACGAATACACATGGGTCTGCACTGCTTACCTTTAGCTTGAATCTCTTCAGACATTTTATAAATTTTCCATTCCATTCTCTTTCTGATTGCTTTAATCCATATAAGGCTTTGTTTAACTTGCATATTCTTCCAAAATCATCATTGTAACCACTTGGTTGTTCCATGTAAACATTTTCTTGGAGTTCACCATTTAAAAACGCTGTTTTTATGTCAAATTGTGTCAACTTCATTCGAATGGCTACTGCTGCTGTTAAGATGAAAATTTTACAACCGGACTGAATGTTTTTGTATAGTCTATACCTTGTGTTTGCGAGAAACCATTCACGACTAATCTGGCTTTGAATTTTTCGGTTGCACCACTTGCTGTTCTTTTGATTTTATAAACCCATTTATTCTTTAGCACTTGAACATTGCTTGGCTTTTCAATAATTTTCCATGTTTGGTTTTTTATCAAGGAATGCATTTCTTCTTCTATTGCTGCTTTCCACTTTTCAGCTTTTTGACATTGAATTGCTTCATTGAATGTCTCTGGCTCTTGGCACTGTGCCACTAGCAATTCATCGATTTCGACAAAGTCTGTATGTCTTTGTGGCGGTTGGATTGTTCTACGATTTCGTAGTTCATAGTTTCCTCTGATTACTTGTAGTTCAATTTCTCCTTGATTTTTATTTTCATCCAAGTCTTCATTTGCTGCTTGTTCTTTGCGTTCAAATGGATTTTCCTGTTCGTTTAAATTTCTTGGTTCGACTTGTTCTTCTGGCAATTCTTTAATGATTACCTTTGCCTCCGTTGAAGTTTCTTTTTCTGGTAATTTGCTTACTTTGATTATTCCCACCTCTTCAGGAGCGAATACCACGTCACCGTGCAGTTCGACTTTGTTTTCGTGCTCAAACCATATCCGATAACCTTTGGTGTTTTTTCCATAGCCAACCAAAATTTCTTCTTTTGCCTTTTTGTCCCAGTTCTTTCTTTTTAGCTTCTGAATGTGAACGAACGCTTTTATGCTAAAAACCTTTAGGTTTACGATACTTGCTTTCCTGTTGAACTATTTTTCGTAAGGCGTCTTTTTCGGTTCACTGCTCGTTCCAGTTTGATTTAGAATATACACTACTGCATTAACAGCTTCAGTCCATAATCGTTTGTCGATTCCCTTTGAGATTAACATTGTTCTTGCTGCTTCCACTAAGGTGCTGTTATCCCGTTCTGCTGAGCCATTTTGCTCAGGCGTGTATGGAACACTTCTTTTATGCTCTATTCCATGTTTTGTGACTATTTCTTTCATCTGAGCGTTAACAAATTTGAGACCATTATCTGTTCTCAATCTTCTGATTTGTTTTCCTAACTGATTTTTTGCTTTCGTCAGGAAATTGTTAAAACTTGAAGCTACTTCGGTTTTGCTACTAAGAAAATAGACCTTTCTGTAGTGAGAATAATCATCTTTAAAGAGCAAGAAATATTTTGACCCTCCGTATGATGTCCGATCCATGTATCCACCAAAATCGGAATGAATTAGATTATCAGACTCTTCGGTTTTTTCCTGACTTGTTGAAAATGGCGGTCGGTGTATTTTTCCTAAAGTGCATGACTCACAGAAAAAAATTTCTTTACTGTCCGCTTCCACTCCGAACTCTTTAATTAACTTTTTCACTTGTGCGACGTTTTGGTGAGCTAATTTCTCGTGCCATAACTGTGCGCTGTTCTTAGTTTCACTGACGTTTGCTTTTTCCTCACTAGTTGGTTTCAGAGATTTTGTTGTAAATTTCATTTCGTATAAGTTTCCTTTCCGTTCTCCCACTGCAACAACGCTTCCATTTTTGATTAGACTGCAGGTTTCACGGTTTGATTCCAACTTAAGCCGTCTGTCCATTGCCGACGCTACTGAATACAGATTGTATTTCAGATCTTGAATACAACAACCTCTCCATTTGGTTCCATCGTAGGCTTCAACTTCCTTTTCTTATGGCCGGATTTTTTTTCCCATCTCCAATTTTTTACTTTGATTGGTAAAGTTAATTCTTCGTAAGTTTGAAACCATTCCCTTTTGCCAGACATGTGCTGGCTTGCACCTGAATCAAGACACCACACATTTTCTGGTAAGTCGTGTTCTGCGGCTTCAGAACCACTCCGATTAGCACCACTTTCTTTTCGTTGCTTCTCTTGTCATCAGTTTTTCTTTCTTAATTTACCTTGGTTTTGCTTCTAAAATCACGTTTCCAATGCCCTACTTTGCCACATTTAAAGCATTTTCCCGGTTTTCTATGACTTTCCTGAAAACTTTTTGCTAGTGCTATCTTAAACTTGAATGTTTACTCTAGCCTCTTTGGTTATTAACCTTGAGGTTAGATTAGCTTTTGTTCTCTGGTCAACACTAGCTGACTCCCAAGCCGTTACGAAGTGTTGATAAGAAAGGGGTAGTGTCATCAATATTTTAGTCATTACCATACTCTCGGGAATGTTGTTGTCTAGTAAGTTCAACCTGTGTGCAAGATCCTTTCATTTGGATAAGTGGGTTGCCATGTCATCCACGGTTTCCTTGCCTACAGTAAACTATTGCTTCTGTAACGTGTGTTTACTGGTTTCGTTTCTACTTTCGTAAATTTATCCCAAATTTCCTTTGCCGTTTTGGAATTCACTATGTGAATAAGTTTTTTTAAGCAATTATTCTTCTTGCTGAACCGTCAAGTTTTTTCATTCATTGACCTTTGCATCGTATTCTGTTTGCTGTGCTGCCGCCCTGCCTGCTGCGATTAAACCCGGTTTCGCAAACGTACCGTCGACGACCGTTATCATGTCCTTGTTGGACAACAACAGTTCCACTTGAAATTTCCAAACACCCTAATTTTCAAGTCCTTTTAGTTTAATTATCCTTGAAAGTTCCAACTCCATTTTGTTTTTGTCCTTTTGCACTTTGGCTGACGCTACAAAACGAACACACCTTTCAGTTACTAAATAATTACACTAACTAGAAAATTGTTTGCTTTCACCGTGCACTGGGCTCATAACGTTTTGTTTATTAATGTTTATTTGAGAAAAATACAAGCAAAATACAGAAACGATTTGCGAATTTAAAGTAGGTAACAAACGATTATGTTTTTTCATTAAAAAAGCGCGCGAGTGTCACACTTCTAGTTGGAATTGTTTAGTTACTTAAGAACCTAAATATGTTGCTCACGTGACCTTAATGATCAGTGGCGTAACAATAAACTGAGTGTGTTGATTAAACGTATTCTCTAACAAATTAAATATAAATGTATTTTAGAAAAAACTAAGTTCAAGGTAATAGAATAAATCAAAACACTTAATTTGCTACTAGTTTTCTTTAGCTGGAAAAGAATCATCTACAGTAATTTATCCGATTTTTACTTGTTCAGTGTTATAAAGAAGTTATGATTATAAAGATTATTAATCGGCTTTTTAAAAACTTTACAATTATTACTAAAATTTGCATGTGTTGAACAAGTTAAGTAATCGAATCAGTCAAATAACAAAATTACTTAACATGTTGAAATAAATTTAAAGAAGTCAGTATTTATTAAAATTAATTAGTTTTTTGAACTGAATGACAATTTATAAGAAACCAACATTCATCAATAGTTGCATAATAACAAGACGTTTCTTTTTAACATGCTTGATATCTGTACGTTATTATTTATGCTTATGTGCATGGAGTTTTGATAAGTATTTATGTATACTTTTAGTTTGTATTACATTATATAATCTTATAAAAACAATCTATTCGCATAGTGTCGCTACCTTGTTAAAAGTTTTGGTTGGTTCGATTTATAGTTATTACAACTGCATGTTTAAAAAAAAAATAATCATAAACACATTGTACTTACGTTATAATAAACAAAAAATAAATATTACAAAAACAATCAATTGTTATGGTGTCAGTGCAAATTACTCGTTTATAGTAATAATTATTATTGTTTCATTGTGAAACTTTTATATCTAAAATACTCGTTGATACATATACAAAAAAATTATCTTCATCTTTGTAATTGGCTTCTTGACTCCTTCTATAATCTTATTTTTTTAAGTAATAAAATTGCTAAATTACAACACATTTGTACTTTTTTTTATTGTAATATTTTCTTATATTTAAACAAATTTTTAAACGTAAATGTTTATTATGAAAAACCATGGTATTGAAACCACCACTTATGCAACTGCAATTCTCTTACTACCTTCTTAGTTCGTAAAACTACATCCATAAAAATGTCTTCCATTAATTACAAATTTTCTTTAAAGATTTACAATGTTATCTTATTTGTTTTATAAGTCACATCTAGATGTTATTTTGTTACAGCTTCTAAAAAAAACGTTCACATACCAATATCGTATTTGTCGGAAGAATTTGACGATTTTCTTTATTCAGATTTTGGTATTGTTAATTTTAATTTTACGTATTATTGCGTTCATTTTGTGTTACGTAACAGTGGCTAAACGTCTTTAAAACCCTGTAAGCTTTAATTGCACAAACAAAAATCATAAAACCAAAACAAACTCCAACTGTCTGTCATTTCTAAAGAGGTTTGATTCCCAATATCGATTACAAACATCTTAAAAGTATAAGTTTTTTTGGCTTGCTAGTGATTCTATGCGACCATAGATCCTTCGATGTGGAGGATAGGCACAACTCAGAAAGAAAACTCTGTAGTAATTGTGGCTACGTTTTGTTGGCTATTGTGCCAACTTCATCAGGCCAGTCTAACAATAGAACGTAAAATTTCTGCCCATATATAGTACATATAATTAAAACATGGACAAAGTAGATAAGCACGAAGACATATAACCTTATACGACACAAAACATAACCCACACATAAGTTGAATCTCAATAAGTTTTTTCTACATTAATGAGATTGGTCAGGTACACGCTACAAACTTGCTGCTGCTGCTCGCAAAACGTGTCAAAATAGTTACCCTTAGTTATCTAAGTCCTGACTTTAGTACTGTTTGCACGATGATTATTGTAAGCACTTTTTTGTCTGTCGTTAGCGTTTATTGGTCACTAAGTGACGATGTTCAAAATTTATAATCTTGAATTTTAAACTTACTAGGAAGCGTTCTAATTTTTTTTGCAAATAATCTCAATTTAAAATTACTACTGTGGCATTCTTTGCAGACTGGCAAACGAAGAATAAAACCTCGTACCAAAACAAGATCTGTGTGACCTCATCAAGCATTATCAACTTTTTGATTTTGCTAGTCACTAACACTTTTCAAACATCAACGTATCTAATTTTAACATCACAGTTCTTATTTACAGTTATTATAATTTTTCTTCCTCTATACGTGCTGTATACTCAGTAAATGTTAACGATCATCGTGACCCATACTTTAATTAATTGAAGACAATCTGGTTTATTTCTGCAAGTTTATTAGCCATGATGTTTTTTTTGTCCATGCCCGCTCTTTCCCTTAATTTTTCTTCTTGTATTATCAAATGTAGAAGATTATACTTTTTGTGTTGGAAAATATTTTGATTCTTTCCATGCGCAATTTTAGTATCTCTTATCATCTTTTTGATACAACATATAATAAATATTTGCATTTTTATCTTAGTTTTTGTTTTATTATAAGGATCTTGACTTAATACAAAAACAAACTCAGGACACGTTAGCGGGCCAGTCCAAATATGTAAAAAAATACTGCTGCACCTCGGATACTTGGGAACCAGTAAATCGCAGTGAAAGTGTTAAACTTTGGAAACATTACGAAGCATCAGTAATTGCATGTTCCAAGCATAGCCGATTCTTATATACTTTTTTTTAAACGTTCGTAAAGGTAAAAATCTAATGGCATAAGATCTGAAAATCGTGAAAGATTGTTGAATAAATTCAATGATCTTGCTAAAAGTAACCAAATTAAAAGACATTGTCATTTATTTGCTTCAAAAATTGACTTAAAATATCAAGATAACATTCTGTGTTAAAAGTATTGTAAAAAAATATTAGACCGATTAGCTTTCTTCGTCACATTGCAATCCATACACCAACTTTTAAAAATTGTAATCGTAGTTTCTACGAAAGTTTGAAGATTTTTGATTGCTCAAGTAAAATAATTTTTAATTTTTACATATCCACTTAAATGAAACTATGCTTCGTTCGTCAAAAAAGTTAAATTCAATAGGTCACCGTTATTTAAATGTTGATTAAACCATTTACAAAATTGTACACGCTGCAAGAAATTAAAAACCCGTAGTATTTAATAAACCGCAACCTTGTTCTCTTTTTTAATGCTTTGTGGCAAGTTTTTACTGACACTCCTAAAAATTGAGTGCTTATAAATTCAAAATTAAACTTAGAATAAGTTTATATCTGTTCCCGCAGATGATTTTGCTATTAATTTACTAGGATTTTGTTTCATATAATCGCGAATGTTTTTGACAACTGCATTATTTAAAACTAGATAACTTCAATATTACAGCGGTTATTTCGTATCTACCCACAAAAGAAACAAATATTGCTGAATAGTTATGATCTAAGGTTTTGATAATAATTGTTTTAAAATATGAAAGTAAACTAAAAGACAAAAAATATAAATGACACTCGATGCAAACAAAACCTTAGATCTTTGAGAATGTTACTAAATGGTAACACTACCAACATATAGCAATGTTGATGTACGTAAAATGTAAGAAGTAATTTATTACGATCAAACTTTTATAATCAATAAAGCGTTTTATAAGTCACTGCAACAAAACACGCCCGTCTTCTAAAAAATCTAAATTAAATCAGGCGCGGATATAGGGGAGAGGGGCAATGGTAACAATTACTCCCTTTCTTAACTCACGACCAAAGCACTTTTTTTGACCAATTTTAAAACTTTAAAATCGTGGTAAAGACATCACTGCGTAGATTACATCGATCGATCATGTGTGTTTCCAAAATATAGTCACAAAAAAATTGCCTTCGTCCCCTAAACAAAATCCTGTTTTTGCGCCTGAAATGATTTTTTTCATTTTGTTTTTAAATTTTTTTCATAAATTAAAAAAAAAAGTAAAATGTCATGAGTATGTCACAAATCGATATTATGTGGATATTCTTAGAATAGCAACGTTTTCTTGCAATCAACGTGAACAATATTGGAATAAAACAAAAATACACTTGAACTGAGCTAATGAGCAAAAAAATAGAAATAGTTCGATAATAATTTAAATTATAAGGATATGAGCATTTTAAAATTTAGAGCGCTCTAATGTAAACAACTGTAAAGATATGATTGATAAGAACAAACACTAAATATAAACGTGATTGTTGAACAAAAATTACAAGATAGAGAATTCCTACATATTTCTAAATATATATATATATATATATACTAATACTGATTTTTTGCGTATTGTTTTATTTCATGATTTGAACCTTACTTAAAAGTAAAAAAAACCGTCTGGTGGTATGCTGCTTAAAAAGACTTTGCTCTATAAGGATTTTTATAACTGACTTAACAATCTAAAATTTTAGTATTTTGCATTATTTTAAACATAAAAACTGTTCTAACATAGAACATCACGTCACATTTTCAAAATAAAATTTTTATCTGTTTTTACTAAGATTAACGTAAAATTTAAAATTAAAAAAGTATTGTAACAAGCTCGAGCATGTTCGCGGCTATTCCGTGAAGGGCGGCGGCAACTACAAAGAATACATCAAGCATTCCAGAGAAAAGCAGAGATTTCTAACAAATTAGTCATCGCGGAATATACTAAAATGGAAACTTCTGGAATCGATACGTGCAGATATAAAGGTGTGATTTATTGTTTAGTTGCTGACGCGGTCTGCAAGAGACAAATGAAGTATCACTGAACCATCACTTTATTTTGACTTTAAATAAAGCTACACTTGTGTGTCGAGCAAGTGAACAAGCTACTAAACAATCAGCACAGATTAAAACGAAAGAAGAATTTCGAGATGATTAAACCTAAGTCAAAGTCCAACAAAAACAATAAGAAATCCAAAGAGTACAGCTCACAAACCAAGGCAAACCAGCATATAAACAACCTTGGAAACACTGCGAAAAGAAAGGACATTTTGGAAAACAATGTTGGAGCAACAAGAATAAAGCTGAGAAAAACGTTAACATGATCGACGGCGATACTAGTAGCGAATCAGAAGACATGTACCTTAATCTATTAATCACATTATCACATTAATAATGAAACGCTTGCTAATTTTCACTAATGACAGAAATAATGTTTTAGAAGAAACACTAGTAAAATCTGGTTCAAAGTTGTCAAAAAGGTTGTAAGATCTGTTCTTGGAAAAACCTTATGTGTCAATCTAAACTTCAAGAAAACTAAGAAATTTTTTTACAGGTTTGGGCTGATTAAAGAATTATAAATACGATATAGATTTGATCCGAAATTCGAGATACATCCACCTAAGATTTCCTTATGCAATACGGGATCAAGTCAAAAAGACTGGACAAAATGACTAAAATAGAAGTTATCCGCCCAGTCAAAGATCCAACACCAGCTGAAAATCCTATGGTAATTTTGAAAAATAATGGAAATATGCATCGATCCTTCTTGTGTAAACAAGAATATTTTAACAAGACATCGACTAAAAGCTTTTGAAGAAATAGCAGTCAAACTAAATGAAGTAAAATAGTTCTCAAAACCAAATTGTAAGAAAAAGTTTTAGCAAATAAAAGTAAGCAAAAACACACAGAAACACTCAACCTTTGCTACCTTTTGGGGACAGTTCAGTAAACGACTACGTTTTGGATTTGCATGATCACCAAAAATATTTCAGAATAGTATGTTGCAATTGTTTGAAAACCTTTCCAACGGACACTTTGGAATACAAAGTTTCCGAAAGGAACAAGGCAATACCATATTAGAAAGGTCAGTATAAAGACATTGAAAACTTTGTGCAAAAGTATGCGGTGTACCAAAAAACACAAAAAAAATAATAATAAGGAAACTATCTAAACTAAACCAATTTTAAAGTTGCCTTGGGAAAATGTTAAAACTGACTTATTTACATTTAAAAGTACTGACTATATCTATAATGATAACTGATAGCTATTCTGGTTTTTTTGATTATAATAAACTTGATAAACAAAACTCGAGTAAGGTTGTAGGTATTTTAAAATATTATTTTAGTTCATGGCATACTCGAAATTGTAGAATCAGATAATGGTTCTCAATATTCCTCAAAAAAATTCAAAGAATTTTTCAATAACCTTCAAAGTTGATGACGAAATAATCCACCAAGTAGACTACTGCAATTGGAAATCTGGAGAAGTAACAGAGAATTAAAAAAATCCTAGATCAATAATTATTACCAACCAAAACGACAGAACGTAAAGAAGAAATTGAAGCCAACTAAGAAAATCAACTGCACAATTGCTTGAAAAACATGACGTTGTATCTGAATCAGCATTGGATAAGCAGCAACCAGCAAATTTAAGGAAGGAAGACACTATCATTTATGAAACAGAAACCTCACAGCCGACTTCTAAACTAGTAACCTGCGTGATTGATTTTTTTTTATAGAAAAAGAAGGATGTAACATAGACTAATAAAATTATACGCCTTGGCTGTTCATGCTTTTGGGGAGTGCTCTCTACATTTTGTGAAAATCGCATGGACATGAACTGATTTATTTTCATTCACCTGGATACGACAGTTCGTGGACAACAGCTGTTGCATTTGAGTGCGTTGATAGCATGGCCGTGTGGTCTACATACGTTGCTGTTATAGCGTTGTTGTCAGTGGGTAAACGCTGTTTTGCAGGACCCCGGCTTTTATTTGTATTAGTTCTGTGCGTTCATCCTGATATTTGATCTGGAAGTGTTTTTTTTTGTAAAGAAGACTTCAGGATAGTAAATATTGGATGATATAGCTTCAGTTTAAGCTTGATTAGCATAACTTTGTGCCAGACCTTGGCGAAGACATTCAAAAAGACCGCAGCACAATAATCTTTTTCTTCAAATCTGTTATTGATGACTTCAACGATTCTATGAAGTTGTTCTATGGCTGCATGCTTTTTGCTAAATGCGAACTTGTGATCGGATAAGAGATCTTTTGCAGTGTGTGCCATCAAGATTTTTTTTTAGTAGTAGTCATTAGTTTAGATAAGATCGGCAATATACTGATAGACCTACAGGACTCGACGTTGTTGCGAGGGTTCCTCTTGTCTGTCTGAGGACGGCGGTTAACATTGCAATCTATAATTTAGGAAGTTCTTCAAGTGCCCTGCCCGTGATCAAATCCTAGCTTGGTGTCTTGTTAGGTTTTAGTGAGTTGATCATTTCTGTGACTTCGCCCACTTTGAACAGCTTTAATGGTGGTAAAAATTGGGATGGGGTTTTCAGATATTATTTCAGTACTAGATTGTATATTTAATTGTCTTCGATTACAAAGGAGTCCAATAAATCTAGAACTTTTCCAGAGTCGGTTGCCCAGGAAGTTGGTTCATAGGTGAATAAATGACCTAACTGTTCTTCTTGTAATACCTGATATAGGATTCTACCTCTGCCAGGTGAGGATAAGCGTGATCTCCAGTGGATATGTTTGACGTTGTAGTTTCCCCCTCCATGAAACATTTTCCAAGGAATGTGAAATAAATCTTTCTTTGTTGGGGCGATAGTTTTAGGTTATAAATTTCTTTGTTGTTGATTTTTTGTGACAAGTCTATAAAGAATAGATTTTTTGTAATTTTGGTTTTACAGCTATGTACATAACTGACTTGATAATAGTTATTTTTATTTGTTCATCTATGTGTTACAAAGTGATTCGTGTTTCCCCTATTTACAGTTTTACCCTTTTTTTACATTTATTTACACTTCTTTGTCTTTTTATTTTCCTTCAACTCTTCTTAGTTGTTTTCTCCTTCTCCATACTTCTTCCATCCACTCCGCTTTTTTTCCGTTTTCATCAAAGATTTCCTCTACTTTCTTAACTTCCTGCATTATTTTCTCGTGTGTTTAAGATTGTCCCTTTCTTCTTCACATAGCCTGCACATCTTTATCTTCCTCTTTTTTCCAGTATTTATTTTCTAACTCTTCGTTCCCACATCTGAACCTTGCTATTGTTTTTTCTTGTTGTTTTTGTTCCCCTTCCTCTTTAGATATTCTGGAACCCCTTCTCCTTTGATATCCTTATAATTCACATTATAACTGGTCTCTTTTATCTTTATCGATCTTTCCTGCTTTTCTATGTCCATCTATCCTTATTGTTTTCTCTCTTACCTCTACTACCTTTTCCCTTAATCTTTTTACTTCTTCTTTCGCGTACTCGTTTCTTTTATAATATTCTTCTTTGCTATCCTATCCGTATTTTACTCTTCTTCCTTTTATCTCTTTCCAACATTCTTGTAGTATTTAGCATTCGGTTCTTTTTCTCAGTTCTTCCTCGTATTTTATAGCCCTTTTTCCTGTCTCTACTCTTATTTTTTCTGCCTGCATTTCCTCTCTTATAATATACCTCGTTGTTTTTTTATCTAGCCCTAATACCCACTTCCAGTATTTTTCTTGTATTCTTTCTACATCTTTATTCTCCCATATTTCCGCCTCATATTTATGTCTACCCCAAACAACCTTTCCCTCACACTCAACACTTGTCTTATTAACTGGTTTCCTTTTATTACTTCTTTCTTTATGTATTCCCCTTCCTTATATTCCCGCTTTGTCGTGTAACCCAGGTATGTGAATGTCTTCACCTGTTGCACTCCTCCTCCCTCCATTTCCAAGCCTCTTTTTTTCCTTCTCTCTTTATATAAATACCATTTATTTGTTTTCTCTTTCATTACTATTTTTTCATGTATTTTTCCAGTGTCTTCATCATTTCCTTCATTACCTTTTTGTTCTTAGCCACCGACATTATTTCATCCGCATAAGCCAACGACCACACCTTTACTTTCCCTACTACTATTCCTCCTATTTGTTGCAAATAGGCTTAGCCTCAGTGGGAAACCTTGTCTGAACCCTCTTCTTGTAACGAATTCTTTGCTCTTCTCTCCATTCACTTTCACCCTGCTCCTCGTTTCTTTGTAAATTTTATCCATTATTTTTATCAATATTTCATTAATTTTTTTTTCTCCTAATGTATTCCCACAGTGTTTCCCTGTTCACTCTGTCAAAAGCGACTTTTAAATCTACGAACAGCGCTACCATTTCCCCCATTTTATCACTCTTCTTCCCTTTCTGAATCCCTCTTGTCCGTCTGGTACCAAACTCCTTTCTTCTATTTCTTTTTGTAGTCTTCCTTGTAGCACTGTCGCATACAATTTGTATGCGTGCTTAATAATGTCACCCCTCTGTAATTCTTCACTTCCTTTCTGTCTTCTTTTTTGTGTATCGGGTATATGATTCCTTCTCTTATCTCTCCGGAAATAATTCCCCTTTTGATATTTTATTAACTATTTCCGTCATCTCTTTTGCTACATTTTCTTTCCCGTATACCCATTCTTTGCCTTGTATCACATCTTCTCCTGCCGTCTTTCTGTTTTTACCTTATTTATTGCTTCTAGTTTTACTACTACTTCTTTTTTTGCCTGTGTTCTCCTTTCTGATTGTGTTCTTTCTACCCTAGCAGGTTCCTAAAATATCTCTCCCATTCTTTTATTTGTATTCCTGTTGTTGTCCATTTTCTCTTTTCTTTCTTTAGGTGTTTCCATACATCTTCCGTTTTTATGCCTTTGATCTAATTCTCTTGTTTCTTTTGTTTTCTTTTTTTTTATCGCATGTTTTACTTGTAGATTTTTACTGTTTTTTTATATTCTTTTTGTTCTTTCTTTTCTTCCACTGCCTTAATGATCTTCTTGCTTTTTTTGCCTCCTTGCATCTTCAATCCTACCATTCCTTCCATCCTGTTTTCCCCCCTTCCACTTTCTAAATCTGACTTTCTCTGTTGCTTTCTCCATCATCTCTCTCATTTCTTCTCGGTTTCTTGTAATTCCTTCCATACCCATACCGTTTTCCTTATTCTCTTTGTATGCCTTTATACCCTCTGCTGTTCACATTTTTTTCGTTATGTATTCCTTATTTTTTTCACTCTCTTTCTTCCATTGTTAATTCCAGTGGTTGGTGGTCTGAATCCTTAAATGTCTTCACCTTTCCTCTAACCTTTTCATTTGTCACTATAAAACCTAATATTGATTCTCCCTTTTTTTCTATGTACGTATACTTCCCCATTCCTTTACCTTCTTTATTTCCATTTATTATTTCTCATCCCCTTTCGTTGCACATTTTCAGCAGTTCTGTTCCCTTTTTACTTATTACTTTGTCTTTTGTCTGTTTTTTTCCTGTCCCTTTCCTTTCTTGTATTTTTCCCTCTTTCCCTATTCTCGCATTAAAGTCCCCTCCTCCCTCTTTTTTATTATTTTTTTTATGTTCTTTTTTGTCTGTTTCATTCTACTACTATAAATCGTCACTATTTTTATTTTTGTTTTTCACCACTGTACTCTACAATTCCTTTTCTCTGTTGCACGTTTTTTTTCCTGACTCAACCATTTTCTTTTTATTCCGGTTATTATACTCCCCTTTGCTTTCTCTTTACTCTTCTCTCTTTCAGCATCACCCACTCCAATTCCTCTAACAACTCTTTTTCCCACCACTCTCATTTTTTTCTATCTATGTCTCCTGTAATCCCACTACATCCTGTTTCCTGATGTACTCCCAAAAATCCTGTTCCTTGTTCTTTGTTACCGCTACGTTCCAAAACAATGTTCTCAGCCCACGCATCTGTCCCTGTGCTTGCTTCTTTCTTTCCTTTATTCTTCTTTCTTGGCCTTTATCTTTTTCTTTAATCATTTTTCTTTTCTTTACCATTTCGTCAACATTCTTTTTTTCCCCACCCCTATCACCCTTTAGTTTTTTTTTCTTCGACTGCTCATTTTTTTCCTTTTTTCTGATCAGCTCCTTGTCTCTGTCGTTCCATGAGTATCTTTTTTCGACTCTCCATTTTTCTGTATCTTACCTATACTTTTTTCCCTTTCACTCTTTTTTCCACCGCTCTGTTTATTATTTCTCGTTGTACTCTCTTTTTTTTTCCATGTCAAATTGTGATTTATATAAATTTTTGTGTTCCTTAATTTCCTTTTCTCCACCATCACCTTTTGCTTTTCCTCCCATCCTCCCATTTTCGCTATTACCATCTCATTTTCTTTTGCTCTATTTATCACTGTCACGTTTTTAACTTTTATTTTCACGTTTAATTTTTTTCAAGCATCAATACTAATTTCCTTTGCGGTTCTTTACTTTTCCACCTTTTTATTATAATATTATTCTTCCTTTTCCATCTATCCTCACCTTCCGCTTTTTCCTCCAGTTTTTCTGTTTTTGCTACCGGTTCATCTTTTTCTTTCTTTCACTTTTTTTCCTTTTTTCCAATCTCTTTTTTTATTTCTCTGATTTTTTGCCTTATTCCTTGCATGTTTTTTTTCCATCTGCTTAATCATCTCTCTCATCAATTCCTTTAGTTCCCCCATTTCTTTCTGTTCTTTTCTCTTTCTTCTTTCTGTTATTGAGCTGTTTCCTTTGTCTTCTTTTGTTCATTCCAATCATTGAATTGCAATCTCTTCATTTTTTCAGTTTTTTTATTGCGTTTTTTTTCAGCTTTTTCGTATTCTAAGTATTCTGTGTTTCTTGATGAAGACGGTAGAGGTATTATTGTCCCATTTTAGTGTCCGTTTATTGTTTGTGCAAGTAGATTGATTTGATTGTTGTTTATTATTGTGCATGACATTTGTCTTTGTCCCATTATCGACAGGTTGGAATATTTTATGGTATTGTTGGGTATGCTACAGCGGTAGCCATTGCATTTGTGTAAAAAAAATCAACAAAGGAGACAACGAGAAATATATGCGGAATTCTTAAAAATAAAATGGCTTGTTTTTGTAGTCGTGGAAGGTGTGAAACAAAAAACGGATTTTAAAGTCTTACATTTGAGAAAATTAGTATTTCGTAAATGTTGTAACACATTTGTATCTTTAAATAATTAACTTTTTTATTTATACTTATCGAAAGAAGCAACCGAATCAGATATAGTGTAAAAAATTATTTTGTAGGAATTAAGGAAATTATAACAATATATTATATACATAATTAGTAAATGTCATTTTTATATTCACAGAATATTTATTTGGAATATTTGGAATTTTACATTTAATGTTCAGAAAATACTCATACAACAATATTTGTAGAAACTTGTATATTTTACAAATTATCAATTTTTTTAAAATATTCAATGAATTATTCATTGAATGTGTTCTGTTGTGTGGAATATAAATAAATGCAAAAATTGTTTAAGGTAAAATTTTAATATTATTTTACTATAAAAATATTAATTTCGCTTTGGTATGAATAAGTTGAAAAAGCTCGGTCACAAAGGGTTAACAAAATTTGAAAATACAATTATTATTTTCAGTTAAAAAGTGTACAACTATTTTTACAACAATTATTCAAAAAAAGATAGAAATTGTTTGCTAGTTTAATTAATTATTTGATTAATCCAGTTCTTGAAATCTACATTTTTAGCTTTTATATAAAAAATAATCAAAATAATTGTAGGACAGTTAAATAACGAAAAGGAACAGCTCAACCGCCAATGTGCTCAGTTGATTACAACTACCTGTCAGCTAAAAAAAATTTACCTTTTTGATAATAACTTTTGGCGAAAAAGAGTTTTGACGTAGTAAATCCACGTTCTGCTTCTAAAAATGTCTTACACCAAAATTGTTAAAATACTATTATGCAATGAAAATTATTTTATTAAAAAAATCACAAAAAAACTACAGTATTTTTTTCTGAAATTACAAAATCAATACTTAAACTTAATTAACGATAGAAAAAAATCTTAACTAATAACTAGTGTCCGGATTTTAGGTAAAATGTCTTTTTGTTTGGACATAAGGCCAATGTACGAAAGCTATATATTGGTTTAATACATGCAAAATAAAACGTTTTTAATAATTTTTTTTAGGTCCTAAAGTCCTAAATCAATGTTATACGTCCTAAAACATCGTTTGTATCCTATTTTAGGTCCTAATTCCATTTAAAACAAAATTTGAACTAAACTAATAAGAAAACTTATTTTTGCTGAATTATAGAATGTCCTACTAATACTATGTATGTACATCATTAAATACTTCCTATTTTGTCATGTCGTTATGTCTTCCTGTTATGTGGCGCTGTGTCTTCGGTTCGATTCGTTTTGTTAATTTGTTGGCGGGATCCACAGTGAATCTTCTCATAAACGTGTATTGTGAAATAACCTTAAATACACAAATGCCGAAGGAAAAGAATAATTTTGAAAATAAAGTAAGCCTGTGGCTGAAAAAATTTGGCAGCAGCTACGACAATGGAACTTACCAAGTATTTGATACACAAAAAAAAATGTTGTTCTGCAAATCTTGCGTGAAAAGTGTAAGTATACGTATTATATTAATTGTAATACAGTGATGTGAATTGATAGTGAAAATATTAATGTTTGTTATTCTCTTACACTATTTTAGTTTCTTTGTAAAAAGTGACACACCTAGAACAGCATGAAAAGACAAGCGTGCACCAACGTTGCATTAAAAAGCTGATAAAGCAATGTTTAATTAATACGCTTAATTGAGATAATGCAAAGGATCAATTTAATCGTGATCTTTGTAATGCTCTTGTAGCTGCCAATATTCCCTGGAACAAGTTGAATTGTCCAACTTTTAAAAATTTTTTACAGCGATATTGTAGCAGACATGTGCCCAATGAAAGCACAATACGTAAAAATTATTTAGTTTCCTGTTACAATGAGGTACATAAAATAAGACAATGTAAAGTTGTTAAATAAACAAAGTACATTTAGGCAATTAACAATTTTCAAAGATCTATTGGTGAACATGACGTTTGTGTAATTGTTGACGAAACTACTGACTTTACTGGACGATACGTCGCAAACCTTATTGTAAGTAAGTTGTCATGCCATGAAGCAGGTTCTCCATATTTATTAGCTTCAAAATCATTAGAAAGAACAAACCATTTGACTGTCTTTCGTTTTGTTAACGAATCACTAGGTAATACAGAAGCGTTTTTGTTATTCTGATGTAATTTTTTAAATTTTAATATTAATAGTTATTCTGTGGCTCAATGGCATTCAGTACAGTAAAATAAAATTACTTTTAACGGATGGTGCATCGTATATGCTGAAATCTGGCACAAATTTAAAAATATTTTACAGCCAATTAATTCATGTTACATGTATGGCACATGCACTGAACTTGGTTTGCGAGACTATTAGATCGAGGTATAAAAATGTCAACAGTTTGATATCAAACGTAAAAAAAATTTTTTTGAAAGCACCTTTGAGGGTGCAGGTATACCGAGAAAAACTACCAGATCTTTATCTACCTCCCGAACCAATTTTAACTTGGATTGAATCTGCTATATTTTATGCCGATAATTTTGAAAACATAAAAAAGTGAGTACATACTCTTTGTTTAGCGAGCAGCTTGATAGTGAAGAATACGGTTTCCAAATTTTAGATCGTTATAGATTTCGCAGCTGATGGATCAGATTCGATAGAAAAAGCACAAAATATTTATAAAAATAATAAATTGAATGAATTGCAATATATAAAGGTCTATTTTTCGATATTACCAAGTATAAAAAAACTAGAAGAAATAGGGCTACCTCTTACAGAATCACTACAGATAATAGAAAATGTAAAACAATCTTTAAAAGTCGCTCTAGGAGAAGTATCAAAAACAGCTTATGAAAAATTATAAGGTACTCTCTTGAAAAAATATCTGAAATTTACAATTTATTAAATGGAAAATTTGTGGATTCAGATACAATTTTTTCTATTTTTAAGTATGTGCCCATAACAAGCTGTGATGTGTAGAAGTCGTTCTTAAGTTTAAAAAATGTTTTAATTGAAAAACGTACTAACTTCACAATGGAAAACTTAAAAAAAGTATTTAGTTTGCTATGCAAATGCAAAATATGAATAGTTTTTGTTTTGTGTTCTTCTTACCTTAAGTTTAAGATATCCAGCTATGTACTTACGTTTATTTGCGTATAAATAATTATATAAGTTTACTTAATACTTTAGGAATATAATAATTTTTTTGTGTTATTATATAATTCCTGTTATTATTTTTTTGTTTCCCAATTTAGGATTTATCCTATTTTTGTTCCTATTTAAAGCTTTTATGCACCTATTATAGGATCTTATTTGTTCACTTTTAAGATCCTAAAAATCCGGCCTCTACTAATAACATATAACGAAAAATCTGTCAACAAATTTAAGCGCCCTAAAGCAAACAAAAAATCCAAGCTTTTATTTAAAATTAATTTCAAAATTTACAAAAAACATTAAAATAAATGTATTTAAATGTTTGTTAAAAGTGAATTGGGCGTAATGCAGATGTATAGTTCATGTTTTTTTAAACAAGTTTTTGATCATTCTAATTTTTATGCATGAAATATGAATAAATATTTTGATACGTCTGTATTTTTTGTTTACACACATAAAGTCAATATTTTCATTTATCGGTTTATTTTTCAAATAAACCAAATGCACTTATTACCAATTAATGCTACATAAAATTCGGTTTATCTATCGCGAGACACAAATTGGTTAAATTTTCTATTGTCGACGTTAGAAATTTTAAGGCGAGAATAAAATTCTTGTTTACTTACAATTACTTAAAATGTAGCTTCTGTTCTTACATATAAAAAAAATAAGTTATTTATAAACACGCTGCAGACAATTATCTTCTTATCCAGGTATAAATTACTTGGAAAACGTAAATACCTGTCAGTTTGTCAGCGTTATTATCTTTTTTTTTTTAGAAAGTAAAACAGGTTTGTTTGTCAAGCTTTGCAAAACTTGGAAAAATACGTTTGAAATTGAAATCGTAGATTAGACGACCATTTTGTAAAAATGAGAATAAAACCCAAGCGACGGCCGAAAACTTGTAGATAGGACGAGATATCCGATAATCGTAGCATGAGTCTCTAGATACACGGATTGGTGCTGGTATTGACGCCTGTAGTAGAGACATGCGCTTTTGCTCTTGAAATAACAACGCTTCCCTTTATATATATAATATTCTGCGGCATCAGTTTCCCCTATTTCTACTTTTCCAGTTACCTTACAAAAACAGCTGAATTTCACGTTATCGACTGGTATCAAAAGAAAAGAAAAAAAAATTAAAACTGTAACTATAGAGAAGAACGAATGGTTGTACCTAAAACTCAGAAACATGTAACTTTTACTAATCCGTCAATTTACTACTGGTAAAATTTACGGGTGGTTGCATTTTTCAATCGTTTCTTGCTAAACGCTGCCTTTCCGCTTACCTTTATTTTCTAAAGAAATTATTTACCTGGTAAAAGGAAACTTTGGTTTTTATAATTTATGTGAGTGCAGAATGCATATTGATGAGAATTTTAAATATTTACATTGCAAATAGTAAAGATCATGATTAATGTATAAAGGGTGTATTTTTTGAATGTTATTGCGTTTTACATATATTAGGAAGGATAAAACGTGCTATAGATAAAAAGCAACATTACGAATCAATTCGTGGAGATTTTGATTTAGTAATTATTGATTCTAAAAAATTAAGTACGTTGGTATATAGACCATTCTCTATCCAGTCAAATGTATGGTCTAAAATCTAAAAAAAGCACATCAATAAAATTTCTAAATACTTCTTAAAAACAAGGACTTTAAATGTTAAATTATTTTCAAATAGGTATCTACTTAAAAAATTTTAAAGTTTAAAACCAGTGTCAAAATTATTCTCAATACCTAACAATACAAATATTTTTGGAAATCGTAACTACTCTAATAACTAATAATAATTTATTTTGTTTTTGATAAACTCTTATAGTATAAAAGCTGTTATTTAACTAAAATGTAATACTTCCTAAAATTTGAAATCTTTTAATCTAAAATCGTACAACTTTAAGTTGAAATGTGAATTAAATTTATTTTAGTGCTTATGTACTACAAGATATGAGTAAATAATTTCTAAATAGAAATTTTAAAAAAATAATGCATTTTTTCATAATAAATGATGCTAAAAATTGTTTTAGATTTAAACGATATTCTTCTAATTGTGTTTTCTTTAAATCAACCGATTAAAGTTTAAATTAAAATAGTAAAAAACATTATCGATGGAACTAATAAATAAAATCGTTTTTTTTCAACTGTGTTTAAAATTTCAAATTATTTAGTTTAGTAATTCCCAAAGTGGTCTATATCGACCCCCAGGAGTCTATAACAACCTGCAAGGGGTCTACGCCAGCGGAAAAAAAATTGGGGGGTCCATGAAATGAAAATAGGGGTTCACTATAGTGGATCTCAACATAGTACCTATTTACTTACATTATACTATCTTATAATATAAAGACATATACATTATTTATTTTTATATTTTAAGGACAATTGTAATTAAAAGCACCATTAGAAGCAACACGTGCATCGAGACGACATTTTTCCCTTATCCCCTCCGTCTCAGACTTTACTACAATATTATATACAGAATGTATGATAAATTCAATACAACAACAATTCTCCACACCTATTTGAAAAACAATAACAATTTTAAAATTTTACATTCACTAAAATTTAAAATTTTACATTTACTAAAATCTAAAATTTTACATTTACCAAAATTTAAAATTTTACATTTATTAGAATTTTATATTGGTGAGTATGGACGCCGTGGCTTCCTGTCTCTTGTGGATCGTCTGGTTTGAGGTTTGTCGGCTGGTGGCATAGAAGCTCTGGCTTCGAGTTCAGCTGGGCTTGTAGTCTTGGGTTCTTCTGTTTGAGGTTGGGTTTCAGCTAAGCTTCTAAGTTCTTCTAAAAATCGGACTGTTCGAGTCTTCGGAGTTGTAGTTGCAGAGGAGGACTCGTAGTATTTTATTCGTCTTCCTTGCTCAGGGGCTTGGATCTTCTGAGTTGATGGGTTTCTTAATTTACCACGAGATATCAGTTGATCGACGTGTCGCTTGTGGCGAATGCCTTGATGTTCGACTTCATAATGAAGATTTCCAAATTTTGATACAATGGTACCATACTGCCATGGATGTGACTTGTTGTATATACGAAACATAACTGGATCTCCCACAGCAAATGACCGAAGATTAATAACGTCATTATTTTTTTGTAGTGTTTCACGTCTTAAGTCTGGGCGGATAGTGTCGATTCGAGATTGTATGGTTCTGCCAAGGAACAGCAGTGAAGGTGGTTGTCCGGTAGTTTGATGAGGAGCTCGGTGATATTGTTGGAGAAAAAGGTTTATACATTCTCGAAGATTACTAGCTGTATAGAGCTCTTTTTATAGTTTGAACGTAGCGCTCTGCTTGACCATTCGTAGAAGGATGGTATGGAGCAATACGTTTGTGAAATCTCACACTTTGTGCCTTTAGAAACTCCTTAAAGGTATTTGAAGTAAAAGACGTTCCGTTGTCCGATGCAACAGTGTCTGGTACACCATATAGGGAAAATAAATCATGTAGCAACTTGCAGGTTTCTTTACTAGTCATGGATGAAGTAATGGAAACTTGCATTCATTTAGAATAAACGTCAACAACAATAAGTAAGTATTTTCCACAAATCAGACCGGCATAATCAATGTGGATACGGCTCCCTGGTTTGTCAGGATATTCCCAATGACGAGTGTTATTTTTAGGTGGCATTTTAGAATTGTTAAGACAAGCTTCGCAATTTTTAGCTAATTGTTCAATATCGCGATCGATATTGGGCCAGTAGATAAGAGATCGGGCTAGACCTTTCATTTTGACGATACCAATGTGCGCCATGTGTAACTCTTCAAGTAGTTTATTTTGTAGTTTAGAAGGAATGACAATTCTGTGTCCGAGCATTAAGCAATTGCATGATTGAGAATAATCTAGCTCTCTTCCTGAATACCCTAACGTAGCTAATTTTTTTCCTTCTTGAATAGCAATTAACAATTGTGACAATTTTGGATCTTTACTAGTTTCAGAAGCAATTTCGTCTGAAGTTACAGGCAATTGACAGATTTGTTTCTGAACAAAGCAATCAAAATGATCCAATTGTATTTGATTTTCTGAATTTGGAATTCTCGTTAAGTAATCTGCATTAATATTCTCTTTTGAACTTTTATGTCTGATCTCGTAATTAAAATTAGATAAATAACTAGCATAGTTTGCACAACGTGATAAGGTGAATTTAGGCAAAAGAGCATTTGGAGCAAATATGTGAGACACAGGTTTGTTGTCGGTAAAGCTTGTAAACTTACGACCGTATACATATTGGAAAAACTTTTTCACCCCCCAAACAATACTCAAGGCTTCTTTATCTATTTGAGTATAAGCCTTTTCTGTTGAAGTAAGAGATTTGCTAGCATACACAATCGGTCTTTCCTTCCCATCAGGCATTATGTGCGAAAGGACTGCACCTAAAACGACTGGACTTGCATCTACAGCTAAAATTAATGGCAGTTGAGAATTGTACGGAGTTAAACACATTATCTGATGTCAATTCGGATTTTAATTGTTCAAACAACTCAATTCTTTCTTTAGTCCAATTGAAACTGTTTGCTTTCAGCATTTCCCTTAATGGGAATGTAATAGTAGATAAATTGGGAATGAAAGAATGATAGTATGTAACTTTCCCAAGGAAGGTTCGCAGTTCATCAGGATTCCTCGGTTTAGAAGCCTTAACAATTGCTTTCACATGTTTGTCTAGTTTATGTAGACCAGACCCGTCAATTTTATAGCCAAGGAGTTCTACGCTATCCAACAAAAATTCACACTTAGAACGTTTTAGTTTTAACCCGGATTTCAGTAGTTTCTCAAACACTCCTTGAAGGACGGTGAGTAGATTTTTAGAAGAATCAGCAAAAACTAAAATATCGTCGAAGAAATTAACAGCTCCTTGTACTCCATGAAGTATTTCTTCAAGACGACGTTGCCATATGGCAGGAATACTAGCTACTCGATACTGCGCTCTTGTAGGCCTGATAAGTCCGTGAGTCCGCAAGAATTTTCGTTACAGGGTAAACTCATAAAAGCGTCCGTAACGTCTAACCTACAGAAGACTTTTGCGTTATGTAGTTTATTAATTATGTCTTCTATCTTAGGAATGGGATGCTGATCAATGAGCAATTGCGGATTGAGAGTTGATTTGTAGTCACCGGTAATTCTTAATTTATCACCTTTGATAACTATATGGGTTGGAGAAGCCCATTCAGAGTGAGTAACTTTAGAATAGAATCCGTATTGTATTTTTTTATCGATTTCTTGAGCATATAGATCTCGAAGAGAGTAGGGAATGGGACGTGCTCTTGCAAAAATTGGTTTAGCATCTGTTTTAAGATGCAATTGAACCGAAGGTCCTTCAAGTGTACCTGCTATGTCACTAAATAAATTATCATATTTTGTCATGAGATTGCTTAGTTGAACTAACAACAACAGCTGACGTTTGTACTTCTTCCAATTTATTAGTGGGAAAGAATTCTTGGAAGGAAAGAAGATCGGTAAAATGAGTGATCCATTCGCGGCCAAATATATTATCAGCTGGAAAATCAACAACGTAGAGGTTGAGTAGTTTGGTTCGAGCTTTATACGTTACATCAACCTGAACATACCCTAGGCATTTAAAACTATTTTTCGTATAACTGGAAAATTTACGAGTAGTAGGGAGAAGTTTTGCATTAGGAATTGTCTTCTTTAGGACATCAATACTAATAATAGAACATGCACCTCCTGTATCTAATTCCATACAAATTGGTTTGTTGTTAAGAAGAATATTAATGACTATTCTTGGAGTACACTCAATTATAGAATTAACAGAAACTTGGAGAAATTCTGAATTTGATTCAGAGGACTGAATTTCATTTACACTTGGTTGTGCCTTGTTTTCGGACTCTCCACTTTTGCAAACTTTAGCGATGTGACCTGTACGTTTGCATATGTGACACTGTGCATGCCGGAATTTGCAATAACGACGCCAGTGAGTACCACCACAAGAATTACATGCTCCAGGAATAGAGTTTTTACTAGAAAGATTGGAATTTGTGCTCTGTCTATTAGAAGATGGGTAATTACTGTGTGAGCGTGATTCTTGTCTTAAATTTGTCTGTTTCTTAATTTTTGGTCCACTTTCATGCGAAAACTTTAATTGCATTTCTGTACTTACGGAGTTAGGTTTCATTAATCTTGCAGCTTCCCGTGTAGCTTCCATTTCTAATGCTATTTTAATAACATCTCCAAACACGTCAGGTTTGCGACTAACTGTTTCGTCGCGAATATCATCTCTTTGCACTCCATGAATAAATTGAATAATTAAGGAATAGTCTAAAAATGTGTTGAACTGGCAGTATCGTGCTCCGGCTTTCAGTCGTGGTATGAATTCAATAATAGGTTCATCTGGCTTCTGAAAAACTTTACGAAAATTAATAGCTTCGCTGTATTTGTTCTTCGATTTCACAAGATGCTCCACAAGTTGGATACGATCAGTTGTTTAAGGTGGAATTTAGCTCGGCACCCATGTGGACACGCAAATGAGAGGCCCATTTAATTGTAGGAATGTTACACAGCTCCAGTTGTAACTTAAATCGATTGAAATAGTCTTCAATGGATTCGCTTGAATTTATCTTGAACTCATCGAAATGAAATCGTGCATTACCTTGGGATGGAATTTGTGTGTGCTCCACGTGTATATTTGCTAATCTGGAAACTAAATCTGTTAATTGGTTTAATTTTTCCCCCAATTCTTCGAACGTGGTCATAATTATTGTATTTTGTATCCGATCTCGTCGCCAATTTTATATTTTAAGGACAGTTGTAATTAAAAGCACCATTAGAAGCAACACGTGCATCGAGACGACATTTTTGCCTTATCCCCTCCGTTTCAGACTTTACTACAATATTATATACAGAGTGTATGATAAATTCAATACATAACATTTATAAAAGTACCTATGAAGTAAAAAAATTATTATATATGTTTATAAAATTGTGTAAGTTGTAGGATGTGGGCATTCGCTTTGTGGTCGCAATACATTTTGAACTTGTAAAAACCTGCACATACAAGCATACGCGCAGTCTCAGAGCTTCGCGAACTTGCACTGACTTATTAAATTTTTTTACTGAATCTTGAAAAGGAAAGTGTTAAAAAAAGGTCTTCAAAAAAGTACATCATGAACGTGCACTTTGATTATATATTTGGAACAGTCTGAGCAAAAATACAACTTAAATATCAATTATAAAATTCAAAAAACTGAAAATCGAAATTGGCCCATCTCTACTATACCTTATAGGAGAGATGGACCGTACCTTGTAGCAGAGCACTATTTAGATTTTTTCTTTCTCTTTTTCATAGTAGCAGCGGCACCACATGGTTGGCACGTGTTGGTATAAGTTGTACAACGTTCATGCAACCATCTCGAACAGAAAATGCATTGTAACCAGTTGTCTTTGCTTTTTGTTAAGCGATAGTCTTCGAGACAACCAACGCACTGATTTTCAATGTCATCAAAGTTCTATTCGCCACTAGAGGAATCATCCAAGATTACGTGTTCATCGGATTTCGAAGACGTAGAATTGTGTCTGGGTTTCATTTGCAACACTCTTTTAGTGGATTTCGTTAATTTATTTTTGGAAGGTTCGACTCATGTAACTCGGTGAAGTTAATTCACCCATTAGGTTGAAACGAGCTTTTCTTATTGCTGGTGTTACCTGAGGTACAGGAGAAAGCTCCTGAAGTAGTTTTCCAGGTGTAACATTGTTTTCTTCATTAGATTCTACCACATCTCTCAGCTGTGTTCTAGAAGGACCTGGTTGTGGTGAGCTACATTCGCGTTGAAGAGTTTCTTCTTCTTGCAGAACCATTACTTTTGTGGAGTCAGTTTATTGCATTTGATGAATTTTGACCTCATTAGGCGGCTGCGATAGGAAAGCATGTTCAGTTATTTTATTTGGATTGTAGAGCCAAATTTCTGTTGCCCTAAAGGCTGACATGGCGTTGCTGACTGTAACTGTTTTGCTTCAGGCCTCCCCTAGAAGCTTGCTAAATTGCAACTGATTCAACTTCCTGTTGGGTTTACATCTGATCATCCTCCTGCAAGAATTGTAATAATGCCCCTTAAGGCTCTTGAAGAAGGCCCGATCAAGCGGTTGAAAGTAATGCGTAGTGTGACTTGGCAAAAAAATAAAATAATATCGTTGTTCTCAACGAATTGTAATGTGTCAAGATTATGTTACGGTAAGAATTATGGGTAACTAAATTTCAATGGAGCGATGGCCGCAGTAGCTCGGTTCTTGTAGGCAACATGGGGTGGGTTAGAAATTGTGAGGGGAATATTTAAATCAAAGATGTCGTGGTAGATAAAATTAGTCAAATAGTGATTAGAAATTGTTAGAAATGGGCGCCACACAATTTGTTTAGTTACGGTCCTGTTAAGTATTTGTAAAAGTTTAACAGGGCTCTAGTAGTAGTGAAAAGTTGCTGAAAAGAAAAAAAAACGGGGAAGGTTAAGCAATAAATAGCAATCAGTAAATTTGATGTAAATATAATGAATTTAGAATAAATAGCAATTTACAAAATAATCAATAAAATATTCAATTTTGAATTATGCAAATAAAATATGCGTGAAGTTGAGTAAAACAATCGATAATGGATTTCAAATATTACAAAAATACAGGATCTAAATTACCTTGTGTTAAAACAAAAGTAGTAAAACTAATTTAATTACGTTAGGTTCGCAAAACAAACAACAACAAAAAAATTTAATTTGGGGCAGCGATCGTTATTCGACAAGACAGTAATTTCAAATTTGAAATACAAAAAAAAATCTTACCTTATTACTTCGCTGATGGAACTCCGTGCACGGTATTTCCAGTCGAAGTTTCCTTAAATAAAATATTTAAAACAAACAATTGGCCGTCGGCAAATAACAGCCGAGAATTAGAGTTAGGTTCAAGTTTACTATCTCGTAGATCAGGAGATGCGTCACCAAATTTATGTAGGTTAATAGATCAGTTACAATTACGTTATAAGTCAACAAAAAAAAATTCAAGGTAAATCAGATAACAACTTCTTATAGAAACAAAGAGAAATTAAATTAAGTAAATTAAGCCAAAGTTTAAATAACAAAAGTGCATTTTAAATAGCAAAAAAAAAAAATTGTAAAATTTTAAAGTATAAAGAAAAGTTCTTGAATTTCTAAAGTTCATTAAGCAAGTAAGATAATTTTGATTAAAAGTTCAATGTAGAAAATCAAATCTTTGAGATTTGCACAAATATGAATTAATTCACAATAAAACGAAGGTTAACGGTTGGTTTTTTTTTCACTTAGCGTCAGTTGGTGCAATCGAAGTTGACTTCTCAGCGTAGCGGTAGTAGAGTAGAGAGATGCACGGAGTATTTTGGTAGTTGAAGGAACTTTCACACGTCGAGTAAACAATCCGTTGGGGGAAACGTTCATATGAATTAGAACAATTTCGTCAGAAGAAAAACCCGCTATAAAGAGGAAGGGAGAGAAGCGAAGTCAGATTAACTAAATAAAGCAAAAACTAAGTACTTTACCTGGGTATAATAATCCAGCGTTAAGAAAACTAAGTACACTTTTAAAATTTAAAGTAACTTATAGCCGTAAATATACGATTTTTAGTAATTTTAGGAAAGAAACTGGTTCCGTAGATATACTAAAAGTTAGGAAGGTTTCAACGTCATATCCGGTAAAATCACCGTGTTTAAGTAAACGTTAGTACTTCCAAGGTACAGTAAATTTTTGAAGTGATCTCAACAAGAGTTTGTCAGGAACTGATTAAAGAAAAAAACGAAGTACCTAAGGTTATAATGACCTCAGAAGATAACAAAATAAATTCGTCAGCAAACTCGTGAGAACGCTCAAGTAAATGATATTTTAAACAAAAATATTTATAAGGACTTGTAGAAAAGCAGCATTTAATCACGTATTAAGCGAAAATAATACGCTCTTAATTACTCATAAATTACAAATTATCGACTTTAAAATGTAACATAATAAAGCGTGAGATTAGTAACAACAGCAAATTCCCACACGTCTAACTTAAATGAATCAGACAGTGCCGGATTTAGAAAAATTTGCTCAGGGCGTAACAATTAGTTCTGTGAGATGTGTGATCGCTTACTATTAGCAACACCTTTCCGGGTGCTTTTCTAGGGTAGAAATCATTTTGTAGCCAGTCCAGGAATATTTCTGATGTTACGTATGCCGACTTATCTGACATGCGTACACGTGAGCCAGATGGCATTCTATCAGCCCATTCTGATTTTGCATTATTGGCTTTAAACACACAGTAAGGAGGTAAATAAAATCTTTCTGCGTTACAGCAGGCAACTACTGTGATTGTTTCACCCTTTTCGCCTGGGCTAATGGAAGGTACACATTTAGATCCTTTCTCAGCCAGCACCTGCTCAGCTCGCATGTTTAATTGTAGACCTGTCTCATCTGTATTGTAAATGTAACCAGGTTTTCCAAACAAATTATTCTCAGCGAGTACTTTTTCAAGTTCTTTGAAATATTTGTCTACAACATTTTGAGACATTCCCAATGCTCTACCAACTGAGACATTCTCAGCTTTGTGAACTGTGATGTCTAGATTTCGTCTCAAGAATTGGAGCAGCCACACATTACCAGCTTTACCTGAAAATTCAGATAATAATTAGAACGATGCCTTCAACTAGCAAGAATTAATTTACTCACCATGCTCTCGATTAAATTTGTGTTTAATTCCCAGACGTTCTGTTAAATTGTAGGCCATTATTCGTACCTCTTGTCTTGTTGGTGCAAAGTCCCTTCTTTGTAATTTTTTGGTATAAGTGGCAAGCTTCGTCCCTACTTCTCTACCAAGCATGCTTCCAGGACCTAAACAATCAGTTTTCTCAAAATTGTTCGATGTAAGTCTGCGTTTGAACGTTGTTTTTAGAATGCCAAATGACTTTGCAGCTTTACTTACACCAATTTTGCCAAACGCCACTGCATTAATGGCAGAAGATAAATTTTCTGCAGACCAGGAACCCTTTTCGACGACTTTTCGCTTACGAACGCACTGATTTAGCATTATTCTGTAACAAGAAAGCATAGGTCTATCTCTCCTATACTGTACTGGTCCGTCTCACCTAAAAGTGGAGGATAGACGCACCAGGCAATTCTCAAACTATTAGTCACATGAAAGCAACGATATAGAGGTTAATCGCTAATACTAATTTGTTCATTATGTGTTTGAAAATCTACTAAAACTTACTTTTAATGTAATAACTCTTCAAAGCAAAACACCTTGTAAATATTCACCGACAATACAAAACGAAATTTCCTGGTTACTCGTGACAAATTGCACATACACGTGAAACAATTAACTACCGATAAACAACTAACGCTGTTTCATGATTTCATGATTTCAGATACCGCAGGTCGTCCGTCTGTCCTACTGCTCCATCACTCTTCGATTTACCCTACTTATTTACGACCTTCTTTTATAAATACATATATATCTTACCAAATAACTTCACAAAAAAAGGAAAAAAAATTGTACTTATCTCCAATACCAATTCGGATTACTGAAATGTTTGGATTACGGAAGTTCGGATTATGGATATTGCACTGTACATAGTTCTCTATATTAAAATTAAAATTTTGTATTATTACTAAAGTGGAACCAGTGAATTTTTACACATGACAGTCGAATGTATGTAGAGATAAATTCTCTTTGTTTTTTAAGCTTTTGCTTTGCCGCCCTCGAAAGCTTTTTGGGTTTTTCGGGTTCGCGTTCAGCGTCAGCCGTTATTGTTGAGTTCTGCCCAGAATCCTTGTCTTTTTTTAAATTTAAATTTTGAGTCGATGGTTCCATATATGTTCCCACGAGTGCCGAGGAAAAGAAGGTCGCCGTGCGCAGTGCTCCGATACGCACGGAAGGCTATATACAACGGGGTTCGCCTGATGCCCCAAGGTTGGAACCAGTGACGACTGGTCTTCTATCCAGTCACGCATCTGTCGGCCTGGTCCGCTCCACCTTAGATTTAGGTTTTTGATGAGGTTGTTTCCTCTTGGTCCAGACAATTAAGCCAAGACACTGCTTGCTTGTGAGACATGTCCACAGCAGCAAGAGGTTTAGGTTTGGCTACCGTGCTTGCTGATCAAAGTCAGCACAGCTGCGGTAGGCATCATTATCCCAGTGTTGGCTCTTGCCACGACACTACAGCTTGAGCTGGGAAAGCTGGTAAGCGTGACAGTAGTATTGGAGTACACCTGCTAAGGTAAACGGTTACATCCTATTAACCCTCCTTTCCACCACCTGGAGACGCGCCCGATAGGTAGCTCAACCCACGGGATGGACAGCCCTATACACTGCTCATGTAAATAAATAAATCCATGCGTTCTTTGCACTTTGCATGGACCAGCAAAATCTATACCCGTAATTTCGAACGTAGCTGCATCTCTCACACGACCATTATGTAAGGGAGAAGGAATCACCCCTACCTTCTTGGCACCATAACATAACGATAGAAATTCTTGCACTCTAATATGACAACGTGCAAATCGTATATCAATCGATGCACTACATCATATTTACCAGGTAACACAGACGGTAAACAAAAAGCATCTGTGTCATCTCAGTTAGAAATTCTACTGCAAACTCTAATTACCCCATTTTCATATTCAAAACAAGACACCAGTTTCTTATCGTCTTTCCCACCAAAAGATCCTTTTTGAAATAGTTTTATCGAAATCATCTCACCATTATTTAACACATTTGTAGACAATGCGCCTTGACTTTTATTGGCCGAATTTCTGCAGTTATAACTAAAGTGAAGCATCCAAGTTATCATCGATTTTCTCATATTTGGAGAAGTAACGTCCATACCAAATTTTGACATCTTGGCACACCATAGCCGAAACTAATTTCTTTTTTCGCTCTTGATTAACCACAACTTTATCTTCTTCATCTAGTACAAAACTTTGTCTAGGCCACTCCGCTTTACTAGTATATAACCCATTGAATCCTTCCCACTATTTCAACCTGGAAAGATAATTTGGTGAACACAAGCGAGATGGTAGATCGTCGGGATTCATTACACCAATCTTCTATTGATGTCAACTTTCGAATCTCATGAACTCTATTCCTAACAAAGGTAGCCCATTCTTCTTTATTCCAAATCCATGTCAAAACCGTAGAGGAGCCACTCCAAAAATATCTTTTCCAATTTTTGCTGCTAAAAGTTCTTGCGAAGGAATCGACAACTTCTTCAAAGGCACTATACGAGACTCTGCTTGAATCAAATTAATGTGGATGTTGTCCGGCATTTCTACTCGTAAGTAAATAACGCACGCATAAGCGTCTTCGCTGGCATCGTAAAAAACGTGTAAACTAACACCATTATCCATCTCGTGATTTTAATACGGAAAAGTGTCGGCAGTTCAGTTTGCCGTTTAACAAATGATTTTCTGCTTATATCACCTACCTCGTCGTCCCAGCCTAATCCATCTTTCCATAACTTCTGCAAGAGTAGTTTCGGCAATATTGTGGCGAGACACGTAAATCTAAGTGGGTCAAAAATGCGTTGAGTCGTTGAAAGTATAGGGTCAAGAGGGGTAAATGTAAATGAAATTTGCAAGTTTGTAGCAAGTCACTATTTTCCATATTATGCAGAATCTTTTTCTGGGCAGACATGTTTCTGTGGGTATTTGGAGCATACTTAGGTGATATAAGTGAATGCTAAGTTAACACAAAAATATTTACATTTACATTTACTCCTTTCATTTACAATTACCCCGACAGGTCGGGGGTAAATGAAAATGAGAATCTCTGTAACGATTCAAGGCAGTGGCTTGAAATTCAGGGCAATTGTAAACAAACGTTCATTTGAAAATCGTAGTGTATTTAGACTGATAATTGAGGTGTGTTTACAATTACTCCATTTCTGTTATTGAATGAAGATAATAATATAAAAAATCAAAATTTATTGGTATGAAATGACAAAAACAGTTACTGTTTATTGTTCGAACACATTAATAGTACTAGGAAACTCAGAAGCGATTTGGCGACAGTCTTTTATCATCTTGGGCACTGGCTGAATAGCAGATATCATGTCGTAAGTGATATCTGAAATGTCTTTATCTTTTACTACAAACTGAGTCGCAAACTTGTCATAGCGTCGGTATTCCTGAACTGTAATTTCCCCTTCTTCTTCATCAATTTTTTTAATGGAACATACAAATTTGCAATGAAATGTGTGGGGCTTACCACCGACAAAGTCAACTATTAGAAAGCAGTCCACAGTTAACCGGTTCCATTCAGGTTTTTCATACCTAACTTTTGGTATAGATTCTGCGGTAATAGAGTCTAAAATGTTTTCGTCGTTATCAGATGAATCCTGACATAGCTCCGTTTCAGGTTTTTCTGAAGAATCCTCTATAAAAGCCTGTATTTTGTGTTTCTTAGAAGGGCCTTTTTTTTATCTTTTTGACGTTTCTCCGTTTCCGCCTGTTGAAGCTTTTTCAAAACTTTCTCAGTTGTTAGAATCTCTCCATATTTAATTGGCTTTAGGCAAAGCACTATCAGCCGTTTTGTTTTTCCTGGGTCTACTGGAACAAACTGAGTTTTATTATTATTCATACATGCTTCAAATATTTTGATTATCTCCGTAGGTGTTTTCAGTGGTGCATTGAGTTTTTCTTTAGACATTGATGATGTACTATTCAAGTTTGCGGATGTAGGTTCAGTTACATTAATAGAAGGACAATTGGAACCAGATGCAGATACAGCAGCGTTATTTTCAAAAGGCACAGTCAGAGGCGACAATGCTGCAATGTCCTGTAAATTCAGTAAATTGGTATCAGTTGCAACGAAAGAGTTTTGGGGCGTTTCGTTGTGTTTTTGAAGTTTGGTTTTATATCTCTGTAAAGCGATAGAATTAAAATCGGATTCAGGGAATTTTGTACAATCGACTGGAAATGTTCCGCTTGAAATAAATCCATTCATGATATTCCGCGGTTTCATAGACTCTACCCATACTTGTCCCAATAATTCTACAAATTTGTTTTTGGAAAGTCGTCCGGAGTCCCTCTTTTCTGTTTGTTTCTTTTCCTAGTTTGTTTTATAGGTCTAAATAAGCTTTTGTCCAAGGGCTGAATTTTGTCTGTTAAGTGGCTAAGAAATTTCACCAAATGTATATTATTATCTAATGCAGTTTTTACAATACGGTAACTAATATAACTACTATGGCTGTCAAACATAAGAACAGCTGCACGATTTTGTAAATTATGGGTACTCCTAACAGTCTCAACATAAGTTATAAATCCAACACTAAACCATTTCAAAAACTGTGATTCCTCCATCCATCCATTCGAAGAAGTAGTATACAGTGTTCCTGGGTATGCATTTGTTGAGGTCCATCTCGCCTGTACTGCAGCGCCCTTGAAAACAATAAGGAGTAGCATAAAACAGCCATTTGCTGAAATTGTGGCCAAGGCTGTAATAGACTCGCGCTCAGAACTACCCGTGATACGAACTAAACCTAAAAATACAAAAACAGTGTAAATACTATTTCCATAAACATAATGTTGAAATTAACGTACCTTTCCTTTATTATCAATAGCTTTTAATCGGTTTGGGTCTATACAAAATCCACTTTCGTCCGTATTAAATATTAACTGTGGTTTATCTTCTAATTTGTTGACTTGATAAAATTCGTATATGACTTCAGTATCTCTGGCATCCAGGTTTTTTAAAAGACTAACTTTTATTGCCTCTTCATGAATCCATAGTACCAATCGTCCCCAGAAATTTTCAGGTTATTACAAGTAACGTACTCAGCAACAATTTTCTTAATTTCTTCTCTGTCACAAGGATATCCCATTCTCGCTTTGGCTTTAATGCAGTTTTCAAGTACATCTTCAGTTTCTTGACTCAAAGTTGTAGATCGGCCCGCCTTCATTTTTTCAACAGAATTCAAGCGTCCCTTTAGTCGGTTGAAAACTACTGCCTTTGGCACACCATAGATTTGTTCTACTTCATTATAGGTGTGGTTTTTGTTTTGTATATCTTGGACAGCTCGTAATAAGTCATTTTGTGTATAATTAGGTCAAGTAGTTTTCCTGTTGCATTTTCGAGGCATGCCTGGTGTAAGAAAACTTTTTTGAACCATTGTTGTATTAATTTATTTATTAGAAGTTATTAAAACTCCATACACTATGGTTGCAATTTAATATACAAGAGATTTAATAGATATAACCCCAAAAAATATGTTCACATTAACCCCTAACAGTTATTTACATTTACCCCGCTTGCAAAATTTAATGGGGTAAATGTAAATATTCACCACGTGGTGGACATTTTTAGAACTTTTATGTTTTTATTAATGATAATAATGTACAAGATTTTATTGTTTCCAAGAAATAGTAGTGATAATAACTTATCTTAAAAAGATGGTCTCACAATTTTTTCTCTCGTGTTGGTAGAAGTGAACACAATTATTTTATAGCGGTTTCAGTTTAATCATACAATCAAACGGCTTTGTTACGCAAATGACGTTGACTGACTTGCTGACGTTTGTTGAGACAAACGCGAGCTGAACAGTATTGCCAAACGTAACTTACAATGTTTCAAGCGTTTACAATTATCCCGAATTTACATTTGACCACCTGACTCTAACAATTTGATCATTAACTTCGATCTTACTCTTACTCAAAACAGACAACTTATCACCTTTCTTGACCCAACACATGCCCAGCATCATTGTTGCCTTCAAAACTTTAGATTCACCCGAAAACTCCCAGCCCCTCAAGTCAAATTTGGCCAACGCTATCACCTGCGTCGCCTTGCAAATAAATTCGGAAAGTTCAGTTACTCTCGACACACTGGTTACATAATTGTCTACATAAAAATTTTCACGCAGCACAACACTCTAAATGATAATTCATTGTAGTTTCAAGCAAAAAAAGACTACAACTAACCTCGAATACTACCCTTTTGTGTCGAAATGTAAGTCGGCTTGACTTAATCCTATCTTCAAAAACGCCTTGCGGATGTCCGAAATGACACTTAGCCTGTCTATTTTAAACCTCAACATAATTGACAAAATAAGTTCAATAAGGTTCAATCCCTTCTTCAGACTTCTTCAGGTTTAAAAATGGATGAGCCCTTTCCCTCGCCAAAGCATCAACTAGTGGTCAAACTTTTGTGGTACCATTTTCTTTAACAACGGGTTTGTGGGACAAATAATGCGCCATATTTTCTTTTTCAACATCCGACACCAGCTCCATAATGTCTTCTTTTAATCAGTCAGCAAAAATCTTACTATACTCCAAAAACATACTATTCTTTTTTAGCTTCTTTATGGTAGAATCAAGTCGCGTTTTCCTTAACATATAATTAGATGGTAATGGTGGATGTGCTTCGATCCAAGGTAAGCAAACTTTGTAACGACCATCTTCTTTCACAGCTACGGTTTGATAAAAAAATTTACATATGAATCCCTCTCTTTCTTCTTTGGATACTAAATCAGGATACATCCAATTTTCATAATTTCTCTACAGTTACAGTCATACTAGTACTAACGCCACTATTCATGCTTGCTACTTTACCCATAATGGTCCAACCTAACAATTTCTCAAAAACCACAAGATCATTTTTTAACTGATGACACCTGCCTGTGTACAACTTTTCAGTCACATCAGCGCCGATCAATAATTGTATAAGACCTACACAATTCAAATCAGTCAGTTCAACTCATTTATCTAGGGACCCGTCTGAACTGGGCAATGTTACTACAAATAACATTCTGGTCCATTGCTTCAAAAGTACACGCATATTTGTAATCCAAATTAAGTAACCTTCTATCGTGCGCATGACTTTTACACTTCTTTTGGCAACATACTGAAGATGTTCAGCAACTTTGCGCAACAAGTTGTATCCTTTAAGGATATCTTACGTGCTCTAAAACAATTATCTTATCTATTTAACAGCAAGTACACTAATGTTGTTAATAAAGGTTCTTTCTTCCTCCTTATTCTTGGTTTTAGGGATATCACGACTTCCCATAAAAGTAACACACGTCAAAATTAGCTGCCAACTTTGACAACAAATTTGTACCTTCTGAGTAGTTGCAATTCATAAAAAAATTGATCGATATTTTTATCTTTTCCTTGACAAAAGTTCAAAAATAGCTAATGTAGTTTTTAAAAAAGTCTAATTTTTTTAATTGGAAAGGCCCGTTTCCAACTCGACACAACTTTTGATGAGTTCAGGCTCAGTTCCATCGTTCCATATTATTTTAGTAACAAGAAAACAGTTCTTTTAAAAAGAGAGACTAATAGTTTATGAAAAATAATAACATATCAAATTTTATAGAAACGTAGTTTGTTAGAATCTGCCTTAAATAACTAAAAAACGTCAAATTTCCAAATAGCAGATTTTGACTACAAAAAAATTGTAAATTAAATAGGTTTCAGAATTTTTTCAAAAAATTGGCAATGTACATACTTATCTTTTTACTTTACTTTATAAAAATTTATTGTTTTTTTCTTTTAAATAATTTTACCTACACTATTAAGACTAATTTAAATACAAATAAAAAATAATCGATCAATGTTTAAAAATTGACCGTTACTTGATATATTTTAACCGATTTTTAAATACGTTATCAACGTACATGTAACTGACTATCTTTGAGAACTTTGTTTGTAGACGCCGTTCAAGGATTAGGTATATTCCTTATCTGCGTAATTATTATTATTTTTTCGAACGCTCTGTAATTATGTAATTAAGTTTACAACTACAATGTTGAATTTCAATGTACTCAAAAGTTCTTTTTTGTACGTGTATGATTTAAAGCATATTGATTATCGTTATCTGAAAATGTCAAAGACCTGAATACATCATCGCAATATATTGTATTGTAGAGGGTCCTCGTTGAATCACAACGAAAATGGACATGGACTTTGGTCAGCTAATCCTGGACAGTTTGCCCGGGACACGATTTGCTCCGGTCAATCCCTCGGGTACTCAATCACGTTATACAATATATCGACATAAAATAAAATGAGTGGTTTGTATTCCTTTTTCGATTTTTGCTGAAAACGTTTTTGTAACAACATTCCCTGCTGCTCCCATTGCGATAAAGGTGTTTGCTTAAGTGGACGATATAAAATGACGATGCAGAGAACGTTTATTATAGAGATTAGGAAATGATTGTCTGTCGCCTGTGTATCTAGAAAATGATTGATACGCATCACTGTTTTTATTTTATTTGTCTCGAATTGAATGACCTATAAAATACGTATTTATAGATAATGCCGTTACACGCTTAGTTATAAGTTCAAATATCCCAAATCCTAGATGACATTATTCTGAGTATTGAAATATCCTAAGGAATTAATCAATGACTTGAGAACTTTCCACAACACTTAATATTTTATCGACAGTGAGTGTTTTCAAAATTTTAAAACTTCAAAGTGTAAAGGATAATGTTGTCTCATTGTGATTAATCAAAATTACCGTATTATATTGATAAGAGAAAATTGTAACGTTATCAGAAGTGTTTTAGTAGAATTTTAAACGAAGTACTATTGAAGCGCCTTTTATTATAATAGATTTTCAATAGAATGTTCTACGAAAAACTTTGGTTGCTTCCAACAAAATATATTTCAATGGAAACTCCAATAATACATCACTGTTATCTGATTACATATTTAGGACGAGTATGTTAAGAGAATTTTAAACGAAATATTCATGGATATAACCAATTTATTTTCGTTCTTAAAAATGTGTGCTTGTAGTTTTATTAGTGCACATTGTAATTGTATAATTTTTTTTATAATCGTTAAACAAGTGTCTCAGAATAAGAACGTTTAAAGGAATTATAAAATACTATTTATAGTACAGGGTCTAGCTTTTCATCAATTTTTCTTAATTTTTTTCTTAATAATTTGATGTAATTACGAACCTGGTTGTTCTTTATAAGAAAACGTGATATACAATGATTGAAACTGTTGGAATTCAAGTTTACTATTAAGTATTAAGTTTCTGATGACAAAATGCTAAAATCAAGGTTATTTTTAATTTACTTCAAGGTTCTTAATAATGACAAAAGAAAGTAAAGTAACAATGTAAATCGGTTATTTTGGAGTTTAAATGTATAAACTAATTGATGCCGCTGCTATTGGGCAGTGGGTTGGCTCGTCACTCCTCACCAACTTTCTTCCTTTTCTTTTACTTTACAAGTCGTTCTGTTTCTTTGTCTCTTCCACTATCTTTCTCCATTCCTATCTTTCATTTTTTTTCTCCATTTATCAATTCTTATGGTTTTTCTGTCATTTTTTTTTTACTTAATTTTCCCATTTTATTTTTGGCCTTCTCTTTGCTCTCTTTTCTTGTAATTTCCGTTTCATTATCTTCTTCGCAATTGATTTTTCTTGTTTTCTATTTGCATGTCCGTACCAACGTATTCTCCTGGCTTTAATTTCCTTTTCTGTGTTTTCTCCTTTTAGTATTTCTTCTATCTCTTGGTTTGTTAATCTTATATGTCATTCTTTATTTATCTTCTTTAGTCCGTATATTTTTCTAATTATTTTTCGTTCAAATATTTTTCTCTGCTTCTTTATTTGTGATGCACATAGTTTCACTTTTGTATAGTACTGCTGGTTTTATTGCTATTTTGCACATTATCATTTTTGTTTTTTGTTATCTGTTTACGTTTCATAATTTCTTTAAATCTGTTGTATGCGTTGTGTCCTGATTTTATTCTTTGTGCTATTTCTATGTTTCTTTCGTTTTTGCGTATGACTGTTACAAGATATTTGAAGGTTTGAACGTGCTCGAATTTTCTATCACGATTTCCGGTTTATTTTTTAACGTCTGTTTTTTCCTAATTTTCATATACGTAGTTTTCTTTGTCGATATGCAATTACTTGTATAGATTTTTGTATTGTAGATCCAGTTATTTTGCAATTTCTTATTACACGTTCTAATGCTATGTTAAATAGAGCTGCGAATAATCCATCTTCTTGTCTTACTCCTTTTGCTTGTTTCACTGGGTTTGTTAAGCTTTCTTGTGTTATTACGACTGCCTTGGATTCCTCCAATGTCATTTTAATTAATCGTTTTATGTTGGTTGTACAAAATATGCAGATCAATCTCTCTTTCATAGCATTTTTTATCACTTGATTTAGCATGTGTATTGCATCAACTGTAGATTTTTCTTACCTGAATCCATTTTGGTATTATCCTACCTTCCTTCGTGTGTATTTATTCACTTTTTAAAATATTATTAAAGGTAGCACTTTATTCAGTAGCATTATTCTTCTATCGTTGTCACATTTTGATAGATTTCAATTTTTTGGTATAGGCATTATCATCCTTAGTCGCCATTCTTCAGGCATTACTTCTTTGCCTCATACTGCCGCTAGTAACTCGTGTATTTTTGTGTTTAGCTTGTTTCCTCCGTTTCTTAGCATTTCATTGTATAGTATACCCTAGTGTTTTCCAATTTTTTAGATTATTTATAATATTGTTTACATCTTCTTGTGTTGGGTTTTCTACTGTTTCTTCTTCTTGCGTATTATTTGTTTCTTCATCTCCGCTTAGTACCTTCTTCTAATGTTTCTATGTTTTTTAGGTATCCTTGCCTTTTTTTTTTAATTAATTTTTGTTATTGCCTTCTTCGTTGTTTGCTGTCTTATTGGTCTATATAGTTTTGTGTTGTATTTGTTGTCTTTTCCTAACTCTTCCATTCTTGCTTATAGCCATTTTAGCTTCTTGTTTTTCATTAATTTTGTTCCGTCTTTTTGTATTTGCTTTTATTTTCATAATCGTTTTCTTTGTTTGTTTTTGTCATTCTAATCTTGCCTCTCTCTTTTCCTCATCGCATTCATTGTCGAACCAATTGCTTTTCTGTTTTATTTGTTTTTTCTTTATGGTTTTTTCGGATGTTTCGATTATTGCAGTTGTTATGTTTTTCCATTCGTCTTCTATGTTTTTATTTTTGTTTTTTCTTCTTAGTTTTTACTTCTTCTTGAAACTTTCTTTTGTTATCTTTATTGTCTAAACTCTCAATTTTCCATTTTTTTGCCATTGTTTTGGTTTTGTTATATCTTGCCAGACTTAACTTTGTTTTGGCTATTACTAAGTAATGGTCTCTATTTACACTGTTTTTTTTATAGGATCTTACATCTAATACTATACTTTCTCTTTTCTTTTGTATTAGGATGTGGTCTATTTGGTTTCTTTCTGTTTGCCCTGGTTTTGTCCATGTGACTTTATGCTCCTTTTTATGTTTGAACTTTGTGCTTGCTATGATCAAATTAAATTCTTCTGCTAAGTTACATAATGTTGTTCCATTATCATTGGTTTTTCCATGCAGCGTTTCTTTGCCTGCTACATTTTGTATGTGTTCTTCTTTTCTTATCATTGCATTCAGGTCCTTTAGCAAAATTAGCGTGTCGTGATTTTCTTGCATGTACTTTTTATAGTTTCGTACAATAAGTTCTGTTCTTCATTTGTTGCTACTTCGGTTGGTGCATATACATTTATTATAGAAATATTTGCTATCTGGTTTTTAATTCTTAGCTATGAGATTCTGATTTATTTTCCTGAATTCCAGTACTTGGTTTTTATATGTTTTATCTATCATAAACGCTGTTTCATTATTTCCTTAATTTTTTTCTTCTGCGTACATTATTGAGTATTTTTCTTTATCAAATCGGCCTTTATCTCTCCATCTCACCTCTTGTAATGCTAATATATGTATTTTATATATTTGCATTTCCTTATTTATTTATTCCATCTTTCCTATTTCTAATAATGTTTTTATGATCCATGTTCCGATCCTGTCTTATTTCGATTCTTTTTTGTCTTTTTGTTCTTTCTCCATTTCCTCGCCCTTGTCGTCATATTTTTATTTTTTGTTTGCGTAGCTAGTTTTTTAGTTTGATTTCGTTCTTCGTCGTTGGAAACCCCGCCAATAGACCTTGTGTCCATACCGTCTCGCTTCCTGTTGGCTTTGAAATTTCTGTTTTTTGGTCTATTTTTTTATTGCTTGACTGGTGATCTTTCTGTCGCTGATCGTTTCTTGCTTTTAGTCCCTTTGCGCACTTTCTTGGTGTTGTATTCTCCATTTATTATTAGTTTCTTGCCGATAAGATTTGCCTTGCATTGCTTTGTTCTTGCTTCTTTCATATAGGTTATTAATGTTCTTCTTTGTTGCCGTATCTGTTTTGTATAATCTTCTGAAATCCAGACCTCCGTTCCTTTAATTTATTGGTTGCTTTAATTATTCCACGAGTTAAATGCTCTAATAACTGGTCTATTTTTCCCTTGTTCTTATGATTTCCTGTCTATTCTCTTTATCTTTTGGAATTCCGTTTGTATTTTGACAACGTTTTGGCAAAATCTCACTTTCCATCTTCAGGTCGTCCTCGTTTGAGTTGCTGCTTTAGTGCGTTTCAGACGTGGACTGGCTTTAGTTTTGATCGTTGGTTGCTTATATCTGCTTCTTGTAATACGCTTTGGTGCGTATGACTGATTATCAGTATGGTTCGCTGCTTCCGGTGAAAGTGATGTCGGTTGTCTATTTTTAGTATTTCGTTTTGGTAAATCTACCGTAGCTACGTTTTTAATTATTGGTGAGGTTGTAGGTCTTCTTGTTTTTGTGGTGGTGAAGCTGGTTTCCATGCTGTTGGTAGTCGTTGTGTATCATCTCTAGTGTTGAGACTATTTGGCAATTTTTCAATCCCAATTGTTTTCCTGATTATCCTTTTTATTTTGTATTCAACATGCGCAATGACTTTTGTTTTGTCGAAGTTGATTGCATAAGAAGTTTTTCTCACATGCTCTGGCAATGATTCTTGTTTTATTATGGCGTTGCGATGTTCTTCGCACCTTATATTAACCTTTCTGTTGGTTTGCTCTACGTAGCAGCCATCACAATCTTTTCAGGGAATTCTGTAGACCCCTGTGATTCCAAATCTATCTTCGTTTTTGTATTCGGAAGAATTTCTTTACGGTGTTAAAAATGGTTGTGTTTTAACACAACATTCAAACCATTTTCAACACCGTAAAGAAGATAAATCATATTACGCATATGTCGAACAAGTTAAGTAATCAAATCAGTCAAATAACAAAATTACTTAGCATGTTGAAATAAACTTAAAGAAGTCAGCATTGGTTAAATTGATTAGTTTTTTGAATTGAATAACAATTCACAAGAAACCAACGATCTTTTAGCATTCATCAGTAGTTGCATAATAACGAGAAGTTTCTTTTTAACATGTTTGATATCTGTACGTTATTATTTATACTTTTGTTAATGCAATTTTTATAAGTATTTATGTATGCTTTTACTCTGTAAAAAACAATCTATTCGCATAGTATCGCTACCTTGTTAAAACTTTTAGTTGGTTCGATAGTTTAGAGTTATTACATTTGCATGTTCAGAAAAAAATAATCATAAATACTTACGTTATAATAAATAACACAAAATAAATTTTACAAAAACAATCAATTGTTTTGGTGTCAACACCAGTGCAAATTACTCGTTTATAGTAATAATTATTATGTTTCATTGTGAAACCTTTATGTCTAAAATACTCGTTGATACATATAGAAAAAAAAATTATACATTTAAAAGTAATTATAAGCAAAAGCATTTAATCACTTTTATTTTCATCTCTGTAATTGACTTTTTGACTTCTTCTGCAATACTACTTTTTTAAGCAACAAAATTGTAAACTACAATACATTTGTACTTTCCTTTTATTGTATAATTTCTTTATATTTAAACAAATTTTTAAACGTAAATGTTTATTATGAAAAACAGTGGTATTGAAACCATCAGTTATTGTTAACTGCAATTGTCGTACTACCTTATTACAATTTTTTTTAAAGATTTACAATGTTATCTTATTTATTTTATAAGTAACATCCACATGATATTTTGTTACAGTTTCTATAAAAACGTTCACATACCAATATCGTATTTGTCGAAAATATTTGACGATTTTCTTAACAATTCAGTTTTTGGAAAATTTTTGACATATAATTTCTTAATTGTAATTTTAGGTATTACCAAAAATTTTTTTTGAATTAAGGTTATTTATTTTTAGCGTCATTTCTTTAAGTTAAGTAAATAATTACATACATAGTCATAGAAAAAGTATCGCATCTAATTTGTGAAGAATGTGCATTAACAGCTCGTATAAATTGCATGAATGATCACTATTCCTTACTCGTTATATAGTATATTATTTTTATAAGCGGGAAATTTATAAGAGTAATCTCAACAATATGGGACCATATCAAAATATTTCATGGAATTAAACATGCAGTCAGATAAAATCGGTTTTATTTTACGTTTTTAGAAACTTCATTGGATAACCGTACTGACAAAGATAAGTGAATTAAAATTTTAGAAACTAAAATGCATGCAAGGTCTGCATTACACAACGTTTCAATTAGAAGAAATTCGGCCGCCGTTGGTAACTGCATAAGCGAGTTTCATTGCGTTCATTTTGTGTTACGTAACAGTGACGAAACGTCTTTCAAAACCCTGTAAGCTTTAATTCCATAAACAAGAGATCATAACACTTAAAACAAACTCCAACTGCCCGTCGTGTCTAAAGCAGCTTGACTCCAAACTGAGAACGCATAGCATCGTAAAAACCGTATTCTGGTGTTATGATGTTCAGTGAGACGCCAGATAAGACTTTTTCACTACTGGTTTTTATTTCTCTTAAACAATCCCAGTTTGCATTCAAATAATATCCGGAATTGTTGATATTTTCTGCTCTCTCTACTAATTTATTTTCTATGTAGAAATCGGAATTGGTAATCTGTTTACTAAACTTTAATTTGCTTCGCGTTCAGTTCCAGGCCGTATTCTTTGCTTGCTAATACTAAGCGGTTTATCAGCGCTTGCAAGTCTTTAGGGCTTGTCGCTAGGCCGCTAGTAAAATAGTGCCGTCTTCGTATCTGAGGTTATTAATGATCATGCTGTTAATACTCAAACTTACGTCTAAGGTTTCTCTGAATAACTCTTCAGAGTATTTAGACCTTTATGTATGTTTATCTGCGTTTTGTTCGAATTGATGCGTTTTGATTCCAGTATAGGTTTATGATTTGCCTTTTTTCTATGCCGATACCAATTTTCTGGAGTATTGTTATGAGTTTTTAATGATTAAGTATATCAAAAATCTTATTAAAATTTATAAAGCAGGCATACGAGTCTTCTTAGCTATTAAAATAGCAAACTGGCAACTTATTCTAAAGATAATTAAAAAATAACCGGTTTATATTTCTAAGCGTTTTCTGGGCTATAAACATATAGCTTCGGTCACACTAAACTAAGTTATCAGTGCAATACACTATTCACGTACTTTTTTCTTGCTCTTTCCAAACTACAAAATGCGAACGCAAAAAAGAACGATTTTTATTTTATAAATTTAGTAAACCAATATAAAATGGGAATAGTGGGGGAATGGGAATGTTTTAAAAAACACCACAAGTACATCGATGTTGGTAGTAAACAATGCGAAATTTAGATTGTGACAAAAAGAACTTTGTTGATCAATTTTTCTTCTTTAACAGTACCACTTGAGGTGCTCATAGACTATTTGAAAGTTCAATCACATGTTCTCTTTCCATATCCGTAATTATTTTGTTTGGTTTCTACTTGTTTTCCCAAAAAAACTCAGCGTAGATGTTGTCATCTACAGCCGCGGTTTCAAACTGTTTGTGATAGCTTGGCCATAGAACCTTACAATTAAAATTTAGAGTTTGTCTTCTACTGTTTTTATTTTACTTCTACTGCTTTTCTTAAATTTAAAGTGCTCTTCTTCATTTCTGTTTCAGTTTTAATCTGGTTTTTTATACTGATGTGTATTTCTTCTTCTAAAGTTTTTATTTCATTTCCAATGCTAGTACGCACTTTATCTATTTTTTGAGAAGTTTCAGATAGTTTTTCTTCCACTTTCTAAAAATTTTTTTACATTTTTTGCGAATCTATAATTTTTTTATTAATTGATTCTTGGTCATTTTTTATTGATTTGAGAAATTCAAACAGTTTTGCGTTCATGTTTACTGCTTGCGAACAAATTATCTGCATAAATTATAAACACTAATAACAAGTTAATAAAAAAATTAGTTATTTTTAATATGCACTGATTTTTCTACAGCACTAAGTTTTAAATACGATCGAATTTTTATTACTACTACTACTACAACTAATTCCCGTGTTGTCGTTATCACACAAGCTCAGCTTTTATCACACGTCGCAGTGATTGCGCAGTGAAAAATTGCTTAAAATCGATAAAACTGGTTTCCAAATGTCCGCTAAAGGAAAACTAGAATCTCGGTTATTATTAAAAAATTTTTTAATTATTTCAATAAATTTCTTAATTTTTTGCTGATAATAATTAGAAACATTAGCCAAAATGTTCAAACATAAAAAACTTGTTTTTAGCATGTGTTCCGCAACCGTTAACTTAGAATATTGTTTAAGACGACTACATCTTTGAGGTTCGTTAATACAAATTCACGCCATTCTACCTATTTCTCCTATGTATGCCTGATCACAAGAGCAATGAATGCTATAAACACCGTCAGATTGAAAAGGATAATTGTTCTTCGCCGGACTTAAGAATTGGCCCAATTTAAGAAGAGTAGAAAACGTAGTAACAATGTTGTGTTTAGACAATATTTTTCTTATACCGTCTATGGTACCTTTAACATAGGATAGATAAGCGATAGATACGCGTTGAGACATAGATTCCACTGTTACTCTTGGCTTTGCAGACGTAAATTTTGTAATAAATTGTTTAATATTTTTCTATTATAATTGTCTGCGGTTAAGACCTTGGTTAGATAATTTAACTCCTTTTAAAGATCTTAGGGTTAATTTAAGGAAACAGCTCTGTACACTGAAGAATTATGAGAATGGTGATGGTGAAACAATCTGTCTGTATGTGTAGATTTTTGATAAACTGAATATGGATAAAGAAACATTTTCATTTCGATTAACTTTACCACAAATGGTAAAGAAGAGTTTCCTTCTAATTCCGTAGTAAAACGAATATTTTAGAAACTTGTTGAATGTAGAAGAACCATGTTGCCAAATGACAAACGTGTCATCAACGTATCTGTACCAGCACTTGGGTTTTAGATAAAATGTAGATAAATCAATTAATCAGATTATTCCATACTGCGACGTGTGACAAAAGCTCAGCTTGTGTGATAACGGGAATTATCCAGAATGGAAAATTGTGTTACAAATGCAACCAGTGGAAACCTGAATTCTAGTATAACAGTTTAATAAGCAAACACGCGCAAATTTATTACAGAAGCGATATTAAACTCTTTGTTTATTTACACGATGTTAAATTACCGAAAGCATCCCACTTCTGACACACACATAAATAAACCTAACTAACTAACACTAGTAAAATGTAAAGCTAAGATTTACCTTTTTTGTATTCTCATGCTATCTCCTACTAGAACATTCTGCCCATTTCGACAATTGCTCTGAATGATCTTTAATGATGTCGAAGCTTCGATGCGATTCAATATGTGCGGAATTATAACTATTTACTTAGTTTTAGTACAAACCCTATAGCCAAACAGAACTTCTGGTATAAAATTTATCTTCCATTCAGGATTTTTTGTTATAAAAATAATGTAGGCGTTTAATGCTGCTATATCAATCATTTCCATAAATATTCTAAAGGGCCACCTTTTAGTGGAACGTACACAAGCAAAATTCGCTGGTCATTTTGTCCCCAGTATCTATCGCACCTTTTGTTGCATTGTAGTGCAAAATTATTTTAGGTTTATAGCTCTTTGTTTTCTCAGATATTTCTTTTTCATAAAATTGAGTAGACAACAAAATTACTGCTTGGATTTTTTTTGGGAACATAGGAAACTACTGTCATTTTATCAGTAAATCCAAAAATGCGTGAATTCTCTTCACGTCTTTTATTGGGAAGAAATTCTAGAGGGATTTCTCGCTTGTTCCCCTTAGTGTGCCAGTGTATACAACTTTCAATTGCTCTGCTAAAGGAATTAATGTGAAGAAGTTATTCGTAGTAACTCCTCTACAAGTGTGAAAATAGTGCCACACCATATCCAACACGACTCTGGCCTTGATTAATTTTCCTTTGATTCTTCAACATACCTGTATACAGTTGAATATTCAAAATGTAAGCATTTTTTGAATCTGCCCAAACCCATATCTTTATGCTATATTTTCCTGGTTTAGATTTCATATACACCCCCAATGAACAATTTCCTCTAAATTTAGCCAACCTTTTGTTTACCGTAATGTTATTACTTGCTGAATAATTCTCTGTACAATTTTCCATAAATTGATCTTGAATGTTTCGAATAGGTTCCAATTCATCATCAGTTATACTTATTCTTTCTGATCTAGTAGAAGTGTAGTATTCTAGGTGCATATTAAACGAGAATAGAGTCGTATAATTCACCAATTGTTTGTATTAAACATTTGTCCATGAAATGGCTGAGAATTGTTTCTCATAACCTTTTCATCGCTGGAAGATGATGAAGCAGCAACACCAATGGCATATGGAGAATTTTTTGTGATAACAAATGATGAGCGAGACCGCTTATTATCAAGAATTGTTGCGTGCTGATAAAACGTAGTTTCCAGTGACATATCTAAGGAGAAACCCAATCGCGTTATCTTAAATCCATGCATTTGAACAAACATTATAGCATCTAAATAAACCGGCCTCATAATTAGTATTAAAAACTCTAAATCCAAACACTTCCGGCTGTTGTTTCCCATTTATAGTTTTAGTAGTATGTAATAGTTTAGTGCGAATTGATTGCAAACTGGAGGGTATATCTTTTATAGAAATTTTTTTTAGTGAAGCACAAAAATGAGTATTTTGGACTAATCTTTTCAAATTGTTAACAAAATGTTTAATAAACTGTCATAAATTCGCGGTTTTTTTTCACCAGTAGTCTATTGTTAGCACCAACATTGAGACGCGATGTTTTGGTTGTAAAGCTTTAATGTCATGAATGACCGTATTTATTTATTTTCTCAAATCTAAGCTTTGTTTAGGCAGCAGGTATTAGGAAATATTTGGGTTGTGTTAGTAACGCTTAGGTTCTTTTTTCCAAGCGATGTACATAAGCAACAAAGTCCCAAAACATCAAACTTTATTTGACACAATATCTTTTCAAGACAAAAAATCACCTTCGCAAAGCTCAAATAGTCATATTGCGCTCACAAGCATGTTATGCGAGGAAAGATCGAACAAATTGAGCCTCACGTCTGCTGACTGCCATTTTCTGCTGGCTTAGATACGGTTAAACGCATTCGGATAAATGTAAAATTTAATTTTTTTTCTGGGCACAATCAATTTAAAAGCCGAAGTGGAATTTTCAGAAATTTTACCAGACTTTGATTGAATACGGTCGGATTAAATAAATAATTTATATCACGTGATCCCTGGCAATTGTTTCTTCAGACTCTAATTAGTTGACACGCGTTTATAAAAAACAAAACAAAATGATTACTGGACTTCACCAGAGTTTTAAAACGGTTCACAATTCAACAGCTTCTAAGATTATAACACGATTCGAGCTACGTTGCCTCATCCTTTCAGATGTAAAAGTTTCGAAGTGGAGATTTCACCTTTGAAAATGTGCATCCACAGTTCAAAAACTGTTTTTTTTCAACAGTTTGTTGCGTTTGTAATTCCCTGTCACATCTAAAGAAGACTTACGACAGACTGGACTTGCAATAAAAACATTTCGCGACGTGAATTAATCGACATGCATTTTTATTACATTCTCTAGGGCTTCTTAGCGTGATCTTTCGGCGCAAAAAAAGTAAAACTAATCTTATAAGCAACTCGCCAATTGCCAAAGACAAAAAAAAGAAAATATTAAATTTGCTCTTTACGTTTACAACAAAAAAACAAACAGAAAACCTTCTTAAACGATAGAATTAAATTTTAAATAGTTATTTTCAATTTTCTCGCGTTAGACAGTATCTCAATTTATCGTATCTCTCGTACAATAATCAAATAAAAAACTTACAAACGCATATCCAAATAAATTTAACTAACCTCTGACCTTTCAAAAGAAAAACTCCCGTATGCAACTTTTTTCGTTTTTGCACCGCGTCAGGGTTTTTAAAACCTTTGTTTAAAACTCTTCTCTTTCGTTGTACGCAATTTTGACTTTATATCCTAAAACGTTTTATTCTGATTGTGCAAGTTCACGAACGCTCTCAGTACCATATCTGCCAATTGGTTTTTTCTTTTTTACTCAATCTGTTAAAAGCGGCGTTGTGCCCCTTTCTACCCTTAAGATGTTACTACGTTTTGTTATTGGGCGACGCTGCATGATACAAATACAATAAAAATTTACCGATGCTACTATTTTTTTCTTATTAATATTAAACAAATGCGCTACTGATTATAAAAAAGCATTAAAGAGATGAAATTTACTTTAACGCGATTCTTTTCTCTAATCTTAACAGATTTATAACGATAATAATAGTAATAATTTTTACAATTGTCTCACTGTTGATACAATTTCAACATTCAAAATTTACTCAAATTTTATTTTACATACTTTCGTTCTATGCTGATAACTTTACAGTAAAATCGTTTATGACTTAAACTAGTAATGACCGATAGTTTTTATTATAAAACTTTATAAATCAGATTTATCAAATTACTATTTCGTTTACGCACTTTAAAATTTGAACATAAATTATCAGTTTAGTCGTACTTGTGTGTTTCGGTTTAGTTGTTTTTGGTGACCACCGCGGTTTTTTTTGCGGGTAAGGATACCTTTGTCAGTTTGGTAATATGTGGAGTTGTTTTTCTTGTAAACCATCCTGCATCGAAACCGCCACAATTTTTCTATTAGGATGATTTGCTTAATTTTCTTAGATTTATTCCGACAGCGTGAGAACAAATCAACGTGCTAGAAGGACAAGGACACCTGCAAACTATGGCGAATTTTTGCTAGTAGATTAAGCTGTCCCCCCCGTTTCGCTTCAGTGATAAGAATGTTTCTTTTTCGGATACATGTGTTTACTTCTGCTGCGTTTTATAGAGTTTTCACACTATCGGACCGTCGCCCCCAGGGTTCACATGGGTTGAATTATGTTCTCAGACAATCAGCCTGATGCTATATCACTCTCCTTATGAATAGCGATGTCGTTATCTAGCCGAATCGTTATTTTTGTAAAATTGGTATGTTGTATAACTTATAATGGTTCCACTCATATCGACTGTCGTTATCCACTCTCGTTATTTTGAACCATAACGATTATGATGTTACGGCGGCGTTTTGGTAGCCGCTATAAACATAACGATTGTGATGTATAGGCTTGAGAACGTTTTTTGTATGAAAATATAAATTTTGGAGAAGTTTTGCGCGTTGCATTATACGAGGAACTGGAAAATGCAATCAGAAAAAGAGTATATCAAGGGATGATGTGCGTCACTTAATGGAGGTCGTAGCAAACATTTGAATTTTATTTAATACCAGGTAGTTTTAGCCTGGATTTTTTCTATTTCAAAATTTACCGGCCAGATGTTTTACGACGGCACGGCGCGTGCCCTATATGCTATTCACTCTTATACGTTCGGCGGTCGTATAGCACTCTTTGTTTTTTAAAGGCGATACTTTTTTCCAAAATATTTTATTTTACCAGTTATTGTTATGTTGATCGTTATCTTCGACCATTAAAAACTGATAGCGATTGGTCGCTAAGTATAACGAGAGTGTTACAGCATCAGGCTGAATAAAGTAAACCCAATGAGAACAACAAATAAACTATTACCCTAAAACGTTGCAAGATGGAGAAAAGTTGCACATATACATTTTTATAGAGAACAAGATTTACTATAGCAAAATCCACGGAAGGGCACAATTACCTTCTATAGTTTAGAAGATACAATTGTGCAAAGTTACACGATAATGTCTTACATTACATTAAAATTCTGTAACTCTTAAACTACTAGATATAATTATACCCTTCCCCGGACTTTTTTGCAGTAAATCTTGTGCTCTATAAATATGTTTATGTGCAATTTTCATCTATACTGTACTGCTTTTGCAACGTACAAGGTGGAAGCTCCCGCGGATCTGATTCTGCAATTACTATAATTATTTTTCAGCTCTGCTGAGTGAAATTAAAACTTAATAAATTTTTAAAACATAAAACAAATCATAAGGAATATCTTGTTTAATAATAATAAACACTGCAAACGAAAAATACAAAAAATGAAGTGAAATTGATCACCACCGCAAGTTCCAGATTTGTTTTATCTGAGCGTTTCATCGTTTCGTTACAAAAGCATCTTGAACCTTGTTTATCTCCACGCTAGAGATTTAAGTTTTATATTTATCATTTTTTTTTACAAAATTAACTTAGTACTAACCTTGCATTTTGGAGTATTTTTCTACTATTTATAATATTATGTTGTCGACGCCTTGTAGCACGAAGCGGTTCAGCTTTCCATTGGTAACCATGCTTTAAAACAAATATTTGGCACATTTCATTCCCATCAAATTCACTGGAATCTTCACCGCCATCAAGATCTTGTTCTTCATTATCCGATTGTTCTGTTATATTTGTAACGGCTATTTCGTTTAACATTTCCACTTCCTCCTCAACATTATCTTCTACCTCCGATTTATCTTCGAGTATTGGTAATTCAATGTCACTTTCCTCCAAAAAGTGTCCTAATTTTTCGTCAGTTAAATATTTTTTTGCCATGCCTATAGTTATATTTAACTTAGAATGCTTACAACGTATGTAAAATGACATTTAACCGTAATTCCCACATGCTCAGTAAATCAACTCCTGCGTTTTGTTTCGCATTTGTTACCATGTGGGGTAATTTAGACACCCCAAGCATAATTTTCACATTTTTGAGAACATACACCGAATACTTGTTGCAAATGAATTGTAACTATATTTTTGAGGATTAGCTAGACGAATATCACTCAGAATTGAGTACTTTACAAAAAATTGCCAAAAAAACTGCTTTGGGGTACCTAGGTTACCCCACCTGGGAACGGGAAGGTTAAGGAAGTCACTGAATGCTACACTAACATGTTTATATATGACAATAAAGGCGCAAACAGACTATCGTCACGTCACGTGAGGTCACGTGCTGTCACGAAGTCACGTTTTCATCGTGCAACTATAGCTTAGAAGCACACTGGTGTTACGTTACATTTGTGGTGCAACTTTTTCTCATTATTATTTAGTATTGTCTTCTCGTTAAAGATGGATTATGCCAGCTCAAGTTCTTCGGAGTGGGAAGAAGAAGTAGAAGTAGTGGCTAGTTTTTTAGCTGTCGAAGACAGAAATAATTCTAACCGAGTATGGGTACATAACATCAATAAAAAGAGAGAAAACTTAGGAGAATTTTATCGATTAGTTTCCGAGCTACGAAGAGATCCCAAACGATTCCATATGTATTTTCGAATGACCATGGAAAGATTTGATTATTTACATCAGCTTATTAAAAATGACATTAAGAAAATAAATACCCAATTTTGTAGAGCTATAACCAGTGTGGAGAAACTAGCTGTTTGTTTGAGGTAAGTAAAAAATATGCATGTCTTTTGGCTTTTATATGTTTATAATCAAAAATACAAAAAACAATACATAAGCAAAGGTATGAAAACTGAGAAGTATAATCGTATGATATGTCGTTATTTGTTGAATTGGAAAAAGAAACGCCTGAGAGTTCAAGTAACGTTGGTCTTTCTTGTCCTTCGTTAGAACAGTTGAATGTTAAGGTCTTGTGTTGCCTGAGTAGTTTGATGGTGATGTCATAGGCGATGATACTTGTGGCGATGGCGCAGCAGTAAAATAGGATTGTAGTTGAAATGAGCGAGACAAGTGTTGTGGGTAGTGTGTTACATAAGTAGATTTCTGAGCGTCAACTTCTGCAGCTAATACAGCATCACTCACTTGCAATTTGATTCGTGCCTGTACAAGTTTTGGCAACTGCTTCGTCATTCGTGACATGCTCAGAAAGAACATATTTGTTTCATCCCGAGAGTTATTTATTGCCGTTATATTTGTACCCGTGGTTGGTTTTCATATTTCTTTTTTCTGAGAGCAGAACTTTTTTTTAAAATTTGAACCATTTGGTGTGCAGGTGTATTAAGTGTTTCTTTTCGCTTTGCTTGTGCAGCAGTTTTTATGGCTTGGTAACCATTTTCCTTGCGTCCTGAAATATTGGAAGCTGAATCGACCTCTGCTGCTGTGCAGATTCGTCCACATCAACCTGTTGTTGTAATTGGCAATTAGTATCTCTTTGTTCTGATTGAAGAGAATTGTCTTCCACGTCAGGCAAGTCTAACAAAGTAGCTTGTGATTCAGTTGCAAGGGACTCCTGAGATTCATTTAAATTACTGTTCGTCCTGTAACAATAAAAAAGATTTAGTCTTGGTAGTAGTATTCAATAAGCGTTGTAATTAATAATATCTTTTTTAAATATTCCATTTACGAAAAGCAGCCCTGAATTAATTATTTCCAATTTTTTCTTCACGCTTATTTTCTGGTTTCTAGAAAAGGAATAAGAAATGCCATTTGGTCCTCATATCTCCAACACGTGTTCTTTTTGAAGTCCATGCCACTTTTTGTCCCTTTAACGACGTCTACTTCTTGCGTTGCTGAAACATCTTCGTAGTTTTTCTCAAACTTCTTTAGTTTTATGCCCTAAAAATAAAAAATCTAACCTCAAAATAAATTAAAACAGTTGTAATCTTTTTCTTTCAGGTTTTTGGCGACCGGAAATTCGTTTAGGAGTATTGCGTTTAGTTGTAGATTGGGATTTAGTACCATGCGAGAAATTGTAAAAGATGTTTGTGACGTTATTTGGAAAAGGTTAGGACCTATAGCAATGCCACCTCCTACGCAAGAAACATGGAAAAAAACATCAACTAGATTTAAAGAAATGTGGCACTTTCCGAACTGCATTGGAGGGATTCATGGTAAACCCATCGATATTCAGTGCCCTATTAACGCTGGATCCAATTTTTATAACTATAACGGATGCCACTTAGTTGTTCTTTTAGCAATAGTTGATGCTGATTACAACTTGATTGCAATTGATATCGGTGCTTATGGCAGAAACAGCGACGGTGGTATTTTCTCTACGTCAGAGATGGGTAAAAGGTTTCAGAATGCAACTGTTAACGTACCAGGATCGACTCCACTAATACAAAACGGAGAACCTCAGCCATATGTTCTTGTTGGAGGCAAGGCATTTCTTCTAAAAACCTATATGCTTCGTCCATACAGCAGAAATGCATTAGGAGAAAATGAGCCGAATAAAATATTTAATTACAGGCTTTCAAGAACGAGACGTGTAGTAGAAAATGCTTTCGGACCTTTGGATGCACGTTTGCGATGTTTCCGTGGCCACTTATTAGAAGTACAACCAGAATTTGTAGACAAATTGTACTTGCATCATGTTTTCTTCATAACATGTTGCGCGCAGATAAAATATCTTCCCAAGCTGTTTGCTGAGCATTTGCGTCTTGATACTCTGGGGATCGCAGGTTGTATAAACACTCATATTCTCGAACCTTTTCTATTAACATTTCGTCCATTTTTCACCATGAACCACGTCGAAGAAACCGTAAACTAATAAAACGTGACCAAATAAAATAAACGACAGGATAGCGTACACATTTTTTGCGCGTAACGTGAGCCGCTGTGACAGCACGTGACCTCACGTGACGTGACGATAGTCTGTTTGCGCCTTAAGTTCATTTATTTTACGTAAGTTGCGATGTAAAAGTAAAATATTACCGTGATGTTTAATTTGGAATAAACTAAAATTGATTATTTTTAGGTAACTAACAATTTTTAGTTTGATTTTAACTCGGTGAGCTAAATGATATAACTAAACTTTATATGAAGTTACGTGTAAATAAATCAAAAACCAGTTATTAAAAACCTAACTGAAACTAAATTTCGCCACAAGTTGTGAAATAAAATTAATGAAAGACAAACGACAGTATGTATGACTTCAAACAACGGTAAAAGTCTATTGAAATTTTTGTAGAAACGTTAGACGTACCATCGGAAGAAATATGTAACACAAATTAAAACTAAAAATCTGTGGAAGTATTTTCTGTTATTTATAATTCAGTCTTTGCTAATGCAGTTTTAAGAAAACTATAAAATCTAGAAGAGAAAGCAACGTCTGAAACTGAACATGAAGTCCATTGCATTTAAGTTATATTTTATAAACAACCATCTATCAATCAAAACGAGAATCACTTAATGCTCTTATAGGGAATATGCTAATTAGTTACGACGATGTAGTCCGTACCATAAAATGAATGTGAATGGAAATGATTAAGTTCTAACACAACGCTTGTAGCACTCTAATTGAAAATAGACAATTTCAAAATCTATCAATAGCAACAATGAAATTTATCATTAAACAAACTATTAAATTTACAACTGGAATATCTGGAGAATCGTAAATCGTATCTTGGCCAGCGTCAACATATGGGCAAATATTACTAATCTACAGACAAAACAATCAGTTATACCATCAAAATATTCTAATCGTGTTTGCAGTGATAGCTAAATTAGAAGACTAATATTTGATAGCACAAACAGAATTGTTTGTTTACAACAACTAACTCAATCACTCTGTATACAGACGAGTAGATGTCTACTAGCAAATAACTAAACCTTTCATACAACACTTTATTTATTGTTTAGGTTACTTTGTTGATTTTGAACTTGTTTAATGTTTATATTTGACAAAGCTATGAGTGTTTTAAGTATTTATCTATATAATAATTACTTATTAATGATATATTGATAAAGTAATTAACCAACATGTAATTTTTGTTTGTTTATGGGATTTAATTGATTTTCAGCACACGCTGTTTACAAAAAAGTTAGGAATTTTTTAACGTCCGTTAATTTTTAGAAATTACGCGTCGTTGTTTGATTGTAGGCCATGGAAAGCCAAAAATTAAAGGTCAATCTCCAAATGTTTCATTATCGTATGGTTTCTAAATGAAGATAAAAGTATTTGAAATGTAAATACAAAGTAGGATGAACCAACCCATGTGTCACATCCAGACACCACACATTCTTAATTTCTTCCTTAGAATTAAAATTGTATAAAAAATAAGTGCAATTTAAAGAAGTGTATAATCGGAAGGAAAATAATAAAAAAAAACTCTAAGCAATTTCTTGGTTATATAGAAACAATTAAAATTCGGTTCGTTAGACTGTTACGATCAAATCAACGACTTTTTTCATTTCATTAGCAAATCTAACAAAGTTAGTCTAAAATTTGCACGTTTAATCGATAAAACAATCAGACTTTTAAATCGTACTTTATAATTAGTTACTTTTAATTTATTTTCTTGATTGTAATTCGTCATTTAGAGGTTTCGTTCATTAACCAAACCGGCGATTTTTTCATTAAATTTTCATTAATAAGCAACGTTTACTCCAGGTATATATTTTTTTAACAATTACTTTTCGTATTAATACACAAATAATTATTATAATTATTTGTGTAACGTTTATGAAATATGTTAAGTGCTGTGTAATAATCATTAAGTTAAATATACATATATGTGTTTACCAATTTAAAACTTACCTGTTTAAAATATTGCTTTTGTTAATTTGCTTTTTTATGTTTCGACATTTCTTTATTAGGAAGTTGTTCTCGAAATCTTGAATCAAATGTTTTTGTATGTTTTTTTATTACCTACTAGAAAATTAATATATTAAAATGAGAAGATAGTGAAAGATTCCCCAAACAGCAATGTAAGCTTGTATCAAGATTGCAGCAAACTTGTCGTGACAACTATAAAACTTGCAGCAATATTGTCGTGATAAGTTTGGACACTTGCAGCAAGTTTGTTGCAAGTTGACTAAGAAAGCAATAACAAGCTTGTGACAATCTTGTTTCGACAAACTTGCAGCAATATTGTTACGTCTTGCCATGACAAGATTTGAATTTGCAGAAATGTTACAGTTCCCTGTCATCGCAAAGTTTAAAATTTGTAAAAATGCTATTGAAACATGTAATCGCAAGACTTACTTACAGACATATTAACGTTGCTTGTCATGGAAATTCGTCAAACTTTCAGTAATACCACTGGACTTTGCAGAAAGGTACAAAGAAAAACAAAAAATTATTTTGCTTACTGATATTGCCTAAGCCTGTTCGCAGAAGCGAAGGTATGGTCGTTGGCGTATGCGGATGATAGTGTTGGTGGCTAAGCAGCAAAAGGAAATGAAAAAAATGATGAAAACGCAGGAAAAATACATGAAAAAGAAAAAGAAATGGAAGTAAACAGAGAGAAAGAAAAATAATGGCATTTAAAAAAAGGGGGAGAAGGGAAAAAAGAGGAGTGGAAATAAAGGGACGAGGAGGTGTAGCAAGTGAAGGAATTTACATACCTGGGCTACACGATGAAGCAGGATAATAAGGAGGGAGAACACATAAAGGAAAGAGTGAGAAAAGGAAACAGGTTAATAGGACAAGTGTGAGGTGTGGGGGAAAGAGTATTCGAGATGGTTATAGAAAGTTGTTGTTTGAAAAGTTAATAAAGGGGGTGGTGATGTATGGGGCAGAAATATGGGACTGGAAGGAGTGGAGGGAGGGCTACAGGAAAAATACTGGAGATGGGTTTTGGGACTGGACAGAGATACACCGGGGTATATTGTGAGAGAGGAGGTACATGTAGCAAAAATAAGAGCAGAGACAAGAAAAAGGACCATAAAATACAAGGAAGAACTGAGGGAACGAACAAAATGCAAAATACTGAATGTTGGAAAGAGATAGAGGGAGGAAAAGTGAAGTACGGGTAGGAGGGCAGAGAAGAGTATTACAAAAGAAACGAGTACGCGAGAGAAGAAATGGAGAGATTAAAAGAAGAGATTGTAGGGGTAAGGGAAGAAATAATAAGGAGAAATAGGGACATCGAAAAACAAACACAGAACTAAATAATAATGTGTTAGAATACAAACACCATGTAAATGACAGACATGACTTTTATTAACATAGAAATGGCGAGACATGCGCCGGTATTTATGCGTTTACGCCGGCGTACTGTAAATTTGAAAAAGATAGTTTTCTGCAAGTTTGCAGCAAGCTACTCAAATTTCTCAAGCGTGTGTCGTCAAAGTTGCCAATATTACCAATACTGCTGTAAACTTGCAGCAAGATTCGTAAACTGGGCAAAGAAAAGCAAGCTGATGCTGTAAGTTTACATGCTATCTGGGTCGCGAAGTTATTTTCAGCTTCGAGAACGTTCACAAAGTTATTCTCCCCTTCCAGAACGTTTGGAAGAATGTGGAAAACTATTGGGATAGATAACAAAAATACATATAAACGATTTAAAGTGAGCATATGTGAGTTATTCCAAGTAGGCAGTGTTAAGAAGATGTTTAAATAAATAAGTGATTAACGCGCTTGTTCGAGATAAATATAACGGAATATAATACGCCTTTAATGTAAACAAGTGTCAGTTTTAAGATAAACAGAAGCTATCCGCAGACATTATTTTTCGAGTGATTGTAATACATAAATTAGTGTGTATTGTTAGATTTAATTAGTACGTGTTGTTATAAACGTGTAAATATTTTGTGTATAAATAAATTGGTTTTAAAATTTGTTACATTGGTGATATAGGTGTGCGGTATTAACACCCATTGAAATTTTGTAAACAAATAAAATTGTTATAGCTGTTCCAGTTCGATAAAAAATCGCTCGTCACACAAAATTAGTGTTAAAAAAAAACTTTTTTTATACGTGTTTATAACTTATACCGGTAACACGTTATCAAACCAAAATGGATGCAAAAATATTTGAATTTCTCGAATCAGTAAAAAATGGTCAAGAATCGATAAATAAAAATATTCAAGAAAAACTGGCTGAAAATTCTCAGAAAATGGAAGAAAAGTTTCACGAAAATTTGAAAAAAATAGAAGAAAATTCTAGAAAAATTAAAGAAAAGTTTTGCGAAAATTCTCCGAAAAGTTATTTGAAAATACCCAAAAAAATAGAAAAAAAAATAGATGAAAAATTCTAGACGTTTAAGAAAAGAAATACAAACGAACATTAAAAATCAAATAAAAATTGTTCAAGAGGAAACCCAAGGAGATATGTTGAATTTAAAAGAAGGAATTTCCGAATCTATAAATGACAAAATAGAAGCAGTAGAAGATATAATAAAACTGCTTGAAGAAAAAATGAATCAAATGAATTGAAGAATGAATGATCGAGAAAAAACCACTCACAAGTTTAAAGTTGCATCTCCAAATTTTGATAGTAAAGTTCCATGTTCAACCTACTACAAGCAGTTTGAAGCCGCAGCTACAGCCAATGGTTGGAGCAAAAAACACAAAGCGACGTCTTTAATAGTGTCTTTACGTGGAGAAGTTCTTGGAAGCTTGCAAACTGTTCCTGACCACCTACAAAAAAATTACGAACTTTTAATTCCACGTTTGGAAACGAGATATGGAAATGCTCATCTTCAACCGAAAGCCGAAAGTCTTCAAGAGTTTGAGGCTGGCATCGCCAGATTAACACGGTTTGCGTATCTTACAGCACTAGATACCGTCTTGGAGCAGTTCGCTATTCAAACCTTTGTAGACGGCCTCCGAGACAGCGAAACGCACCAGACTTTCCGGTTAGCTTGATCAAAGATTTTGAATTACGTTTTAACCCATGCTTTGGAGTTTGAAGCAGCAAAACAGGCATCGCACCGAAGCAACCATAAGCTCTGCTGTGCTGCAGAAATACAGCGCAGACACAAGAAAGCATAGAAAAAATAGTGCAACGTGTATTCCGGGAACAAATAGCAAGATAAATCAAAAGACTGCAAGAGTATGACTATGACACTGAATGCCGTGCCGGAAGCAGATTACAGTCATTGTTCGTTACTTGAAGAAAAAGTCGAATGCCTCCGGGGAACTTCTATGGTTGATGACGAGTGCGAACAATCCTGAAATAAAACTACTCTTGAACTGGAAAGAAAACGACCGACGACCAACCTAGGAAGAAGTGAGTGTTTTGGACAGAAACCTCAAAGCATACTGGGCGCAATGGAACTCTTTGATAGTAGAAGGCGGTCTTCTTAAGCGATCCCTAGAGAGTATTGAGGTCACAAAAAACAGACTACAGTTGGTAGTGCCAAAAAGCCAAAAGCCGGGAAACAAATACATCCTGGTGGCGATGGATTATTTCACAAAATGGACGGAGGTTTACGTCATACCCAATCAAATAGTAGCTACAGTCGCAAACGTATTAATAAATAAGTTTTTCTGTCGGTTTTGAGTTCTGTTGGAATTACACTCCCACCAAAGTCGCAACTTTGAGTCTGGGCTGTTTCAAGAAGTTTGCCGATTGTTGGAAATTTAGAAAACTAAGACAACGCCTCTCCATCCTGAATCTGATGGCATGGTTGAGCGGATGAATCAAACAATGGAAAAATACTTAACCAAAGCAGTGTCCAAAAAGACTGAGACTGGGATCAGTACTTGCACGTTTTCCTAATGGCATACCGATCATCCGTTCACGAAAGCACAAGTTTGTAACAATTTTAATTTATATATTTATATATAACTAGCTGTACCCTGCCACGCTTCGCAGTGGCACATTTTGATTGAATGGTTGACATTCGTATTAATTAATAATTGCTAGTTTTAATGTAATTATATTTATATACATTAAAAGTGAGGTTAATCCAAAATAAATAATATAATTACGTCCACGTGTTAGATGTAATAAAAAAGATATAACCACTCACTTCTGTTAGAAATCCACTTGAATTATAATAAGTCCTTTTATTTTGCTTGTCAGTTAATAATATTTTTACTGTCTATCTTTGATATAAAATATAACCTCTACTTATGATTTGGTGAAAGGCCCAGTTCGATCACAACACTATCACATCAAAAATTCTTGATTTAAGTGAATATTTAATTCAGATTGTATAATAATCAGAATCAGATGCAAATTTTTTTGTAAATAAACAATGTAATTGGGAACGAAATTGTTTCTCATGTGACTGCGTCATTACTATTGCGGTTGTCATATCAGCGAGTGTTTTCCTCGCTTATGGCAGATGGCGCGGTCACTGGTACACAGCTGATCGTTAAAAAAACTGTTTTCTCGCGGTCGCAGATATGTGACTGATGCAAAAAATAGATAAAAACAATCCTTGATGCGGATTTTATATCATGTTAAAATTTCAACTCAATCGGTGCAGAACTTTTTGAGTTTTTGAAGCGTACACAAACCAACATAACATTTTTATATATATAGATAGATTTTAGAATTTTCTGTGACCAACTGGTCCAATTTTTTTTTGTTTCTGAATTTAATGTCGCTATTAGTTTTTTTTAAATTTAACAGCTATCCTAGTTGTTTTTATATCGTCTTCTCATTTGTTACCGGTATCACAAATCTTTTTTCTTTTAATAGATTGTTTTTATAATTCCAAGTTAAGTTTACGTATTCCATATTATTGTCTGGTAGGGTTGTTTGCGAACTATCCCATATATCAGGGATAGATAAACTAGCGCTTAAGTTTTTTAAACGGTTTTTTGGAGTTGAGGAGCTGAAGAGTTTTGTAGCCTATTTTTTATATTTATTTGATATGATTTCAGCATCCTCGCGCCTTCCTACTCTTTTCAAATACTATCTTTTTTGTTCTTCTCAGTAGCATCCAAGATCTGGGTTCTATCTTACGTTTCTTTACATTTGCTGTATGAAGACGGCAAGGAGACTTGTTTGCACGCCTCTGTTGCCGTATCTGGGAGAACCGCCTCCGGATTAGTAAACGTTACATTACTAGTTTTGTCAACCATACTTTGATGTATTTTTGAGTTTCCCCTCATCGTCCGCACCTAAGGACACGCATGGGAGCAGTGAGTATTTGCACCAGAATTTTCTAATGTTTACATTTTAAATAAACTTGTAAATATTAAAAAATAGAATACAACACATATGTTAACCAATAAAATGCATATTTTGTGGAAAAACAAAATTAAAATATAACCAAAAATGTATTTATACGGTATGTAACAAAATTATAAAACTCTCAAATCATCTCTGTGAAAAAAAATGTCTAATTTTGTTCTGTTGTTAGCAATAAATTCATTTTTTGTTTATTAAAATTCTTTTGAGACGAGTGAGGTTACAACGTAAAAAAAATTCGTAAACATTGTATTTTTTGTCTTTGGCGATATCATTTTTTTGTACTGCTAACATCGCAAACGTCAATATTTATTCGTTAATTGTTACATGCAAAAGCTGTCAAAACAAAAATTGCCTAAATGAAAGTAACATTGCCAGTGCTCAGTGGTAAAAAGTGGGTTAGCTCAGAATAGAGATTCGTGGTTATTTCGGAAATCTAAAAATCGGAAGTAAAATACTCAAAATTGGCGTGGGCGCCATTCAATGGCACAATGAAATTAGTTACCTTATGCAAACTTGTAAATAGCGTTTGAATTTAAGTACTTTTTATTGATAAATCTTTGTATTTACAATCGTTTCAATTTGACGTTTGCTTTTAGTCAATTATACTTTAGTCACCTGTTGCGTGATCACCGAAAACAGAAGGTGCATAAATTAGATCCACGAAGTATTAATTATTACAAAATTGCGACTTATCAGTGGATTTATTAATGCGAGCACCAATTTATCAAATCTCCAAGTATCGTTAACTTTATACGGTTTTCTTTACTACATTTGGCATGGTGAATCCTTAGCTAATGTCATCCACTTTTACTTCTAAGCCTGCACACCATCTGAAGGTAATCGTCATCTGAATGTTTGTCCTGGGTCTTATGTTTATGGTTAGTAAGTTATTGTAGTGTTTTTCTTTTTTGTTTGTGGTTGTTACTTAATCGTACCTCACCGTCTTGAGTGTTATTGTTAACACAGTTGTCAATTTACAATTGTTTTTAGGCTTGTTTCTGCGACCACCATCGAGATTGCTTGACTGTTGACTAGAATGAGACCCTTAGATTGGAAGCCCTGGTGGGTGGGATTGACTAACGCGTGTTCAAGATAAATATAACGAAATATAAACGTACGTGCGAATTTTTAGATAAACAGAAGTTATCCGCAGACATTATTTTTCGAGTGATTGTACTATATAAATTAGTGTAAGTGTTTTTCTCAAATATCGTTAGATTTAATTAATTCGTGTGGTTATAAACGTGTAAATATTTTCTGAATAAATAAATTAATGATAAAATTCGTTACAATAGTTTAATATATGAATTTTGTATGCATAGGTTAACCATAGCTAGTTGTTGAGATTGTCCTGCTGGTGTGATGTCGTCTCCATAAAAACGGATTTTTTTGATATGGTTCAGATGGCACCGAGACTATTGGTATTAAGTCCAATCGAGCTTTGACTTGGTCGACATCTCATTTGTATCGCTGGATATTGTAGTCGATTTTGTAATGAGGAGTAACCAGTAACGACAATCTCAAAAATCCATTTGCTCATGAAAGTTTCTCGGTTATTCTAGTATAAAGATCATCGGGTTTAACCAAATTTAAACGAGTTACAAATTTTTTTTTGAGAATAACATTGCTGGTAGTTGACCTGTTGTACAATGTGCACCTTTTTTGTATTTGCACAAAAAATTCTTCCGATTCTGGAATCGCATATATTCCTTTCATAAAATCTTTTGCACTTATTCCACATAATGTTCTGTCTGACCATTAGTTCAAGAATGGTATGGAGCATTTAGTTGGTAGTATTACTTGTATGCAAACATGTCTTGAACTCAGCGGTTGTAAATTGTGGACCGTTATCTAAAATAATAGTAACAGAAGTACCATACGTTGTAAACAATTCATCCAATATTGCAATAGTACATTTAACTTCCAGCCATTTGCTGTAGGCATCTACGACAATCAGTAGCATTGATTTTGCAACCGGGCTTGGTATTTGTTGTGAATACGTTGCCAGAGCTTCTTCAAAAATTCCAAATGGTAATCTAAAAATTTAGGTGGAAATACGATCAATTCTTTGCCAAAACACAATTGAGTGTATGCCATACCTTTCATTACAGTAGCAACTTATAGCAGTAATGATGGATCATATGTCATCAGTATTTGTAGCGAATGAAAATGTTGTTAATGTTGACATATCTTATATCAGCCTCTTGGGTTCATGCGAATGGTTCGGTGCGTAGCATGTTGTTTAACGGGCGATTCAGAGTAGGTACGTCCGGAGTAAACGAATTATAATAAGCAACTGAAAAGTTAATAAGATTTACAGAAATGATACTGAAAAATTTACTAGCAATAGTAAGAATAGCTAAAGAAAAAACAGACTTTTAAAGACAATCGGGTACCAACCACACTGTTTATCGTAACACTGGATGCAGTAATTAAAGACTGTAACTTCTCGGAAACAACAACTAATAAAGAAATACAAGTAGTTTCATATGCAGATCTCACTGTGTTAGCACAAGACACAAGAGGTCTGGAGGAAGTTATTTAAAATAGACGAAGCAAAGAAAAGAGACCTCACAGTAAATTAAGACAAAAATAAATGTATGGTAATAAGGAAGAAAAACAGGACAAGCTTAAACAAAGCTGTGACAATAAGAAACTCTAAATTTAAAGTAGTAGAAAATTTAAGAGTCATAATAAATACCAAAATTATGAAAATCGATCGCAGAATACAGGCGGGACATAAAAACATCATGAAATGCAAAAACATAAGCACAAAGACAAAAATGACCGTAGTAACCTATGGAGCGTGAATAATGAATATAACAATCATAGAACAAAAATATGCGGATTAAAGGGAGTTGCAAAAGTTGAACACAGAAGGTTAATGAACTCTGAAATAAAGACAATTTTAAAAGGAGAAGATATAGTAAAGAAAGGCGCTGGTTTGGTCATATCAGAAGAATGAATGACAATAACGAAATAAAGAAAATTACAATGTGGACAATATTAGCAAACACACAAACATGGTTTAGCTTTACCTAAGAACAATTGAAGTTGTTCTGGTCGAAAAAGTTTTGTTTCAATATCTTTGTCTGATTTGTGTACACTTTGGCTGTTTATTCTATGACCCAAAAATTCTACAGGAGATGCGGAAAAATGCAACTTAGGTTTCTCAAAACTGTCAGCAAAAAGAAGAACATCGAAAAAATTGATAACGTTTGGTAAACCCTGAAGATCAGTCTCCATTTGAAGTTTCCAAATTGCGGGGATGTTTGCGGCACTTGATGTGGGGTGTTATCAATAATTATTCGTGGATTCAATGTTGCTTTGTAATTTCCGTATATACGTAGTCTGCCATTCTGTATCGTGGCGACGTGTGTAGTTAATGCTCAATTTAAATGTTCTACACGTTCGTAGAATCTTAAATGAGTTTTGGCATCTATTTCTATCGCGTAGGCTTCACGCAACGCTAGAGGTATTTTGCGTGCACGTGAAAAGACTGAGTTGCTTCGGATTTGAAGTGTATTTCAGCTAGTGGTTTAGTGCGCTTGCCGGCTGCGTTACTGAAAATGTTCTTGTGGCTAATCAGTATTATGTCAAGTTGGCTTTTTTGGTTTTGTAACAGATTGGGAGAAATAATTATAATAATAAGCAAAAAAGCTGATGAATTTATTTTATTTAGGAAGTATGTTATCCATTCTCTCCCAAAAAAGGTATCATCATTTCCATCGACCTAGTGTGGCGTTAACCAAAAGTCAATCTATGCACTTGACAGGACTTCCTGTGCAATCAAAAGACGACCTGTCAGTTTTTTTTGTAGTTTACAGTTGGGTTTCATAAAAAATAAGTTGTCTTTGCTACTTATGCTGCATGGTGCTCCTGAAGTCTAGTTTTATCGTTACATTATTGTGACCATTTATTTAAACAGTTAGAATGCGCCTGCTCGACGATTTGATAGAGTTGATTTCATCAAATTTATTTAGACACTGTACTGAATCTGTTTGCTCAGTTGGTTGAGTTGAACGCTCTTTTGTTTTTTTTGGTTTGTCTTTTTGATTGATACATGCTGCATCTTTGTAAGAGGATTTATTTTGAGTAAGTTTATCTCGCCAATCATTTGGACGATGCCTGCTTCGCATGTTTCCTTCACCGTGACGTAGTAAACCACGTAAATTCTAGTTAATACTTTTGAAATAATCTTCAATTGTTCCTTGTGATAATCAAAGTTCACCCATGCAAAACGACAGTACTCTTAAATGCATTGTTGTGCTTGTTGCTTGTAGGGTAAAACCAAATCAAATATTATCCGACAATGGTTAAAATTTTGTTAAGCTAAATAGAATAAGTTTTAAATAACTAACAAATCATAATATAATTAGAATTGCGTCAAAGATAGCATGTTATGGCAATTTATTCCTCCATTTAATCTTCATTTGGGCGGCTTATAGGAAGCCGGAGTAAAATCGTCCAAATTACTGTTTAACTGTTAACTTTTCATTAACGTTTAAAGAGTTTTATACCTTACTTCCGTTCGGTAACACCGTTTTTATCTGATCGTCAAGACTTGCATCTTCTTTGTCCTTCGAATTTTTTTATTGATAGACTGTTGGTTGACTATTCAAATATCAACGTAAATAGCAAACGCTATATCAATTTTTACAAAGATGGACAAAGAAAATTTAATTAAAACACAACGCTGCACATAAATGAGTTCAAAACTTACGAATGTAGAAGTTAACACTATTGTTCTAATTATACCAAAAAAAATAGAGGCCAGTTGAATGCGCATTTATATGTTAAGAATAGCAATGTATATATACACCATTAACAAAGTGTGATGGCAGAGCTATGTTATAGTATAAGTTACTATGTGGTAAAGACAACTGTAAATAGCAGAGATCGTTATCAGAGTGAACTACTGGATGGCAGTTTTGCTTTTTTGGGTCTTATTAAATAAAATTTTGTAATAAGTAAACAATAGCTGCTAATGAATATGAAAGTTTGCAGCTGAGCCAAAGTCAGGGCTGAAATTTATACAAGTTGGCAATGCATATTCCTTACGAATTATAGACTACCTTTTCTACGATTATATATTTAATTATTTATCAAAGTCAAAAAGAAATTTAACTTTTTACAAAAACAAATGACGCAAGAAATAAATAACATAAATTTAAAATTTTGGGGTGGTAATGCCTAAAATGACAAATGAAAAATGTCAAAACTGCGTTTATGTTATATCAATTTCTCTGCGTTAATATTACAAGTTATCAGTGTTGTTATTATTTAACTAATGACTTTTAGCTATTCATCTCAATTTACAAAAAAAGCGAGTGTAATTTACGTGTTTTAACTTACTTAACATCAAACTTATCTTAACATTTAGTAATTAAAAAAAATCTATTCATGCCGAAGCTTGAACCGTTAACAATGTCGTAAAATTCTACCGACAAATAAAATGTTGGTATGTGAACGTTTGTAGATATGGCTCACAACGGAAATAAGATAAATTTGTAGTTAATCAATCTGACCTGTACATAACTAAAATTAGTAAAACAAAATGCGTAATCTTGGTTTTTGGCCTGGTTACCGCGTCCCTGATAAACTTGGTTTCTTGACGTTTCGGTTATGATGTGACTTTCTTGAAAAACTGTTCTGTTTGTTTTTGGGTTTGAGTATTTATACTGATTGTTTGTTCTTCTTTACTGGTTCGTGCCGTTTTGCTTGACCCGTCTGCAAACAAGCAATCAGTATAAATACTCGAACCCAAGGTAAACAAAACAGTTTCTGAAATTATCTAAAAAAGTTCACTAGATGATTACCGAAACGGCGAAAAACATTTATCACCGACGCGATAACCAGCCCGGAAACCAAATTTTAAGATTGGATGGCTACTGCGAAAAGCTAAAAGCAAGAATAGTAAACTGGTTATCTGAAGAATTGAAATACTACAAATTAAAAAACTATTAAGTCAGATGATTAAGTATAGAAATACAAGCAATGCAAATAAATTTTTTTGGTGTCAAAATATAGTCAAAATAGATTATAAGATTTGTTTTTATATTCATTTTAAGCCCAGAAGTTTTTATATGTGCATTTTTTGTAATGACTTTTAAGATAAAGTAGTTTACTAATCACAATTTATAGTAATCACGTATCTATAAGAGTTTTGTTTATTAAATAAATTTTTATAGATTTTTGGATACAATACAATTCGTTACTATCACAACGACACTTAAAAGAAGAGTAATCGAAAATATATAAGAATTCTTCAAACGTTTATTCGAACAAAAAAAGTGCTTGTAATTTTGTTTGTCTATATTTTTAACTACTCTTTTTTCAAAATAATTGTATTAATAATAACCAATTGGTTCTCGTTGAATTATAAACCAAAACATAATTTGTTCAATATTGGACTGTAGGTAAAAGTGATTTGATTTTGAGGCACCCACTGGCACAGTAGGTAGTAAGGAAGATCAGAAATTCGGTTGTAGGGTGAAATAAACGATATCTATCTCTAAATAGCAAATGAATTCTTATCTGATATAAAGATCCACAAATTTACATAGGCCCAATCTACAAGACCACTTCGGTCTATAATTCATTATTTGATTTAGCGACAAAGTTTAAAGTTAAAAACCATTGACGTAAGAGCGTATCGTGGTGTAGAGTGTGGACCAGACCACTATTTAGTGATGGCAAAAGTCATTGTCAATTACGGTAGGGGAGAAAATAAAAACACAAAGGAGAATAGCTATGGAGAATATAAAAAATTGGAAACAGAAAATGTCATCTAGAAAGCCTAACAAGAATCCACACGGTTTTTATATAAACTGAAGTTGGCTATAGAATTGAGGCAATGAACAAAGATAAAGTAAGAAGCAATTAAACAAACAATACACGAAGCAGCAAGCTCTAGAATTCCAGAACACACTGCAAAAAGGAAATCGAAAAACTTTGTTTAAAATTTACATTCAAGAAACTTTGCAAAACATGTTTAGGAATGGGAATAGAGATGGTCGATACATGCTTAACAACTACGTTTTATGCTGATCTTCAGGTACTTATTGCGAATTATAAGGACGAAATTGATTATATGTTTAGACAGTTTAAGAAGGAATATGAAACTTAAATATCCAAAAAACCGAATATTAATTATTATTAATAGGAGTTGGAGAAGAGCAAGAAGACACCAACTTGCAAGAGAGAGTGAAAAAAATGCATAGAATATAATTATTTAGAGAGCATTATATCAAGTGGGGGAACATCACACAGAGATACAAGATACAGAGTTCAAGTAGGTCAAAAATGCGTGCGGATGTTAAACTCATTACTAAAGAGCGGACAGTCTGGCAAATGCCTGTAGCTTGTCTATTCTGCCTTTTTGTGTAACTTTTTGTCTTTTTTGCCTTTTTAAAGAGTATCATTTTATATTGCCTTTTTACATATAAATTTTGAAAAGTTTGTGTAAACAGTGTTTTAATAGGTAGATGACAATAACGCATTACAGAATTTTACTTACATTACGTACAATAATATAATTAACATTTTTTGCTCAAAAGGTCTTTCCACGAACCTATAAATAACAACAAGGATTTTCATGTTTTGTTAAACAATGGTTTCCAGAAAACATTAAATACAAAAGCCGCTTATAGAGCAGAACTATTGTAAGAATTTATACTAGGATTATGTACAACGCCAGGCTTAACAGAACATTATTTACAAAACCGGAAGGATTTCGGAATGAATCATATTTTATAGGTCTATTCAGTACCTAAGTAAAGCAAACAAATATAGATAATTTTAATTCTGTCCGGTGGAATTCCTTTAATGATTGAAACACATTCTTTGTTTGATACCTGTGATATTGTCACACTGTGATAGTCGATTGCTGTTGTGCTGTGAGTAAAATTTAAAAAATGCTACATAATAAACAATCAAAATTTGAAAATTATTACAAGTGGAGTAAATTGGACAGTAATTTAACAACCGACGGGGAAAATCTTTTTTGTCAAGTTTGTTCAAAATCAGTAAGTTTGTATTAACTTAATTTAAATGCTTTTAATTACTAGTATATGTATTATTTTAGATCGGTGCTACTAAAAAATACCATGTAAAACAACACTTGGGTAGTGGTTTACATTTAAAAAATATAAAAAAACTATGAAACAACCATCGTTAAAAAACGTTATAGAAGATCAACAGAATAAACCTGGCCCATCAAAAACAGCTTTTGCACTAGATTTGTGCGAAGCATTAGGTTCGACTCAAATTCCTTTTAAAAAACTTGATAATATCAATTTTCGCAATTTTCTCGAAAAATACACCGAACAAGTTGTTCCAGATGACTCAAGTTTAAGAAAAAATTATTTAGACATATGTTACCAATCGGTAAGCAGTTTAATTAAGTATTAACCTTACGGTACATGCGCCATTACTTGTAACATGACTACACGCGTCGGACTGTCAGTCCGCAATTTTTGAAAATTGTTTTTTTTTGTAATCGAATGCGGAAAGGGATCGAATGTCAATAAAAAAATTTTTATTGGACATTTTTATTTGTTTAGTAACAATTCAAGCACATTCTGTACACAGAAAGGTACAGTGTTGTAAGCACATATATTTTCTGCATTTTTTACAAAAATATTTGGTCGGCCTGTTTTTTGTCTGTCGCAGTAATTACAACGGCGTCTTTTTGGATCAGTGTTTTTGTCTGACAGTCCTGGTCCTTGTGCTGGTTCTTCATATCTAGTTATTTCTCGTTTTCTTGATGATAGCTGTCTCGGTAAGCAGGTGAATTGGGCTAGTTGAACTAGGTGGTCATTGACTAGTGAGAGATTTCGCAAAAATTCTCTTCTTCTCCTACTATTAGGAGTATTTCGTTTATAAATCATCATAGCATTTATGCTTGCAATATTTAATAGAGAATAAAATATTACCATTGGCCATCTACGAGTATTTCTGACACAATTGTATTGTAATAAAAAATTACTCCGAATAAAGAACGTATAATAAAAAATAAAAAATACATTTAATAAAAGTAAAAATAATAATTTAACCACGGCAGCAATCGAAAGCACAGACCTCTGGGTGTGAGCTAAATGCAAGTAAATACACAGACGTGAACTCCTTTAATTTATTAACTATAACATAATACACTATTTACATTAAAGAAAATGAACAATATTTGAATTAAACATATTTGGAATAAAATATTAGGGCGCCAATCACCTTTAAATTGGTGATGAATAAAAAGCATAAAATCTTATACCTAATAAGTAATTGATATTAAATGCAAAAAATAGTAAAGGGTTAATTTGTTATCGAGTATGATTCCCGAAAAGTTTTAATAACTGAATTTAATTGCTTGAATTCAAAATGTAACTATTAGTATTAATTCCAGTTGACTCACCACATGATATGACGTTATCGTATATCTTCTATTTTTAGCACATTCTTGGTTGAAGTGATAAAATTCTTCAACAGCAGGAATAAAACCAATGTGTATAATAAACTCCAATAACGGAAAATCCATTAATAAAAACAAAATAAACGATCCAGTAAAAGAAAAGATCCAGAATAAAAAAAACCTAAATATAAATAATTAGAATGGTTTTTTAAATGACATGATGTACTCACGTTACACTTAGCAACGGCCTTGAAACAACTTCCTTTGTCTAATTATATTGCGTAACATTGCAAAATCACTAAAAATGTTGAATTCAATAGAAAAATTATATCAAAAAAAAAATTGCATGGGTTTTTAGGCCATAATCAAGAAAATTTGTCTTCCTTGCATCACTCACGTGAACTACGCAAGATTGTTCAAACGGAAGTGCAAGCTTAAGCTATTACTCAAGTCGACTACGCAGTCGCTTCCGAAATACGACTCGACGTTGCCAAACTGAATAAATTTACGTGCAATACTAGTTGCAAAAAATAAACGAATGCAAAATCGAATTTTAATGTAATGAACTCTAACGGGACGTTACAGTATGCTGCGCAGAGCTTGTCAACAGTGTCCACGCCATATTTAGTAGCATTGTAATCTACGATCATTTCAGGTTTTTGCGTTTCCTGATATATATTATCGTCATGATGAGAGAGAGAGAGACAAGCGTTACATTGTCACAAAACGCAAACATACTAGAAAGCATTGGACGGGATTTCGGTGGACAAGAGAATTCTTCTGGTAACTTGTTGTGCCTAGCAACGTTATTTTATTAGCAAGGAGGGATTCTAACAAATCAATACTGGTGAAGCAGTTATCTGTAGTAACGTTTCTTCTAGAACCTTTTATACATTCACATGGAGAGTTGCTTAGAGCATAAGGACCATTAGGCTGCTTCCCAACATATAATTCTAAATTGCATGTAAAATAGCATTTTGAATCCACTAACGCAAATATTTTTATCCCATACTTGTTGGGTTTGTTGGGTATATATTGCCTAAAATCACAACCTCCTCTAAACGCCTCTAGTTTTTTGTCAAGTGTGACAAAATGAAATGAAGTGTATGCGTTCTTACAGTTGCTTACAAAAGCATCGAAAACTTCTCGGATAGGAGCTAGTTTATCCAATTTTTTGCGCTCATCACGTGTTTCAGCATCATCGAATCTCAGATGTCTTAGAAGAAACTGAAATCCGTTTATTGACATAACCAATCGGAAAATTTCAACGCCAGTGCCTTTGGAGATATATAACTCTCTCACATGCAATCGACTTGATTTCAGCACTCCGGCCACATAAAGTAGTTCAAAGAAAGCTTGAATCTCACATATATTAGTAGGAACAGTGTCTATCTTGCGAGAAAAATTTTCAGCTGTTTTGAGAATATGATCGTTTGTCCGAACTACAATTATATTCAAAATTTTATCATTGAAAAAATACTTTCAGATTTCAAGAAGATCTGATAATTTCTTCGTAACCGCCTTTGGACCAGGTAGCTGTTTCACCAAATTTTCTTCATAGGGTAGTATTATCCTTACCAATAAACAAAGGCTGTGGCTGATCTACTAATTCTCTTAGTTCATCGTTCTCATGGTCGGAAATCGACTCTGTATCTGAGTGAGGTATATTTATTTTGATATGGTCCTCATCTTCTTCATTGTCAAATTCAGTATCTTCATTCTCATCCTCCAACATCTCGCTCGTCAACTTTTGCAAAAAAGCCTGCTCTTTCTCATAAGTAGCCATGCTGAAAAAGAAATCTGTGATCAATAAATATGAAAAACATAAAATATGTCAAATGTATTTTTATTACATCAAGAGTAAATTTTGGAAAAAAAACGAGCATCTTACCTTTTTATTGCTACTAATAACAAAAATATAATTTTTAAAAAGTTCGTTGTCGAATTTACACGCGCGCGGAGTCTCAGGCTGCGATCACTAATAACTCTAAAACAACAGTTACCTGTGAGTTCACACAATAGAATGATGATCGAGTTCACGCGTCCCGTACTGGGTCCGGCGACTCCGAGGACCGCAAAGATTTAAAACTACACAGAAATGTAAACTCTTGTAGACTGTCAGTCCGCGCGCGTGAACCGGAAGGTTAAGTTTTCAAAATGCTGGTTTACCTTTTATAGAAAATACAGACAATAAGGAATGACATTGGGGACCATTACATTTGGACTTCGGTTGATGAAACAACCGATTGCAGACGTGGATATATAGCAAATTTTGTAGTTGGTAAACTGTCTGAACTAGAACCAGAAAAAGCTCATTTGTTAGCATCCAAAGAAATTCCACAGACCAATCACAAAACAGTTGCAAATTTTTTCGATGATTGTTTGCGTAAGTTTTTTTTTAATAATTGATTAATATAATCCAATCTATTAATTACAATTATATAATTTTATGTTTGTAAGATTCTGTATCCAAATGGCGTAAAAAAAAAAGTTTTTCTTATTCGTAACCGATATAAGGTGCTGCACCTTATATGATCAAATCCGCTCAGGCATTAGAAATATTTTATCCGAATTTACAACATTTAACTTGTCTAGCACATGAAATACATAGGATGTGTGAATTCATTAGAGACGAGTTTGTAATAGTGAACAAGTTAATTTCTGCCACCAAAAAGGTAAAAATCTCTCACAAATTAGATTCTCTTTTTGATTATTGGATCTTGTTTCAGGTTTTTGTGAAATGACGATTACGGGTAAGAACCTATAAAGAAAAACTTCCAGATGTTAAACTTCCACCGGAACCTATCATAAGAAGATGGGGAACTTGGTTATCTGCTTGCATTTTTTATAGCACACATTTTGAAAAAATTAAAGAGGTACAGTTCATACTATAATCTGACATTGTCTTATACATTAATTGAATTGTCTTACTTCAGGTGGTTGAATTATTTGACGAGACGGCCTCTGCAGCAATTGCTAAATCTCAAAAAGCTTTTAATGACAAAGCTGTTAAGAGAGGACTAGTTTTTATAAAAACACACTTTTTCCGACATTCCTGACGAATTAAAGAAGCTAGAAAAAAGCGAAACCGCAATGACCGAATCTTTCGCTACATTCGAAAGAATAAGAACAATAACAAGTTTGGATTCCGTCACATCAAAAAACCCTTCCTTTGACCTCTTTAAACAACTGACTGAAATTCAAAAAGGGGAGATCATGAAGCATCAACAGAAAATATCTTTAACAATAACGGAAACATCGGCATTAAATGTTGCTCCACTAACATCTTGTGATGTCGAAAGAACTTTTTCCTTCTATAAAAATATTTTAAATGACAAAAGGCAACAGCTTCTTGGTCAAAATATTGAAAAATATTTGTGCTTGAGAAAATAAAAGCAGTTAATAAGCATTGTAAAACAAAAAAATAAACTGTAAATATAATAAATTTTTGTGCTTTTTTATTGCCTTTTTGGCAGGTTTAATATGCTTTGTATGCCACCTCTTTTGGTATTTTTTCTTGCTTTACTATCCGCTCTTTACAAATTACTATGGTCGAAAAAAGTTAAAAATATTCCTAAGATTACTGTCTAAAGAGCGATTGTCAAACCGCTATTGACATATGGGGTCAAAGTGAGGCAATTATCAACGAGAAATAAAGAAAAGATAAATATAGTAGAAATTTGCTTCCTCAAAGGAGCAAGTAGATTGTCAAACAATGCATTCTGATAGAACTATACAAATTTGCTAAAATGTCAAAAAAGCATAGATATAGATTTCTTCTATTTTCAAAATAAAAGTATTTTTTTGCTTTTATTGATAGGGTTTTAGAGACTATAAATTCTTTAAAGATTAAAATATTTTAAACGTTTCTTCATAACCCAGCAGACGAATATCTTAACTTGTGTATTAACTTGATTCTAAAACTCAAGTCTATAACTGAACCTCTAATTTGATTCTACTTTCTGTTAGGCCGAATCTCATGAATGATAACGATGCAGTCAAAAGCAACTACGCTACCTAAATTATTACTTTATTTTGTAGGTCAAGGTAATATTTAGGTTAAATGTACTCGAGCAACAAACCCGAATACATTATTACTCGAATATCAAAACTTCAACACTTGAGTTAATCAAGCACTTTAGAGAATCACGTCAACTATCAAGCCTACTTGACTCGACACATTACTCGTTCTGAAAATTCCAAAAAAGTAATTGGAAATCACATAACGTTGAAGTTTATTGTTCACACAGTTACGTAGATAGCTCAGAGCTGCATATTCTTTATAAAGAGAAGCACCAGTAAAATTTACATTGACACACACGTTGTAAAAGAACTAAATTTTTATAAATTAATGTAAAGATTTTTGCAGTTTAGTAAGTTTTACTGTTTTTCTTTAGACTTAATTATATTTATGTGTCAAGTTACGTTTATATTGTTAATGAAAATGTTTATAATTCGACATGTGCAAATTAAACCAGTCATAATAATTTTAATAAAATATTAGGAAATGTGTTTAATTTAATTTGAAAATGATTTCAATTGATACAACCAAACCCAATTCAGAAATACGAAATAAAAAATAAAAAAATTAAAAGTAAAAAAAATAATGAAAAGGTTTTATAACATGCAAAAATGTGGTCATTCAGTCAGAGAAATAGTAAGTAAAAACAGAGAAATAAACAACAGAACAACAGATACTTGAAGTACAACGGGAATTACACAGAAGTTGACAGTTTTTTGCACGCCTCAACAAAATTCAATTTGTCATAAAATTTTCGAACAATCACTACAAGTTAAAAGTCGAAAGAATAAGCCCAAAAAAGTCTTTGCAGGAATCCCGATATTATTCTTTTTCCAGTCGACAATGATGCGAAAATCCATTCTATTTTGTCTAAAGAAACGTACGCTTTTCTAACTCGTAATCATACTTCGGGGATAAAAGTGAGGTCAGCCAAATCATCGAATCTTCCAATCTACCTCCAGAAACTAAACGTCGGCTTACCCCTTTAGATTCAAAACCACCGCGTCTATACTGACTTCCTAAACTTTACAAACAAGGTATTCCCTTTTGACCTATTTTCAGTACTAGCCAATCTCCAACCTAAAAGCTTGCCAAATTCTTTACAAATTTACAGGTTATTAGGATATTTTATGTTATATCTTCCTTTTGATGTACTGTGTATATAACATGAAACAATAAGAAATAAGGATAGATACATAGATGACATTTGGTGTAGTTATAATTAACTACGCAAAAAATAAATATGTTATTAAATTGTCTTATTCAAAAACAAATAAACTAACAAGTTATGGGCCCAGGAAGCAAACAGTAAAAACCAAAATTTTGGGAATTGAAAATTCAGAGTTCAAGAAGAGTCTTGGTTAAAGATGTAAAAGAAAATCAATAACTGTACAATGTATCACCGAGAAACATTTAGTCTTAGTTAAGGTTGCAAGAAGGGCAAAAGGTATGATGAAAAACTATTTCTGAAGAAGAATTCTGTTACGTGCATAAATAAAAATAATGCATTACCCTGTATATCAGTTTAATTAAAAATTACTTTTATATTTCTCGACGCCATCTATCGGATTCGTTGGTCACTTTGGGTTGAGCAGACGACATCCGGTGAGAGACCGGCATTTTGACTTTGACAGCGTTCATGTTCTAACCTATGTCTGCGTGAGTGAAAAATTCGTTTTCTAAAATCATCTACGTGTTGGGACACGATGGAAATGAGAAGTTTCCTTAAATAACAAATTTGCTCCCGCAGAGTAAGTGGATTGTGTTCTTTCTTTAATTAAAGCTAATTTTTATGTCTTTTGTCAGCGCCATGTGCTACCTCATAACTAGGGGCATTCTGGTTATAATTTAACGTCCACCAGGGAAAGTTGTGGCTTCGTTGCGATCGTGGGGTATTCGTATCGTCACCGGCCATTCTTACCACCATCCGGCCCATGAATTCAAATCGATACCGAAAGACGAGAGATAACCCTCGACGAATATTGTGTTGGAACGATTCTAAATATTTATAAGGCCTACTGTTGGAATTAATTAAATCACAAAAAAGGGTATAACAGCATCCTACTTTCGGGTTGTGTTATGTGTGTACTTTAAAATTTAAGTAGTGATTTTGTAGATTTCACTTTCGTGAGGAATTAGTTTGACACGACTTGCTATTTCAAATTGCTTACAGGACTACGTGGCAGAGAAAGTACTTTCTTCACACCAGCGGAAGTTCCTGTGTTTTGGTAAGTGATTTTATATGTTTTACCTCGTAGTCAACCAGGTCGCTCACGAAACTGTGTGAATATTAATTCCGTAGTAATTGTTCTTGCTTATTGCTTATTGTGTATGACGTATGCTGTGTACTCCCAATATTTATTATGATATTGTAATATTAAGGCCGTACTTATTATCATTATTTCATGTATCTCGCATGCTATATGCAACTGAGATTTACTATAAATCTACTCTTCGCTATTCGTGTAAACCAAATTTATCTATGTATTGTGTGTTGCCGATACTACTGATTTTCTGTAATGAGAATTCTTATATCCTGTGATAATCATCAACGATTCTAGATTAAAGTTGTTATTGTGGTTACTTGTTCTTTTATGACAACATACCTATCTCTTTAGATCGTCGTTATCTAATCACAAACGCTGGTTACTCGAACAGCCGAGTAGAAGGGATTACGAACCTAACATCTTGTTACAAGGGCTACCATTCTGTTGTGAGCGGACAGAAGTCACTTTGGGATAAGCTCTGGCGCCCTGGAACACCTTTTATATATTTCTTGGAAACCTACCCCTCTCTCCGACTATTGAGAGTTGGCCGTGCAGGTTCGTAAAATACCTAAAGCTTGTAACAAGCTGTTATCTATGAAGTATGTTGGAAGTGAAAAATTGGAAGATTATTTCTTGAAGTTTGATATCTTATATCGTGAACTAAAAAATGCAGGTTTGAAAGTGGAAGAAGTAGACAAACTTTGTCATTTGCTATTGACAATAGGTGATCATTATAATACAGTGATAACAGCAATCGAAACCCTTAAAGACGGTGTTTCGATGGAATTTGTAAAGAATAGCTTACTAGAAAAAGAATTAAAGGGCGATAGAAAAAGCGTGCCTTCAAGTGAATTATCGTTCCAAGCATCAAAAATAAATTGTCATTACTGTGACAAAGTGCGACATAAAATAGCAAATTGTTGGTTGAAGAGAAATAGCTGTGGAGGAAGGGGTTATCCTAGAAAAAGAGAGTTCAGTCGAAATCATCACAAAAATCAAGGTCAAATTAACACTGGCATAAGTGCCAATCAAACAGAAGAAAATATTTCATTTGTAGCTTTAAATGTTGAAATTGATAAATTCTTTATTTTAGATTCGGGAGCAACAAATCATTTAGTTGTAGAGAAAAATATCTCACAGATGTAGAGATTTTGCCTAAGGAAGTAAAATTAAAACAGCAGATGTAAATATATAGCAAAAAAAAGAGGAAAATTAAAAGGTATTTGTCAGAAATATAAAATATCTATTTACGCATTAATAGCATCAGGTATGAAAAACAATTATTGTCTTTTGCTAAGTTACTGGATCAAGGTCATAACGTTTGGTATAAACAAAACTGTGTTCCCATTAAAGGAAAACATTTTGAAATTGATTGTAAAAGAACGGCTAATAATTTGTTTACTTTAGAAATTAATCTTTTGATTGAAAATAATACTAATACTAGTGCATTAGGCTCCTCAGAGAATTTAAACATTTAGCATCGTAGATTAGGGCATCATAATAGAAAAGGACTTTGAGAGTTAGGGTTACCATATAGCGAAAAGAAGTGTTCACAGTGTATGAAAGGAAAAGCAAAAAAAAATCGATTCAAAAGGTGTCAAAAACGTACAAAGAAAATAGGCGAATTAATCCATTTTGATTAAGTGGACCAACCAATCCCCAAACACGAGAGGGATACAACTACTTGTTATACTTGATTATTATTCATATTTTCTTATTGTTAAGTTACTAAAAAGTAAAAATAAATCGGAAGAAAATATAATTGAATTTATCAAGAAAATATAATCGCAGCATGGGAACAAGACAAAAAAGTTAAGAACGGATAATGAAGGAAAATTGGTAGGAAACGCATTCAAAAACTATTGTAAGACAAAGGGCATCAAAATAGAATATAAAATAACATATACCCCTGAGGAAATTGAGAAATTGGAGAGAATTAATTTTACACTCATGGATAAAGTTAGAACTAAATTCGCAAAAACTAATCTGCCAAGACATTTGTGGAGTGAAGCAGTGCAGTGCTCAGGCCTATGAATTAAACAGATCTCCTTCGAGTGCAATTGAATATAAAACTAGCAAAAATTTGGTATGAAAACTTGGATATTTCAAAATTGAGAGTGTTTGGATGCCAAGATTGGATAATAAAAACTGCAAAAAAAATTGGAACCAAGAGCAAAACTGATGATTATGGTTGGTTATTGTGGAGGTGGTTACCGTTTATGGGATCCAATAAAAGACGAAATCGTAAATTTGAGCGATGTCACTTTTGACGAAGAGCAGATTGGAATTAGAATTAAAGAAAACTTCAACAAGGAGTGCAATGTAGAGAAAGTGAGAATTGTCGAAAAAGACGAAGAGAATAAAGAAATTGAGGTAGAAGTACAAGAGCATGAAAATCAAAAATTAAAAAAAAACTAAAATGGGTGGTAGGGCAATTTGCGAACCAAAATATCTTGAAGAGTATGAACCCTACAATGTTTATTGTTTACTATCGACAGACAATAAAGATCCCAACACATACGATGAATCTGTGAAGAGAGGTCAAGTTTAGAACGAAGATATAAAACAGGAATTAGAAAAAAGACCACATGATAAGACTGTAATTGATACAGAATGGCTTTTTAAAACAAAGGAAAACGGAACAAAAAAGGCCAGGTTAGTCGCAAAAGGCTTTCAAGTTCCAGGACAGGAAAATTCAGCAATATTTCAACCAGTTGCAAGGATGTCCACAATTCTACTTACGCTAGTACATGCAGTTCAAATAAATTGATCTATAATACAAATGAACATTCCGACAGCATTTTGAAATGGTACACTTGAGAAGGAAATATTTATAAACATTCCTGAAGGCATGAAAGCACAAAAAGATCTTGTAATAAAACTTAACAAAGCTCTATACGGACTTCAAGAAGCATTCAAATGCTGGAACGATTATTTTGATGAGTTAGCCATTGAATAAGGTTTTTATTTTTAGGATATGGTACATGCTTGTATGTTAGTGAATCAGTTTCGCTGTTAATATATGTTGTTGACATAATGATAATATGAAACAGATTAGATAAAATTGCAACACAATTAAAAAAGCAATTCAAAGCGAAGGATTTACGAAAAATGAAGAACTTTCTTAGAATAAATATAGAAAGAACTGATGACTGCTTGACAATAGATTAACATTCATTAAAACAAAAGATATTCGATAAATTTAAAATGAGAAATTGTAAAAGTTCATCAGTACCTATTGAAACAGGTTTATAATTTAACGAGGATGAAGCAAAAATAAATGTGCCGTATCGAGAGTAAATTGGAACTTTAATGTATATATCAACTTCATCTAGGGCAGATATATAAAAATATTTTTAAAATCCAGTATGTTAGCTCAGACAACAACACTGCTGACATGTAAACAAAACCACTAAGTAAAGAAAAAATGTGTGAGATCAAGTTCAAATATTTTTAATATGAATAATGTAGTTTGCGCAAATCTAATTTTAAGAATTTTATAATCGAGGGGGAGTATTAGAATATTTTGTGTTATACCTTTCTTTTGATGTACTGTGTATATAACATGAAAGAAAAAAAATAAGGATAGATATATGGATGACATTTGGCGTGGTTGTAATTCACTGCGCAACAAATAAATGCTAAGTGTCTTATTTAAAAACGAATAAATTAACACTAGTAAAACCTTTTCTCACATGTTCACCTTCAGCATTTTATTCAACGTTTAGAAATTATAAAACTTGAATCCCAAGATCTTCTTGTGAGTTTTGATGTCACTTCACGTTTTACCAAAGTTCCTATTAAGGATTCGCTTATTATCATCGAACAGATTCTGTCTCAACATGGCAGGACTTGAGTTTGGTTCCTCTAATTGATACGTGTTTATCAACTCACTTTCAATTACATAAATAACAAATTTTACGAACAGATTCCTGATGCTGCTATAGCTTCTCTTCTATCACCTGTTGTACCTAACACATTTATGGAATTTTTTGAAAGATTTCTTGATCATCTAAACAATCAACACCTAGATATCAGATTTACTATGGAAATATAAACTAATAGTTCTTTCCCATTTCTCGACGTTCATGTTACTCGTAAGCCCAACGGACTTCTAGGCCATTCTGTTTATCGCAAACCCACCCATACAGACAGATACCTTCATGCACAGAAACGTTCTATTATTGAATTCTTAGTTCATCGAGTTTTTTCTATTTTCCAGCCTAAGAATCTAGACTCGGAATTCCGTCATCTTACTAGAACCTTGGTGAACAATGGTTGCATGAAGGGAGATATTCAAACAGTTATTAATCGTTGTCTACATCCACGTGCTCGATACCTAAGGACATTTCTACTTCCGAATCCAATCCGAAATTGACATTTTTACCCTACATTCACGAAGTTACAGATCACATAAGGAAACTTCTTTGTAAAAATGGTATTGAAACGATCGAGAAATTACTTGCAAACGCAAGAGCCTTCTAGAAGGCTGTTATCTATCTTCTAGAAGTTATAGCGAAAAGTGAGGAACGATCGAGAAGAATTTCCGTATGTCTATATATAGCTAAGAGACAGATCGTAGGTCAGTTATTGTCGAAACGCGAATGCAGCTGTATTAAGAAGATTATCAAGTTGAAATAAATAAGTATCGTTAGCACGCGTGTATGTGATTATTAGTGTAAACAAGTGTGAAATCCGAGGACGTTATCTTATTTTAAGTGATATAAATTATAGTGTAAGTGTTTTTATTAAATATTATTAGATTTTATTAGTTCGGTTAAATTAAAAGTGTATATATTTCTATAATAAGTAAACGTAGTTTTAATCGTTTAAATAAATTAGTTTTTAATAAATAGATACGTAACAATTGGTGTCGGTGTCGGGTTCGTTTTTATTAGCGTAAATACCATTAAGTAATTTAATATCGCTCGAGATACGATACGCGTGTTTATTTATAAAGTTAATATAATGTTTATTAAACTGTTTCTTTTAACAAGTGCGTGATCGCGTTATTATTTAAATTCGTTTTAGTGGTTTAATATTAATAAGTGGATAGTTATTAAATTTTGTGTTATACAAAAACTGTATTTTAAAAAGTAGTGTAGTTAAAACTTTATATTCGTGTTATATTTAAATTTATGCCGGTGACGCGTTCGCAAGCAGTTAAAATGGATGCAAAACTATTTGAATTTCTTGAATCGATAAAAAATGGTCAAGAATCGATGAATAGAAAAATGGAAGAAAATTCGCAGAAAATGGAAGAAAAACTCTCCGAACATTCTCAGAAAATGGAAGAAAATTCTAGAAAAATAGAAGAAAAGTTGTTGGAAAATTCTAGAAGTTTAAAAGAAGAAATACAAACGAGCATAGAAAATCAAATTAAAATTGTTCAAGAGGAAACCCAAGCAGACATGTTAAACTTAAAAGAAGAAATTTGCGATTCTATGAATGACATAATAGAAGAAGTACAAGACAAACTAGAAGAGAAGTTAAAAGAAAATTCAAGAACCATAGAAGACAGAATGAAATTGCTCGAAGAAAGAATGAACCAAATGAATTACCATGGTGAAGGAAGTGTCACGAGTGAAGATTTAATAATGGACCGTCGGGAAGAAACCACCCACAAGTTCAAAGTTGTACCACCGAATTTTGATGGTAAAGTTCCATGGTCAACCTACCACAAGCAGTTTGAAACCGCAGCTACAGCTAATGGTTGGAGCAACAAGCAGAAAGCGACGTCTTTAATAGTGTCCTTACGTAGAGAAGCGCTTGGAATTTTACAAACTGTTCCGGACCATCTGCAAGAAAATTACGAACCCTTAATATCACGATTAGAAATGAGATATAGAGATGCCCATCTTCAACAAGTCTATCAAGCTCAAATTAAAAGTCGGGTTCAGAAAGCTGCCGAAAGTCTTCAAGAGTTCGAGGCTGACATCGCTAGATTAACACGGCTTGCGTATCCTACAGCACCAGATACCTTCCTGGAGCAGTTAGCTATTCAAACGTTTGTAGATGGCCTCCGAGACAGCGAAACACAGCAGACTCTCCGGTTAGCTCGACCGAAGACGTTGGATGACGCATTAACCCATGCTTTGGAGTTTTAGGCGGCGAAACAAGCGTCTCACCGAGGCAGCCATAAGCTCCGTTGTGCTGCAGAAGTATCCTCGCACACAGAAGAAAGCATTGAAGACATAGTGCGACGGGTACTTCGGGAACGAGAAGCTCGAGGAAGAGAACTGACGTGCTGGAACTGCGGAGAAGTGGGCCACGTACGACGCCGTTGTACTAAGCCCAAAAGAAGACCAGAAAAGCGTCCGGAAAACTAGAACGGGTCGACCGAATGGGGCGAAAGTCGACCTCAACGAGCCATGCCCCGGAGATTACCATTCAGATGGCATCGCCTAGGGAGCAGTTGCATAGCATTTATCTCGATGGCAAGATCAATGGAAGAAGCGTTTAGTTACTGGTTGACACGGGAGCGACGAAGACCATCATTCGTCCTGACATGTTATTGGAAAACGAGAAGACATCACCAGTAATAGTACGACTTCGAACGGCGACGGGCGACGAAATACCTACTCACGGACAAGTCAAAGTAACCATTGGTTTAGGAAATGGAGTACTCGACCATCAAGTACTGGTAGCCGACATCACGGAAGAAGTTATCCTGGGAATGGACGTGATAAAAAAGTATGGGTTCCATTTGGATATGAAGAACGATGTCCTGAAGATCGACAATGAAGAAATTCCTTTTCATTCGTCAGAGAAGGCAGCCGTGCGAATCTTATTGAGTGAAGCCGTGATTCTGCCTGCAAGTACTGAAAGTGTGGTGATGGCACGCCTGGATGGAAATCTCCGGGAAGGCTACATACGCGCGATTGAACCAATGGAAGGCGGCTTAGTTGAAAAGGGACTACTCGTTGGCAGAACCTTAGTACGAGTAAAGAACACGATGCCAGTAAGGATCTTAAACATCAACTCAGATCCTGTAACGTTGAAAAAGAAGATCGTGGTAGGCCAATGCACGCCAGTATCACAAATTGTGAGATGCGTGAAGACGAACGAAGATACGCCGCCGAAGAAGTGTCCACAACATCTATTGGACATTCTTACCACCAAATGCCAAAACCTCAGCCAAGACCAGCTGGCTAAAGTTAAAGTGTTGATCCAAGAGTACCAAGATGTGTTCGCGCTGGAGAGTGGTTCCAAAGGAAGAACTAACGTGGTGAAACATAAAATTAATACCGGAGACGCTCGGCCGATACGACAACATCCACGCAGACTTCCTTTGGCGAAAAGAGAAGAAGCCGAACAAATAATTACGGATATGGAGAGAGAAGGCGTGATTGAACCTTCAAGTACTCCATGGGCATCCTCAGTGATACTCGTGAAGAAGAAGGATGGATCAACGAGGTTTTGCGTAGACTACAGGCAGCTAAACAACGTGACCAAAAAGGACAGCTACCCTTTACCCAGAATTGACGATACGCTAGACACCCTGTCAGGATCCCAGTGGTTTTCTACGTTAGATTTAAAGAGTGGATACTGGCAGGTAGAATTAGAACCCAAGGATCGTGAAAAAACAGCTTTTACGATTGGAACTGGTTTGTGGCAGTTCACTGTAATGCCCTTCGGCCTGTGTAACGCTCCTGCAACGTTCGAGCGTTTGATGGAGACCATCTTGCGCGGATTGTCTTGGAAGACGTGCTTGGTTTACCTGGACGACGTGATCGTGGTTGGAAGGTCGTTTGAAGAGCACTTGAACAACTTGAAGGAAGTGTTCCAGAGATTACGTGGGGCTAATCTCAAACTGAGCCCAAAGAAGTGCCACGTATTTAAGAAGGAAGTCCAATACCTTGGCCACGTCGTATCTAGAGATGGAGTAAGGGCTGACCCTAGTCACCTCGCCGATTTTGAGTTATCCACGAGAAGATGGAAAGTTTGTTTTGGATACCGACGCAAGCAATATGGCCATAGGCGCGGTCCTTTCGCAAGTTCAAGATGGACAAGAAAAGGTTATCGCGTACTTTAGCAAGGTTTTGTCTAGGCCAGAAAGGAATTATTGCGTGACTAGAAGGGAGCTGTTAGCAGTCGTTAAGTTCATCGAACATTTCTACAAGTATTTGTATGGACGAAAATTCTTACTGAGAACAGACCACGCCGCTTTAAAATGGCTACTGCAGTTCCGTAACCCAGAAGGACAAGTAGCAAGATGGATCGAGAGACTGCAAGAGTATGACTACGACACAGAACACCGTGCCGGAAGCAGTCATCGGAACGCTGATGCCTTGTCCAGAAGACCATGTCCGGCGGACTGCAGCCATTGTTCGCGACTGGAAGAAAAAGTCGAATGCCTCCGGAGAACTGCTATGGTTGATGATGAGTGGGAACCTGAGCAGTTACGTCGCGAACAAGAAGACGATCCTGAAATAAGACAACTCCTCGACTGGAAAGAAAGCGGCCGACGATCAACCTGGGAAGAAGTGAGTGCTTTGGGCAGAAATATCAAAGCGTACTGGGCGCAGTGGGACTCCTTGATAGTAGAAGACGGTCTTCTTAAGCGATCCCTAGAAAGTGCCGAGGGCACGGAAAACAGACTACAGCTGGTAGTGCCGAAGAGCAGGGTGACCGAAGTGTTGAAGCATCTTCACGATGGGACATCGGGAGGACACTTTGGCATTAAGAAGACGTTGGGTAAAGTGCGAGAACGATTCTACTGGATGAACTGCAAAGAGGACGTCATGAAATGGTGCCGTAAATGCACAATCTGCGCATCAGGAAATGGTCCAGCGAGAAAGCGCAAAGCACCCATGAAACAATACAACGTAGGAAGCCCTTTGGAAAGAGTAGCGATTGACATCGCAGGGCCGTTCCCAGAATCCGATTCGGGAAATAAATACATCCTGGTGGCGATGGATTATTTCACGAAATGGACGGAGGCTTACGCCATACCCAACCAGGAAGCAGCTACAGTTGCAGACGTATTGGTAAAAGAATTTTTCTGCCGGTTTGGAGTTCCGTTGGAATTACACTCCGATCAAGGCCGCAATTTTGAGTCTGGGCTGTTTCAAGAAGTTTGCCGACTGTTAGGAATCAAGAAGACTAGGACAACGCCTCTCCATCCTCAATCTGACGGCATGGTTGAACGGATGAATCGAACAATGGGCAAGTACTTAGCCAAGGTAGTGTCCGAACACCAAAGAGACTGGGATCAGTACTTGCACCTTTTCTTAATGGCATACCGATCATCCGTTCACGAAAGCACAGGCCAAACACCATCCTGTGTCATGCTCGGTCGTGAGATAAGATTACCATGCGATCTTCAATTTGGACGAAGACCGGAAGAAGAAGTCGCTGGAGAAGATTACGTCAGCAAGCTGGCAAAGAGGCTAGACGAAGTACATGAAGAGGTTCGTAAAAACACACAAATTGCCAGCGACAGGATGAAAACAAGATATGACGTCAAGGCGCAAAATGGTGGGTTTCAACCTGGCGATATGGTCTGGTTGTATAACCCTCAAAGGAGACGTGGTTTTCGCCGAAGCTGCAAAGGCAATGGGAGGGCCCCTATGAAGTCGTGCAGCGTATTAACGACGTTATATACCGCATCCGAAAACCGCCCAGAGGCAAGCCAAAAGTGGTCCACGTCGATCGTCTAGCCCCGTTTGCTGGCGATAACCACAATCCGCAAGTTCAGGTCCGAACCAGAGTAATAAGTAGCAGAACCAGGAATCTAATCGAAGAAATGGAGTTCGAAAAGTTTATGAACTTATACGGAGGTTCTGGAAAAGCTAGGTTCGGAGTTACCACCGAGGAACAACAAGACCTGTTCCAGACACAAAAAGATTACGCCATCGCACATTGCGTGAGCGAGGACCTTGACATGTCCAAAGGGGTTGCAGTCGTGTTTAAAAAGAAGTTTGGGCAGCTAGATGAATTACGAAGACAGCAACCGGCAGTCGGAAAGGTTTTAGGACTACGTGGTGACGAACGCTTCGTTTTCTATCTGGTCACCAAGAAATACTCACGTGTCAAGCCGTTATACAAAGATCTGTGGCGAACATTATGGAGTCTCAAGAGACAAATGGAGTTCCATCATGTTAAGAAATTGGCAGTACCCAAGCTTGGTTGTGGCTTAGACCAACTGAATTGGAGGACAGTTCGAAACATGTTGGAGGTCGTCTTCCGAGGAACAGGCATTCAAGTGTTGGTCTGTAGTTACCAACCGAGGAGAGTATTGGGTCAGGAAAAGTCCATTGACTGTTACTTTTATGGTCAAGGAAGTTGCCGAAATGGAGGAAGCTGACGCTATCGCCACGATCCCTTTTACCGGTGTCGCATCCAGTCTCCTGTTCTGGGACAGAACAGTCCTAAGAAGGGGACAGTGAAACCATTGAGAAATTACTTGCAAACGCAAGAGCCTTCTAGAAGGCTGTTATCTATCTTCTAGAAGTTATAGCGAAAAGTGAGGAACGATCGAGAAGGATTTCCGTATGTCTATATATAGCTAAGAGACAGATCGTAGGTCAGTTATTGTCGAAACGCGAATGCAGCTGTATTAAGAAGATTATCAAGTTGAAATAAATAAGTATCGTTAGCACGCGTGTATGTGATTATTAGTGTAAACAAGTGTGAAATCCGAGGACGTTATCTTATCTTAAGTGATATAAATTATAGTGTAAGTGTTTTTATTAAATATTATTAGATTTTATTAGTTCGGTTAAATTAAAAGTGTATATATTCCTATAATAAGTAAACGTAGTTTTAATCGTTTAAATAAATTAGTTTTTAATAAATAGATACGTAACAGTATTAAATCCATATCACACGGTCCAAACCTGGAAGACGTTTTCATCTTAATTATTAAAAAGTAATGACATTTAAACGTTCTAGTAAAAATTTTACTCAAACCAAACTTATAGCAACGTCACTGTAACTGTAATTGAAAATAGAGTAGGAAAATTATCCGTAAAAAATTCTTATAAGCTTTGGATGGGTAAGAACCAAGAACACTTGAGAGTAATAGGTTCAGGTTATTACACCGACGTTCCCGATAAAAAACATGAAAAAATTGGCTAGTCTACTAAATGTTCTAGAGCGTCATCGTGTCTAAGCAAGGGAAGCAATAAGTTATTTTTGGTAAGTATGTCTTCTTTAAAAAAAACAGTTTAGGTACGTCAACTGCTAAATCAAAACATAGAGATTAAAGACGAAGAAAAGCAAATGTACCAACGGTGTCTGATGAAGCATAAAAAGCAAGAAAGGTGAACCAAATTGGATTTGTTTAAAAATAAATATGAGAGCCAAGTTACAATTATTGACAATAAAAAGTTTGGTACAAGTTTTTAGAATCCTACTATTCTCTATTTCTATTTAAAAACCTTCAAGCAACTGTCTTGGTGAATACTATTGAAATAAAACTTAACAGTGATATCAATTTCTTCTTCTGATCTGAAATTCAAAAATAGCCACACATTGCTAAATCTGGTGAGTAAAGAGGATGTTCTATAACTATGTTTATGTTTTAGCTAAATACTGAAGAGTTACCGATGCGTTATCATGGTGTAACATGATTCTTTTGACATTTTACTGAACACAGTAATAAACAAATACAAACAATTTAACGGTAGCTGTCTTTTGTTCTTCTAATTTAATTGCGGTCACTAGACCCGTACTTCTAAAAATACTGCGTACAAAACTTTCTTTATTGCTCGTTGTTTTTCTACCTACGTAGAGGTTTCCGCATCTTTATGTATCTATATAAAAAAAAACTTTCTTGTTGACACAACAACATGGTTAGTATTTTGAAATCTCCAAATTATAGTTTTATGCTATATGAATCAAGTGTCATATAAAAACATATGCAAATACATTTTCATTAAGCATTCTGATAAATCATATTATATTTTAAAACATTTCCTGAGGGCATAAACATCATTGTAAAAAACCAGAAAAACCTCTTCTTTTCCGTCAAAAAAAAAAATTGAGCCAAGTAGATTCGTACTAGCTAATAAAAAAAATGGCTGTGTAAGTGGTATTTCAAAACCATGAGATACTGGACACAAATTATTTAAATTTTTTTAATTAAATCTACCAAGAAACAGTGGCAGTCGGTGGTATGATTTTGCTATTCACGCCATATAAAAAAAAATTCCAAAACAAAATGAGCTTTTCTTACCCTTAAAACACAAACAAAGATCTTCCTCGCATCTTCTACACATCCTATGATGAATAAACTTTCTTCACAAACTCACTTATGTTTCCTTGTTGACTCTTACATATAGTCAAAAAACAAAATAACATACAACATCGTTTTAATGCTGAATATAAACTGAGTATGGCATCAGATGTCCAGAAAAATACTGAACTTACTTATTTAGCAAAAAAAATGAGGAGAAAGAATTTTTTTGGTATTTTTTTCGACAAGTTTTACAAGCCATTTTCGGTTTAGACCGAGTCGTAATGGCACGCCCAGACTTGTGAGGCAAAACAAAGAATTAAACTTGGCCTTATCGTTTTGTAGTTTGTAAACCCAAACAAACTGACGTTTCGCAAGACATTGCAGCTTCCTATGTCGTGTAGAATTAATTTCAATTTTTTGTTTAAACACTTTGTATGAATTCATTCAATTAAGCGAGTTAAAATTTTAAAATATAAATATTAGTTGTATTTTTATAATCTGTATGAATTTTGTCCCGGAACGTAACCGTCATTTTACTTATGTAAAAATAGTAGCTTTCACTTCCGTTTTTGACGTTAAAGGAGACAGCACCTAAAACTAACGTTGCGCCGAGTGAGATTTTCATTTTTAAATATTGTATACTATCCTCGTTGTAAATGGCAAATTAACTTCGATTCGTATGTGTTACAATCTGTGAAACTTTTGCTGGGGTAAGAATTTACTTCTATTTTTACGACGCGATTCAATTTCCTTGTGTTATCATAACGAGTTGGGTCACAGTCATGTATGTGCTCCTTTGGAAATACTGAATGTTGTTTCGAGTCGATAACTTGGAGTACGTATAGATACAAGCGTTTGAATACAAACACCAATTTTGGGTCAAGTCGATGGAATATTTGTGAGATATACAATTAATCTAAAAGACTCAATGACACACCTGCGATGTTAATAGTGAAAGTCATTTGGAAGCTTGACGAATTCTGATTATAATATTATTGGATAACTTACTAGCAATTTCCTTGTGAGATCATGTTTTTATTACATTTTCAGTAATTTTAGAGAATGGTTTGTATATGTCATTAGCTAATCGCATGTCTGGAAAACCGTAAGTAACACTCGCTTTATTATCTATTAATTTGTGTTGTTGTCGCACGTAAATACGAACGACTCTGATATACATATATTGTCATGATTAAATTATGCAGATTTGTTTATGTACTTGTTAAAATTATCACAAGTGCGTTTAGATTGTGTTATCACGAGATTTTCATTAATTAACTTATTTTTCTTCGTTGTTAAAATAATAGAATTTATATTCTATTATGCATAGTATTTTAAAACTACTTTATGTATAGTTTATTTTGTTGGTTTGTATGTAATTTAATTAAGATTCTATAATTAGAAGCAAAACAAACTTAAAAGCGGAATTACAGTCGATAAAAATAACATTGTGTTCCAGATTTTCGCAATTTTAAAAACCGTGTATCACAATACTATGTTGTCACAACAGTTTGTAAATATTCATTTTTGTGATCGAAATGTGAGGCTTATTTGTAGATTGCTTTTGTATCGCATTATTCTCCAATTCTAAAAGTGTTTACTCGTACAATTTTAACAATGCTTTAATTTTTTAATTATCGGTATCTGTTTGTACGTTTCTGTAGAATTTATTTATACCTGTTTGAGAATAATGACATCAACGTTGGTTATTCGTTAAATTGTCAAAAAAAAACTAATACCTAACGTAAATTTTATTAAAACAAATCAATCAAGCAATAAACAATTAAAAAAAAAATTAAATACAAAACACTGTAAAATCACTAAAACATACGCAAAAACATTTTTTTCTGAAATTTGAAGTTTACAGTCCACAAAATAAAGTTATATACGGTTAGGAATTAAATTGTAAATACATAGTTGAACTATAGTATTATAAAAAATATTAGAAGCCATAAAAATTAAATTTACAATACAATTATGTAATAACTATAGTTTACAAAAAATATTAACCCTAGGATGTAGAACATGTTCGATATACGACTTGACTACACAACATTGGCTGGGAGGCCTGTTCCTATTCTTCTTTCTTCTTCTTCCAGTACCGTCCCCTATCGGAGGTTAGAAATCATTATAGCAACCCTCACTTTGCTAATCGCAGCTCTAAACAACTCCACAGAGCTATAGTTGTACCATTCCCGTAGATTGTTCAACTATGCGATTCTTCTTGGTCCCATACTTCTTCTTCTTTTTTTTCTCTCGTTATATGGTCCAGATATTGCAACTTTCTCTTTTTTATTTTTGTTACAAGTTCACGTTTCTTACCCATTCTCCGCAATACTTCCAGATTGGTTACTCTTCCTGTCCATGATATCTTCCACAATCTTCTATTGCACCACATTTTAAAAGCTTCGATGTATCTAATGTTTTTCTTTTTGAGTGTCCATGCCTCCGCATCATAGAGTAGTGTGGAGAAAACGTAACAACGCAACATTCGCATTCTGAGGTCTATATCTACGTCTCGACAGCAAAGAAACTTTTTCAGTTTTACTAACGTATGTCTTGCTGTATCTATTCTAAAACAGTCTTTCTTTCGTTTGTTCGTTATTTTCCGTGATCCATGTTTTTTGATACTTTTTCAATTTGTTTGTTGTATATTGTTATTTTTGTGTGTATGACTTGTTTTTTTGTGACTACCATAAAGCCTTTTCCAGATTAAGCTTTAGACCATAATTGTTGCTGTAAGTATTAATCTTTCAAGGAAATTTTGGAAATCTGTCGCAGTCAGCTATTATGAGCACATCGTTAGCAAAACGTATGTTATTTATTATCTCTCCATTGATTGTAATTCCACTGCTTTCTTCTAGTACTGTTTCCTGGCATATGGCTTCACTCTGTATATTGAACAGCAGCGGAGAAGGCACACACCCCTGCCAAACACCTTGGCATATTTTAATTTCATCGGTCAACTCGTTTCCAGCTTTCACTTTTGCAGTTTGATTCCAATAAAGATTACTTTTTATGTTGATGTCACGGTTATCAATATTTTTGCTTTTGAGTATTTCGCGTAGCTTTCCATGCTTTTATATATCCTATTGTGTATTACTTTCGAAGTGTGACACATTAGAGCTACTGTTCTGTGTTTAGAACATTCTTTTGCATTGTTCTTTTTTGGAATTGTTATGATAGTCGACAGAAGCCATTCTTTTGGGATGATGCCGGTCGTATAGATAGTGTTAAAGAAATCCACCAGTATATCTATTCTGTCGACGTGTATGAGTTTTAACAGTTCTACGGGTATGTTATCAGGGCTTCCTGTTCCTATTTGTGGATGTTAATAAGAGCAATATTTGCCTTAGACTTCAATAAAACCTACATGAACACTATGTTCATTACAAATACTGCTTTTATATGTCTTACAAATCAGTGTGCTTTTATGGTCAATGCGGGTTGAACACATTGATCTATTCTTTCTCTTGATGTCAAAAATGTCAATAAAATACTTCAGGGTTTCTAAAACACTTTTCCGTAGTTTGGGGTTTCCAGACCTATTCTGCATATGAAGTAACACCAACTCCTTGGTCAAATCTTTTAAGAATAATTGCCGTTTGTGAAACATCGCTTGATTGTAGTTTGTAGGTTCCTTGGAAAAAACTATAAAAGCGTTGATGATGTCGAAAAAAAAGTTAATGGCCAACGTCTAATTTGCCTTTTGCAAGTATTTTCTGTAACCATTTGATCTAGGGCATTTATTTCATCTTTTGTTTGGTTATAATATGAAATTATATCTGGCTTCTTCTTGGTACTATCGCTGATAGAGGTATCGTGATACATGCTATTTAGCAGAATTACACATTTATTTTTCTTAGTCGTATAGCTCACCATAGTAACATTGTTCCTTAAACAAAACAACAAAGAATAAATTGGGCGATCACTAAACGGTTTTAGTTCTTTTGTAACGTCTCGGTTGTTTTGCCTTAGACTGCGACAACTGTCATGTCCTTTTTTAACAAATAAACACCTAATAGAACACTTAAAAGAAATTATTTGTTGTAAAATTTACCCCAGAACTATAAACATTAAGGACTAATGTCTGAACAACTTCAAGTCCTAAATTTTCATGCGTTGGTTTGCCAGGTTGCCGTCCCCAAATAAATCATGCAATTGATAGCGTATACGGAACTAGATTCACACATCCAGCATATATTGAGGTCATATTTTGCAAGTTTTTTGAACATAGATTGTATAAATCTGCAGTGACCTCGATAACCAACAAGCTGCTTACGTTTTGATTAGGCATAATACAAGTCTTACACTGTTCAATAAAAAAACTTCAAATATAAGATATCATCGCTAATTCATTAGTTTCTAGACGCGTCTTGCAAATTCTCTTATCATCGAACTTTATATATCTTCTTAATTCTTCATATCGGGAAACTGACATAGCTGCTCGGTATATTGGATTGGCACTTGAAAAAATATTGTCACGATATACTTGTTTACTTTGCAAATTCGTACAGTTTACAAATTTTTGTAAAGTTAGATTAGTCATAAACAACTGCAAAGCTTCTTTAGGTGTAAATCTCATGTGCTTTCTTATTGAGCCAGGAAGGCGACGAATAATATTGCGTTCACGTTTTTTTCTTGTTGCTGGCCTATTTGTTTCAATAATTTTCGGAATAATGATTATTATTATTATTGAAGGCTCTCATTTTACGGCAGTGACTGATCATCATTCTTTGCTTTAGTTACATCGGCTACAATCTCCTTCTGGAGGTTAGCGCGCTGGTCTATTTGATTACAACAATACGACTTGTCCATCATACACCGAAAATGTAAAGAACATGTAGTACCTGATCTCTTATCTCGCTCTGTTATACCAGTGGATAAAATGACTGAAATTCCTAATGTACCTTCATCCGAGTTTGGAATTACTCTACCTATAACTGATTCTTGGTATTTGAGATTTATCAACCGAGTCACGATGTTTCCTCGCAAGTTTACTTCATGGTCAGTAGTTGATGGCTTAGTATATAAATCACTCCGAACTTCGTCGAATAATTCTAATTGAAAAGTAGTGGTTCCTAAAAATCAACAAAGGTTAATTATACAGTAATATCATAATCTTCCTACTGCTGGTCACTGTCGAGTTACAAAAACGCTAGCGCGTATTTGTGAACATTATTATTGGCCTCATCTAAGAGCTAGGTTTACTGAATATATTTAGAAATGTACATAAAGTAGAACAGAAGGCACCTCCAGGATTTCTAGCTCGTAGAGCAAAACCAGTACGCTCATGGCAAGTGCTCGGTATTGATATTGTTGTTCCTTTAACTCGATCTTCAAATGGTAACTGTTACATCTTGGTTGTGGTAGACTCTTTTTCCTGTCTTTTTCCATTGCGCACGGCTACGGCTTCTGCAGTTTCTAAATTAATAGAGGAAAATATCTTACTGCTCGGTACTCCTCAATATATTATTTCTGACAACGGCGTTCAATTTCGCAGTCGCGTGTTTACTCGACTATGTGTCCAAAATCGCATTACTATTTTGTTTACGGCTCGTTACCATCCTCAAGCCAACCCTGTTGAACGGCTTAATAAAGATTTGGCATGTTCAAGACCTTAAACCTGCTGTTTTGGACAACGAACCTGATTCTTCTGTAGACTCAACTTCTTGTCCTACTGATACCTTATCCTTTTACTACCACAAACCTCGAAAGCGGTTGAAGCATAGTAACTTATCGGTTTCTCGGTATTTTGACTATTAGCGTTCTTTTATTGCTCCTAACGTGCTCTCGGATTGACAATTTTTGTTCTTCTCTGATTATGAATTTGTGAATCTAATATCCTTATTCTTTTTTTTTTTCTTGGGTTTACTTTGTTAGTATAGTTAGTAGTTTAGACGACAGCAACGCAGCATCACTGGATATATTACGTTCCGCTTTGTCGGCTTCTCGGAGAAAGTTTATCCTTTTTTTTTGGTTTTTTTGGAAGGCTTATCTTCCTGAATTCTTTTTATAGTATGTAGGCTTACTCTCGGATTATTCTATCCCGCTTGTCGGCTCTTTAAAACACGTTTTCTTTTCGTTATAAATTTTGGATATCACAGTTTTTACCTACTTTGGGCTATCTCTCCTTTCTCCTTCTGTCTTCCTCTCTTTCATTCTCTTCTTTCGATCTGTCACCATGGGTGGGGGGGGGGGTGCCTGTTGTGGGAACCTGGCGGCTATGCATTCGGGAAAGTTGGTTTTCTTTGACCCGGTAGCCTCAAGCTCTAAACCAGGCATTTTCGGACTTGATAGAGCTTGGCGAGGGTGACCAATTCAACTTAACCGGCGCATAGGATGTTGTGGTTGTACAGCAGGCTTTCAGCTACAGTCGAGCAATGGCAGGCTGTAGTCTTTTTTATTTTGGATTTAAGGGCAAAATTTTGGGATGTTTCTTTTCTTTTTCTTTTATCTACTTTCAGGGTGGGAGAGATTTTTCCTGGGTCTTGTTCTCCCTGGTCGTAGATCAGATTCCTTTGTGGAAAAGAGGAAGACTATTGTAGTCAAGCGAGTACTAGTTGCGGTGACATACGCTTGTGTTGACTAACGTTGGGGGGGGGGGCAACAACGCGCCTTTACATCTTGTCGCGAGGGCTTGAGGTGTGGTTAAGACTTTGACGCCACACAATCGTCCGGCACTCTAAAGAGGAAACCTTAGGCTGTGATAGGGTTCCTAGAGTAACTTAGTCCTGGACGCTTATCTAGACTTCTATCTTTCCTACATTCTTTTCTGTTTTCTGGAATTCTTTTGATGCTTACGTCCTGACTGTTTTAAGTTACTGATTGTTTATACTTTACTTTTTGGTATTGTTTTATGCGCTTCGGAAATTAGTAAAACGTGTTGGTATTCTTCTTTGCTTTTGGATCAAAATACTCTTGGTTTCTTGGAGATACCATTCGCTTCGTGCGCTTCTGTTACAGTTTTGGCTGAAGATATTCTTAAAATTCTGGAAAACCTTTGTCTCTTCTGCATTTGTGGTAATCTCATGAGATTACACGGGGTTGGGTTTCTTGGAATTGGGTTGGTTTTGAATTTTAGGGTTTTATCCTTGGCGTATGCCTAAATTTCTGTCTTCATTTTAGTTTTTGTTTTGTTATCCAAGCTTCACGCTTTTATCTTGCTGGGGGAGAATTCTGTTACGTGCAAAAATTTCATAACGTAATACCTTGTATATTAGTTGAATTAATATTGGATTTCGGTTTTGACGCCCTATGCAGAGTTTTCTTTTTACTGTCATTTCCTGTCAAGACGTTAAACCGACAACTACCTAAAATGGCATGTAAAGTTTAAAATTTGAAGTTTCTAATAACGTCAACATTAATGAAAATGAAATTATAATTTTATTACGCGTTTAAGGTAGTTTATTCATCACAGGGTAAGCTGTTCATATCCGTTTCTTTTTTAGAACTCTTTTGTAATTTCTTTCTTAATCTGATAGCCGTCCCGCCACATTTTTGGCTGTATGTTTCGATGCATTATCGATCAGGGGTTAATATCGACAAATACCTTCATGGGACGAGTATAACTCTGTAAAACCTACGTTTAAAACTAAAAACGAAGACAAACACTTTTCTTCGAGATTCTACTCAACTGCGAAACCAACTTTCACTAAATGTGTACAACAGCATTCGATCATCGGGTTTTTATTTGTACTTTCTTTTAGTAGTAATTAACAATTTTGTTGATCTTGCTTTCGTGAGTCATGGTGTTGACACGATTTGCTATTCAAATTTATTTCAGGCTGACTCAACGAGGAAAACGTTTTCTTCGCACAAGTAGGTGCTAGATTGTGGTTAAGTTTATTTAATTATTTTGTCGCTGTCAAAAAAATCTCTCATGGAATTTTGCTTACTTTATGATTCAACTTCGTTTTCATCAGATGATTCTTCGTCTGCATCACTGGCTTATGCTAAGACGGTTTCTTCAAAGTCATCATCACCACCTGACATTATAACTGTGACTAACATCTTACAAACTAAGAGCCACTAAATGCAACTTTCTGAGCACTGAATATTTAAGTCAAAATCGTGGATGCAGTCTAACTCACACATACATAAATTGCGACTATGGGCAAACTACTTTGACAGCAAACAAACACAGTTTCAGGACTCAGTCCTAAAAGCCCGTGTTTGCAGTTGTACGCGCATATTTATGGTCAATCACAATGTCTGTACATTTCGCTATAAACTGGATAATTTTAATAATAATTTTTAAAAACTGCATTTTTATCAGATTATAAATGTTCAATGGCAACTTGAGTACCGAATGTGTTGTTTTTCCACCATCCAATAGTGTAGCAGCAATGCTTGACGATAGAATGGCTAATGCGATCTTATTTTGCAATCGTCAATTTGCATGTATGAATAAAAAACAGGAACACGCCTCGTGATATGTATCGTGTAATTGACCGTTTTGTAAATATTTGAAGAACGCTGGTCCGTGAGCATTTTCCAATCAAAAATGCAAAAAAAACACTCACGTTGGTTTGGGTGAACAGTGTGCAATCGGTCCAATTTAAGTGCTTCAAATATGCCAGAAATTCTGGTAAAGGTTTACCTCGTTTGCGCGGTTCCTATTTCTTTGAAGGTTTACTTCATATGAATTCGAGGAACTCTGTCAGTGTGCAGAGCATTGTATTTTGTGAAATAAACGCGTTGCCCGTTTTGAAGATGACTACACCAGATGCGTGACAGATGAGTTTGGTTTGTGTATAGAATAAATCAAAATACGCCAAACAGATTCGTTGCTGCTGATGTATCTGCTCATCTGGTACAGTGTTCTTTTATCGTTTTCATTTACATTTTGAACTGGAAATACCTTTATATCGCTGTCCTTATGAACGTACTTGTAAATGTATTTGATTAACTTAACAGAACCGTAAAACTTCACATTAATGTAAACTTTCCAAGTTTTTGACAATTGAAATAAATATGGTATTACCCAATAATTGTCAATGTCAATCTGATTGCTACTGTATGACATGAGCATGCAAATGAATCACTTTCATTGTCTGTGTTCCTACGATAATACAGTGGATAACCGTCATTCTTTCCAATAGTGTCGTTAATACACTGTTTTGGAAAACGCTTAGTACATTTTACATTGTCAATACACGGCGCTGTCGTGTGCAAATCACCGCATGGACCATAGATCATGTTGGTGGTACCAATTCCGAACAATTCTTCACCAGTTGACCGATCTGGTAATTCTGCTGAAATAATGTTATTACTTTCTTCTGGTTTAATTTTGTCGACTAACTATATCAAAATGCGCGCATGTGGCCAACCTTTTTTTGCCACTCCACAGAGTACAGCCAGCAACGTGTTGGTCCAAATACGTGCAATGTGGTTATTAAATTGTTTAATTATTTTAGTTTTTGTTTGAACAAAATTCGTACTTCTTCCCATTTAGGATTACATACATACATCTAGTCGTTCATAAACGCGCACGCATGACGTGGACTGTCAATATATGTAAACGGAAGTATTAACGCGTTTCTAATTCTGTTGATATTTAAATTTCTATCTACGTTATTGACAATAGCATCTGTCAAATGAACATACTGCTACAAACGCAGCTTTGCTTGATTATAGCGGATGTAACGTAATCGCTCACTCTCTATCTTGGCATACATGTCTACGTTGTACTGATGAAACAACTGCTGACATTTGAGAATGTGATTGTTTTTATTGCGCCGAATCATCAGCCGGTATGAATAATATAGATCATTTCGCTGACAGTTTTGTTGGTTTCGGCACTTTGAAATTGATCGCAACCCATAGAAGAGTTGCCAAGACTGGGCCATGATCGGTTGCCAAGACTGGGCCATGCCTAGTTGCCAAGACTGGTACATGCTTAATTGTCAGAACTGGGCCATGCTTAGTTGCCAGTACTGGGCCACGCTTAATTGCTAAAACTAGCTCAAAATCAAATGCCAAGAATTAAGAATTAATAAAACAATGGAATAAATAATTGTATGAACGTATTTACACTTTATTGTTATTACTTGTATTATGTACTATTTAAATTACATAAAGTTTTTTAATTACTATTTAGATCTCTTCTTAAATTATATTAACATTTAGCTAGTACAGCTATTATTCTCCATCACTAGTTCACATTCAAGTTCAACTCATTTTGGCACCTTTTGTTTGATATTTTTTGGTTTTCTGTATCACTAGGGTTATTAACGTCACTCACACAGCTGATGTTTACACTTTGATTATTTAAACTTTGCCGGTTAACATCTAAATTAGTTTTTTTATTCAAAACTTTTTTGGTTTGTTTAACGCACGCCATCTTTAAACTCAAAGGTAAGAATCAGACATAATTACTTTTAGTAGCCTCGCCTACTTAAAAAGTACTAACATTCAATGACTGTATAACTGAAACTCGGAGATTTGATTCATCACCTTTATTACTCTAGCAATGAGAAAAATCTTACATTTAACTAACAGATGATGTAAACAAGGATGGCGGCTGCGCTAAACGAAAATACCCGAATCTCGCCATACGTAACCGAACGGCTCAAGTTTCAATTCTATACTTTCGATATTATCATAACTCAGCTTATTAACCAATTTTTAAAATTTTTAACATTGAAAAAAATTATTATTATTATTATCTTGGATAATCCAGACAAGGTCAAGGCTGGGTCAACCAGTCATGAACTAAGCTTGGATCCCTATGGAATAGGAAGGCTGGGTTATCTAGGCTTGGGCCAAACTTGGATTCTCATAGAATGGCCAAGGATGGGTTATACAAGCTTCGGCGAAGCTTGGCTAATAATTTGCATGGTTTAAGCTGGGTCAACCAGTCTTGGCCCAAGTTTGGGTTTCCATAGAATAGCCAAGGATGGGTTATGCAAGCTTGGGCCAAGCTTGGGTAAGAATTGGCATGGCCGAGGATGGGTCAACCATTGTAGGACCAAGCTTGGATCCCCATGGAATGTCCAAGGCTGGGTTATCCAGACTTAGGCCAAACTTGGATTCTTATGGAATGGCCAAACTTGGATTCTTATGGAATGGCCAAGGATGGGTTATACAAGCTTGGGCCAAGCTTGGCTAATAATTTGCATGGCCGAAGCTGGGTCAATTAGTCTTGACCTAAGCTTGAGTTTTCATGGAATTAACCAAGGATGGGTTATGCAAGCTTGGGTAAGAATTAGCATGGCCGAGGATGGGTCAACCAGTGTAGGACTAAGCTTGGGTCTCCATGGAATGGCCAAGGCTGGGTTATCCAGGCTTGGGCCAAACTTAGATTCTCATAGAATGGCCAAGGATGGGTTATCCAAGCTTGGGTCAAGCTTGGCTAATAATTTGCATGGCCGAAGCTAGGTCAACCAGTCTAGGCCCAAGCTTGGGTTTTCATGGAATGGCCGAGGCTGAGCTACCCAGTCCTGAGCCAAGTTTGGGCCAATACAGGTACGCCAAACTTGGGTTTCCCAGTACTGGCCGAGGTCTGGCCCCGTTGTCTAACTTTGGGGTTTCCTGTATGGGAAGATGTAACAGCGACTTTATTTATGGTAGGTGCATTGAATCTATTGGCGTGTTCTTTAGTTGGCGCTTTTTCGACTTTGATGAGTGAGTGTCATTGCGTAAACGACATGACACTGTTTTGAACAATTGAACTAACTGGTTGTAAATGTTCAAAAATGTCTCCACCAATACCACAATTCTTTTTCTCGAAATGCGATTGTTATTGCATATTGTGTCTACAAGTTCCTGTTCATTGCCTATGAAGTAAATTTGTAGGAATTTTGCATCCGCATCATTCAATGCGATTAAAGAGTCAACTTAATGGTAAACTTAGCCTTGAATTTTGAGTGTCGTTGTTGTTGGTTGCGTCAGAAGACTTCATTTGAAAACACGAACTAAAATAATACACGATGTCCTTGCATGTGCTATCGGTTTTGTATGCGTTAGTAGCGCGTTGGCGAGTCAGCCTTTGTTTTAACGCATTTACTCGTAAGCCATTGTTGCGTTGTTCTTAACTTTTGATTGCACGTACGTTTGCAATCCGGTCTCGTGCAATCTCACAAATAATTGTTGAAAATAAAACGTTTTGTTTAGAATACCGCCGAATGAACATGTGTATAAATCGTAATTCAAATAATGCACTTTTCAGCAAGTTTGTACAACACATTGCTTCAAATATGTACACTAAGATAAACAATTTACTACGTATACACACAATTAGAATACGCGAAGTTTATCAGAACTCATCAACATCAACTTAAAACAATTCTAAGCTACGATACAATTAGATTGAGCATGGATTGATACGTAAATTAAATCACATGCTCCGAAGTGCAGTACGATGTACCATGTTTTATAGCTCAACTGGTAATAGCTCTCAACATGTAATCGAAGAGTTCTGGGTTGTAATCTCAGTTCAGACTATCCAAAGTTTTTCTTATCTTAATGATCGTAATTGTTCTCCTCCTAAACAACTTTACTGATTTTGATGAATTTTTTTGTTCTTATGGGCCACCTGGATGGTTCCTAACTACAATTGAACCTAGTAGGTGGCGCTGTTTTAAAACGTTATGGATTTTGAGTTCACCTGCCAAATCTAACATAGTGATAAATACATTGGTTTTTGGTGCTGTGCTGAAGCTCCGAAGACGGCGGAGGTTTTGTTTTTCCTTAAATTCAATCGATTTACTTGTCAACCAATCTTGCATATCAGTTTGTTTAGTTGCAGAAGTTAGATTTTTTTTATTTTTCTGCTTTGATATGAAACCTTATCTATACTAATACAGCAGTTACAGTACTCTGCTATCACTAAATTACCAGTTTTAAATACCTTAAAATTCATTTCTTCATAGTTAGTTTTTTTTAAATTAAAAAACAAGCAAACCATTTTTACAAATCCTATATCTGGTTTTATATGTAACACAATTAATCGCTCTTATCAGAAGGGTTTTGAAGTCCAGTAGATAATTCAGAATTAAGGTTTGAATTGTTGCATCCGTCTTAATTTTTGTAGTAACATGACTGGCGTTAATCCAAGATTCGTCCAAATAATACATTTTCTTGTCCTCTTCTTGTTTTCTCCTTCTATGATATCATTTTTTTCAAGTAGTTGATTTCTTTTCTTGTAGCTATAAAATAACGCATATCACAAACACACTACATTTGTTTAATTAACTTAAACCCAATTTTTTTCAATAATGTTTTTAACGTAGTTACTTTAAAGTTTGTCAAATTCTCATCTTTGTTAATACAAGCTATAAATTTCTGTACTGTTGGTGATTCATTACGTAAAGAAAACGAATGCAGAATACGTCTTAGGGCGCTTTTCATTCCATCCGTAACATTATCGAATATTGTCTTTGAGTTACCTCAGTTAGAACATTGTATACAGTAGATACAGAAACACCTATGTAAACAAGTAAAGTTAATATAAATCTTTTCATGTAGGTATATAAAAACGCAAATAAAATAAATGGTTAGTTTACCGTCTGCTGTAGCTGTAATTTTAAATAATCTGTTTTCGAACTACTTGGTCGGCTATGTTTGCAAGTTTTATAGATATTTAGAATCCTTTTTTTAATCAGATTTTGATTAATGTTTCGTTTCACGTTTTTTTTGTTGGCGAAAGATCTATAATAATGCTTTAAATTATTTATTTATTTCTTACCTTGATATCAACAGTAACAAACTGTTTTAAAAAAAAATTATTTTAAAATAATAAATTGTGTACACATAAAAAAATACTGATGAAAGTTAACGAAACTCTGAAATATTGAAACGTTCGAGAAATGATTTGCAAATGCTGTTATCCATCTTCTAGAAGATATATCAAAAAATAGGGAACGCTCGAGAAGGATTTCCGTATGTGTATATATACCGACGAGACAGATCGTAGGTCAGTTATTGCTGGAATGCGAATACAGCAGTGTTAAGAAGATTATCAAGTTGAAATAAATAAGTCGTTAGCACGCGTGTGAGATAAACCTACCGAGAACGTGATTTTTAGTGTAAACAAGTGTGAAGCTATCCACGGACGTTATCTTATCTTCGTTTAAAAGTGATAGTGTTATACAACGGTTATACATAAATTAGTGTAAGTGTTTTCATTAAAAATTATTAGATTTAATTAGTTCGGTTAATTTAAAAGTGTACATATTTCTAGAATAAGTAAACGTATTTTTAGTCGTTAAAAATAAATTAGTTTTTAATAAATAAATCCGCAACAATATATTGAAAATAATTTCGGGAAGTGCATTAGACTTTTAATGTAATTTTCTCGCGTACTTTCAATTAACCAATTACAACAGCATTTGTAGGACAGACTTATTTCCATCTGTTGGGCAACTGAAGTATAGTTTCAATTTTGGATAATTTTTAATTCGATATTTAAATTTTTTTAAAAGGTGAATTTAATGCAGTTTTTCCGGATGCATTGTCAAGTAGAAAATTAGACATACAAAATATTAGTTTTAGACGTAGTAAATGCATGCTAATTTCGTATTAACGTATAAAGATACATTGTGTTGTGTTTTTATCATTAATACAATCTTGTCATTAACGAAAAAAAAAAGATTGTGCAGTATAAAAGCTACAGTAGTTATAAAATATTTAATGCTCTACTATTTGTTAAACCATCACTAGATTCAAATCCAACTTGATACAAAATAAATAATTTACATATGTTTAAAATATTTACTAAATTGCTAATCAAATTTGTATGTGGCTAAATGATTTCTTTTAAAAATATTTGTCATGTAATTTTTGTGATATAAAATACCTAATTTCAAGTTTATACATACAAAACATACGATATAAAATAAATACAAACATAGTAAAGCAAGTAAAGAAATATAAAATAAAATAATAACTAAGTTAAATATTGAAGTTATGTCAATAGACAATTGCGAGATAGTAAATGTTTACAAAATGACAGATTTCCGAACTCGACTATCCTGCTTTCGGATGCGAAATTCTTAAGTATGTTTACACGAATTTAAATTTTTCTTTTTTAGCATTGCACATGTGAAGGTTTTTCTTTATTTTATTCGTAAATTTTTTTGTATCTTAATAAAACGGTTTTGTGTAGATTTTGCCAGCGATGGGATGAACCATTTGCTAAATCATTTTTATCTTGAAATTTGATTTTATTCTTATAATAGTCTTTAAGCTACCGCAGCAACAATGTATTTTCTAAATCTAAGATTTTTTATTAATAATTTTTTTTAATGAAAATTGTTAATTTTCATTAACAAAATTGTTTATTTTTAAATGTTTAGATATTACTATGTTTCATGTTTAATGTGAATTTCCCATATTCTTTAGAACGGTCCCAAGGTGAGTGATTGGTACATAACCTAAAAAGTGCTAATATGGTGAATATTATATATTACAACAAATAAATAATTAAATTAATCGAAATATAAATAAACATTTTTTATGTTATGAATTTTCTAATAGATATTAAAAAATACTATTTTCGTGCTCATTATCTATTATTATTATAAAATTACAGATTTCCATACGTTTACACAAAAAGTTTGTCAACTTAATTACAGCTATGTACTTTATTGTGTTTTTGATTTTGACAACTCTTATAAAAGTAGGCAAAACGTTGACAGCATATAAGCTCGTTAAATCAAACTTGTAAAACTTAACAATTTAATTGCATTAATAAGATCACTTTAATTTTATTGTTTTATAGTGTTTTTCGTTTAGTTATCATATAATGTGTTGTAATTAAACCAGAAATTTTATAAATAAACTGAAAAAATTATATATTTTTGTTTTAAAACTGCTATTGTAATTTTTAATTTAATTTAATAAATAAATTAATTTAATAAAAATGCTAAAAAATTAAACAGATTTTTTGACCAACTTTGGTAAACAAAAAACAATTATTTGTTTCAGGTTTGAAATATTCGTAATTATTTAAACACTTACGATAAGAATAGAGTACTAAACAAATGGCATATTAAACAAAACCAAAAATCAAAAATATCACTTCATGATATCTTTTAGACAAGTACGTTTTGTTTGCAATTTACATTTGACTCGTGTTTCTATGCACTCGTCTTAATTATTTCGAGAGCGTAGTAGTAAAGAATGCAAAATTACTAAATTGATGGTGATTAAACTCTTAGCATTTTTTTCAAAGGTAATGGCGATTAAATATTATGATACTTTTGATAACATTGTATTATTGAAATGATAGCAAGTACGCCTTTAATTACATGGGATTTTGAATAAGATAACAGATTCTGATACCGGTGTTATTAACAGACAAATGTTAACAGCAGAAAATGGAAACCGATCATTTATTCATTTCTATCAATAGAATACTTCACATCACATTAATAGTGTAAAATACGCAAAAGAATAACACCCATTGCTGGTGTTATTCTTTTGCGCATTCCTTTTTAATCCGACGTTTCTCATACCAGAAACTATCATCAACTTTATTTTTTATATAAACATAAAGAAACAATTGAACAATGTATAACATACTTCTACTTTTTCATACCGGTACACTTTTGCCATTTTATTGGAGGTTTATTTATATCCCCGCTGTAGAAACCGGCAAGCCGGAAATCAATAGACTTTTGAAAGGCAGCTTTTACAGCATCGTGAATATTGAATTTTAAGCCAATCAAAAAGTTGTTGCGCAACAGTAACAGACTGCTTCGATTGACCAATCTTGACTGCTTAATTGCCAATTGCTTTATCATTTCGTCCAGTTGTTGATAGTACATCGGCCGTGATCGATTCGCCAGGTTTTATGAAGCTGCAAAGGATGACACCTAAGCTGCACCACCAATCACTCATCATAAGTTTTTTTATGAAGACTGTTTTTTTGGTTTTTGGTAGTTCATCATGGTCCAATTACTGAAATGAACGTCTGTTATCGTGAAGGATCTATTTTGTCTCACAGGTGACAATCCCATACAAAAAAAAGCGTTATTGTACCGACACAACAGAAACAACAAGCTGCGAGACCTCGTTCTTTCTGTACATAGGTCGACTCACGCGGTACCCACTTGTCCAACTTTTTTACCTTGTCAATTTTAGCCAAGAGAGTCAATATTGTTTTCTTGGTTACACCGAACATTAACGATATTGTAAATGCACGTTCACCGGGATTCGTTTCTACCGCGGCTTTCAAGTGATCGTTATCTCAGTCTCAGGTCGTCTACGTGGTTTGTTAGCCAGCCTTCAAAACGGAGTTTGTTAAATTAACGAAATGTTTGCTGTAACAATGCTAAATACTTCGTTGCTGTAGCGAGCGATCTGTACCGTTGTGGTTCTACTAAGGAGCTCATGTTTTCATTAACATACCAATTTCACTACTGTTCTATCTTCGCACAAAATATTGCATAAAAAAAATATTTTTATAAAATTTAAATATAGAAGACTACTTGTAACCGTCGTTTGAGTTTGTGCGATTTCTTTTATGTACTTTGGGGTGGTTTGAGTAATTTCACGTTGGTTTAATGAAGTTACTTTATGTTTGTAAATCCATTTTTGTCAACTAAATCTGTAAAAAAATGTTGTATTCAATTAATTCCAAATTATTATTACGCTGCATATACTTACGTATTCTGTATTTACGTTGATTTGGCATTTTCTTTGTTTTGGTAAAATTCCAGTTGTATCTAATTTAAGTTTTCCCTTTTGAGATACGATTGTAATTAAATATATTTTAGCAGTTTCTTTATCTTAAGTTGGTTTAAAAGTTCTTTGTATTAACTACGTTCTTAGCACATTTAGAATTGAGGCATGTTTAATTTTATAATTTATTACTTCCGATAGTTTCAACAAGTTAATCTTTATTAGTGTAATTAAATCTTTTGATTTTGGTATTTTTTTGTTAACATTGCATCTTGACAAGGGAAAGGCCGCCTTCAAACTTTACTTCTACGTCTTAATTAAATCTGTTTGCATCTTTTTCCACGTGTTTGTTTTACTGATTTCTTTCACAAAGATTTCGGTCACGGTTTTTTTACGGAGGTAGGCACGCACAGACATAAAAGTAGATGGTTTTGGTTTTGAAAAAAGAATTAATTAACAAGTTTTCAATCACTGACAATCAACCCTTAAGATGTAAAGGTATCCGCAGAAGTTATGCAGAAAACAGTGAATTCTTAGTTCAGTTAGTGGAGGTTTGTTTCTCCTAGGTCGTAAAATGTACGGCTATTAAAAATTACAAGTGCTTTCAAGTTCTATTTTTACGTAATGTAAAATCGTGATCGTTTAGTTGTGCGACGCGGTTTTATCTTCGCCTTGGTGGCTGCTTATTAAAAATCTTCCGACGGTAACTTGTCAATTGGTTGAGGGGATTTACCGACGTAAACTGGCCTAAAGCTTAGAAAGTTTACAAACTTTAAAAAATTTACAATATTTGACGTTTCGACAGTCATCTCGTTGTCTTCTTCAGAAAAAACATGTTCCGGAAGACCAATGAATCAAAACTGTCACGAACCACTGACCTGAACGGCGTAATATAAAGGCTTGTCAGGATCCTATACCTTCAGTTTCAGTTTTTTTGGAAGAAGACAGCGACATGACTGTCGAAACGTCAAATATTCTAAATTTTTCAAAGTTTGTAAGGTTTCTAAGTTTTATGAATTTCGTAAAAAGTGTAAATATGGAGCGCGGTTCAAAACCCGAAAATATTTATTTGTTAAAAAATCATGGCCGCGAAAGCCTAAAAAACGAACAAAATTTTAAGTTATTTATTGATTATTGATTAAGTTATTTATTCGCGAGTACAGTGATGGAAAAGCTTTGAAATTAATTATGATGAAAGTTTACTGCTAGTTATCGATGCTTTCGTTCATTCACCAAACATTTTATGGTGTTTGTGCTAATTTTAATTTGTTTTTTTTAAATTTTATTTTTTTTATTACTAAACAACAAAAATAAAAGACGATATGTAACCAACGTTTAAAATGTTTTATCGACGTTAAACCAGAAAAATTTATTAATTATTTTGTTATTATGTATTTTTTTCTTCTATTAAAGTTTTGTTTTAATTTAAAGCTTTATTTGCGTTAACTTGATTCAAATTTAATATAGTGTAATTTGCTGGCTTATCCATTTTTTTCATTTTGAATTATTTAATAAATGTTAAATTGTTAAATGTAACAATGCTTTTATTTAGTCGGCTTTCGCTATGTGAATTTTTAAGTTATTATAGATTTTTGTGTGATACACTTGTAAAGTAAGTCCCATTTGAGTTTATCTATTTGGCAAGGTCCTATAGTCCATTTGAGCTTTACACTTTCCTGGCGCTCTTTGATTTTGACTTTTTTTTTCGTTTACTTTTAAATTTTCTAAACGGTGACGGAGTTTTAAATATAATACACACCCATCTTCACTGAGCACCGGCAAATTCTCTTTTATGTTACTTTAATTCAGGCAAGTTTTATTTTTTCAGCTTTTGCACGTAACATACTGGTTATGTGAAAATGTGGTGTAATGTAAGTGATAACAAAACTAAACAAGGCAAACAAAAAGTTTGATAAACGCCTACAAATAAAAGTGTATTTTTTTTAAATTTAAAGAGTTACTGTTGAATTAAATTTAGGTTTACGCTTAAAAACATATGTAAATAATTTTAAATCAAGACAAGACAACTATTCGATGCACTAAAAAAATTAAGCTTTTAATGTATAAAGTTATCTGCATTGTTTTGGGTTTCGCAGTAAACTTCTTCGTGTAAGTAATTTCAAAATCGAATTGGTAATAGTTTTTTGCGATAGATTGTTACGTGACGTATTAAGTAATAACGTGCCACATTTTTCGCATTTTAAAAAATATTCTTCTACTGCTCTGGCAAGAGCGTGCTACTGATAACACTATGTAGCTTTTGTGTTCCACACTCGCTAGATGCTCATTTCCCAGTTGTCGTTTGATGTAGGTAGATTGAGTTTCGTCGTTATTACTGCGTTTTTAGCAATTTAAATGAAACGAAGGTTTTCTACTTGTATTAAAGGGCTTTTTGTACTCAATTGTTCATAGGTAAATGGCTACCGGACACTACCTTGCCTTCGCTAATTAAAAATTTTTTTACAGCGAATTTTTTTACAGCGGAGATTCGGGGCATTTTCAACACACTAAGCTACTCAAATGAAATTATTATGTCTCATACCTAGTAGACTATGTCAGGCCATGTAATTACTGCAAGATTGATGACCTCAGGTGTTTGCTCGATTTGGACGTCGATCAGTTGCGACTTCCTGTCGGTCGAGTGTCGTTCGATGTGATTCACTTGCCTTACGCTTTAACGTTAGTCTAGCTACGTCTGTGTTACGTAATGTTTTGCACTACTACTTCATTTTCTCTTAGCTACTACGCTTGTTTTTAAGATGGTATGTTTGATTTACAAGTTTTTAGGCGTAACTCGTCATTAAGTGATTTATTTACTGTTCTAGAACAGTAAGCACAGGACAAGTAACGTAACAACGTTTGGAAAGCCAACTAGTTTGAACAAAAAATGAAAAATAAATAAAAAACGTCATTTTGATGTTTATTAAGATAATGTAATAAGATTAAGGAAAGACGATTGCTAATCATTTCGTCCAGTTCTTGATAGTACATCGGCCGTGATCGATTCGCCAGGTTTTATGAAGCTGTATAGAATGACACTTAAGTTGCACCACCAAGCACTCACCATAAGTTTTTTTATGAAGACTTTTTTTTGCGCAATGTTTTGGTAGTTCATCATGATCCAACCACTGAGATGAACGTCTGGTGTTATCGTGAATGATCCATTTTTTCTCACAGGTGACAATCCCATACAAAAAAAGATCGTTATTGTACCGACACAACAAAAACAACAAGCTGCAAGACCTTGTTCTTTTTGTACATAGGTCAACTCACGCGGTACCCACTTGTCCAACTTTTTTACCTTGCCAATTTTAGCCAAGAGAGTCAATATTGTTTTCTTGGTTACACCGAACATTAACGATATTTTAAATGCACGTTCACCGGGATTCGTTTCCACCGCGACTTTTAAGCGATCGTTATCACAGTCTCAGGTCGTCTACGTGGTTTGTTAGCCAGCTTCCAAAACGGAGTTTGTTAAACTAACGAATGTTTGTTGTAACAGTGCTAAATACTTCCTTGATGTTGCCAGCGATCTGTGCCGTTGTGGTTCTACGACGAAACTCATGTTCTCATTAACATACAAATTTCACTACTTTTTATCTTTGCACAAAATATTTATGTAGATTTTATTTGTTTTGTGTACTTTGGGATTGTTTAAGTAATTTCACGTTAATTTAATTGTTTGTAAATCCATCTTTGTCAATTGAATCTGTAAAAAAATTATATTTAATTAATTCGAAATTATTACGCTACATATACTTACGTATTCTGTATTTACGTTGATTTGGCATTTTCTTTGTTCTGGTAAAATTCCAGTTGTATCTAATTTAAGTTTCCCTTTTGAGATACGATTGTAATTAAATATATTTTAGCAGTTTCTTTATCTTAAGTTGGTTTAAAAGTTCTTTGTATTAACTACGTTCTTAGCACATTTAGAATTGAGGCATGTTTAATTTTATAATTTATTATTTCCGATAGTTTCAACAAGTTAATCTTTATTAGTGTAATTAAATCTTTTGATTTTGGTATTTTTTTGTTAACATTGCATCTTGACACGGGAAAGGCCGCCTTCAAACTTTACTTCTACGTCTTAATTAAATCTGTTTGCATCTTTTTCCACGTGTTTGTTTTACTGTTTTCTTTCACAAAGATTTCGGTCACGGTTTTTTACGGAGGTGGGCACGCACAGACATAAAAGTAGATGGTTTTGGTTTTGAAAAAAGAATTAATTAACAAGTTTTCAATTACTGAAAATCAACCCTTAAGATGTAAAGGTATCCGCTAAAGTTATGCAGAAAACAGTGAATTCTTAGTTCAGTTAGTGGAGATTTGTTTCTCCTAGTTCGTAAAATGTACGGCTTTTAAAAATTTCACGAGATTTCAGGTTTTATTTTTACGTAATGTAGAATTGTGATCGTTTAGTTGTGCGAAGCGGTTTTATCTTCGCCTTGGTGGTGGCTTATTAAAAATCTTCCAGCGGTAACTTGTCAATTGGTTGGGGTTCCCTATCAAAGTTCCTGCCGACGTTAACTGGCCTAAAGAGTCCGTCTACGAACAAAATTTTAAGGTATTTATTGATTACCGATGAAGTTATTTATTCACGAGTACAGTGATGGAAAAGCTTTGAAATTAATTATGATGAGAGTTCACTGCTAGTGAACGCCAAACATTTTATGGCGTTTGTTTGTGCTAATTTTAATTTGTTTTTTTATTAAATTTTATAATTTCTATTACTAAACAACAAAAGTAAAAGACCATATGTAAGCAACGTTTAAAATGTTTTATCGACGTTAAACCAGAAAAATTTATTAATTACGTACCATAGTATGAAGAATTTCAATTTTTGTTTTATCTTAAACAGTTACGAAATTTATTTTATTTTGTTAATATGTATTTTTTTTTCTATTAAAGTTTTGTTTTAATTAAAATTAATTCAAATTTAATATAATGTAATTTGCTGGCTTATCAATTTTATTTTATTTCGAATTATGTAATAAATGTTAAATTGGTAAATGTAACAAAGTTTTATTTAGTCGGCCTTCGCTATGTGAATTTTAAGATTACAGATTTTCGTGTGATACACTTTAAGTAAGTCTCGTTTGAGTGTATCCATTTGGAACGGACTTTTGGTTGGCAAAAGCCTGTAGTCCATTAGAGGTTTATACATTCCTGGCGCTCTTTCATTTTAATTTTTGTTTTCGTTTACTATAAAATTTTCCAAACGGTCACGGAATTTTAAATATATCACACACCCATCTTCACTGAGCACCGGCAAAATCTCGTTTAAGTTACTTTAATTCAGGCAAGTTTCATTTTTTCAGCTTTTGCACGTAACAATATGTACATTTCCAACAATACAAGGTTATGTAAAAATGTGGTGTAATGTAAGTGATAACAAAACTAAACAAGGCAAACAAAAAATTTGATAAACACCTACAAATAAAAGTGTATCTTTTTAAAGAAAAACTTACAGTTACTGTTAAATTAAATGTAGGTTTACTGTTAAAGTGATACGTAATTAATTTTAAATAAAGAAACTATACGATGCACTAAAAAAAATTAAGCTTTTGATATATAAATTTATCTGCATTGTTCTGGGTTTCGTAGTAAACGTATTCGTGTAAGTAATTTCAAAAACGACTTGGTAGTTTTTTGCGATAGATTGTTACGTGTTCTATTAAGTAATAACGTCAGATTTTTTGCGTTTTGTAAAAATACTCTTCTACTGCACTGGCAGGAGCGTGCCACTGATAACACAATGTAGCTTTCGTGTCCGACACTCGCTGGATTTTCATTTCCCAGTTGACGTTTGCTGTAGATAGATTGAGTTTTGTAGAAACTTTGTTCGTTCAATCGTAAGCAATTTCATTTTATTTAATTTCACATCGTCGTTATTACCGCGTTTTTATCTATTTAAATGAAACAAAGGTTCTCTACTTGTATTAAAGGGCTTTTTCTACTCAATTGTTTATAGGTAAATGGCTACCGGACACTATCTTGCTTTCGCTAATTAAAAAGTTTTTACAGCGAATTTATTGGAGATTCGGGGCAATTTCAACATACTCAGCTACTAAAAATAAAATTTATGTGTCATTTTTTTTACTTTATATAGTATTTTGGCTTATTACTTATGTATCTCTTTAGTGAAACAAAAGTGTTATTTTGTTTGAAAATGTATATAACAAAGTTGTTTGTTCTCTTGTTGATAGTTGTTTGTTTTTTTCTTAATTCTTAAACAGCGGGTTTGTATATACTTTTTTTGTCTCTGAACCTAGGATTTTTTCGTTACATCGGAGTGGCGCCCATTTTTTTCTTTTGGTTTAATATTGTATTTTACACACCCATCAATTGATGCAAGAACGAGGACAAACATTCAGACAAACAATTACCTGCCGATGATGATCAGGCTCACAGGTAAAGGTGGATAGAATAATAACTAAGGTCCACCATGTGAAATTTGTAGGTGCGATTCTTAAAGAATTTGGCAGAAGCCACGTATAAATTGTGGCAATCAAAATTAATACAACCCCAATTCTTCTTCAGAGTTATATCGTCACACAGGAAATCTTCCTTTTTATTTACAAAACGGGTCTTTTTCAAAAAAAAAATCACACTAAGAAAATCCCATTATTTAAATCAATTGTAATTATTTAAATGTAAACGACAATTTTCAATATACGATTAAGTAAACCGTTCAACTGATTTCTGAATATAAATCAATAAACCGTAGTAATACGCTTATGGCAACTTTTACTAACCGTACACAGCTTCCGGCAAACTGGGAGCAGAAGTTGAAAAAACTCTCTAAACGACATCAATAGAATGAGTACTCCTAATTTCCATCGTTGATTCAGCAGTCAATCCCAAAGCCATAACCAACGTTCGCTCAGAGTACTTAAGTAGAATGTGTTTGCTTTTACCTTTGACGAGAAAATGTACAAAATCGTGCTTCAACGTCAGTCTTTCGGAAAACTAAATGCCATGTTACAAATAGCGGAATGTGGCAGGCCGCTTTTACGTTAGTATTCGTAATACAAAAAAGCAGTATTTGGTAGACATAGGTACTGCTGTGTCCGTCTTGCCAGCTTCTCCAAAATCTTTGTAGCAAAGTCTACTTTATTTGCACCAAAGCACTCACTAATGCGGAGCTGAGCGATTCACCACCATCTGTAACTACAATTTTGGACACAATAGAAGATGAAGTTCTCATTCTTCTAGGCAATTTACATCCATTACAATACACAATGCGCTAAAAACTTTTGAGGCCACCAAACAGCAATTAACAAACGTAACGCTCACGGTGGACGCTTCGTATAACTCATTCGAGGCAGCTTTAAGCAGTGATGTAGCGGTATTATTTTAGTGTAATTTTAGACGACTTGAATAAAATTGATAACTAAACTTAGAATTTTATTGGAAATTAACGTTGTACAATAAATATAAGATTAACTTCAAAAATAATTGTTAACTTAAAAGAATTTGTACATGTTATGCAGATATTCATCGTTAACTTTCAAAACTCGTTTTCTAGGGTGTCCCATTTGACGCGCATTCTCTACGATTACATTTGAATGTCACACTTGGTTTTCGGTAACCGTCCCGGAAGGAAACCAAGAAAATTGATTGTGTAATGAAGTGACGTTTCATGATTTTCTTAGAGACGCCGATTTCGACGTAAAAATGAAAGATTGGAGAGAGTAACAGCTTTTGTTTTGAAGGATTTCTTTCCTCGCCCTCTGCAACATAATGATGGGAGTTTCCGTCGTTCTTTTAGTATACGATTTTAGAATCCATACATGATAATTGCCAAGGGGCACATCCGGTTCGTGAATATGAACCACCTGGTAAGAAGTAGGCGAGTTTCGCTTAGTAATCAAATACGGTCCGTCGCGTCTAGGAGCGAGCTTGGACCTAAACTGCTTGGGTGAGTTACTCAATTGGTATACATCGACAAGGACAAAATCACCGGCGTTGTACGGAGTAACTTCACGTCTAGCTTTATCAACATGTTTCTTTGCAGCATCTTGTTTTAGTTCATGGCACGTCTTAACACTTCATCTATATTTTTCAATTATTGAGTAATCTCAAGTACAAAATTTTCGTTTTGAATAATAGCACGTAGGTCGTGATGCACTTCGTATAATGTTCGCGGTTCTCTTCGAAAAACGAGAATTACCCTGTGCTACCGTTTATACACGTATTCATTGAAAACCTTACTGTAGGCAAAGCTTCTTTCTATCGGGTATTATCTTCACCACAAATGATCTCCAATTGGGTTTTTAGATCCCTGTTGCGTCTTTTTTCAAGATTTGCTAAAAGATGGTAGACAGGAATCAAATTTTGTCGAAAACCTAAGCAATAAGCTACTGTTTGCATCACTTCACCAAATAATTAAGATCCTTTGTCACTGATGACTCGAGGTGGTGTTCCATACCGTGAAATTATTTTGTCGACAAAACATTTTGCAGTGGCGGTAGTCAATGCGAACAGCTCTATCCAATTAGTAGCGGTATCTTCAAATGCAAACACCCATTTTTCGCCAGTGGGAGCTTTGGAAAGTGGTCCAAACAAATCAATTGCAAGCGTCTCAAAGCGCTGATTGGAGATAGGAATTTGTAGCAACCCAGCAGGTTTCAGGTTAGTAGGCTTATAACGCTGGCAAGCTATACATTTTGTGACATGGTTAGTGACATCTCGATGCATAGTAAGCCAGTAAAAACGATTAGAAATTCGACGCAATGTTTTCTCGATGCCATAATGTTTACTGGTAGATAAGTCATGATGTTCGCGTAAAACTTCCTCAGTCTTAGATTTTGGGACAACTAATTTTATTAGATTTTGTTTTTCGTCGGCACTTAATGAAACTGCTTCGTTTTTGCGAAGTGAGGTACTTACATCAATTAAATCTCTATCTGTATTAGAAATGGCAGTAGCGAGTACGGGACACGGTAGAGAATAAAATGCATACTTTGTATAAACATCATCTTTGAATCACCTATGCATTTCTGGAATGCTTACCACAACATTGGCATTGGTAAGGAAATCTATACCCAGAAGTGTCTTGCTTTCTAGATGAGAAGGCACAGCCGTAACATTAGTTAAAACAATTCTTCCTTTTAAAATAACGCAGCATTGAAACTTCTCTGGGGACGCCATCAGCGAGTGTCATTGTTGCTTTGTTCTGAGCAAACAAAAAAATATTGTATTTTAAATACGTGTACAACTTATATCCAACAATACTACATTTTGCTCTGGTATCGACACAAGCTAATCCTTCAAGATCAATTTTTATATGACACATGGGACAATTAGCATCCGAATTAACTCCAGTCATCAATACGTTGAAAGATGATGTTGAGCTTGTAGCAGGAGAAGTAACAAAGGGAGTGCTAGGTTCGCATTGAGGACATTGAGATCTTACGTATCCTGGTTTACCACATCAAAAACAGACAAGTTTGTTAGCCGGAGGCAAAGAATGATTTTCAGTAATGGGTTTTTGTGAGCGTGCTAGTAAAGCAACAAATCTTCGACAACCGTCTTTGATATGAACATAGCTATGACAATAGGTATATTTAGGTCTTATCAGTAGTAAACAAATGATTTTTTGTGGTAAGTAAAGATCATGTTTGTTCATAAAATTTTGTTCAACAGATCGAGCTTTGTCAACAAGAGTAGAAAGATCAGTAAAGTTCGAAAGACCATAAATCATATTTAATTTGTGAATTTCGCGTAATTGAGGGCAAACAAGCAAGCGCGATAAGAGTGAGCAAAAATTAATTAGCGCAATACTTAATCATCCACTTAAATATATGAGCTGTTCTTTGAGTTTATATACGCGAAATTGAAAACAACTACGCTACATTTAATCACTGTACAAAATTACAAAAAGTTTTTAAATGTTTATATTTAGTTTACACTAAATGTCATTGAACAGATAAGCAACACGCGGTTGTATGATTGTACGAATAAATCGCGTAAAGACAAAAGCACTGCGTAAAACAATGAATTATGCGTGGAATTTCCCACGAAACGGCATCTTCAAGTCATATGAAATGGTACATACGATAAGTTTCTTCTTTCTTTTTTTCTTACTTTCATTGCGCCACCAAAGCTTTCCAAACTCTTTTATGTGTTTCTGGTACCGTTTGCACAATTTGCCACTTTTAAAATTGCGTTGAAACAGCCCCACGTTGGGCGCCAATTAGATTTAACGGTATTATTTTAGTGTAATTTTAGACGACTTGAATAAAACTGATAACTAAACATTTACATCCACTTAATTAGCATTTTATTAACGTTGCACAATAAATATAAGATTATCTTCAAAAAGAATTGTTAACTTAAATAAAATTTGTACACGTTATGCGTAAGTTTATCGTTCACTTTCAAAATTTGTTTTTTCGGAGTGTTCCATTCGACGCGCATGCTTTACTATTAGGTTTGAATGTTACAATGTTTAAAAATACGTAGCAAATAGCCGATTAAGCTTCACCTCGTCAACTACGCCACTTAGATTACATATTTTAATTTACATTGATACGAGTGTGTGACATATTTCACGAGCAAAGAACATAGTCGTCCTGTATAGAGGTAATGATAAAACTAATAAATTTTAACTACTATTTGAACTAGCAAAAGCTCAAGTAAAGACCAAGAATAAAAATTTCCTAAAAACCAGAACCTCACTGAAGTTCTAAAAGTTGCGACATTAATCAAAACGCCTATGTTTCAAAAACATACAAAAAGCCGTTTTTGAAATCATTTATAAAACACACTCCAGAATCCTAACCACAAACAAAACAATAGCCAAACAATTTTTCCGGCATTCTATAAAGTGGGATATTCAACAATGGGCAAAAGCTTGTGCAAAGCTTGCTAAAAATCCAAAATCACTCACCACATAAAGAGCTCAATTGGTGCATTTCCTACAGCGGTGTGCAAATTCAACGAACTTAATGTCGACAAAATCGGTCCAGTGCCAGTTTCGCAAGACCAAAAGACTGTGTTACTATAATTGACCGTTTCACACGTTCGCTCCAGGCAGCATCAGTACGTCTAGTACGTTCCATCTGTCATAGTTACCAAGATTAATTTTTAAGCATAAGCGTACCACTCCTTATCATCCTCAAACTAATGGTTTCGTTGAATGTTTTGTTTAAGTTCAGTATTTAGTTTCTTTATTTTATTTAATTTTAGCAGCTAAGTTTTACAATATTTATTCAATAATATGCAAGTATGTACTTCGAGCTTAAAATTTATAATCGTGCATCAATGACGCTTAACGTAATGTACTCAAAGCATTAGAACATAAGTGATTCAATAAACGTCAATAAATATAGTATAAACTTAAATCAGAAATTACTAACGTTGATGATTACAATAACGTAATACATCGTACATGATATTGATTTACCATTTGTATCTACACTTTCACCGTTTAAAACTTTTACTCTTTCTCTCATTGACCTACATTGAATACACTCAATGATTTTCTTTTCATTTTGAAAAAAAATGTTGTACTAACGAAAAGAATATACATTTAAATAATTTATTATAATCTGTGTTGACATAAAACATTCTACTACTAATAGGTACTGCGTTATTTGTTGTTTTGCAGAATAGTTAATAATTTATTTTGCATAAAAGACAGGAATGTGTGTATTATTTTATTAATCATCACGTTGAAACGCCAACATTTTAAAGATAAGAAAAGTATTTTTTTATCGCTGATATCATGTTATCATTTTAACCTTCCCATTTTGCCGCAACTTTTACTCTACACTTAAATGTTGATTTTGTGTCAAGTTTTAATAGTAATAAATTTGTATACGATCCTAAACACTATCAAGAAATTCAAGTTTAGATAAAAATGTATGAAGTTGGTTATCGTGCCATTTATTTTACTAATTTGTAAAGTTGCTGTCTAATATTCTGCATTCATATATTAATGTTTATATTAAGTTATTTGGTAAATAAATTTAAACAGTATATAAAGTAATTTCTATCATTCTTTTGGGTTAGGTTCTTAATAGCCCTTGCACCTAACCTTGTGCTTCATAGAATTTCTACTCATAAGTTATATTTTCTCAATAGATTTAAATGTTAAATTATTTCTTAATTTTATTCCGTAATACAAATAGTAGTATAATTATCTTAATTTCAAACCTAGATTTAGACTTAAAAAGGACACAGGATAGGACCGCACTACATTAATTTCAGTGTCATCGTCATGGAGGAGATACTACTCTGATCCATGTTGGCATGCTGACTTGCTAAGAAAAATAAAAGATCGGAACGTCTCAGAAGTACCTGACGTTCAAAGTGGCCGCGGAAGTGGCTTCTAAAAAGGCAGTACTTTTCCCATACTTTATTGGAATTAATGTGAAATCATTCCCTAAATATGTAAAATTATTTTTAAGGAGCTGAAGAATGAATACTTGAAGGTAAGTATATATGAACCTTAAAAGTATCAATCGCTTCAGTTTGGTTGAAATCTTGTCAAGTAGGGTAAGTGCTCCAAAAATCGCCCCGGTTCCTTATATCGCCTAGTCCTATCTATAGACTATTATGTGCGTTACAGCGAATTTATTCAGTAAAGTTGACGTCATGTGATCTAGAAACACGCGGCGCTAGTCGCCAGTATTCTTCGAGTGGCAACAGTGCTCATAGTGCTTCTGAAAAATGTGACATTGTAGGTAAGTTATTTTTGCAACCATTAAAATCTGAGAACATCCACGTAAGGCAATTCCAAATATATTTTTTTTGTAAAATATTGAAAATACATTGAATGAAGTTCCTAAATGTGTAATTATTTTTGAAAAACTAGATTAGGAAAGTTTGTCGCGACGGCATTTGTTTTATTGACGTGTGTTCTTAATACCGCCTACGTACCTGATCCTAATATCGCACATAGGCGATATTAGGAACACAAGATCTTACACTTTTTTTTATGTACTCTTCTAGAATTCTTTAGATGTCTATTAAATTGTTGTTTTTTTTTGTTATAGAGTCTGTTATAAGATGTCGGTGAAGGAGAAAAAAAGACAAGCTTGGAGCACATCAAGTCTTAAGGGTACATGTATTGCTGTTCAAAATAAAGAAATGGGAACGTTCAAAGCGTCAAAAACATTTGGAGTGCCCATATCTACAATTTGAGACTATCTTAAAAAAATAAATAACAAGGAAAATGAAGAGGAAGCGACTATCAAAAGAAAACAACTGGGAAGAAAACTTTTGCTAACCTCTAAATTAGAAAAGGAACTAGTCGAATTTGTATAGAAATGGAGAGGATTTTTTTTGGTTTAACTAAAAATGACGTAAAGCAGATGGCCTTCCAACTTGTTTCAATGAACAATCTTCCACATCCAATTTCAATTCGCGAGTATAAAAATTTTTCTTCAAGTATGAAATTTGTCCTTAGAATTCTCTACTCTTTCGCCGAAATGTCAAATTTTAGACAGCATATTTAACTTCACTTCCTGTAAGACCATAGACGAGCTCTGACTTTTACACCCGGTGCAACTTTCACCTTTAGATCGTTTCACGCGAATATGGAATTACATTTGTAAGGCTGAATCGGGCGGATTTTGGTACCCACCACATGTTTACCGTGATCGCTGAAGATAACTAGCAGGTGGCCTAGTTGGAAAAGTTACATGACGTCACGTTATTGAAAACGTTATTTTTTAGACACCGTCAAGGGTTGGAAACCTTCAGGATTATCTAGTTTAGACCGACAGGGTCAGATTATTGTATGGTGTGTTGCTCAGTATTCAGCGCAACTTATAATCCATTCGACTCAGGTATTACTGTTTGAGAAAATTTAGATTGATGTACCTTCTTTATCTTCTGTGATAAAATAAATATATATTCTGTGTTATTACTTCTGTGGTGTTATTTGTTCTTTTCCAGCTACGGGTAGAGTTAGACGGTATCTCCCTAATTTAACCTTTCATCGTCTTGGCGCCTTTTTTTTAGATTTACGTTATAATTTCGCATCACAAAGCCAGCGATCCCTCTCCGGAGAAGCTGTGCTAGCCGATGCTTTGTTTTGTTACAAGAAGACCAGCGTAACAATTTATTATTGGCTGCCCAACTCGAAGAACCTGAGTTTTTCGTAACAAACTGCAGACTCTTTATTTTGAGCCATTGTATTCCTAGGCTGCCTTGGTGTCTCCTGATCGTTTAGGAAATGTAACAAATCAAAGTACTACAGAGATGACTTGTAGATTTCGTCTTTTCCAACCCCAGATACATTCGATTTATTAACTTACGCCAATTCTTTATGGTAAACACTTCTCAAAGAAATAATTTTTTTTACTTTTTTTGTTGCGGTTGCATCAACTTCTTTGATTTTCCACTAAACTCTTATAAATCGGTCCTTTTTTATCCCTGTCACTCTACTCCTTGGATTTGACACGCCAAATGTATAAGAAACTTTTGTATAATGCAATAAGTTCTGCGAGAAACTCCTGAGAACATTGTCGAAGGTCAACCATTGCCATTCAAAGTAACAAACATATACAAAGAAATTGAGAAACAAAATGAAACCGAAAACGGAGCTACCGTCTACATGCGCCGACTTTTCCGCACAGTTTAAGAATATCTATGCTCTCTAGCTCAGTTATCGCTGCAACTGTATCGTCTTCACGCCGGTTTCAAAAAAACTGCGCACTTTTCCTACCTACACGCAACGTTTTATCTGCAACGTGTTGAACTGTCCAGACAAAATGTTGTGCAAAACGTAGCATCTAGACCGGCCTTCAATCCTCAGTTAGATGAACTAGCAAATTTACACAATCTCTAAGTGTTTTAGAGCGTATTGTTAATGAGTGTAAAGCTCTTAATGCTGCTTGGCTATCGGTAACAATTTGGATCCTTCTATTTTGATAGGATTTCCTAATTATTTCTTTAGCACAAGCAAATATAGCAATAATTTCTGCTTGAAATACGGTTACTAGACAACCCAGGTTTACGCTAAAGTTGCTCCTTAATCTACTGCCAGCGATTTTCCCTCCAATATTTTTGGAACTATTTCTATACCAGATGATTGCTTTCTCGATTGCGGTTTATCTATTTTCTTTTCCTTTGTCGGTATAACTACCCGATAAGGTTTGTGGAAGCAGATAATTGAATCGGTTCGGTCCGACTTTATGCTTACCATGTAGTTTTCGTTTATCTGATCAAAAATCTTGGTATGGTATCCTACTCTAGCACGAGTGTTACCCTGTCTGTTAGATTTTAACCGGTACGCTGCTGCCGAAGTTTCTGATTCTACTACTAAATGTAGACAGTCTAGCAATGTTTCCAATGTCCCAAATATTTAACCTCATCGCTCAGTTGAAGTTTTTTCCCCATAATTGAAGTTTGTTCTAATCTTGCAGTTTCGTTCTCTTTGTAAAGAGAATTCTTGTTTTGGCAGGGTTCACTGTTAGCCCCTCTGCAGTACACTAGTTTTTTTTTACTATTCTTAAGGATTTTTTCATAAGGTTTGAAACAACTCTCCGAAACTTGCCACATATTAATATAGTTATATCATCTGAATATCCTTGCGCCTGTATTCCGTTATGCTCAAGTTCCTGTATAATATTGTCTACTACTAAGTTTTACAATAGAGGCAATAACATTTTTTTGCGGACATTTTTTAACAGTAACTACCTTTCTGGTGACATTGCCTAGCAAACTTGTAATTTCTCTGCCAGTTATTGCAGAGCTGATCTATTTTTCTACGGACCGACAAACTTCGAATTTTGACAGCCTTTCTAATGGACTCAAAAGAGGAGTTATCTAATGCTCCTAGTGTAATCTCACGGTTGCTTAAAGAACTTTTAATTTTGTGTGTAAGCTCATGCATGGCCAGTACACACGATTTACGCGTTTGGTAAACCTATTGGTGTCGATCTAAAGATGCTGTACCCAGCGCTTTAAGATTTTTTTGTGGCTATAATGAGTTTTGTTAAAGTAAAAACTTACATCAAATAAATATATTAGGGTATATTATACTACATCATTTTTTATTTTTTAAAGCAGTTGGTATAAACCTTTTACTTCGATTCACAGTTCCAACTAGTAATGTCGATTCTTTTTGCAAACTTTTGGACAAATTGAGCGATGTAAAAAAGTTATCTCCAGTTACATTAATTATATATTTATTTCATCACAATATGTTTAGATAATCACATATAGTTGGTCTTGAATTCTTCTTACTTAAGTAAGGAAATCCATTCAATATACAAGGTGAGTTTTTGAAACTTTTTAAAGAATACGAAATTAAAAAAATGCAAAAACAAGTTAATTTTAAAGTTGAAGGGGAGGATTTTTGACGTTTAAACGACATTTGTAAAATCAACTTCTTGACCCCCAACAATTGTTTTTAATTTTTTTTACCTTACTTGTGATACCCTTTTCTTTTAGGGTAATTGAATAAAGAGTTCAGGGGTATTTTGAGTTATAGTTTTGACAATTTTAGACACAACAAAGCAATTGAGAATTGCTCACAAATTTATTCCTCCGTACGTCGGAGGCTTGCTGAGATGAGTTTGAGTTCAAGATGTCTGTTAAAAAGAGTTCCACTCACTGCTAAGAACAAACGTGCAAGATTAACTGGAGCACAAGAACATTAAAACTGGCAATAAAAATAGAAGTCTGTACTCTTCACCGACGTGTTGCGTTTTAGATAATTTTCTGACGGTAGACGTGTACGAGTTTGGACCAATACATTAGTGCTCAGAGATCATCAACCTATCTCTAAAATCCATTCATTTCGAGAGAGTACAATTACAGTGTGGAGAAGAATTTGTTTGAATGGACAAATAAGGTAAGGTTTATAGAGAAGAAGTCATCAACAATGTGATTTCAAACTTCCATGTCGTATAGAGAAAATTAGAGTATTCCTCATTTGTCATTACCTCTCCCAATTTGAATTCGATAGAGCATGCTGTTACGTAACCTAATACCCTGTATATCGAATTAAAATTAGATTCCGGTTTTGACGCCCTCTGCCGTTCTTTCTGGTTACTGACATGTTTCGGAATTCATTTTGAAGCTGTCAACTGCTGGAAGGCATATTATCCACAAGGAAAACGAAGTCTTGACCAGCATTTGCCTTTGAGATGTTATTTTTTATACGCCATTCGATACAACGGGTTTTTATATCTTATTTCCTTTATTATTAACAATATTGTAGCTTCCTATCTTCGGGAGTTATTGTGTTGACTCGATTTGCTATTTAATATCTATTCCAGGCTCACCTGCAGGGGAAAACGTTTTCTTCGCTCAAGTAGGTACTGGATTGTGGGTAAGTTTATTTAATTATTTTTTGTCGCTGTCAGAAAAGTCACTCACGGAACTTTTTATGTTAATTTCCGTAATTACGATTATTGTTGCAATACCATTAAGGTAATTTCATTAATCATTTTGTGTGTATCGCATGCTGTGTACAAGCGATATTTATTACGAAATTTTCTTCGCTATTCACTTCGACTCAACTTATGTATTGTGTGTTGCCGATACTTCTGGTATTTATGGATTGAGACTTTTTTTAATATTCTACGTTACTAAATTAAAGTTTTTACCTGTTAATCTTTCTTTTATGGTAACATACCTTTCTCTTTTATTGTGGTTACCCGAACATCAGAGTAACGAGGATTACGAACCTAAAAATTCGTTACAAGCTTGGGCCGTTTGTCTTGATCAAGGCAGAAGTGTTAATTATAATTGATCTGGCGCCCTTAATTATTATTTACTTGAACCTTCCCTATCTCCGACTGTGTGAGTTGGCCGTGCAAGGTTCGTAAGACCTAAAGCTTGTAACAAATTTTGACTGTCCAACTTCAGTGATTAGCGTTGGATTACTATCATTTATAGGTAGCTTATATTGTTGACTTTCGCTCGATTTGGGGTGTGCGATTATAATTTTTTCTAGCTTTATTCGTTCTTTTATCTTTTCTTAGTCTTTCGTAGGTTTGATTTACTTTGCTTCACTTATTTAGTTATTGCTGCAAGACTTGACGTCGGAGTTACTTCACTAACTTTTACTTCGTTGATTCTAGTGCTGCGGTTTTAGTTGATATTAGTACTTTGCTTACGTTTCTTTTAATCGGACTTTTGCTTTGATTTTTGGATTAACTCGACTGCGTCAATTAACCTTTTTTTTGCCTTATTAGATTAATTACTTGGCAGTGATACTACTTGTACTTACTGTTATTTTGAGTTTTAGTCGGACATGTGGTAGCAGATTTTTGCTTTGGTTAGTTTCTTGTTTTCATTTTTATTGTTTTCGATATGTATTAATCAGACGAAGAACCATCAATTCTTACTTCATCGGACTCTGATTCGGAAATTAACTTGGCAGATTAGAATGTTACTTTTTCTGGTGAAGATCCTTCTTTACTTATAGAATTTCTCATTCGTATTGACGAGTTGTGTTTGTCTCGTGGTGTTTCACAGCATCAACTTTTTCTTTCAGCTTTTGAAGTTTTATCTGGTAAAGTCCTTGTTTTTAAGACGAATTGAAGTTCGTTACGTTCGTGAAATGATGTTGCTGCTTTGTTGAAGTCGGAGTTTTTGCCTGTAGATAACGACGATCGTCTGATGGAAACCATTCGCAAACGTACTATGGGGTCTAACGAATCCATTGGTACTTACGTTACTTCAATGCGATATCTCTTCCTTCAGCTAGCAGAACTGGTCTTAGAGCAAATGCAGCTCAAGGTTATTCGCCAGAATCTAACACCGTTCTACCAACTGCCTATAGCGTTGATTGAAATCAAATCTATCGCTCAATTAATATTTTTAGGCAAGCGTTTGGAATCTAACATCAATTCTCGCGATTCTTTCCACTTCTCTACAACAGAGATTCGTGACAAAGTTCAAGAGCCGTCTGTAGGCTTTGCTAGTAAGAGTTCTTTCTACTTCCGTCTGTTCTGCTATTCCTGCTACTTGTTCTCTTAATACTTCTACACTTTCTTCTTTTGTATCTACTTCTACCCCGAATACTTGTGTTCGATGTCGTTATCAAGGTGCTAAGCTTTTACGTACTGTTCGTTCTCTTCTTTTTTTTCCTCCTAATTTTTTTTCAGTTTCTAGGTATGATATCTAAAGCTACTGCTTCTCGTCGTTTCTCTCGTTGGTGTGTTGTGAAAAATCTTTTATGTAAATGTGTACGCATTTCCTCTTCTGATCCTTGCGTTTAGAAGTTAGTTGTACCATCGGACCAGCGCAAGCAACTTATTCAGGATCACTACATTACATCTGATTGTGATCGCTGCAGTGTTAGGCACACTTTAAAAGTCTTCGGTGTCACTTCTACTGGCTTCATATGCGACCTAAAGCTGCCGAATTCATACGTTATTGTTCTTGTTCGAACTCGCAACGAAGCAACCCTATTAGGTCACGTCACGTTTTTCCAAGTAAAACGAAGCTTTCCAACACTGGTGTCGCTACAAGCTTTACGCGTATACATAAGGATCGTGCTGCTTCTCCTGATGTAAAAGCCACTACTCTTAGATCCACTTCGTCAATCACTTCTGCTTATACCTTGCTGTCTCCTTCTTCTAATCGTTCCCTTCTTTTTTATCGGCGTTGCAAGCGTCGTAAGTGCTAGTTCACTTTTTAAGCTTTTGACTTTCGACCTTTGCTATTGTTTTTGTTTTTTTCTTTTGGTTTTGGTGGTTCGAGTCTTTGAATACGTCGTCGGTATCTTGTTGGTTGTAGCTTGGATGCTACCCAATTGTTCCACCCATTTTGCTGTCACCGATATTCTTTCTTTTTGGTTAAGTTCTGCTAAAATTCTTTTGGTTTCTTTCTTCTACATCTTACGTCAGGACAGACTACCTTTCTGTTTGTATATATTTATATCCGCTTAGTCGGCTTTTTGGATTGGTACGTCATCTATAGAATTCTCGCTTCTGCTTTTGGATTTCGTTTTTCTTTTCTTGAGTTTTCTATTCCGCTTGTCGCCATTAAAGTCTTGAAGTATACTTTCCAATTTGGGGCAACAATTGGTATGCTTTCGTTCTATGACTAACTGATATCTCTTCTTTTCTCTATTTTTCTTTTTTCATTATACTGGGCGGTTGGTTGGGCATTGAAGGGTTGGTCACTTCCTTTCGTTTCTTCTACGGAGAGAAGAACGAATCAGACATTTACATCTTGTCTTATCTTTCTACGTCTGTCTCTTTTCTTCCTTTCCTGTTTTTCTTACTTTTCATCTTTTCTCTTTTGCTTTTGAAGGTTCGTCTTTAGAACAATTGCCTCTTTTGCTTTTTTTTATCTTGGGTTGTTGCTTGAACACTTTCTTGTTTTCTTTTTAGTAACTTCCTTCTTTAGTGTTCACTGTAACTGTGTTTTTTTTTTCTTTTCTTTCTCAGTTACTTCTCTGGCTTTATTGGGTTTAGTGGGTTTTTGTTTTGTTGTTTTTGGTTTGGAACATGGAATAGACTGCAACGTCGCTTCTGGTACTCTGTACTTCCGCTTAGTCGGCATTTTTGATGTTGTCAGTCACCGTTAGGATATTTCTCTTTTTTGGGTTTCTTTTGCTCTTGGAATATTCTAATCCGTTCTTCGGCATTTACGTTCCAATGTGACATTCCAACACAACGAGCACTGACTCACGATACTAAATTGGCAAGTGAAGCTTACTGTTCCTTATTGGCTCTTACTTCTTTTTCTTTCTTTCTGTTGGTTTTGTTTTGGGTTACGTGGTTTGGATTTCTTTTGGATTGGCATTCATTTAGTGTTTACCTTTTTGGTGGCTTTGTTGTTGTGATTCTTGGATTACTGATTTTTTTTTCTCTGCCTTTTAGGTAGTCCGACTTATGTCGACTTTTAATCCGAATCTTCTTTTTGCTTGAGATTTCTTCGTTGGTTTTCTTTGCTTAGATTTTTAGGATCTGTTTGGTTATTTTAGTGGAAGAATCTCATATCGTCTGTTGACGACATTTTGAGCACAACTGCATTAGTTTTTCTTTTTGACTTTTTTTCTAAATCCGCGTATCACAATTTAACATCTAAATACTTTTTTTCTTTTTACTTCTTTAGCTTAGTTAGCTTTGGGAACTTATATTTGGGGTTTGATTTGTATTCGTGGGCTGATGTTTCAAGGGATTTTTGGGCGTTGTCATTGATCGTGGCCTAAACTTCTTTCTTTCATATACTTCTTCTTTTTCTCTTGGTTTACTTGCTATTGTCTGTCAGTGAGGTCTATGGGACTGCGTTGTTCTTTTGTTTTATAGTGTAACGACTGTAGTCGACTTTCAACGAGTACCTGTTCTGATACATCTTTTTTGTTGGTTGAGTTTTTGGTTCTTTGGAGTATCATTCCGCTTCATGCAACTTTTGGACACATCTGGTTGGTGATGCTTAGCAAACTGGGAAAACCTCTTTTATCTACGTTTCTTCTTGGGTTGGGTGTTATTGTATTTTGGGTTGGTTTTGGATTTTAAGGTTCTATCCTTGGCGTATGCTTAAATTTCTGTCTTCATTTAGCTCCCCCCGCTCCACGCTTTTATCTTGCTGGGGGGGAATTCTGTTACGTGCGAAATTTTTATAACGTAATACCCTGTATATCGAATTAAAATTAGATTCCGGTTTTGACGCCCTCTGCCGATCTTTCTGGTTACTGACATGTTGCGGAATTCATTTTGAAGCTATCAACTACTTAAGACGGCCTGTGTCGTTGTAAATTGACCTAATCCAAAGTTTTATTAGTACATCCACTGTGATGGATAGGAAATTATAAGTTAATTACGAATTTAACGTAATTTATTTGGCACAGGCCGTTCCGCCACGCTTATACCACATGTTCGATTTAATAAAAGAACGATGAACAATAAATACTATTGATATATTGATAAATACCGTCACTGAACGCTTAAGATTCTGGAAAGCATATTATCCACAATGAAAACGAAGTCTTGACCAGCATTTCCTTTTGAGATGCCGATACTTTTGGCATTTATGGATTGAGAATTAGAATACTTTTGTAAATATTCTACGTTACTAAATTAAAGTTTTTATACCTGTTAATCTTTATTTTATGGTAACATACCTTTTTCGTTTATTGTGGTTACCCGAACATCAGAGTAACAAGGATTACGAACCTAAAAATTCGTTACTAGCTTGGACCGTCTGTCTTGATCGAGGCAGAAATGTTAATTATAAATGATCTGGCGCCCTTAATTATTATTCACTTGAACCTCCCCTATCTCCGACTGTGTGCGTTGACCGTGCAAGGTTCGTAAGACCTAAAACTTGTAACAATGCTTTAGGTCAACTTTAGAGAGCATTGGATACACATGAACCACGCCTTGAAACTCTTCTAGAATTGAGAGATGTATTGCCACAAATCCGGATACAAATCAGGTAAGATGCGTATAACAATTTGGTGCAGAGTATACAAAGACGTTGTAAAGCAGTTATTGAAGATGGTGGAGGACACACTACCTATTAAAAATGTTATTCGTTCATTTTACAAATGATTTAAGTATTTTTGTTGTTTTACAAAATAGTGTTAATTTGTTAGTTTCTTAACACAATGTGGTTGTTCGTGTAGCATATTCGGTTGGCCAACCTTCTTCATATTCTACGCTACAGTTTGATTTTCCTAAAAAAACTAGATAGAAGCTCATCTACTTCATCATCACTACTACTCGGCAATGCATCTTCCAAAACGTAGGATGTACCCTCTTCTGATGACACTACATTATTATCACTACGATTATCGCCTTCGGAGTCATATTGCAGTTCGGCTTCACTAAGATTTTTTGACATCTTGAAGGTATTTATGCTTACGAATTTTACGATAAAAAATAGAACCGAATTAAAATTGAGATCCGTCATTTTGACCGTATTTGTACTTCTAGTGTTAACAAGCCAAAATAAATAATAACAACGCTGATTATAAAACTGGATCCTACGTAAAGAAACAGATAATATAAAATGTCCCGGCAACTGTCCTAAGAAAATCTTGTATTAGTGCAACGTTTCCTAAGCATTTAGGTTAGGTTACTTTTGTGTGACAGTTTTTCATTCTGGACAATTCAGATATGGTCGATTTCCCAAAGGCGAGCTTTTGTTTCACATTGTAGTAGACATCTTCAGAGCCTAAAATAAACGTCACTGAGACGTATGCTAAAAGCTCGGTTTGTGGAAAATAACAAATACAATTTTACTGTAAAAGCTTATTTTAAACCCTTTTAGTTAAACGCTTAAAAACTGTTTTCCACTACTATCATAAACGCGTCTTAATCTATGTTTTTGTTTGATTTAGTTTATGATAATCAAAACATTAAAACAAAAAAAAATTTAATGAAATTTTAGTTACTGAAAATCATGATAACCGGTGAACTCTAAAATTTTGTTTTAAGCACACTTTAAATGTAAATATTAAAGTTTTACCTATTAGTTTATATTAATTAATGCATTAATTTACTAATTACATAATCTACCACACATATGCAAAATATAAAATAACCAATAAAGTTATGTTTGAATGTCCAAATTAATTAATTTAAATATAATATAAATTTTAAACTGCAAAATGCGAAAAGCGGGCGAAACAAATATAATAGCTAAAAAAACTTGTTAAATATACAAAATATTATAACTTTAGCAATACTTTTTTAATACAAAATTTTTGTTTTTAATTTTGAAAGGTTATTAACATTACTGTAACCTCAAACCTATATCGATAAAAAAACTATTACAAAAGCAACGGTATTAAACATAAGAAGGAGAACGTTAAAAATGTGTTTACCAATAATGTTAGCATAATATGACCAGTTTAGGTGACAATTTATATATAACAAGCAGACGACATTTTTTTGTATGTAAACTTGTATGTATGTAAAAACCAAGAAAACAATTTTTAAATTTGCATACTACTAAAAAGAAATTCGATAATAAATGTGAAATTACAAAAAACGACACAAGAAAAAAAACTAAGAAAATGTTTAACAAAAGAAATTTTTTTTTTATGATGATAAGTGTATTTCCCACGTTGTAGTATTTCAAACCTTGTAATTGCGTTGAACAGTTGATATCAAATCAAAGAAAAATCAAATTCCAATAAAAAATTCTGTAAACACAGTAAACCAGTCGCTTTACTTTAAAAAAAAAAGACGAATTCAAAAAAGCAAGCGATTAACGAAGAATAATAACACAATTCTAATAATAATTATCGTTCTTCTAAAAAAAAACAATCGAGAAGTGAAAATGTTAAAAATTTGCACATAACACTGCATTTACTACATTCGAATAAGTGAAATGTCCTCTTAAAACTGATGAAATCTTTTTGTAGCTTCTTCTTCTTCTTTTAAGCTTTAAATACTGCCTTTACCTGCCAAATACTTTTTGCGTAAAAAATTAGTGACTACTGAAAATTTTCATCTCTTCAATTATCTAATTTTTACCAAGCCTTCACTACAATTTCCCAACACAAAATTGTTGAATATGTAAAGTAATTATGAGTATTGTCCAACACATCAGATTTGTTGTATTCATTTAGCTATTATCTCAGTATTGACCACCTTTACCAAAGATATATTTCATGTTGAAAATAAGTCTCAAGTTGTCACACTTCGCAGTGGACATCTTCAGAGGCTGAAATATACTGATTGAAGACTTGCTTTTATACATCGGCTTCCGATCGATAAAACTAGTTTCCAAATATCCAGTAAAGAAAAACTAGATTTTCGATTAATATTAAAAGGATTTTTAATTATTTCAATGGATTTCCAAATTTTTCGTTTATAGTAACTAGAAATTTAAGCCAAAATCTTAGAGATTTCATCTGTTTCCAGCATGTACTCTGCTACTACTGACTGACTGACTGTGATGCTTGTTTTTCCAACGCTAGCAGACTGAAAAAGAATTACGTTTTTGACAAGATTTAAGAAGTGGCTCAATTTAGAAAGAGTACAAAACATTTTTCTAATAAAATCCGTAGTACCTTTGACATCAAAAAGATAAGCTATAGACAACGGTTGAGACTTAAATTCCGCTGTTACTCTTGCTTTTTGCAGAAGTAAGCTTTATAATAGATTGTGCAATACTCCTTTTTACTGTAATCGTTTGCGACTAGTGCCTTGATTAGATAAAATAACATTTTTGGAAAATTTTGGTGTTGACTTAGAGAAGCATCTCTGTACACTAAAGAATTCACTACTGATAATTTCTTAGCTGAGTGATGGTGATATCTCACCTATCTATTTAAATATCTGTATATATAGGTAGGTTTTCGATAAATTGAATGTGATGATGAACCAGCTTTATTTTGAACAACTAAAACTTCCAGAAATGCTAAAGAGGAGTTCCTTTCTAATTCCATAGCAAAACGAATACTTTGATGAATAGAGTTGTTACAAGCTTTAGGTATTTTACGAACCTGCACGGCCAACTCACAATAGTCGGTGAGAGGGTAGGGTTCCTAGATAATATTGAAAAGATAATTAAGGGCGCCAGAGCTTATCCCAAAGTGACTTCTGTCCGCTCACAACAGAATAGTATCACTTGTAACAAGATGTTAGGTTCGTAATGCTGAAAGAAGCGAAGGAAAGAGAAAAACTAAATCGTTAATAACAATTGTACTTTAATTACTCTATCACGATAAATATAGTCAAAGTTAAATAGCCAAATCTAAGTAGATACTAGTGAGAATATACAACATCGAATGACAGCAGGATCGGCAACTTACACTACATAAGTGAAGAACATAGCGAAGAATAGTTCGCAGTAAATATCGTTTACATAATTAGTAACATGGCATTACTGACAATAAAACAATGATAATAAGTATGGCATTAACATTAAATTATCACAATAAGTATTGGTGGTACGCAGCATGCGTAACCCGAAATGAGAGAAGAAAATTACTATATAAATGGTACTTCAATAACGTTCGTAACCACGAAATTAATATGTACAACAGTTTCGTGAGCGACCTTGTTGACAACAAAATAAGATACATATAAAATCACTTACCAAACACAGGAACTTCCAGTTGTGCGAAGAAAGTACTTTCCCCGACACGTAGTCCTGTAAATAATTTGAATTGCAAATCGTGTCAAACCAATGCCTCACGAAATCAAGATCTACAAAATCATTACTTAAATTTTAAAGCAAACACACATAACACAACCCGGTAGTCGGATGCGTTGTACCCCTTTACTGTGGTTTAATTATTTCTGCTCGTAGGCCTTATAAAAGTTAGCATCGTCCCCTCAAGATATTTATCGGTGTTAATATGCCAGATAATGGTGGAATGGCCGTTGACGATTCGAATACTCCACACGAGCGTAACGAAGCCACAACTTTCCTGGTGGACGTTAAATTATAACCAGAATGCCCCTAGTTATGAGGTAGCGCATGGCGCTAACCAAAAAGACATAAAAATTACCTTTAATTAAAGAAAGAACAAAATCACTTACTCTGCGTGAATAAACTGAGTTAATTAAGAAAACTTCTATTTTCCATCGTGTCCCAACACGTGGATGATCTTAGAAAACGAATTTTTCACTCACGCAGACATAGATAATAACAGGTACGATGTTAAAGTCAAAATGCCGGTCTGTCACCGGACGTTGCCTACTCAATACAAAGTGACCAACGAATCCGATAGATGGCGTCGAGAAATATAAAAGTAATTTTTAATTAAACTGATATACAGGGTAATGCATTATTTAAATTTATGCACGTAACAGAGTTTATATGACATAGAAACTAGTTGAGCGCGCAAAGACCATGTTACCCAACGACGAAAGCGTCACGAACGTGTAGGTACCATCACTTGAGTTTTAGATAAAATGCAGATAAAGCTTTTTCCTCAACATTTTTTATAAACACATTAGCAACAATCGATAAAAACAGAGAACCAAATGCGGGTCTTGTGTTTGTGAGTAAAAATTTTTTCAAAAAGTAAAATATGTAGACGTTAAATATTTTACGGTAATAAGTATTATTCAGCAAGAACAATTTTTCAAGCGACATCGCATTTGTGTATTAAATGACGACATTTTTAAAAAAAACGTGAAATATCAGAGTTTTTAGATAAGCATACCACATAAGCACAGTGACAGTAAAGAATCTCGTCGTCATTGATAAATTGTAGTCGATTCTAAACAGAAATAGTACCGGCCCAGTAAACAACAATTTGGTATGTTTCTATGCACCAAAAGCAAAAGCTACATCAGCACCTACAGATGTCTACCACCAAGCAACAGCGCAAATAATGCTGACTTATTCTGTAAGAAGATTCTCGAGCCAAGAACCGAAATTGTTATGTAACCATAATTAAAACAAAAGAATAAATACTGTATTACTTTAAAGATGTATTGTATCCATAGATGTTTAGTTTGAGGAAAATTTTGTATTCAAGGAGAAACAGAGGCTGTCTTGAAATATTGTGAGGTACACGATTAGATTATTAAATTTAAAAAGATTAATAGACAGCGACGCTTATCTACGTATTTATCCTTGTTATCGTAGTAAGCAATGATTAATAATTGAATTGTTTATTATGTTTCTAATATGACTGTTATTGAAATTAAATGTTTTTTTACTTTCCTATGAGGAAAGTATAGCGATCGCAATTTTTTTTCAAAAAAATTTTTTTTGAAGAATTTTACATTTCAAGGTCTCCTGAATGTGTGTGTGTGTGTGTGTTAACAATATATTCAAATACATTTTTTTTCTAACATTAACAGTTTATTAGATATTTGATTTATAATTGAAAGTCAATTCCATATATGATCCTAGGTTCGAATCCTGCTTACGACAATTCTTTTTTTTAGAAAAAAATTCCATATCTTGAAACGAAAGCAAGATACGTTAACAAATAACAATTTTTCTCTAAATTCTTTTGACTTGTTTGTATACGGAGTGCTGCATCTTATTTAAATTATCTTAGAATGTACCCACGATAACTCTCGAACAAAAAGTCTTAATTATTTGAAATTTGGTATGGAGCTAGCTTTTCATATTCTCTCGGTTCGATCAAAAGATGGGTCTAATAAAGAAACCGGAAGTGGGTGTATCCACCATTTTTAACAGTTTTTCTTATATAATTTTGTACGTAAGTAAATTATTCGAATTGTTTTTACAGTTTCTTCAATCGTGTACATATCACTTCAAAATAGTTTTATTACAACATAACCTTAAAAAAATATGTAGATATTCCTTCTTCATTCCTTATAGGAAAGTCGTGTGGTCACCATACCAGTTTTTTTATTTTGCTTTGCAGATGACAGATTTTTACGGTTATAATGAGTAAGAAATGGTTGGCAAAACACTTTCTTTGCGAAGTATACACTTTACTTTTTCTACGACTATAATATGTTCAATTATTAATCAATCAAATTAAACTTTTTACGAGAACAAATAACGTGAAAAATAAATAATATAAATTTAAAAATTTGTGATGGTAGTACCTGTAGTAATACTTAAAATGACAATTAAAAATTATATGTTAAAACTTTGTATTTATTTTATGTCAATTAGTCAGTATTTATTCTACTAGTTTTAGCTATTTATCTCTATTTAGAAAAATCCTAAGTATAATGCTTTAAATGCAATTTTAGTTAACTTCAAATTATTTACTATTTTAATTTCTTAATAAAAAATTTTCTTTTTACAGCCAATAAATAAAAGGAGTCTATTTATGCAAAAGCCTGAATTGTTAACAATGTCTTAAAGTTCTTCCAACAAATGCTATGTTGGTGCGTAAACGTTACAAAGCAAATAAGGTAAATTTCTGATTATTTAAAAACAATTTGTAATTAATGGGTGTTATTATTAGAAATAGAGCTTTACAAACTAAGAAGGTAATAAGGAAATTTTGTGTTATTTATTATAACGTAAGTACAAAGTGTTTAAGATTACATTTGTAACAAGGTAGCGACACTGTGTGTTTTATAATAATATAATTATTATGGAGTAAAAGTTTATAAGTATAAAAGAATTAACATATGACTAAATTATAACGTACAGATATAAAGCATGTGCGAAAGAAACATCTTTGTATTTTGCAACTATCAATAAATTCCAAAAAACAATTAGACTTCTAAATTGTCATGCAGTTCATAAGATCGATCGATGCTAATAAAGACTGACTTATTTTAAGTTAATTTGAGCAAATTTTTAAACACCTGATCCTTACAACTTTTTTATAACACAGCCAAACAAGTTGTGAGATTGCAAATTAGGTGTTTTAATTTATTCTAATTACCTTGAACTTAGTTTTTCTAAAATATGTTACCTAAAATATTTAATTTACGAACCAAACCTTTTTTACTCTATACGTACCGTTAAAACTAATGCAATAGCATCCACACGGTCCTAAATTATTTCGTTTTTTAAGTTTTATGATTTTGGTGCACGAAATATTCGTACACCTCTAAATTAAATTATGTTTTCACAATTCATTGTTCTGTAAAGTCATTACAGCTCTAATTGTTTTCTTATTTGGTACTCACCTTTAAGAAATTAGACGCAAATACATTTTTCTAAGTGCAATATCAACCATTGAAATTATTTTAGATGTTAGTTAGCGTTTCTTAACTAAGTTTGGTTTAATCAATCAGGGTTTCAAAAACTTTTAAGATTATCACAAAGAAACAATTTATGAACCAAACTGAAAATATTTTTGGAACGCCCAATTTGCCAGATAAGTAAATGCTACCAATTCTTAATGAATTATTGTATGATCCGATTTCGAACCATTTTAATAGTAGAATTTTCGAAATTATACAAAGTAATTTATGCCAGTGACTGCACACTACATAAACGAAAATATTTAGTTGAAATCTATAATAATAATTATTGTTCAATAATACCATGAAGCAGTAAAAGATTAGATACACAAAAACATAGAAAATACATAGAAGCAACAAAATGTTTCTAAATATAACATATAGGTTGTACCTGATTAACAAGTTGTTATATTAACAGGTAAAATTAGAGCATAAATACAAACAAAAAATAAAAGTTACACTAAAAGGTTTAAAAAAAGCCAAAATTTTTCTCAAAGTAAATCGTCAAGTACGGACCTGTACTCTCCTGAGATTGTGTACACCACGAATAAAAATAAACTGTTTTAAGAAGTGCAAATTTTTTTAAGCGATTTACTGACACCAAAAATAAAAATAAATACAAAACAACATTATCGGATAACGCGTAGTTAAATTACTGTAGTTAAATGAAGTTGCTATTTTGCACATTTTTTCAAGTACACTAGATAATACCTCCTCCATTGGATAAAAACACAAACGTCTAAACGTCGTCGAAAATTGTTCGTTACTCGCATAAACAATTGCGTTTGAAGGTCAAAAAAGACTTACCACCTTTTACTAGCACCGTTTATTTACCATACTGTATGGGTTTCACATATACCTTGGGAACGAGAAAGAATAAGGCCCCACTTTCTAATCTGCAAACGGAGAATCCCATATAGACCTGACAATCGAAGGGGTACGACTATGACAAGCAAATAAGTAAAAGGTTCATACACACAAAAGCAAAGTTGCGAAATCAAAACAACAGAGAGTTTAAACACGGTAACAGCAAACATTATTAACAACATAATAAAAGCATGCAAAAGTAGTATGCCCTTTAAGGCCCCAAAAAATAAAAACAAAAACACTAAATACTGGTGGTCCAAAGAACTAACAGCGCAAATGAGCGCAGTATGAAAATACCGTAGGGAATACCAAAACTGCCAAGATCCGGAAGAAAGGAAAATTAAACAAAACGAATATAAGAAGCTAAGGAACGCTTATCAAAAAGCGTAATAGTTATTTACGAACCAAGTTCGGGAAGAAGTTTTTCCTACATGAGCGCATTTAAAGCACGAGCGAACGAAGTGAGGGAGTGCTTTAATAGCGCGAATGCTAGAATGATTTTCCCGCAAGAGGTTTGTACATAATTTTTTGTAACAAGCAAATATTTCCTTTGATAAGCAGAAGCAATCATTTTATATTAATGTCAAATTTTGATATAGTCACCTTGATGAAAAGTGTAGAGTGCTATGAATTGACATTTGATGTCTAAAGTGTTTGTGCTGATCATATTTTGTATACTTTGTATTGCTTTTTTAAGTTTACTTCTTGTTTTTATTAATAAAAAACACTGGGAAAACGGTTTTTAACAATTACAAATTAAAATTGCATTATAATATTATTGTTTAAATGTCTGTAAATGCCAGTGTTTTTTGTGATTTTTCCCGCACTCGTGCGGGAATAACAATTTCCTGATTGGCTGCACACGTATGTAAAACTTCACTTCCCAGGCGGCGAGTACAAAAAATTATATAACTATTGTAGTAGAGAATAGAACGAGGAAGCTTTTTGGCTATTACCAGCTGCATATTCGCCTACCAAGTTTAGCCAGTAAGCTGAGCAAGGGCATTCTCGACAAGTGAAGAAAATTTCTTTATTTTAGCCTGTAGGCCTTTGTGTATGCCTGACATGTTGGCTGCGTTGCTTTAAGATTGTCCTCTCCAGTCTGAAATGTCAATTCCAAATTCAATTAAAGTTGAAGTAACAGCATTTGTAATTTGTTGTGATTTAGGATCAGTGTTTGGTATAAAATTAAGGAAACGTTTTACAGGTGATCCATATTTGATTACATAAGTGAGCTGGTCCACGTGATATATATCCGGCGTCGAGTCAATAAGAAAAAATGTTTTAGCTATTAATATTTTTATTACAATTACAATTTTTCCATAAGCCGAATAAATTCTTCACATGTCGTTGAAGAGACATAACTATGTTCTGAGCCTGGATTCCCATAACGTGCTGCGTTTGGCTAAGAATGGATCAAACTTAGCAATAAGCTCTGGGAAATCAAATAATTTCTATTGTGTAATATATTTTCTCGTCGTGTCCTCTGAATGGCAAACCACGTAACGCAAGGGGTTTTTACACATGCAACTACTTTTTTCAAAATGTTTTTCCAGTAATTTATTTCTGCTTCTAATTGCATTGTTAATGCGTGGTCAATGCGGCCTAAAGAGTTGATTCTATCGTTACTACGCAGGACAGATAATTTGTGAATGAGTCGATACTTCATAATAGGAATTTTTCCAGTCATTAAAAACTTCTTTTTTGTCAAACTGCATCTCCCTGCCATTGAAAAGACGGGTTTACAAAACACACATCCAGTACTTTTGGAATAAATTAGCCATTTTTGCGGAACTCTTTCGCCATTTAGAGGCTGACGTTCGAATAAGCGTTTTAGCAACTGTCGCGCCTTATTTTTGTAAATCCGCTTACTCTTGGGAAAACCATTATTGATGTTTTGATTGGCTCCGATCTTACAAATGTAATCACGCGTGAACTCGTCGATTGTCTATTTTGATGGATCGTCACCAATTTTGCACAGTCGTTATTCTAGATTGGGATGCATGTCTGGCACTGGCGAGACTTCTTTGACTTTTTTCTTTGTTCCACTTGCCGCAACTACCAGAGTACCTACGCTTAAAGATACTGAAAAAACTTCAGTTGACGTAGCACCACTGCCACTAGGAACGCCGTGTCTTGGATCGTTAGCGTGATCTTTAGTATCAGTAGATAGTTTTCAGAAGAAATCGTCTAATTTCCGCGCTTTTTTCACATTATCTTGTTTATCGTCTTTTCTTTTAGCTTGCTTGCGATAATCTGTCCCACTTAACCTTGTCTTTTAATCCATAGCTAATTACGCCACGTAACAATTTACCTGAGGTACCGTATTGTAAAATTATTACGCACTATCGATTTTTGTTAATATAGTACATACATAAATGTCGCGTCGCGAAAAACGTTACGAAGTGAGAAAAACGTGCTTCCACTCACTGTAATTGCTGTACGCACACGGTTGCGTTGCGTGACATCACGGGCGCGGTAGGTATAGAGAAGGAAGCGACGCGGGCGATGAGAGAGAGAGGGAGACAAGAGTCGCCCTTCGTCCGCCGTGACTTTCCTGCGTGCAGTTCCGTCGATCTTCTTTTTAATACTATAATTTTGTAATCTACGTGCAATCAGAAAATGAGATTAGATATTATAGTACGAAAAAAAAATTGGCAGAACTGCACGCCGGACTAGTGAGCGTTTTTATCACACACTGTTTTATTTTCTTCGGGTTGTGATCATTCATCGGTGTACTTTTTGTCCACTATTGGCTGCCCCTAATATCCGGGAGTTCTAGGCCCGAGCCTACTGGGAAAACTCTGTCAACTTTAATTTTAGATAAGTTTAATGTTTTTCCAAAGTGTTTCTGCTTTGCCGAAGGCCGGGCGGGGAAGGGGGGCTTGCGTACTTTGATGAACCTGAGAGCTATGCCGGCGGTAGCGTAAGCTACTGGCAGGGTCTCCCAAGTCGGACAGGTCACTGGGGAAGGGTCAGACAAAATGAGATACCCGGTCCTTCAAGGATGGGGGTTGGGGCGGCAGGCTTGCGACCTGTCCCCCGGAAAAATGTAGAACTGCAAAAAATCCCAGAATCATGCCTCGGAACTCGGACGGATGAACAAGGAAACGACTTAAACAACGACAGCAAGCTAGCAGCTAAGAAGTGTAATAGAGGATATCCCTAGGAGCCATGAAATAATTTTAGTAGGAGATCTAAACAGTTGGGTAGGAAGTAAAGCAAAGAATCCAGTAATCGGTCGATTTGGAGAAAATGTACGAAACGGCAATGGTCAAAGGCTTATAAATATATGCGAGAAATATGAAATGAAAATTTCAAAGACTTTCTTCGAACACAAAGACATACATAAGTACACGTGGTACCAATATACCAGAGATATTAAGTCAATAATTGACTATTTCGTGATAAAACAAAAGACGCGCCTGAAAGTTCTAGATGTCAAAGTAAAAAGAGGATATGACTATGGCTCGGATCATCATCTACTTACTTCTACAGTATACTTATCTTATCGAGCAAGCAATAACAACAGGGAAGAGAAAGAGAATATAGGACAAACAACGGAAGAACGGTTCAATCTTCAAAGTCTATATGAAGAAAGCACTGCATACCTATATCGAAGAAGAGTGGAACAGAAGATAAAAACCTTGAGAAGGACAGTGGAAGAAGAATATAAACATATAAAAGCATGCATAAAGGAAGCATGAAGGTTAACAAAGAAGAAGACACCCGGGAAACCATAGTGGTGGGATGGAAACATTGCAATCAAAATCGAGGAAAAGAAACGGCTGTACAAATTATGGCTGAGCAACAGGGACCAACACAGCTGCTAAACTTATAAAAGAATGAACCGGGAAGTGAAGCGAGAAATAGCTCAAAGGAGAAATAAAATTTGGATTGACAAGTGTGATTATATCGAGCAATACGTTGGGGGATCCAAAAGCTCCAAAGCGTGAAAAGTTATAGATGAAACCAGGAAATCAGAGAATAAATCCTGCGCGATATCACCGATTAATATATCGGAATGGAAAAACTATTTTGAACAACTACTAATAGAGGATAGACCTAACCTCCACACTCAAACACAAGCCGATATAATACCCACCACAGAACTGGTGTTAAAAACGGATCACCTAAAAACAGCACTGAAATCCTTAAAATCAAATAAGTCCCCTGGTCCAGGAGCAATATATGCGGAATTAATAAAGTACGCACCGGGCAAATTACACCATATGCTCATCAAACTTTCAACGGTGTATAAGGGGTGAAACGATCCCAGAAGAGTGGAGAACATCGTATACCACATCCATAAATAAGAAAGGGTTAAAAAATAATCCTGCTAACTATCGCGGAATTTCCGTCATATCGTCAATGGGGAAGGTTATACAGCAAAGTTTTGAAAATTCTCATAGAAGAAGACATACAAGGAAGAATAGGAGACAAACAATGTGTTTTCGGGGCTGGAAGGTCAGTAGTAGACAACATCTTTACAATACAAGTAGTAGAAAATCGTTCGGAGAAAAGAAAAGAAAAGGCCAACGATAGCGTGCTTATTGCAAACTTTTTTAACGAATTGACAAACTTCAATGTAAACCCTACGTTAATAAACGCGACAAGGAATTTCTACAACACTACGAGGATACGACTAAAAAATCAGTTCTCGCAAAGCTTTCACGTAAATAAGGGGCTTAGACAGGGCTGTGGGTTATCCCTTACACTCTTGACTACATATTTGGAAAAAATAGTGGAGAAATGAAGACAATGCAGAAACATGGCACTGAAGGTTGATGATGATAAACTAGAAGACGCGGAAGACCTCAGTTATATGGTCAGAAAGTTAAACAAATACTACCAGAAAGCCGGATTGAAGATTAATATTAACAAATTTGAGTATTTGGTAATAGGGAATGACAAAATTGAAGACCTGCAACTGGGAACAATGACCCTCAAAGGCGTCGAAAGCTGCAAATACCTAGGAATAATCATAAACAAAAAAGGAGATAGCGAGAAATTAATTGTAGAATAAATAAAGGCAGGAGGGTCACATGATCCTTAAACGACATACTATGAAGCAAAAAAATATTTAATAATACCAAAAAGAGAATCTACTCGGCCTTAGTACAAAGCGTGATCACCTACGTACCCCCTCCCCCCGTTGGCAATAGTGATGCCGTATTAGAGGACAAGTTGCTGCCTCGTAAGAACGGATAGAATACGAAATATAGACATCCGAGAACACCTCGAAGTGGAAAAGAATATTATAGAGGAAGTGGAGAAAAAACTTACTTGTCTGGTACGGGCATGTACAGAGAATGGAGGACGAGAGATGGCCGAAGAAGGCGATGAAGTGGGTACCACCTGAGAGAAGGAAACGCGGAAAGCCGAAGAAGAAATGGATCCAAGAGGTGGAGAGAGCGAAGGAGCCAAGAGGACTGGAGGATGAAGAATGGAACGATAGAAATGCCTGGAGGATGGGAGTAGGAAAGTGGCACCAGCGGTAGAGCAACCCTGCATTATATATTAATGTTTCTTCTTTTTTTTAGTTCACATATATACAACTAACAGTTACTAACCATGTGTCTTTATGTTAGTCACACATCAAAAAAACGTGTAACAACGCTGATCAAAAACTTCTATAAGCCGTTACGGATAGTACCAAACGGATTCTATGTATAAAGATATGAGTTAATACGTTGTTAACATAAATCCTCGTACAAATTTGTTCCAATTAATTTTTTGAGGTTTAAAAAAAAAATAATGCAACCAAGTTAAAAAAATCCATAATGCGTAGATTCGTATTTTGAAACATTATGAAACGTCCGAGAAATTACTTGCAAATGCAAGAGCCTTCTAGAACTGTTATCTAGTTTCTAGAAGATATAGCGAAAAGGGAGGAACGATCGAGAAGAATTCGCCGATGTCTATAAAAGCCGAAGATGGAAATCGTAGGTCAGTTATTGCTGGAATGCGAATGTGTTAAGAAGATTATCAAGTGAAGATAAATAAGTGATTAGCACGTGCGGACGTTTTAAATAAATAACAGTGTACACCGAATCGAGTGAACGTGACTTATAGTGTAAACAAATCCGAGGACGTTATCTTATCTTATCTTAAGTGTTATACAACGGTTATACATAAATTAGTGTAAGTGTTTTTATTATTAGATTTAATTAGTTCGGTTCATTTAAAAGTATACATATTTCTATAATAAGTAAACGTAGTTTTAATCGTTTAAATAAATTAGTTAATAATAAATAAAGACGTAACATTTGGCGTCAGTGTGGGATATCGTTCGCGAATTTTAGTATCGCTCCGTAATTGATTGCGCGATACGCGTGTTTATTTATAAAGTATAAAATAGTGTTTATTAAACGTTTTTTTCTTTTAACAAGTGCGTGATCGCGATTAAATTCGTTTCCGGACACTAGTGGTTTAATATTAATAAGTGGATAGTTATTAAAATCTTGTGTTATATAAAAACTGTATTTTAAAAAGTAGTGAACTTAAACTTTCGTGTTATATTTAAATTTATGCCGGTGACGCGTTCGCAAGCAGTTAAAATGGATGCAAAGCTATTTGAATTTCTTGAATCAATAAAAACGGTCAAGAATCGATGAATAGAAAATGGAAGACACTTCCCAGAAAATGGAAGAAAAGTTTTACGAAAATTCTCAGAAAATTGAAGAAAAATTATTTGAAAATACCCAAAAGATAGAAGAAAAATTGATGCAAAATTCTAGACGTTTAAAAGAAGAAATACAAACGAGCATAGAAAATCAAATAAAAATTGTTCAAGAGGAAACCCAAACAGATATGTTAAATTTAAAAGAAGAAATTTGCGAATCTATGAATGACAAAATAGAAGCAGTAGGGGATAGAATGAAACTGCTTGAAGAAAGAATCAACCAAATGAATTGTCACGGGGAAGGAAGCGTCACGAGTGAAGATTTATTAATGGATCATCGAGAAGAAAACACTCACAAGTTCAAAGTTGTACCACCGAATTTTGATGGTAAAGTTCCATGGTCAACCTACTACAAGCAGTTTGAAGCCGCAGCTACTGCTAATGGTTGGAGCAACAAGCAGAAAGCGACGTCTTTAATAGTGTCCTTACGTGGAGACGCGCTTGGAATTTTACAAACTGTTCCGGACCACCTGCACGAAAATTACGAACTCTTAATATCACGATTAGAAATGAGATATGGGGATGCTCATCTTCAACAAGTATACCAAGCTCAAATTAAAAGTCGGGTTCAGAAAGCTGCCGAAAGTCTTCAAGAGTTTGAGGCTGACATCGCTAGATTAACACGGCTTGCGTATCCTACAGCACCGGATACCTTCCTGGAGCAGTTAGCTATTCAAACTTTCGTAGATGGCCTCCGAGACAGCGAAACACAGCAGACCCTCCGGTTAGCTCGACCGAAGACGTTGGATGACGCTTTGGTGCATGCTTTGGAGTTTGAAGCAGCAAAACAAGCATCGCAACGAGGTGGTCATAGACTCTGCTGTGCTACAGAAGTACCCGCGCAGACACTGGAAAGCATCGAGGAGATAGCGCGACGAATACTTCGGGAAAGAGGAGTGACAGCTTTAAACTGCGATGAAATAGGCCATGTACGACGGCATCGTACCAAACCTAAGAAGAGGACTAGAAGAGCCCTCGAAAATTTGGAACGAGGCGAGCGAAAGAAACAAAAAGTAATCACATCTAGTCAAACTCCGGAGGTTACAATCCAAATGGCATCGCCTAGAGAGCAATTGCATAGCATTTATCTCGATGGCAAGATCAATGGGAGAAGCGTCCAGTTACTGGTTGACACGGGAGCGACGAAGACCATCATTCGTCCTGACATCTTATTGGAAAACGAGAAGACATCACCAGTAACAGTACGACTTCGAACAGCGACGGGCGACGAAATACCTACTCACGGACAAGTCAAAGTAACCATTGGTTTGGGAAATGGAGTACTCGACCATCAAGTACTGGTAGCCGACATCACGGAAGAAGTTATCCTGGGAATGGACGTGATAAAGAAGTATGGGTTCCATTTGGATATGAAGAACGATGTCCTGAAGATCGACAATGAAGAAATTCCTTTTCATTCGTCAGAGAAGGCAGCCGTGCGAATCTTATTGAGTGAAGACGTGACTCTGCCTGCAAGGACTGAAAGTGTGGTGATGGCACGCCTGGATGGAAGTCTCCGGGAAGGCTACATACGCGCGATTGAACCAATGGAGGGCGGCTTAGTTGAAAAGGGACTACTCGTTGGCAGAACTTTAGTACGAGTAAAGAAGACGATGCCAGTAAGGATCTTAAACATCAACTCAGATCCTGTAACGCTGAAAAAGAAGACCGTGGTAGGCCAATGCACGCCAGTATCACAAATTGTGAGATGCGTGAAGTCGAATGAAGATACATCGCCGAAGAAGTGTCCACAACATCTATTGGACATTCTTACCACCAAATGCGAAAACCTCAGCCAAGACCAGCTGGCTAAAGTTAAAGTGTTGATCCAAGAGTACCAAGATGTGTTCGCGCTGGAGAGTGGCTCCAAAGGAAGAACTAACGTGGTGAAACATAAAATTAATACCGGAGACGCTCGGCCGATACGACAACATCCACGCAGACTTCCTTTGGCAAAAAGAGAAGAAGCCGAACAAATAATTACGGATATGGAGAGGGAAGGCGTGATTGAACCTTCAAGTAGCCCATGGGCATCCCCAGTGGTACTCGTAAAGAAGAAGGATGGATCAACGAGGTTTTGCGTAGACTACAGGCAGCTAAACGACGTGACCAAAAAGGACAGCTACCCTTTACCCAGAATTGACGATACGCTAGACACCCTGTCAGGATCCCAGTGGTTTTCTACGTTAGATTTAAAGAGTGGATACTGGCAGGTAGAATTAGAACCCAAGGATCGTGAAAAAACAGCTTTTACGATCGGAACTGGTTTGTGGCAGTTCACTGTAATGCCCTTCGGCCTGTGTAACGCTCCTGCAACGTTCGAGCGTTTGATGGAGACCATCTTGCGCGGATTGTCTTGGAAGACGTGCTTGGTCTACCTGGACGACGTGATCGTGGTTGGAAGGTCGTTTGAAGAGCACTTAAACAACTTGAAGGAAGTGTTCCAGAGATTACGTGGGGCTAACCTCAAACTGAGCCTAAAGAAGTGCCACGTATTTAAGAAGGAAGTCCAATACCTTGGCCACGTCGTATCTAGAGACGGAGTAAGAGCTGACCCAGACAAAATCCGAGCAGTGCAAGCATGGCCAAGACCGATCGACAAACATCAGGTCCGAAGTTTCCTTGGGTTGTGCACTTATTATAGAAGATTTGTCCCCGGATTTGCCAATATTGCCAAACCATTGACAAAACTAACCGAAGAAAAAGCAGAATTTAGATGGAATGAAGACTGCGAAAATTCTTTTAATCAACTAAAACAGGCCCTAGTCACTTCGCCAATTTTGAGTTATCCACGAGAAGATGGAAAGTTTGTTTTGGATACCGACGCAAGCAATATGGCCATAGGCGCGGTCCTTTCGCAGGTTCAAGATGGACAAGAAAAGGTGATCGCGTACTTTAGCAAGGTTTTGTCTAGGCCAGAAAGGAATTATTGCGTGACTAGGAGGGAGCTGTTAGCAGTCGTTAAGTCCATCGAACATTTCTACAAGTATTTGTATGGACGAAGATTTTTACTGAGAACAGACCACGCCGCTTTAAAATGGCTACTGCAGTTCCGTAACCCAGAAGGACAAGTAGCAAGATGGATCGAGAGACTGCAAGAGTATGACTACGACACAGAACACCGTGCCGGAAGCAGTCATCGAAACGCTGATGCGTTGTCCAGAAGACCATGTCCGGCGGACTGCAGCCATTGTTCGCGACTGGAAGAAAAAGTCGAATGTCTCCGGAGAACTGCTATGGTTGATGATGAGTGGGAACCTGAGCAGTTACGTCGCGAACAAGAAGACGATCCTGAAATAAGACTACTCCTGGACTGGAAAGAAAGCGGCCGACGACCAACCTGGGAAGAAGTGAGTGCTTTGGGCAAAAATATCAAAGCGTACTGGGCGCAGTGGGACTCCTTGATAGTAGAAGACGGTCTTCTTAAGCGATCCTAGAAAGTGCCGAGGGCACGGGAAACAGACTACAGCTGGTAGTGCCGAAGAGCAGGGTGACCGAAGTGTTGAAGCATCTCCACGATGGGACATCAGGAGGACACTTTGGCATTAAGAAGACGTTGGGTAAAGTGCGAGAACGATTCTACTGGATGAACTGCAAAGAGGACGTCATGAAATGGTGCCGTAAATGCATAGTCTGCGCTTCAGGAAATGGTCCAGCGAGAAAGCGCAAAGCACCCATGAAACAATACAACGTAGGAAACCCTTTGGAAAGAGTAGCGATTGACATCGCAGGGCCGTTCCCAGAATCCGATTCGGGAAATAAATACATCTTGGTGGCGATGGATTATTTCACGAAATGGACGGAGGCTTACGCCATACCCAATCAGGAAGCAGCTACAGTCGCAGACGTATTAGTAAAGGAGTTTTTCTGCCGGTTTGGAGTTCCGTTGGAATTACACTCCGATCAAGGCCGCAATTTTGAGTCTGGGCTGTTTCAAGAAGTTTGCCGACTGTTAGGAATTAAAAAGACTAGGACAACGCCTCTCCATCCTCAGTCTGATGGCATGGTTGAACGGATGAATCGAACAATGGGCAAGTACTTAGCCAAGGTAGTGTCCGAACATCAAAGAGACTGGGATCAGTACTTGCACCTCTTCTTAATGGCGTACCGATCATCCGTTCACGAAAGCACAGGCCAAACACCATCCTGTGTCATGCTCGGTCGTGAGATAAGATTACCATGCGATCTTCAGTTTGGACGAAGACCGGAAGAAGAAGTCGCTGGAGAAGATTACGTCAGCAAGCTGGCAAAGAGGCTAGACGAAGTACATGAAGAGGTTCGTAAAAACACACAAATTGCCAGCGACAGGATGAAAACAAGATATGACGTCAAGGCGCAAAATGGTGGGTTTCAACCTGGCGATATGGTTTGGTTGTATAACCCTCAAAGGAGACGTGGTTTGTCGCCGAAGCTGCAAAGGCAATGGGAGGGCCCCTATGAAGTCGTGCAGCGTATTAACGACGTTATATACCGCATCCGAAAACCGCCCAGAGGCAAGCCAAAAGTGGTCCACGTCGATCGTCTAGCCCCGTTTGCTGGCGATAACCACAATCCGCAAGTTCAGGTCCGAACCAGAGTAATAAGTAGCAGAACCAGGAATCCAATCGAAGAAATGGAGTTCGAAAAGTTTATGAACTTATACGGAGGTTCTGGAAAAGCTAGGTTCGGAGTTACCACCGAGGAACAACAAGACCTGTTCCAGACACAAAAGATTACGCCATCGCACATTGCGTGAGCGAGGAGCTTGACATGTCCAAAGGGGTTGCAGTCGTGTTTAAAAAGAAGTTTGGACAGCTAGATGAATTACGAAGACAGCAACCGGCAGTCGGAAAGGTTTTAGGACTACGTGGTGACGGACGCTTCGTTTTCTATCTGGTCACCAAGAAATACTCACGTGTCAAGCCGTTATACAAAGATCTGTGGCGAACATTATGGAGTCTCAAGAGAAAAATGGAGTTCCATCATGTTAAGAAATTGGCAGTACCCAAGCTTGGTTGTGGCTTAGACCAATTGAATTGGAGGACAGTTCGAAACATGTTGGAGGTCGTCTTCCGAGGAACAGGCGTTCAAGTGTTGGTCTGTAGTTACCAACCGAGGAGAGTATTGGGTCAGGAAAAGTCCATTGACTGTTACTTTTATGGTCAAGGAAGTTGCCGAAATGGAGGAAGCTGCCGCTATCGCCACGATCCCTTTTACCGGTGTCGCATCCAGTCTCCTGTTCTGGGACAGAACAGTCCTAAGAAGGGGGCAGTGAAACGTCCGAGAAATTACTTGCAAATGCAAGAGCCTTCTAGAACTGTTATCTAGTTTCTAGAAGATATAGCGAAAAGGGAGGAACGATCGAGAAGAATTCGCCGATGTCTATAAAAGCCGAAGATGGAAATCGTAGGTCAGTTATTGCTGGAATGCGAATGTGTTAAGAAGATTATCAAGTGAAGATAAATAAGTGATTAGCACGTGCGGACGTTTTAAATAAATAACAGTGTACACCGAATCGAGTGAACGTGACTTATAGTGTAAACAAATCCGAGGACGTTATCTTATCTTATCTTAAGTGTTATACAACGGTTATACATAAATTAGTGTAAGTGTTTTTATTATTAGATTTAATTAGTTCGGTTCATTTAAAAGTATACATATTTCTATAATAAGTAAACGTAGTTTTAATCGTTTAAATAAATTAGTTAATAATAAATAAAGACGTAACAATTATAACGTTAATAACGATGTGTAGTAGTAGCAGTAGCGAAAGAGAAAAATACACGTACACTTTTAAACGTGACATCAAAATAACTCTTCGGCATCTTCAGATAACTAGGAATATAAATTTTTTAATGTATTAAGACAAATGAATACTCATATAATGCAATTAAACACGTTTTAATTTATGCACAAGTACTATATTGGACAGCTTTTAAACTTAAGTATATCCATTAACATAAGTATCGTTACATTATGAAAATATTGAGTTACTTAAAAATACATGTTAAAAGGTCCTCAATTAAACTTTTAACAATACAAAAAATAATTAAACAAATAAATGCTACTTGAATATTTAACGTATTTAAATGTGTTTGGTTGACAGTTTTTTTTATTTGGAAATTTTACTAATATCTATAAATTATCATTTTTGTTATAATAGCGTAAGGCAGTATCCCCAAAAGGCTATTATCCACGTTACAATCATAACCAACGTAATAAAAGTTTGCGTTTAGTCCATTTAGGTAGCCATATGTTTAAGTTCACGCATGGGATATAGCAGATTTGCTTGATTGTATCTTTATCTTGTCGATTTATATGGGGGAATTGGCGCCCTCAATTGTCAATGTGTTACAGAGATTATTAGCGCTATTGTTATTTTATTAACGTGTCTATTTGTGGATCAAGGGTTAAATACAACGTTAAAATTAAATGCGTAATATGTACACGTCTTTAATCCTTTTAAATTGTTACTTTATTTTTTCAAATATATATTTTATCAAAATCAAAAATCAAAGACGAAATGTAATTGTGCAGTGTACTTTGTACACATTGATCTGTGAATGTTTGAGCTTATGTATATATAAATATATGTAACTACCACATAATCTATGGCAAATGTTTATTAGTAGCATAAAGCGCCGCTTCTATTATTAGTTATTAGATAATGAAGTTGTTTATGAGATAATTTAAATAACGTTACGCGACTGTAGGTATATAGAATGAATATTGTCATAAATAAATAATTTGAAAATTAAAATGTTACATATATACGTTGTGTCCCACGCTAGGGGTATCCCATGGGATTTAACATGGAAAAATTGAAATTATTTTTTTCCTGCTTTCCAAATTAAAAAATCGCAAAAATTTTGACGCAGATTAAAAGTGGCACTTAAAACGTTTCTAAAAACAATTTTTTGATTATAATTTGATAATTAAACAATTAATTACAGGCATTTGAAATTCGAAATTTTGAAGGTTTTTCGTGCATGTGATTCAGATCGGCTATCTTCGGTTTTTAAAGTAATATGAATGTTAAAATTAAATTGTAGCCCGTCAAATCAACATTATGCAACTTTATTTTTAAGGAAATGGAAATTTGAAGAACAAAGACTAGCAAAATTACATTTGAAAATTTTCTGTAGGCTAAAAAAATCAAATTGTGCCCACATTTGCGTGCTAATAAACCAGTTTATTATTCCAAAATCAAAGAAACTTAAATTATGTTCAAGTAAATAGGTATTAAAAATCAAGTTAGCATTGATTTCTTATAAAACATTTGAAGCGTTGACAGTTTTGATAGAATTGTTTTACAAGCTTCGAAAATGAATGTAGAACAAACATTTTTGTGGTAAAACAATATTTTCGAGGTGTTTCAAAGGTCCAAATTTGAGAAGACTTTGCTGGTTTTTTCGCAGATAGACCAATACCTGCTTTAAAGAGTATCAAACAACGATACAATTATTTGAAACCACTGGTTCCGTAAATCCACCATGTAAGTGTCAGCGTCCACCACCTTTACACGATCATGAAGACAACCCTCAGAAGTTGGCAGTTCTTTCAGCTGTAGACCAAGATCCTGATGTTAGTTTGCGAGAAATTGAAATTAATGTAGGTGTTCCTCGGTCGTCAGCATTCAGGTACCTCAAACAGGAAGGCTTTAAAAGTTACCGTTGGCAATGCCATCAAGAATCATTACCACACGATTATTATGCTCGTATGAGATTTTGTGAAATAATCACCGAAATGAACAATACGAATAGCGGTTTTGTAAAAAACATTTGTTTTTCGGATGAATGTTTATTTGGACTTGATGAAAGACCAAATCGACAAAATAATCGTACATGGTCTCTCGAAAATCCACACAAATTAGTAAATGGACCAAGTCAATGGCGACAAACTGTCAATGTTTGGATGGGTTTGCTGGGAAGTCATGTTATTGGTCCTTTTTTCATTAAAGGTACACTTACTTCCATAAAATATCATTACCTTCTAATAGAAGAAGTGTTTCCACAACTAAATGATGTTGCGGGTGAAAATCATCAAGTTTGTATTATGCAGGATGGTGCTCCAGCCCATACTGCTAGACTAAACACTAGGCTTCTAAATAAAGCATTTCCAAATCAATGGATAGGCAAGAATGGTCCCATAACATGGCCTGCTAGGTCACCCGATTTAAACCCGTGCGATTTTTTTTGTGGAGTTACATAAAAGAAAAATTATTCAAAGGAGGAAAACGGTATGAAAATAGAGACGCACTAAAAGATGAAATTTAAGTGATATGCCGAGCTATTACCATTCGTAAATTAGCCGAAACACGAAAAAGATTTGTTGAACGGCTAACTTATTGTACAGTTCAAGCAGGAGGCATTTTTGAACACCTCATACCCAAACTTGTGATTTGCCGTGGTCGTTCCGCCAAGCAACGGATCGACAATGTTACAGGGCCACAAATTCTCAATTGAAATGAATTTTTCTGCACGACGATTATTCGAGCAATCTTCCTGCGTTCCACCTATTGGTACACGATGAGTGTTCGTAGATACCTATGTAAATGTAAATTTATGTTTGATTAATTATTTTTTTTCTAGTCTGCTACAGAAAATTTTCAAACGTAATTTTTTTAGTCTTTGTTCTTCAAATTTCCATTTCCTCAAAAATAAAGTTGCATAATGTTGATTTAACGGGCTACAATTTAATTTTAGCATCCATATTACTTTAAAAACCAAAGATAGCCGATCTGAATCGCATGCGCGAAAAACCTTCAAAATTTCGAATTTCAAATATATGTAATTAATTTATTAATTATCAAATTATAATCAAAAAATTGTTTTTAGAAACGTTTTAAGTGCCACTTTAAACCTGCGTCAAAATTTTTGCGATTTTTTAATTTGGGAAGCAGGAAAAAAATAATTTCAATTTTCCCATGTTAAATCCCATGGGGTACCCCCACCGTGGGACACAAGGTATATTCTAAATTATTGTATGAATTATTCTTCTTTACTTTATAAAAAAAATGTTCATGCATTAGGAAAATATCGAGGTAAGTCGAACAGGAACTAAACTCAATACACTTTGCAAAGGTTTTAACAAAAGTTTACAAATTACAACTTTTACTATTAAAAAACTTGAAAATTGCTGTTTTTGTAGATTTAATTTTTGCAAAATTGTTGATTACTGCTGTAAACTTTGTTGCTCTTTTCATTGAAATGGTTTCGATAATAGTAGATATTATTTTTAGGATAAATTTAATACAAAAAATGTTAGTTAAGAAAAAGAAAATAATTATCAAAATTAACAACTTCATTTAAACTCACACCTGCTTCCAAATTATAATCTTTAACAATTTCTTTTATTAATAGAAAAAATAATTTAAGACTTTTATTGCAAATGTGAAGAATTTTGTAGTTACTTTTATAATCAAAAGAATTCTAATATATGAAAAGAAATAAGTTGCTTGTGATATGGAAAGAATTAGCAAAACGAACGGGGAACAACCAGTACCGTTAATATTAGACCTAATTGTTGGAAGAACTAGAATATTTTGGGATAATGGGATAGTAGCAGGAAGGGGCTAGAAGTAATTAAAGAAATAAAAGGAATCGATTTAAATGATATCGTAAACCGGATAAAAGATGAAGAACAGCAAGTCACTCATCCACACAGGTCAAATCAGGAACAGTAGGGTAAGGTGGGGTAGGTTCGGACACGTTTTTTCAAAAATTAATATTGCAAAAATTAGAGAAAATTTTTGAGATATTTCTGGTGCTATGGATACCTTAGACTATTTCCAACATTTTAGCAACTATCTCAATCAAAAAAATGCAGTCGTTTTTCTTTAGTTATATTTTTCCCCAAAAGATGCATTTGTCCGAATCTGCCCCATAGTGGGGCACATTTGGACAAGTCTAATAAAACTCAGAATTTATTCATTTTTAAGAGAATAAAAGACATACATAATAGAAATAGTTTATTGAACATTATAACCGTCAAAATTGAAATAAAATTTTATGAGCGAGCACATTCTGGAAGTTCCTGGTGCTTCCACAGGGTTAGGTATTTTTGAAACGATGTCTTCTCTGGAAACAGTCGAAATATCTTGCAAGTCAGGAAAGCGAAAACCACTTTTATACTTTCGTAAAAAAATTACTGTATAAGAGCCATCATTATTGCAAGATTCCACTCTGCCAATATAATGTAATGCCCTTTTGTTGGTCGGAAATTTGACAAGCAAATAATCATTACAATTGATTACGTCGTCATCCAATAGCATGCGCACATTTTGTCTCATGAACAATGTTCTGTGGCAAATCCACATCAGAATCTGAGGAATCACTTTCTATTTTCTTCAACTTTTTCTTTGGTGCCTTCCTTTTGCCCTTCTCCCTAACTTTGGTATCTTTTTTGTTCACTTCACCTCCACTTTGTAATATATTCCTCTTAGTGTTTTTTCTTTCCAACTTTTGTTTTCTCATAGTTTCCAATTTTGGAATTCTTTCTGTCTCCGGTGTATTCGTATAAATTCTGGATTTACCTAGTTGAGACTTTCCATTTGTTTTCCTCGGGCCTGCCTTTGGTAATGGTCTGACGATGTGGACGGATAACATTTTAGCTTTTGGTTTTGTAACGCGATTTACTACGTCATTTAATAACATTCTTATCGTCATAGTCATTTCATCAATTTCGGAATCGGTCACATTGCTAGTGCTCATGCTGATGGACGGAATAAACGAATTGTTATATGTAATAGAAGTTGATGGCAATTCACACTGTTTCATTTGAACTTCAGAATCTGCCCGATCTGTGACGAATGACCCCATGAAATTGTCATCATTAAAAATCATAGAACTAATAGGCCACAAGCCAGTACTGGAGAAGCTGCTGATAATGTTTTTTGGTGTAAAACTTTGCAGATAAGGATCTGCAGTGAGTTTAGCGATGTCATAAATTCTAATTGGTTTTCCAGGATTTGAAATCATGAAGTCATTAAAGGCAGCTTTACATCTGGTCTTAAATGGGCCATAAATGCACCTATCTAAGGGTTGCATCTTGTGGGTGCAATGGGGTGGAAATGATAGTAGAACTATGCCATTTTCACGACAACAGTTTATCGCCTCAAGTGAAGTGTGTGTTTCGTGGTTATCAAGCAACAAAAGAATTGGATTTGCTTGGATACAACCAGTATGTTTTTGAATATGCTCTAATAACTAAAGAAAAATTTTTAAAGACATCCACCCTGACTTCTCGCCAAAACCTATTGCCCCAGGTACGGAACCATACATAAACTGCTCCTTCATACGTACACGAGGGAATACATATCCCGGAGGAATTGTATTTCCCACAGCAGAAATAAAGCCGCACATTGTAACTAATACACCCCTTTTAGCTGAAACGCACTGGCCCACTCCTTTTGTCCCTGTTTTAGCAATAACTTTTGGAGCCTGAAGAACGGTTGTCACACCAGTTTCGTCAGTATTCCAAATACGATTAGGAGAAATATTGTATTTTTGTTGAACTTCTGCGTAATTCTTAAAAAACGAAGTAACATTGGCTTTGTTGAAAGCCGCTGCTCGTGCAATGCTGGTATTTTCTGCTTTCTCATCCATTCTACCCCAGCTATTTTATTTTCGTTCCATGTGTCTAGAATTTTTTTACATAACATACTTGCATATTCATATGCCAACTGCCGCGTAGACTTATAGGTCAACCCATCAAATATTTTGGAAGATTGCTGTAAGTAAATTTCCAACTGCTTTTTTTCTCCTAAAGAGAATATTTGACGGGTAGATATTTTGATAAAGGAGACGCATCCTCATCTGAACTACTGCTTTCATTTCCTGAATCAATTAAATTCTTCTTACTTTTGAGTTTCTTAAGACGGTCATAAAAAGGTGATTTTGGGATATTGAAAGTGCTTGCAGCCATGCGAATCGACATTTGGCGATTGAGCACAGCTTTAATAGATTTTTTTAAATAATCTTTTGGAATATCAGGGCGATTTCTCTTTTTGATGTAATTACGCACCATCCTAAAAAGTAAAATCAATCAAAATGTGTTTTCTTCATTTTTTTTAGCAGTGTAGGTACCTATGATTTTATTTGTGAAGAGGGGCAGATTGGGACAGTCCGAAACTGCCCCACTCCATTTGTCCGAATGTGTGCCATTTAGAAAAAAAGAAGAAAATGACTGAATAAAAATTCTCGCGCGATTCACATTCCTTTTGATGAGGTTACATATCGCACAACATATTAATATCTACGGTAAATAGGATAAAACTTACCTCACTGTTTTTTTTAAGCTGATAAAGTTTACAATAACTCTAAAAAAAATTATAAAAGCAGAACTGTTTTTCAATTTTCTCAAATAAATATTTTGGAAGTAATTGATGGCGGTCAACATTTACGTATCATAGATCTACTACTATAGAAGTATATTGTACTGTCAATACGACAGTGTAATAACACTGCAAGGCGGTAAATTTGAATTGTCCGGAGGTGCCCCATGTTAGATCCTACCCCACCTTACCCTACCAAGAATCTCAAGCACTGCGGGAGGTTCTCAATATTGAGGGTGGCTACGTCCGTCTAAGGGAAGCATCTGTAAACCTAAGTTCAAAAGTGTTTCAACAGAATAATACTTGTAAATTTATTTGTTATAATGTTAACAGGTTAACGAACAAATTCTATAAATACGATTTCGTAAATTTTTTGTTAAGTTTTGATTATGTTGTTAGAGACATTTGTAATAGAAGAAGAGGTGAAAAAAAAAGAATAGAGAACAAACGTGCGTCTAGATTACATAAATACGGAAGGGCAAGTGGGGGAACATTAATAGGCATAAGAATATGCAGTGATTTAGAAAAAAAATGTAGAGTAGAGAATACGGGAAGACAAGAATTAATAGTAAAATTAGATACGAAGTCAGGAACAATAATAATTGCTCCCACGTATCTAAACTGTAACAAATGGGAGGATGATTTTAAGACATTTCAAAACCTTATTGTAGACAGCCAAGCGAAGCATTTGTTGGTGATAGGGGATATGAACGTTAGAATAGGGAAAGAACAGTATCTGGATCTTGAAAGTATACCGTGCACTAGAAATAGAATAAATGAACCACGTAAGTCAAACTATAGAGGAAAAGCTTTTTTTTTGTAGTGCTGAATGGAAAAACAAGAGGAAACGAAGAAGGTCATCTTACATTCGTAGGTAGATTCATTAGAGATGGTGAAGAGTTTCTCAATTAACAAACAGAACTTCTCAGATCACTTACCAATCACGTTGTAATTAAATATCGCAGACAGATGCAGTACAGATAGAGGCGAGATAACAAATCTTATAAATAAGTTAGTTGGGACAAGAAAGCGGGGAGCAAAGGGGAGTTTCATGAAATAAGGAACTACATATTACGAGCCGCAGACAACGGTAGGAATCAATAGACAAAAGGTGTAAGAATGGAAGAAAACAAATTCAGAAATTATTAAATCCAGTTATCTTGAATCAAGAAGTAGTTATAAAAAAACTACAGAAAAAAGCAAATAGAATTAAAACATAAAATGGTGCAAGCACTGAAAAATCTAGAGATGGAAAAGAATTCTGGAAAGCTGTGAGATGGTTTAGGGCTAGTTCTGTGTTTACAAACTGTGAAATTCCGCTTGACACATTGAAAGAGTATTTTAAATTATTTTTTAACCCGACGGTAATGTCGGTACAAAAGCAATTTGCCTTGCCTTATATTACAGATTCGCAATGAGATACGAGTTTTACTATAGGCGAGTTAAAAGCGGTATTGGCAAAAGCAATAAGTCACCTGGGATGGATGGAATACTTTACAATTTTTTTAAGAACGCACCAGAGAATTTCTTACTATACTTCGTTCGTACTAGTAACAGAGTGTTTTTGACTGGTAATGTCCCAAATTCATTTAAAAGAAGTATGGTTTGTCCAATATATAAAAAAGGAGATTCTAACAAACCAGAAAACTATAGAGGTATATCCTTAATAGATTTATTGTCAAAAATATTTGTGAGCATGTTGTATTGTAGACTACAGAAATGGTTGTACAACAAAAACATTCTTAAAGAGTTCTAACCAGGATTCAGAAAAGGTTATTCAGTAGTTGACAATATCTTTTGTTTAACTAATCTGGCAAGTCGAAAGTGTAGCAAGCCTAAAGGAAAACTTTACGCCTTATTTATCGACTTTACATTGGCGTTTGATGGTATAGAAAGGAGAGATTTATTTCTTAAATTGTCGAGTTTAGGAATATCAAACAAAATTCTGGTCTGTATTGAAAATTTGTATGAAGGTACTTTCGCGTGTGTTCATAAAGCAGACGCTGTGTCAGAAAAGTTGAAGACAGTAAGAGGAGTAAGACAAGGGTATGTGTTAAGTCCGTTACTGTTTGCTTTGTTCTTAAATGACTTGGACGAATGTATAAATAGAGGATCTTTGGTAAATGGGTATACAGTGAAGTTGTTGGCGTATGCCGATGATATTGTGTTCGTATCAGACTCTTAACGCCTTCGTTAAGTTTTCGGCCTCATCTCCATGAAAACATACAAGCAGCAAAAACAGCTTTGTATCTAACTTTCACTCTCATGAAAAATAAAATTGCAACATGGTCCTCCAAATTGACAGAGGAAGCGCAAGAGACTAGGAATAAAGATTTTAAAAGATACAGGAAAAATTATTCTAGGAAACTTAGTCGGGACAAAACCAATGCAGACATTTTTAATCTTATTAAAAACAATAAGTTCTGATCCCGTGATCACCAGTAAACAAAAAAAAGAGAAGCAATAGATTTACTTAAAGCACCATCATTCGCCAACGTATTTGGAGATAACAATTATAGGGATGATGATGATGAGAGTGGGGATGATAGTGGTTCAGATAGTGGTGATCAAGTGTATTGACTACGAGAATAATATTTGGAGAATAATAGTTGGAATTAAAAACCAAAAAGTTTTCAATTTGTCTTTTTTTCACTTTTTGCCTAACCATTTTTTTACCTAAAAGTGTACGTTATTTACTAATTCTCTAATACTAAATAATAGACCCTAATAAATAATTATAACTTTTGTATAAAAAATAGTTTACATTTATAGATGCAAAGGCATTTAGATGCGAAGTAAATGATAAAATATTTTTTGCCAACTTTTTCAGCTTCTTGTCCCACTGTGCGTCCGTTAGTTACCGACAGCAGTTTTCCCTGGCGGTGTAAAATGGTAGATAAGTCTGTACTACTTAAATCTGTGGCGCGCATTTACACAATAACTGCAAGATAAATACGCACGTTTAAACCTTGCCGTTCCAAACTGGCAGATTAACCCTTGTGTTTATGGCCAGCTATTTATTTGATTAAAATCATTTCCTTCTAATACCTGGTTTTTTTAAAATTTAATCTCCAGAAAAATGTTATGGTATAATTTGACCCCACTATACCTTAAGAGTGTTTAGAAATTGCCCTACCAGTTAAGGGTTGAAAACTAGTGGAACATTGACTAAACATTTATTTAAATATTTGTTTATAATAACCCTAGTCTCCAAAAAAATATTTTTTATCGAGCCCTGACACTATTCCGGGTGATTCTTATGTAAAATGACGTCCTGAATCCAAATATGTCTTCCGTTTTCTTCCATCACCCACCATTTTCGAGGGAGCCTCAAATCTCTAATTTTTTATTTATCGAACGATAATAATAATTATAATAATTATTATAATAATAAATATATGGACATGAATTTAATTTAAATGGAAAAAAAACTATTTTAGCTATAAACAGTAATAAACAAAAAGATATTCATCGTTACTTGGTGCTTACTTTCCTTTTATACCCTGAGGTACAGCGCTCTCGTTTCAAAAACCAGCGGTACTCCGCCAACATGCTTGCATTCCACTTCCCTGAAAATCTCTTCTCCAGCTTAGCGATGTCTTGATGGAACCGTTCCCCGTGTTCATCCGAGATTGCTCCTAAATGTTCAGGGAAAAAGTCCAGATGCGAGTGAAGGAAGTGAACTCTAAGAGACATGTTACATCTCTTGTCCTGCTAAAAGCAGTTCCTCGACGTGAGCGACAGAATTTTCACTTTTGTGGTTACCCAGGAAGTTCTTACAAACGTTTTAAAATGCAAACCAAGCTCGTTTTTCTTTTCAATTTAGGTGTTTAATAAAAGTCGAATCTTGGAACAGTTGTCTTATCTGGATACCAACAAAAACGCCCCACCTGTCTTGTCTACTGCTTTCACAAACTGCTTGATCAATCCAAGTTTGATGTGTAAAGGCGGTAAGTAAATATTTTCTTTCGGAACCAAAGGTTTGTGGGCGACATTTTTCTGACCAGGAATAAGATTTTCTCGCAGAGGCCAGTCCCGTACGATGTAATGTTTATCTCGGGCTCGGCTATCCCATTCATAAAGGAAGCAGCAATGTTTTGTGAATCCTGATTGCAGGCCCGTGAGTAGAGCAACAACATTTAAGTCAGCGCAGTCCACTTATAATCATGATAACTAATTTTATCAAGGATTCTGAAGATGTTTTCGTACGTTTCCTTCATATCAACAGAGTATGCAACTGGAACTGATGGGAAGTCATTCCCATTTGCCAACAGGACAACTTTTAAGCTTGTTTTTGATGAGTCTATAAACAGTCTTCATTTGACTGGGTCACATGGCATCTGTAGCTCTGTCATCAATAAATTTGCATTAGGGCAGAACACTAAACCTTTATCTTCTGAGAAAAGACATTTCAGGGTTGCTTGTCTGGTCCTGTAAGAAGATATTTTTACTCCCTTTTCTAAGAGATTCCACTGTTGAAGTCGGGATCCTTGGAGCTGAGATTTAGTCTTGGGTAACTGCAAATTCCTGACAAGATCATTAAATTCCGATTGAGTGAGGAGGTGAGGTTGCCGAGAAACTAAATCTGCGGAATACTCTTCATCATCATTGAACGTATCATTCGAAGCCCCAGGTTGTGGCTCAGAGTCTTTTAAATCAGTTTCCGGCTCTAGAGTATAAGTGTTTGGGGGCTCTGGGATTGGCAAAGTATCGTTATGAGGAACAGATCTTAGAGCTGACGGAATATTGGGATACTGAATTGTATGCTTACTTTTGCTCGAAAACCCGACGGTGGAAGTCATACAAAAGTAACAATCTGTAAGATGACAGCGAGATTCACCATGGGCACAGCAAATGGCATTGATTTACGGGTACCTTTGAGCCATTTGGTCAAAGTATTGTAACAAGTCGTACAGCAAACTGATGGAGCCCAAGTCTTGTCCTGGTCGCCAACTTGACAATCAAAGTACAATTTATGAGCTGTTTTAACAAGCGGAGAAAGGGGTTTTCGTTGCGCTTTTAAAGTTAATTCCCCGCAGACATAGCAGAAGCTATCGGGATGATTTTTACACTTGCGTGGCATAATTAAACAGTAAGTCAACGCCCGAAATTAGCCACAAATCACACTTAGTCACTTGAAAAAATCCGGAGTAAAAGTAGTTTTACTGTTTAACACAAATGAACAAAAATTAACACAAAATCCAGCACGTTTAAAACGTCGTTAACTTAACTCTGCAACAGCTATAGATGTACTGATCGAAGCAGTTAAGCAAACAATGTAATATACTATAATGAGAAGAGTAATGCAAGTTCAAGCCTGTCGAAAATTCCTGTTCAAACCTGCATGTGGTATTGAGATCGCCAGCGTCGTGCAGTGAATCTTCCTAACTGTTTATTGATATTTTTTTACTGTTCTTATATATTTGTATTTTATTGTTGTTTCTATATACTTTTTATAGCAAAACTTTTGCGTATACTTTCGTATAAATTTTATTGCCTGCTTTGGGATGTTTAACGGCTATAAGTTAAAATTCTAAAAAAAATAATAATAAAATAAAAATGGAGTCCCTCCAAAATAGGTGGGTGATGGGTAAAAACGGAGCTCATTTTTGGATTCCGGAGGTCAAGAATGGTATCAGGGCCGATTTTAGTGCAGACCAGTGTAATCAGTACAATAAAGAATTAAGTTTAAAACTGGAATAAAAACTGGCTTGGATTGATTTACCAAATTCATTTTTTTTCAGTTTACTATTTATAGAATAAGATGTAAGAAAAGCAAATAAACAACAAGCACACAACAATATTATTTTGATTGACTATATTGAGTATTCGTCATTTAAAACAACAAACGTAAATACTTAACTATTATGAACTAAATTGAGTTGAGTTATAGCAAAGTAACCGCGAATATTGAGCTAAAGAATTATACGTAATAAACTGTAATATTTAATAAATGTTAGAGAAACACGTGACAAGTTATTGCTTAATTTGTTTAGCTTAGCCGTTACCAATAAGAAGTGATAGTTAAACTGAGTAAAAGTGTTCGTTTTTAAAAGTTCAACTGTAAAATCCTCTAAAAATGGAAGAGAGCTTGGTGCGGTGATGCATGGAAAGGGGGTAAAATCTGTAGGAGATTGAAATATTCTAATATCGGGTGGCTGTTTACTGAGAGCGCGCAGTGAAATATTAAAACTTGCAAGTCTGGTAGCCCGGAGCCATAAGACCGACTCCGGGCTCCTGGTACAACTCCAGCTTTTGTAGTACTTCCGACTTTATATTACTTTTTGGTTTTGTTACATTATATGAAACTTATTCGATATCGTTTATTAAAAGAAAAAAAACTAGTTGAGGATTTGATCAAAATGCACCTGTTCAGATCGCAATCGCCAACATGTGTGACATTCAATATTTAATAAAAGTTAAAACGAAAACTTTTAGAAAAACGCCCTATTTAATAGCAAAATTATGTTGTACCCCAAAAACCCCAGCTACGTTACACGATATTTCGTGAAATTGTATAATTAATTATTAACAGATTGTTGCATATTATACACGGGTTAACTACCCTTAACAGAAAGTAACACGCAACACGTCAGAAATCTGCCTATTTTCGTAATTACTAACGTAGCCATATGCTAATAATAATAATAGTAATATACGAAAAGAAAGTAAAAACACTGACCGATAAGCGTTCATTATATCGAACGAACGTCATCAATAATCCTTGTTTTTATCGAACAATAAGTCTCTTCTCTTGAAGTATGCTTCAACGCACCCTCCGGAATTCTCTTTTAGTTCGCATCACTGCCTCTCTATTTTTTATTATTTATGAATAATGATTGGCAGATGATCAAGTGTCTTGTGTTTTAGTTTTACCTCGAGTGGATTTCGTTTAACTTGTTTAATATCTCCTTCTTTATCAGCAATTTAAATTTTTAAACCTCATTTTATATTTGATTAATCAAACAACCTTTGATCGGCTATATTTTACTGATAAGCAAACACTTCTAAGGATAAACAACTCTGGTATCACATTGTAGGCGGTAATATGGTTTCTTAAAATTTTACTTTGAACAAAATGTATTGTTAAAAGATGCCAATCAAAAACAATTTAGAATAGAACAGAAGCAAATAAATTTATTTACACATTTGAGAGTTGTGGTCAACTATATCGTGGTTATGGGCCGAAATATAAATTTAGATTTACATATATATACTATAGAGATTGCATTAAGTTTTAAAATTGCAAAAAATATCGTTAGAGAGAACCAGTTGTACGGCCGTTGCGCCCTTTTGGGGATCATCAGCACTGGGAAATCCTATCTCTGATGTATTTTCACAATCTTACCGATATATTCCTATAGTATATTACTGTTTCATTATTAAAAATGAAATAAAGAAAATAAGAACAAATCTTCACCAAACAGTATTTTTTAGATGGTAGGTCTATAGTCTATACAAACAAAGTTTTCCTACAACCTAAATGTGAATTTTTAGATTAATATTTAGTAAAAAGTCACATGTGACACTTTGTTCTCATTTTCTGTATAGCGGGCAAAGAAAGACCATTATACAAGGTGATTTTTTTAAAACGGTTCACTCTAAATACCTAAAAAACAAAAACGTTATGTACACAATGCCGAAACCGGTCAATTTTGGTTGTGAGTGAGACATTTAATTAATATAGGTAGAGACCTGCAGGTAGCCGGGGCAGCAAATCTTAAATAGAACAATAGGTTACAAAAATTATTGTTTGAAAAGCCTGTTAACTTCTTTTTGGCTATACAGTAGTTTTTCATTTCTACGATTAGTTTTTGAGAAAACCGCTTGTGTTGCAGCACAGCCCACATTCATGTTTTTCCTAAACAACATTGTTGTTAAAAGATGAATGTTTTGATAAAACAACTGTTTAACTTTAAGTAATCAGTTAAACGTCAATTATAAATAAAGAAAGACATCTTGAATTATAAAAAAAATGTCTTCAAAAATATAATTCCTATTGTTTAAAACAGTTATTTAAATGGCCCAAGAGACAAATCTAAACTTGTTAAGTCTAGTAAATTGCACAACGTCTGCCAATACAATTGTTCGGCAACCGATTGTTAGGCCAATTAATTAATATGCAATGCTTTCTAACATAATTAAGTAAATGTCACCAGTTAGTGCTTCATTCATGAATATGAACCTAATGACAACATCTACAGGAATCCCTGCCCAAACATACAGTTTTTTGGGAGCTTGAGTATGACGTTCTATGAAAAAATGGGGGTTCTTATCGCTCCAGTAAAGCACACTGTCCTTATTTTTTTTTTTTTAATTTTAAGAGGTGGTTCGTATAGCGCTCCTGTACTGCGGTCTTCTTGATCCTTTTGTGTACCTCTGATTTATTACTCTCTCATCAATTCTGTTTCTGTCAATGCAGTCCAGAAATTTATCCCAAGAGGCTTTTTTCAACTCATCATCGGTTAGCTTCGGTCTTCCGATAATAGTTGTGCGTTGCATTTGATGCGCTTCGCATTTGCACAGTAGATGCTGCGGAGTCTTGTCGTCCTACAAGGATCCACGATATAGAGGGCTGATTTGCAGTCCCATTTTATGCATATGTTTGTTAAGGCCACAGTGCCCTGTAATTAGCCCCGCGAGTTTCCTTAATTTTTGTCGACTCATGCTTGATAGTGCAGTTTGAGTGTTTAATTGTGGCTCTTTAAGGAGAGTTTTGTGTGCCTCACCTCTGAAGAGTTTATCCATAATTTTTTATGGTCCGCTGCAAGTTTGCTGCGAATTATTTCTTTTCCGGTCTCCTATGCGATTCCGAAAATGGGTTGAGGTCCGATACATGTCCCTGTTGTGCCTTTTTTTGCTAGTGCGTCCGGCATTAGGTTACCCTTTACCTTCTGGTCTTTTGGTATCCAGATGAGCTGCACTGGTTGGCGAGTTACCAATATTTCCACACTGTATATGCATGCCGTAATCAGTTTGGACTTTATTACTGGTGATCTTAGCGCTAGCCCATTTGTGTATGATTTCGAGTCGATAATGTTCCTGACACACCAGTCAATAGCAGCAACTTCAGCTTGGAAAGCGGATGCATATTTTCCCAAAGTCAGCAAAAGTTGCTTCCCATGGTGCTTGCCTCCATATCCTCCTGCTCCGCTACCGTTGCATTTTTTAGCCCCATTTGTGTACCAGATAGTTCCTTTAACCGCGCCCGGGTAAATGTTTTTTATCCATACGTCCCGCGACGGTATTATTACTTTAAATTTCTTTAAAATGTTATAATTTTTTGTCAGATCTCATAGTTAAGATTGTTTCTTTACGCAGCACGTTGTATATACTCGGTTTGTTTTTCCCGGTAATTGACACGTGTTCATTAATGTGCAGCCTGTATGCTGCTTGTCTTGCTTCCATCGTTACAACGAGGTGTAATTGTGGAAGGGAAAGTAGTGCTTCCATGGCTGCTGTGGGCGTGGCTCTCATCGCTCCTGTTATCAGTTTGCAGCTGTGCTTTCCAGGTTGGTTCTCTCACCTCATACAAGCGCGCCGTATGTGATGATGGGTGTTGTTACCACAGTATATAACCATTTGGTCATTGTGGGTTTTAATCCCCATGTGTGCCCGACTATCCGTTTGGTTGTATTAAGAACCCTGATGGCCTTCGTTGTGACTTTTTTCTAGACGAACTTTGAAAGTCAGTCTGGTATCAAGAGTAAGTCCCAGATATTTGACTTCTTTTGTCATCGCTCCGTACGTCGTAGGTAGTTTTATGTCATCCGTTTTCCGACTTTTGGTAAACGGAACAAATGCCGTCTTACTTGGGTTCACTGATAGTCTCTCTTTTTTGCACCATTTTTTGACGATGTTTAGTGCACTTTGCATTATGTTCGTTACAGTTGCCCCAAACTTCCCGTTTGTGATAATGGTGAGATCGTCGACGTATCCCAAAGCAAATACCCTGCCGTCTTCTAGTTACCGTACAAAGTAGTTGTTACCGTCCGATTCCTTAAGTTGACCCAGTTACAGACTAGAGGTGTGTTTACTTTTTTTCCATTTCCCTTGCAATTGAGATGAAGGTAATATTGTCAAATGCTCCTTCAATATTTAGAAAAGCATCCAATGCAATATCATTGTATTAGATTGCATTTTCGCATCTGCTTACTAGATTTTCCAGATTGGTAAGCATGCTGGTTTTGGTGCAGAGGCGAAGTCTTTAGTGCTCCGTCTCGTATATACCTGTCAACCACTTTTACAAGTAGTTTTAAGAAGAAAGAAGTTAAGCTGATTGGTCTGTAGGATTTTGCCTGGACGTACGTAGGTTTCACTGAATTTGGTATAAATACCACTTGGGACAAATTCAATCGACTCCTAGAGACTGAAAGGGTTTAAAAGTTTTAATTTCCCATTCTAGGTTTTTAGGATTGATTATTTATCTCGCTAAGTCCCAGTTCCTTTTGGGTGCCCGTTTCTTTGATACCTTTAGAACTTGGTGCTTAAAAACTTCAGTTAACGACGAACCCGGGAAGTGTTTTTGTAGTAGTTTTTGCAAAGTATCTTCAACCGAGCCTGTAAACTTTCCGTTTTCAGTCAGCAAAGAACCAATTTTACAGTGCGGTCTTTGCTCAGAGCCTTTTTGAGTTTAGAACTTCTAGGTTCGTTTTCTACGTATCTACAGTACCTTCTCCATGAATCTCTCTTTGTTTTTTTATGGCATTGTTGTATGTTGTGAGGCTGGATTTGTATTCATCCCAGTCTCCGCCTTTTTTGACTGTATTAAATAGTCTTCTGGTGCGTGCTTTTGCTTTGTCAAGCTCCCTGTTCCACCAAATTATTTTGTATGGGGTTCGTTTGACAGTTTTTAGGCAATTTGCTTCAAATGCGGATTTTAATGAATTAACAATACTATCCTTCATTAGTTTTAGCTCGTGCGTTGATCTTGCAACTGTGGGAGAGTCCCTGATTTGGCCCGCTAAAGTTTCGTTGAACAAATCGCAGTCGGTTTTTCTCGGGTTTCTGTATTCCATTACGAGTTCCCTGTCTGATTCAATGCTGAATCGAATGTATCTATGATCAGATAAAGAAGGATCATCTGATACATGCCACATTTTTATTACTTTGCTCGCTTTTGGACTAGCAAGCGTAAGGTCAATAACTTCACTGCCCGACACGGTTATAAACGTGGGCGCATCTCCATTATTTATTATGTCTAAATTGCCTTTTAAAACTAATTTTAAACATTTTTCACTTCTTGGATTTGTGTTTGTGTTCCCCCACAAGGTGTGGTGTGCATAGGCATCGCATCCAAGAATCAGCGGTTTGTTGGCTCCACTGTTAATCAGCCTGTAGATTTCCTCCGGCGGCGGTGATCCTGTCTGGTCATAGGGGAAGTAACCGTATCCAATAATAAATTCTCTCCGGTTGCCTTCCTCTACTACAGATATTTTAGCTGCCACTAGGTTTCTAGAACATAAATCCCACAGTGGCATTAAGTTTAATGCATTTTTTACAATAACGCATGTGCGAGGGTTATGCACAAACTGGGCAGCAAGCAGCCATCTGCCTGGACAATTCAACCTTTTTATTGTTCCCTTGTGGATCCAAGGGTCCTGGACAAGAACAATGTCAATATCGTGTGTCACGATATAAGCAGTGAGGGCCGCTGAGATTGCACTACAATGATGTATGTTTATCTACTTACAGCATTAGATTTGCTGTCAGCAAGTTCTTTCTGGCTCTGGACTTACATCCATTGCCTCGTGGACATCTCTTAGAACTTCCGGTTCTTTGCTGTCCTTTTTGGAGTCGGCCAGCGCTCGGGGGGTGATTCTTGAAAATCTAAGGTGCAATTTGTTAGTTGACACTTCCACCTTTTCCCAGGACTCCTTGTCCATAAACAAGACGTATTGGGTTCCTTTAGGATCTGGTTTAGAGTTAATCATCCGCCACGTTTCGGTAATAATGTTGTTCTGTACCGATATTGTTTTCAATAGGGTGGCCGGTTCCAGTACTGTTCCCAGGACCCAAGTGATAACCTTCTTGGGTGCAGGAAGGTCTTTGAGATAAATAATCTCTAGTTCCGTATCCTCCCCCAGTGTAATTCTGGTTTCTCTTCAGATTGCGAATAAATCTTTCGCCTTTAGCTAAAGCAAAAGGACTTTGATTAATTCATTTTGTGAGCAAATCAAGCGAAGTCGGATTATTAAGGCCGACAAGTAATTTTGTAATTTGTTATAATAGCGTTGTTATTTTGTGTGATAAAGTTGTTACTTTCGACGGTGCTTTAGACCCTTACCTCCACGAGGGCAACGACTCACAGGCTATAAGTCCAACCGTTTCTGGCAATAAGCTCCTGTGTACGGCTAAAAGGGTATCAGGTAACAGTTTGTTTCTCCAGCCGACACTCCACGAGCGTCGCGCTGTCGCGCTCAGTCTCTCCTATTCCCTCAGCCTCCTCCGCCATGGAGGCTGAGTCCGCGTCCAGCAAGTGTCGCGTGAAAACGACGACGATGTCATCCTTTCTGATAAAACCTCCCTAGACAGCATTGAAACTTCCTTCGATGCCGACATCACTCATCTTACCAAGATAATCTCTGCCTGCAAGATTACCACTTCTCGTCAATCAGAAATGATTGACATAGTCAGCAGGCTTCAAGCGATTTTCAGGAAATCCTTAATCAACCGTCGTGTCTCGCAGCAAACTGCTGACATTGCTAATGCCTTGGCTGATGTCCAATCAGTCTTGCAATCTGTTACAGCCAAGTTGTCCAAAACCGATGCTGTACATCCCGCCCCAGTCTCCTATGCTCAAGCGGCCCGAACCAAACTAGTCGAAAAGGTCAAGGTACCTTCCGGCAAATCCGTCGCACCTGTTTCCAGGTCGACAGTAGTACTTGTTCCAAAACCCGATAGTCCCCTTAAGACCGCTGACGAAACCAAGACGACCCTCATGAAAGTTTTGGCAAAGATATGGCCTAAGACTAGACCGTGTGACGAAAACGGGGAAAAGCTCTATCAGACTGGAATCTGAGAAATCAGATTTGGCAAAAATTTCTGCGGCCATCCTAGATCAAGCCGGCCTTGTGATCAAACCCCAAGGCAAATCGTTTCCTCGCATTTCTATCCTAGACGTTCCTAGAAACCTGTCCCCTGAGCAGGTAAAAGAGGCTTTGGTCTCTCAGAACTTCCACGATGCCTCAGACCAGGTGCTTCATCTCGCAAATGAGCACTTAAAAGTTCTATTTCGCTTCGGTCCTACGGACGGAGCAAGCTGTAATTGCATTCTTGAGGTACATCCGGAAGTTCGACGATACCTTTTGGCATCGCGTCGAGTATATGTCGCCTGGAATGCATGCCGGGTCAATGACCACATCCGGGTCACACGTTGCTTTAACTGTCAAAAATACGGCCACTACTCTACGGATTGTAAAAGCGACTTACAATGCGGCGACTGTGCTGAAAAGCACGACACAAAAGCATGCCCCAACCCGGATAGAGATCCGACCTGCGCAAACTGCGTTCGCTTTGGCCATAAAGGAGACGTCGTCAAGCATAAGGTGACCTCTAACACCTGCCTAGTGTACCTAAAAAGGCTCGACGCCAAGATCACAAATACCGATTATGGACTTTGAGGACACTTTAACTTTGAGTTTTGCGCAAGTGAATCTTCGCAATTCACGTGTTGCGACTTTCGAAGCGATGAGTTTCTCCTCCGACAACGACGTCGATGTCCTACTGACCCAAGAGCCTTACGTGTTTAGTTCAGGTTCAGGGTACAAGCTCGCTGGTGCGGATGTACCCTTTAACAGGATTGCCGCATCCTCTTCTATGCGGTATTACTCGGCTATTGTTTTCAATAGTTCGAAGCCCGTCGGAGTGGTGACACTCAGCCATTTAACTAACGACTGCAATACAGTAACTATTGTTACGGTTGGAAACACCTCCTTGGCAATCGTCGGCGTTTATTGGCTGCCGAGTGAGGATGTTCGTATTCATCTCCAACACTTAGATAATATTCTTGATGAACTAAGAGGCACTCTTATTATCATAGCAGGTGACTTCAACTCAAAATCGCCGCTTTGGCACTCCCCGGTGACCAACGAACGAGGACGATGTGTGGAGAACCTCGTGGGTGAAGGCGACTTATGTGTTGTTAATGAACCATTTCAACCTTTCATTTTCGCTAGCCATCTAGGTTCAACTAACAAATACGTTACATTAGCATCTCAATGTTTAGCCAAGAAAATATTAAACTGGCGCATCATTCCAGATGTAATAGAAAATGACCACCGACTGATACGGTTTGAATTAACCGTCAAGGCTCCTAACCACGTACCGATCCCTAAAAGAATCCTTGATTACAAACGCATTGATCCTGTTCGCCTAAATGAGACTATCTCAAATTCAATTCCTATTTATCTTCCACGTGGTGCTTTGTGCCACGATCTTAAATCTGTAGACGCCTTCGTTGATAAGTTGACCAGGATGATCCTCGACTCTTGTCAAAATGGCTTAAATAGCATACGCCTAAGATCTAGAGCTGGTGTACCGTGGTGGAGTCCTAAGTTAGATAGGTTAAAGCGAGCGGTGCGCTGTTTACGAAAAGACCACCAAAAAGTCCCTGCAGATGTAAAAAATCAAAAAGGTCGCGCTCCACCGGTACAAACTGGCAGTGAAGATAGCGAAATATAGCTCATGGCAAAGTTTCGTGGAAAAAAGCCTGGCGACGAGGGGTTAGTCTACAGGTTATCTTCCCGTAAGTTCCTGTCGATCCAACCGTGCTCCAACGTTAAAGACGGCGACAGATACACCATATCAGAATTAGACACAATCAAAGTAATAGTTTTCACATTATTCCCCGACGACGATCCCTCGACGGACAATGTCTATCATGCCTAAATAAGATCCCGATCTCTTTTGCTAAGTAATTCCCGACAGGACTGGGTGGTCACTAGCGACGATTTAGCCGCGGTGGCTAGTAAAATCCCTAAAAATAAAGCTCCTGGACTTGACGGAATACATTGTAATTTTTTTGCGAACGGTTGTGGTTATGCTGGTTAGTAAAGATATTCTATAACTTTTCGTGTCGTTCTTGTTTTTCTTTTTATAGATTGCAATTATCACAATTGCAATCTATGTTTTTCCAATCAGCAGGGATTGTTTTGACCGAGATTTTTTTGAAAGAACTATGTCATTGCTGTTTTAAATTTAAGTTCTCCGTACTTAAACATTTCGTTAACTAATAATTTGGGCTAGGGACTTTTGTATATCTCAATTTTACTAGTGCGTCATGTACTTTTTGTGTTATATTATTTTCTACTAAAAATCGCTCTGTGTAGGTGTTGTCCACGTAATCTTCATTGCCGTCTGCTCGTGTTCTATATGTACTGTAGTAATGATGTTTATTTGTACTTTTTCGGTTACTGCTCTTTTTCTGTTTGTTAGCGTATTCCAATTTTTTTTCTGTCCTTTGTATAGATTATGTTCTAAGTCGGCAGAGAATTATTCTCAGTATGTCTTCTTTATTTATTTTATGAAATTATTCACTTTGTTTCTAGTCGTTTTATATTGTTGGTAATCTTTTGATTCTATATCTGACGTAAGCTTCTTTTTTTTAGTTTGTTAAAATTTTTACTTCGACTGTAAAACATTGCTTCCTGTTTCTCTTACCGTTTATATTCACTTTTCTTATTCTAAGTGCTTCTGCGGCAATTTTTATTATGTCGGTTTTGATTTTATCCCACGTTTGTTCGGCACCTTTGTCTTCTGCTCTAGTATAATTTTTTTGTTGAGTTGTTATTTAATAACTCTACGTAAAACTTTTTAATATACAATGGTGGTTTTTTCTTTTGAAGGTTGGTTTTGAAGCGATATTTACATAGACGGTGTCTGGTGCATGTATGTATTTTACTTCGTTGATATAATTTTTTTGTGTATTAGGATTCCCATTCCGGTTTGTTCCCTCTGGTTCTTTTTTTCCCACAATGAAATAGTATATAGTTTTGGTATCTTCTATTTCCTTTGCTTTACGGTTCCGATAATAGGCATATTTCAATATTATGTTTGTTTTGTTCCATTATAACTTCCTGGTCTCTGTTTCATGATGTTGTATTCCAGTTTCTAATTTGTAGTTTTTGCGATTTCCATAGTAGTTTCCCCCGTTAGATCCCCCTGTCATTATTTCGTAACTTCCGTCTGATTTCCAAGACTATTAGTAGTATTTTGAGCATAGATTTACAATAAATTTTTGTGATTGTTAATAATCGACAATATTAAATTAACAGAATTTTACTTAGTAAGATCTGGCGCTCATTAAATTTTATTTACTTAAACCTGCCTTATCTCTGACTAGTGCAAGTTGGCCAAGCAGGGTTCGTGGCACCTATAAAATTGTAGCAAATTTGACTCCCAACGTGGAGCCCGATTTTCTTATCACGATTTTCTTATTCTCTATATTTCATTTAACTATTTTATTTAATTATGATTTTCTTGTGATTCCATCATCTACTGGTAGTTTGGTTAGTTAATTTAGAATAAGTTAGAATTTACCATTGGTTTGACTTTGCTGTGGTTGTCGGCTTGCTTTTGGTTTGATTGTATTTCTAGTTAGACGGTTGTTAGCTATGTATTCTTTTATACGAGGAAACACTACTTTTTACTTCATCAGACTCTAATTCGGAAATGAATTTAGATGATTGGAATGTTTCTTTCTCTGGTGAAGATATGTCTGTACTTATCGAATTTCTTATTCGTATTGACGAGTTGTGTTTGTTCGTGGAGTTTCTTAGCATTAACTATTTCTTTCAGCTCCTGAAGTGTTATCATATAAAGTTTCTTGTGTTTAGACGACATACTTTACGTTCGTGAAACGAGGTTGCTGCGATGTTGAAAACTGAATTTCTGCCGTTAGATTATGATGAACGGTTAATGGACACTATTTGTAACCGAGTGATGAAACTTAAGAAATCGATTGAGATGTACGCTACTACTATGCGATATATTTTTATGCAATTGCTAGAACCGGTCTTGGAAAAGATCCAGCTTAAAATCATTTGCCGCAATTTGTCTTAATTTCATTTTGCACTTGTGGATATTACGTCCTTTTCTCAATTGGTCTATGTAAGCAAACGTTTGGAGTCTAACTTTAACTGTAGTAATTCTTTTAGTTTTCTAACATCCGAGATGAGTGACATTCTTCTAGAACCATCTTTGATTTCTATGAGTAGGACTGCTACTTCAGCAGCTTCTGTTAATGCTGTTGCTGATTCTTTTAATACTTTTTCACTTCCTTCTTTTATAACTACTCCTAAGTCTAATACTTGTAGGCATTGTCGTTCAAAAGTTAAAAAACGTGTACGTCCTGTTCGTTCTTTAGCTTCTTTTCCTCGAATTTTTTCTTTAATTTCTAGGCCTACTACCAATCCTTGGTAGTTAGGTTTGGTTTCTAAAGTTTCTGCTTTTCCTCGTCGTTTCTGTCGTTGGTGTATTGTGAAAGGTCTACGCGTCTACATAAGGATCGTACTGTTTCTACGAATGTAAAAGCCCTTACTGTTGCTTTTACACCTGTTTCTTCAGTCGCTTCTAATTGTGCTTTGCTGTCTCGTTCTTCTAATTTTCAGTTTTTACACTTTCGACTTGCGACCTTTGCTATTCTTTTGGTTCATATTTTTTGGATTTGGTGGTTCGAGTCTTTGAATACGTCGTCGGTACCTTGTTGGTTGTAGCTTGCATGCTACCCAATTGTTCCTCTCATATTGCTGTCACCGGTATTCTTTTTTTTGCTTAAGTTTCTAGTACATTTCTTTTGGTTTCTTTCTTCTCTATCTTACTTTAGGACAGACTAACCTTCCGTATGTACATAGTTATATCCTATCCTCTTAGTCGGCCATTTTGGGATTGGTACGTCTTGTATAAGATTCTCTTTCTACTTTTGCTTTGGTTTTTTTTTAAACTTTCCTATCCCGCATGTCGACATTAAAGTCTTATAGTAAACGTTCCGATTTAGGACAGTAATTGGTACGCATTCCTTCTATAGCTAATTCTGATATATTTTCTCTTCTCTTTCTTATCTGCTAAATTGGTGCTAAATTGGGCGGTTAGATGGGTACCGTAGGATGGTCCCTCTTTTCGTTCTTTTACGGGTTGAAAAACGAATCAGGCATTTATATTAAGCCTTACCTTTTTCTGTCTTTCCATATCTCTTATCTTTTCTAACTTTTCATTGCTCTTTTTTTCTTCTTAGTGGTTGATTGATCATATACATGCCACATTTTTTTCTTCTTTCTTGTTCTTCTTGACGGTTCGTTTTTAAGGCGGTTGGTTGGGCTGTAAGATTGGGTCACTATTTCCATCTCTTTACAAAGTGAGAGTTGGACAAAATATAATATCTGGCCTCTTCTTTTCTCTATCTTTTGCTATGTTTTTCTCTTTTTTTTTACTTCTAGCGCACTTTTCCTGTCCTTTTCCTGCTTCTGAATTTTTTTATTTTTTGAATTGGGTTGGTTGCTTTGACAGTTTCTTCTCTCTGCTTAAACTTTGTCTTTCTTTTCTTGAATTCACTGCAACTATATTCTTTTCTCTTTCTTTTCCTTTTCAGCTAATTCTTTTTTTCTTTTGCTACATTGGGTTTAGTGAGTTATTATTTTTTTTTTATGTGTAAGTCTGAAACTTGAGACAGACTACAACTCCAGTTTTTTTTGTACTGTATGTACTTCCGCTTGGTCGGTTTTTTTGGATGTTGTTAGTCATTCTTAGTATATTTCTTTTGCTACTTTTCCCATTGTTTTTTGTTCTTGGGATATTCTGTTCCGTTTATCGACTTATAAGTTTTATTGTTACAGTCCAGCACAGTGATCGATGATTAACAAGTGCTCGTTTAGCAAATTATAGTTCTTACGTTTTCTTCTTTCTTTCTTTCTCTTGGGATTCTAGTTTTGGGATTTTGGGTTTCCTTATTTTGGAGACAATCTTCAGGATGGTTTTGTATCTATGTAAGGGTTAGGGTTTAAAGGGATTCTAGGGCTACTTAGTCTTGGACGCTTGTCTAAACTTTTCTTCTTCTTCTTATCTTTTCTCTGGAATTCTTTTGATGCTTACGTCCTTACTGTATTATTATTGCTGCTATATATAAAATAAGTTCCAAGTTTCTAAACATTTGTAAAAATATTCTTTGTTATTATTCGTATACTTGCTAACTGTCTGATATATTTAAATACAACAGGCAACTAGATTTATCAGAACTTTTATTAAAAAAACATCAAATGGTACAAAAACGATTATTTGGCGTATTGTGCAAAAACGTGAAGACTTGACTATAGAACATTCTAATACCATTTAAATAGTAATTAAAAAGTATACATATCTCCTGTTTAATAATAAAATATGGAGTTCCAGTTAAAGTAATCAAGTTATAGACACTTAAATTTCATAATTGATAGGTTTTTATTTATGAACACACTGTATAATATATAAAGTTTATTATAATTGATATATCAAATATGATGTAAATTTTACTCCCATGGCTTTAAATACTTCTTAAGTATCTCAAACATAAACATTAGGTTATATTTTGACATAATTCACACAAACTTATTTTGATCCAAAAATGCAATAATATACAGGGGGTTTCTTTAAAAAAAAAACATCTTATGCTTTTAGAGCCTTTGCAACACCTGGCATAATATGAAAATAAGTTTAATAAGTAACTATAATAGACTTTTATCTATGCCAAAATTGTAACTTTTTGAACGTCGCCTGTTTTGGCCACAATATTCCGAGCCGTAGAAAATTAAAAAAAAATACATTTTTTTTGCTATTACTTACGATAAATATTTACTAGTTTATTAAACAAAGTAAAGCTAATGCCAGATTTGATTTTAAAGAGTTACTTACAAAACAATAGTTAAACTAAACAAAAACGTGAGTTTTTTAAATATTTGCACTTAAACGTTACTTAAATTTTAAGTAAGTAAAGACAACGATATTCTTGTTCTTTTACACCCACGTTACAGTAACAGCTCGAGGCTATAATACTTTCTCTCAAACAAAAACAAAAGTATATTTAATCAAATGTTAGATATGTTGCATGTATACACGTAAATTTAGTTTAATTTTCTATTATTCTATTCTATAATTATTCTAATAATTTACGTTAGTTAGCATTGCAACTTTAACACAAACAGTAAAATACATGGAGTCTCTGAATTTGAACAAAAATGCGTTACTCAAATTAATAAAAAAATACACAATCTAACGATCAGACTGCATTTTTCTTATATTAAAGTTTATTTAACTACAAATGTGAACATTAGATTACGTTAAATATATTTACAATGTAAAAAAGTAAGGTATATATGTATATGGTGGTTCTATAACAAAATAAAGCATATCAGTAATGTAATGGACATATAATTTATTTTGTTTTGATTTTATACGCCTACGTTACATAAACCTACATATTGTAAGTATAGATTATAATTTGATGATTATTTATATCTTTTTTTATAAATGCTTAATACGACTAAGCGGTTGATTGAATTGTAATTTTACGTAAACGTACGTGTAAGAAAAATTCGTTTTGCATGACCTGAATTGTAAATATCTTGTCACGAGTAGCATTAAAAATTCAACATTCGAAATTGATTTTACATCATACATGTTCTAACCATACAGTCACGTGATTACAAAATGGCGTTGTGATTCATGACGTTTGAAACATGCAGGTTATGTTTGACATTTGTACAATCTTATTTAAATAAACCGTACATGGTTTTCACATGCGCTTGTCAATTAATTGATTTAATGATGTTTCTTCGAATAACTATTAAAACGTCTATTTTTCATGTTTATTACTTTGCGATTCATTAAAATACTCGTTAAAACTGGCACGTTATTTTTAAAAGTTGCTCAGTATTTATTTTTCTTTTGGTAACTGTAGTATAAATAAAACAAATGTTTACATAAGAAAGAAGAAACAGTGGTTATTGAAATTCAATGCACTTACCAAATGTCATACAGTAAAAGATAAGCCCTAAGTATGCGTCGATAAACGTTGTATCTCCGCTAAAGCATGGATATAATTTGTATTGGCCAGATTTACGCCTAGGGCAAGTGTAATGAACACACAATTGTCGGCTTAAGTTTGATTGCACCCCCTTAGATGCACCCTACGCTTTTTGGGTTTTGTCCTAGGGGCGACAGGACTTATAGAATATTAAACGCTCGGTTAGTATGGGTTTAGTCTTTGGGAAAAAGCGTGAAGATACAAGTTTAATTTAAAAAGATTTTAAAAGTATTTGGCATCAATGGCTTTTTACCTAAAAAAAATAATTAAAAATAGAAATTTATTTTTCAGAACATGAATATTTTGGTACCATAGTGGTCATGTTATCTTGAAAACGTATAAGGTCTACTGTGATAATGCGAGGATATTTTGATTCTGTTTGGAGTTGTTGGTAGTCTTTATAAAAGTAAGGGAGGATGAATGAAGGGTAGGTGGAATTAATTCAGTTTTCTGCTGCATTATTGTTAGAACTGTTATTGTATTAACGCTACCGTTCCACGTTATTATTTAGTGGTTCTGAATACATTACGCACTGTTTGTCTCTAATTTGACGGTTTAGCCTTTTAAACATTATAATAAATTAAAGAAAAAACAATGTACTTGTGCTTTTAAAAGTTTAACATATGTATAAAATCTTAAGCTTTTGCGGTTATTTTGTTTATGATTATAAGCGACTTTCGGCTTAGACAAACAAGAAGTGCCTTTGTCGTATTGTCGTTCGTGAAGACAAACGAACTGACGTTTTGCAAGACCTTACAGCTTGCATCTTCAGAGTGGTAAATGTCACTGAAAGAAAAGTGTAAATGACAATATTTTTAATTAACGGACTTTCTTGTGTCCTTTCCAAGAAGGTGGATCTTTGTCTTAGAAGATGTAATACTGGTAGCCAAGATTTGCGGAGTCTGAAAGCGTCTTCTCGGTTCATAAAACATGGATGTTTTTTTATTTCCACAGCTTCGCGGATTAGTCTGGGAAAGTAGAAAAGAGTTCTAGCCAACACTTTAGTTTGGTCAAAGTTCAGCGTGTGTCCTTTGTTACGTTTTTTTATTTAGTAACGTTCTCAAATGAACGCACCAGTTTTCTTTTATTCAGTAACGTAAATATAAAATGTGCCTTTACTATTAGATGCGGGTTTGAACTAAGTCCAAAGTTTAGCGCATGCGTTACTTGTATTTCTTGTCAGCTTGTGTTGTAGTTGCTAAGCACGTAGTTTTGACGCTGCTATAAAAATTTAATTTTAAATCTCTTAGCTTGGTAAGTTTTCTAATCCACATTTTATTGTTGCTAACTTAGACAAATATTTACAGAGGGTTTTTTTTTATCTTTCCGATTTTCTTTATTTCCTTTGGCTGCTTGTTCCTAAATGTAACCGTTTACGAGGAATAAAAGGGTACAAGATGGCGGGTGAAAGCCAACCTCGCACATCTCTCTTGCGTCGATGCTAAAGATGGCGACGAGTGCCGTTATGTGTTATAATTACGATATCTGATTGAGAGAATTTATCTAATCCTTACTGTTCGATTTGGAATAACTACGGCGAATGATCGTTTCTTCAGAATTTTATTGGATGCAGCCTGTGGAAATTTACAATGCTAATTTTCTTTTTTTAAGTTAAGTAAACGTAACTTCAATTATCAGCTTCTATCTATTGTTGTAACTTTGCTTATGTGCTAACCTACATTAAATGTGAATTGTGGGAGTGCTGTCTTACTTTTGTTGTGTTTTAGCTATTTTCTTTTCCGACCACTAAGGACGAACACTTGGGCAGAGCTCTGGACAAGTCAGTCGATCGATCGGTGTATGTAAAACATTGTTACCGGTGACAGTAAGGTAGTATTCTCTTTTTTTCATTTTATGTAGTGTTATGTGTTTTAACGATTCATAATTGGTCGTGTGATTGTGACTAGACCAAGTTTGCTTAAGCCTTTTAATTGAATACACGTTTACCTCATTATTACTTCAATTTACTTAAATTTCACTTAAATATTACTACGTATGATTTAATTGTGTTTAATCGTACTTAATTTTACTTAATTTGTTTGGATTACTCTACGAGTAAGAAATTTGTTTCGACGATGATTGCACCGAGGGAAATTACTCCCTAACGGTAGAAATTACTAAGTTTCTTTAATTTGTGTTCTCGACTCGTATGTATTTAGAGTCCATATTAACTTAGGTCTAATTTGCTTACTATATATATATATATTATTATATCTATTGTATCCTTAAGTAGTTAAGTATATTTACTGTATATGTATTTCTTTGCTCGGCTTTGGTAATTTAGCCAGAATTACACCTGTTAATTCAAAATAAACTACCTGGCGCCTGTATCTCTGGGTATGTTCTAAATCTCTTAAGCATCAAAGTGCATTTAATTTTATTATTATATAAGCTATCTCGAAATTCGGCTGCATTTTTCTTTCTAACCTACTTCCCCTCTCCTGAGCTAGGGCAATATTCTTTTGACTATTAATTCCAATTGGAATTTTTCTGCATCAATTATTACTACCCCACTGCAGCTGGTAGGGGTTGGTAATACCTTGGTTCCACACGTGTTCTGCCACTGCTGATTTTGTAACTCTGCGGTGTTTGCAGTCAGCCATATACTTTTTTACTCTAACTTTAATAGAGCGTTCCGTCGGTCCTATATAACTTGATCCACAGAAACAAGGAATTTTGTAAACTCCTGTGTATTTTAGAGCCTCTTTATTTTGTCTGTCCAACCCATAAAGTATGGCAAATAAGCGGTACTAGTAGAAGTTGATAAGTCTTCTTTGACTTTTAGATTTATTGCTCTTTTCCATGCGTTTTGGATCTCTAAATCATATCTATCATTTTAAAAATCATATCTATCGAGTAGCATTAAAAAAATATCTGTCAAAAAATATAAAAAATTATTAACCTATTGTTTTGCGTGTGTAAAACGAAAAATAAAAATAAATAGAGTTTAAATGATTAACAACGTACCGAAACTCGAAAAGTAAACGAAATAATTGTGACGAGTATTGTGATAGAAAACTGAATTTTAAAACAGTGAGTAAATAAACAAAAAAATTTGTGTTTTGAATTTACTTTTAACTTAGTGGGCTTACAAATATTATTTATAATTTTACGGGCATATTATGAACTTTGTTGTGTTTATAACTGACAATTATTCTGTTGTTTTGAAATTGTGAAATATCATGGTGTTGTCAAACAAGTGTTTAATTTTATTTAAATTTTATGTTTAGACAGATGTAAAAATTATTATTGGGTTGCCTAGCAATCTGTAAAAAAAAATTTAAAAAAAGTCAGACATATTACGAATTGTAAAAATAAATAAATCATTCTGATTTACAAAGTGAATTTATTGAAGTGGCTTAATACGTAGGATAAAAATAGTAATATCTACAACATATAACCACAAATGGTGATTCCAAACGATAAAATAAAAAATTAATTTTGAATTATTATCCTGTAAATCCGTGAGGTCATTACATTCAATATGATGTAACGTTTCCGTTATTATTTGATTTTAAATTATCTGTATTAGTTTAACTAAATTTGCGTGTAAACCTTCCTTTATTTTGATTTTGTGGAGTCGCTACTTTTTAGGGCGTTGTCGCCTTGAAATTCATTTAGTACTTAGCGCTCGACGAGTACGCGTGTGGTACTTTATTTTGAAGCCATGTAATTTATCTACAATATATTTATTTAAAAAGTCTGTGTTAATAATACAGGTATGTTTTTCATTTCTATTTTGTTGAGTTTATCTAATTCTCAGTTTTTATTTGTTTTAAACTTTTTTTTTTTTTTTGATTTAAGGATTATAAATAAATCTTTTGAGATTGAAGCAATGAATTATTCTTGGTTAATTTTTATTGCAGATAAGACTTTAATAGTTTAGTCTTAAAATCAAAATATTTGGCATCCCTGACTTCGGAAGTTAATTGACCAATTTTGACAATTTTTCTAATTGTTTAATTAATTTCTTTACATCGTTTGTTAGTGCACTCTTCGCTTATCTAAACTACATGAGAGTTGCGTTACAATTTTTGGCATCTCTGGTGGGGAATAATAACATATTTAAATAGAATTTAGTTTGCGAATTTGTGCGATTTGTTTTTCTTTTGTCTTGAATACACGCTTGGATTAGAAATACCGTTTTTATATCTGAATTAATTTTCATCTCGTATCGTATCTTTATCTAAAATGTCTCTTATCTATGCCTTACTTTCTGAAGAAATTAGTTATGAAATTTCTATCAGAGGACAAACTCCTTTGTCTACTCAGGATCAACGTCGTAGACAGTTGCGTTCTATTCTGCATCGCGAATCTAGTGACGAATCTAAGGTTCTAGTGTCTACCTATGCTTTTGAGCAAGATGTCTCCAAAGTATCTAATTCTTTGAAAGATTTAACTTCGAAAATTTATGGTCTTTCTGATTTTTCTTCTGGAAGTCCTGAAGTTAAACGTCTGCAGTACCGTTTATCTCATGTTATCGACCAAATTTCTCGAATTATTGCCGAAAATGATGAAAGAAAAAATATTGTTGTTAAATTAAATGAATCTTTTGTTGATTTGGAATGCGAATTTCTTTTACGTTTGGATAGTGTCTCCGATATTGAGTTACAATTACAAAATACATCAATTAAAGAAACTACCGTATCTCATTCATATAGTATGCCAGTTTGTAAATAGAATTTGAAGTTTTCTGGTTCTTCAAGTAAAAGTAACTTAATCCAATTTTTAGAAAAAGTTCATGAATTACGTTTAGCTCGTAATATTTCTTTCCAAGAATTATTCGACTTTGCCGTTAATCTTTTTGAAGAACAAGTTCTTATCTGGTATCGTTCTGTTCAACATTCCGTAAATGCACGATTTGGAAAAACTTTTGAAAGAAACTTTTCTTCCATTTTCTTATGACGACGATCTTTTATCTGAAATTAAGCAGCGTACTCAAGGAGAAAACGAGAGTGTTGCTATCTTCATTGCTATAATGCAAGGTATGTTTAACAGATTGTCTACACCCCCCTCGGTTGAAGAACAACTTCGTATAGTAAAAAGAAATCTTCATCCTTTCTTTATTTCACATTTGGTCTTACAGGATGCTCCAACGTTTCCTATTCTCTTGGACATTTGTCGTAAGTTGGAAAATAGTCGCCAACAAATTAAAAAATATCATCCGCCACCTTCAAGGAAAGTGAATATTCTCTTAGCTCCTGACTTTGCCTATACTGATGATATCAGTATGACTGATTCAACCCCGGAATTATCTTTGTCTGTCGTTACGTGTTGGAATTGTCAAAATAATGGACATATCTATTCTAACTGTAAATTACCTAAGAAATTTTTCTGTTATGGTTGTGGAACTGCTAACATAGTTAAGTCAAAGTGTACTTCTTGTTCCTCTAAACGTAATGTGGTTTCTGAAATTCCTGCTGGTCAACCAACGAGTCTGGCGCACGAAGAGGTGCACTGTGTCCTGAAAGTCCAAGTCATCTCAACAAAAATATCTCCCGTACCATCCGAAAGAAGGAATAAGGTCATCTAAAACCTACTTTTCTAAAAATGAATGGTCTGTTTGGTTAAAAACCATTTCTAAGTTTTATCGTAACTCTACCTCATAGTGTTTACCTGAATTATCTCCTCTCTTTGTCTCTATGCCGAATGACAATCGTCTCTACATTAAGTTTTTCTTGAATAATCAAGAACATATAGCTCTTTTAGACACAGGTGCAAATATCTCTGTTTTAGGTAAAGATGCTTTTCATGTTGTCTCTTCTTTTCTACAGTTTTTAACGATCCCTCTATTCTTATATCTACTGTCGATAGAAAACTTCAAACAGTATCTCAAGTTATTGAAATTACTATTAGTATTAATAATGTTACCAAGCATGTGAAACTTTATGTCGTGCCTACTATTTCTACTAGCTTTATTTTTGGAATGGATTTCTGTCATCTGTTTAATATATCTATGGATTTTCTTTCTTCGTCGTTCTCTATACCTAAAGAAGTTTCTGTTTGTAGTGAAAATAAAGTTAAGGGTATCTCTGATCAAGTTCCTGAAAATATTAGTAAACTTGAAGATATTGTTAAGAAATTTGAGTCTTTATCTCCTGATACCTTTTTACCTGAAACGCATTTATCTTCTCACTATATCGATACTGGTAATACTAGGCCAATTAAGCAACGTCAATATCCTCTCTCTCCTGCCTTGCAAACTCATCTTTATAGTGAAATAGATCGTCTTCTAAAACAAAGTGTTATCGAAAAATCTAAAAGTCCTTGGAACTATCCTGTTTTACTCTTATCGTATGTGCTTTAATGGTCGTAAGTTAAATGAAGTAACTGTTCGTGATTCCTATCCGTTGCCTAGAATTGACTATCTTAAATAAACTTCGTGATAGTCAATTTCTATCTTCAATTGATTTTAAGCAAGCCTTCTTTCAAATTCCTTTTGTTATCGATTCTCATCCTAAGGCTGCGTTTACTGTTCATGGTAAAGGTCTTTTTCAGTTCAAACGAATGCCTTTTGGTTTGTGTAATAGTGCTCAGTCAATGCAAAGACTAATGGATGCAGTACTTGGTCCAGAACTTGACCCCTATGTTTTTGTCTATCTTGATGATATAATTATCGCCACTCCTACCTTTGAGAAACATTTAGAGGTTCTTAATTTGGTTTTCTTAAAGCTTAAAGAAGCTAATTTATCTGTAAATTTTGAAAAGTGTAAATTATACTACTGAAGTTTGTAGGGTAATGGGTTTGTTACAATATTATCGTCGTTTTATTAAAGATTTCTCTACTATCAGTGCCCCTATTAATGCTCTCTTGCATGGTAACCCCAAAGGACAATCTATCGTTTGGACTTCTGAAGCCGACCAAGCTTTTTCTGCTTTAAAGAAATTATTGACTTCTGCTCCTCTCTTATCTAGTTGCGATTTCTCTAAACTTTTCTTCATTCAAACTGATGCCTCTGACGTTGGTCTAGGTGCTGTGCTTTTTCAAGAAGCAGATGGTTTTGAACATCCTGTAGCTTATGCAAGTCGTACCTTAACTAAAGCTGAGAGAAAATATAGCGTTACCGAAAAAGAGTGTCTTGGTGTTTTGTTTGGTTGTGAACATTTTCGAGGTTATGTTGAAGGTACAAAGTTTACTGTCTTTACCGATCATTCTTCCTTGCTCTGGCTAACTAAACTCAAAGATCCGGCAAATCGCTTAGCTTGTTGACTTGGTTAAGTTTAGCACTAAGGGTGAATTCATTAAGAACAATTCATAATTATTTGAAGATCTGGGTAAGTTTAGGGATAAGTGTGAAATTCAAGTAAATGATAAGGCCGTACCGGTTGTTAATCCTCCAAGAAGGATACCTTTTGCTATTCGCGACAAATTGAAGGAAACCTTAATAAGTTTAGAAAAGAAAAAAATTATTTCAAAGGTTGAGAATCCTTCTGGTTGGGTTAATAACATTGTCATTGTTGAAAAAAAGGATGGATCATTAAGATTATGCTTGGATCCACGTGATTTAAATTTAGAAATTAGAAGGCCTGCATTTGTACTCATTCCCACCCTAGAAGATATCATTGAAAAACTTAAGGAAAAAAGTTTTTTACAGTCCTTGACTTAAAGGAAGGTTTCTGGCAGGTAGAGCTTACTGAAAAATCCAGTAATATTTGTGTATTTGCCACACACTTTAGTTGTTATAAATTTAATCGTATGCCTTTTGGGCTAAATATGACACCAGAATAATTTCAATCAGTAAATCAGAAACATTTTAGAGACCTTAAAGGTGTGCAAGTGTACATTGATGACCTGTTGATAGCTACAGATTCTTCTGAGGAACATGATCAAATTTTAAATGCTGTTATGAAAAGGGCTATTGTAAATGGAGTTAAATTTAATCCTAACAAAGTTTAGTTTAAGCAACACTCTGTTAATTATTTTAGTCATGTCTTTTCAGCAGATGGAATGTCAATTGACTCTAATAGAATTGCAGCAACTAGGGGAATAAAATACCCTCAAAATTTAAAAGAGTTTATACCAAACCTAGCTGAGATAACTGCCCCATTACGCGAGTTATTAAAATCTAAAGTCGAGTTTAAATGGTTACCTGCACACTCAGTTCTGTTAGATAAAATTAAAAACATAATTTCAAATGCTCCGGTGTTAGTTAACTTTGACGCATCTAAATCTATAACCATACAAACCGATGCTTCGACAGATCAGAATTATTCGCAAATAGAGAAAGAGCTTCTGGTCATTGTTTTTTCTGTAAAAAAGTTCCATAATTTCATTTAAGGTCGTGAGGTAAATGTCAGCAAGGATCATAAACCTTTGGTTACATTGATCAATAAAAAGGTTGATGACATAGCTTCATCACGCCTACAAAGGAATGAGAATAAAGTTACTTAAATATAACTTAGCATTAAACAATGTACCGGGAAAATATATGTTTATTGATGACTTGCTTTCGCGATCTTATTTGAATGAGCATGAGAGTGAAGGTGATGACCATTGGATCTCAGAGTCTGTTCATACTTTAAGTAAAAATCTAAATATATCAGATGCTAAGAGGTTGGAGTTTCAACATGCTACAGCCAATGATCCAGTCTTGTCAAAAGTGATGTTATACATTTTTGCTATTTTTAAATCATCGTTTAGTAGTTCCAGTTAAACTCCGATCCTATATTTTACGTCTTTTACACGAACCTCATTTTGGTATGGTTAAGACAAAGCAACGTGCTAGACAAATTGTGTTTTGGCCTGGCATGTCGAGTGATATCCAAAATATGATTTCAAACTGTTATGTTTGTAAGCGTTACCAAAACTCCAAACTAAATGATGTATTAATTCCTCATAAAATACCAAATATACCTTTTCATAAAGTAGCTTGCGATATAATGGACTATGCTGGAAATAGCTATCTCATTGTACAGGATTATTTTTCTAAATCGCTTGAGATAATTTTATTAAAGAACGAAAATTCATCTGAGATCATTAGACATCTCCAAATACTGTTTGCAACATTTGGTATTCCAAAGATGGTTATTTGTGATAATAAGCCATTTTCTTCGTATGAATGCAACAATTTCTCCAAAGGTTGGAATTTTACATTTTGTACGAGTTCTCCTAATATTCACGTAGTAATAGCCAAGCGGAACGAGCGGTTCAAACTGCTAAGCAAATGTTTAAGAAATGTTCTCATAGTAATACTGATATCTACCTGGCATTGCTGGAATTTAGGAATACTCCTGTTTCGGGTATTGGTATATTGCCGACCCAAAGGTTAATGAATAGACTAACTAGAACGAAACTTCCAATTCACACCGAACTGTAAAAGCCGGTAATTCCTAAAAATGCTCATAAACTTGTAGCTAAACAGGAATATTTCAAACGTAATCACGACAAAAGTGCGAACAATTTTACTCAAAATTTAAAACTAGGCGATAATGTACTGATTAAAGACAAATTTTGGAAAAAGGGGAAAGTAGTTGATAAACACTGTACTCCTAGATCTTGCACTGTAATCAATAATAAGGGTAATGTTATTAGAAGAAATTTTAGTCAGCTAAAACCGACCAATACAAAATTGCAATTGATAATTTCAGTGATCCAGATGATTATGATCAAGCTCAGATCAAGGATTGTTCTTCTGATGACACTACTGATAGTAATAGTAATTTTATTGAAAATAATCATAACAAGGATAATCATAGAATCACACACAGTGGTCGTGTTGTTAAATTACCTACTAGATTTAAGGATTATGTAATGTAAATGTTTATAATGTTTCATGTTTATTTCCAAGAAACGGAGATGTTGGAGTTGGCAACAGCGTGTGCCTGGTGTGTGAGTTACGAAATGTCAATGTTCGGAATTAATTAAAAATCTTTTAAATTACTATTGTCTTATTATTGAGAAGACACAACAGAACTAATATCTGATTTTATTTATAACCTTCCGAAAGAAAATCAATACACAGTTTTAAAACAGAAACTAATAGCGGAATTTGAAGATTCAGAAGAGTGTAAAGCAAAGACATTATTAACAGATATTGAGCTTGGTGACAAAAAATCTTCTGCTTTACTACGCCAGATGAAGGACAATAAACAATAACAAACAATCAATAAAGTTTCTGAAGGTTTTCTTCGCACAATATTTTTTCAATGACTACCAACTAGTATACGTCTAATTTTAGCAACCAGTAAAGGTGATTTGGATTCAGTGGCATTATTGACTGATAAAATAAATGAATCTATGGCTACATCTTACTCTTTTGTCTTGAATTCATCAACAACAATGCCTCGGATTACTGAAGATGATAGATTGACGAACTTAGAGAATGAAATTGCACAGTTAGTCTAGAGATGTGTCAAGAAATGGTTCTAGATCTGTCTCCAAACGTACAGATTATAAAACACATCCGATCTGCTGGTATCATTTTAAATATAAGGATGAGGCGTCTAAATGTTCTTTACCTTGTGATTATAAAACACAAAGTTCTCACTAGCGACACGACTAAACCGGTCGCACACAGCGAAATGCGACGGGATAGATAAATCGCACCGTTTATTCATAACTTGTCGTGAAACCGGTAACCGATTTCTTATAGATTCTGGAGCAGATATTTTAGTGATACCACCCACAAGAGATGAACGCAAAAATATCTCGAAATGAGAGTTATATGCTGCTAATTCGTCAATCATTAAAACGTACGGAACAAAACCTATTCAACTGAATCTCAAATTACGAAGAAGTTTTACTTGGAATTTTATAATTGCTGATGTAGAATGCCCAATTTTAGGAGCTGATTTTTTAAATTATTTTAATATTTTGCCGGATATTAGAAATAAGCGATTAATCGATAATCAAATTTCATTAAGTACAGAAGTTAAACTAGAAAAAACATCTATTCAGTCAGTACAAACTGTGGATCCGTTACATAAATACAAGGAAATTTTAAAGTTATATCCTAACTTATTAGATGATCAACCCAAATTTAAAAACATTAACCATAACGTAATGACGTATTGTAACCAACGGGCAACCGCTCATGACAAAACCACGGCGACTGTCCAAAGAAAAATTCGAAATTGCAAAAAATAAATTCCAAATTATGATCGAATTGGGTATCTGCAGACCATCTAACAGTAATTGTCCCAAAAAAGAATATTAGCTGGCGCCCTTGCGGTGATTATAGAGTTTCTGTTATCCACTTCGATAGTTTTTACATTTATTTCTGATATTGGTGTTGGGTACTCTGTCTAGTCGGGTTTTCCCTTGTATTCTCCGTAGAATTCAGCTCCGTGACTTCGGATGGCTGTTTCGTTTTTGCGGTGTCTTGTCGTGTTTCGGCTGCGATACTATATCCTAGACTTTGTTTCAATTATTTTTGTAGTTATAAGCTCTCTAACTTCCTTCCTCGAGATTTCAAAGTTTGGAAATGCTGGATACAAGTAAACAACTAACAAGCGCTAAATGATACATATAATACAAGAATTCAAACCAATTAGTCAAGACAAAATATCGCACAAACAAGAAGACTTTGCTTTAATTATCTTTCACCTACCCATCTAGTATTCAAGTGTCACCAAAATATGCCGTGTCACAAATGTGGGAAAAAACATCACGCATTGCTTCATTTTGTGAATAACGACAAACAACTGTACAATTCGAAACAAAATGAAAAAACTAAAGAAGCAATTCAACAACAATCTAAGAGTGAAGCAAATTTGTCAGTGAACGAGACAAATGTGATAACGAATTTTTTGAAAGGAGATTTAAAAGCTTATAATGGACCTGGAACCTGAAAAAATTATCCGTGATTGGCTGGAATTGAAAATCCAGGGTTTGAAACACCTGGAAAGCTAGACTTGTTGCTCGGAGCCGACGTTTATAGAGAAATATTCGTACATGGTATTAAAAAGAGTCTGTACGGGAATTTAATAGCACATAATACTTTATTTGGATAGATTTTGTCTGGAAAGGTGTTACAAGAATTAAACCGTCAGAAAATTAAAACTTTTTAAGTTCAAATAAAAAAAACGAGTTACTAAAAAAATTTTGGGAGATGAAGAACGAACCTAACAGTATCGAGAAAACAAGAACAAAAGAAGAGCAACTTTGTGAACAGTTTTATGAAGAAGCTACAATAAGATGTGAAGACGGAAGATTTATAGTGAGGTTACCTTTTAGAACTTTTATTCATCAATGATAAATGTCTTGCTGATAAAACTTCAAAACATTTTTATAGTTACCACTGCTTGCAGTAATGATCGAATACAATTTTGTATTAGCCCGAGTTATTACATTCAAAGAAATAGAAAAATAAACCTGCATCCTAAAATCTCCAAAAAATTTGAATTTAAAAATTGTGATTGATTTATTTGAAATCAACCCAGCAAACACAGATGGATTTAAATTACTGTTGAATTGCCATTAAATTACGGTAATTTAAGTAGTAATTTAAACAGTAAAAAGGGCGCCATTAAGCAACCACTTAAACTACCAAAAATTCATTGACTTCTAAATTACTAATAAGGTACTATTAAAATACTGTTGTTATATTACCATTGAATTACTGTTAAACTATTGTTTTGAACTACTAGCAAAACTATTAAATTATTATTAAAACCGCTAACACATTTAAAAAAATAGTTTTTTTAGTTAATTATTTGTTTCTTTAATTTTTTATTTATTTAGTTTACAGAATTTCACGCACATAATTGATAAATTGTGGGACTTTTTTAAAATTAGAATATAATTTAAGTACTTACCTGGGGTTTGATCCTACGAACATTAGGAAAATCTCTTGCAACCTAAACGTGTTAACCACTACTCCACCTGACCTAATACTATAAATGCTAACTACACGTTATATATGTGGAATACAAAATCGAGTAACTTATTCGTAATTTAATACTTTCAACGTGAACCATTAAATATTTCACATGACTGATGATGAATTAGTCCTATATATACATTTGCATCGCTACGTATTAATTATACTCTTGTTGTTTTTGTTATTCTGTAATCAGGATAATTCATGTCTTAGTTGCTTGAAGTGGTTTATATAAACCGAATATTTTTGGATACAGCAGGTACAAAACTTCATGCAATGTTGATATTCTTGCATCATAAGTTATAATATTTACTTTTGTTTTAAATTTATATTACGTTACTGGATCCCGCAGATTGACCAATGCTATTTGACTTTCCAATATTAATATTTTCGTAAACTGTACGAAATCTTTTTAGTTGTCGATAATAATTGCTACTTTCCTTCTTTCTGTGCATTCTTCAAGCAATTGTTTGATAGCAGACCTAACTGTTTGGCAAATATAACGACTATTTTTAAAATAATTTAGCTTAACATTTATATAGCAACTCTATTACTACTTACTATTAATTTACCTTGTATTTTAACGGACATTCAATTACCATTAAACTCCCCAATCTAATTCTGGAATTACGACTAAGTTAGAGTAAACTATTCAAGCTACCAATCATTACATTACTCCTAAATTACATTCTAATTACTGTGTGGTATAACGGTGACTCAATTACCATGAAACTACAACGTTCAATTTTATAATTACTATTAAGTTACTAATTAAATTACTTTTATGCTACCACAATACTGAAATACTCCTAAACTACTTCGTATACTACTTTTAAACTAGTAACCATTTAAATTACTGCTAAACGTCACCTTAGACTACTGTTAAATTACGAAAAAAATGAAATTACTTATAAATGACTTTTCAATACCCAATAAACTACTAAATTAAGCTACCTTGTGTTTGCTGGGAAATTTTAAATGTCATCAATAACTAATAAAAGAACTCTCTGGTTCTATTTAAAAAATAAACGACCATAGGCAACATAGTTCAGAAAGTCCACAGCGTTTATTTTCCAAAAATTTAATTTCTCTACAGTATGTATAACATAACCGTTAAATGTTGTTAAATGAGTTGTATTATATTTTGTTTTTTTTATGTAATTAAATCAATGATTTTGTATAATATAGAACTGACCACACATATTATTAATTTTTTAAATTATTCTAATGAACATTTGTTTATTAGTTTTTTATTTAATAGTTTTTGTAAACTTTAATTACCACAAACTCAATTTTGTTGTGTTAATTACACAACAATATTTTGCTTGTTTGTTTTACTTATAAAAACTTGTAAATGCTCAAGTCGGTATTATCTGCGTATCTAATGTTATTTTAAATTTCACATTAACTTTAATTTCCTGCTTGTTGCCATATTGTTCTTTCAAGCACTTACTTTAAATACATAAGCCTTAGAGTAGAAGATATTATTTCTTTACGTTTTACTTGTTATTACTTTGTTCTTCTATTCGTTATATTAACCCTTAAACTTTTATTTAGGTATAAGTAAATATATTTTTATCTACTGTAATTTCTATTAGTACGTAGTTTAAATAGAAATGTTTAATAAGTTTGATAATCGAAATGTTCGCCTCCTGTTAATATACAATACTTGAGTTACGGATCAAATTAATGATCCCTTCGTATAGGAAGAAACAAGAAAAAAAACGAGTCCAGTCAATCTGCGACGTTTCGTGCTTATAGTTCGCATTTCATCAGGTCGCTCCTTTATTTGGTAAAATCACATAAAATCAGTGTATAAATAACTAACAAACATCAAAAACAAAAAAAATCAATAGAATAGCAAAAACTAACCAACTGTTAATAATATTTGTTTTAAAATTAAAAATTGAAAACGCACCAATGGCTAAAAAAATACACATTGATTAAAAATGGCATAATAATACAATAATATGAAACTATTTAAGAACACGACATAACATCACGAGAATGAACGAGGCATTACGATCTTTGGTAATGGAATTAACACCAAGTGACAAAGTAGATAAGACTATCATGGAAAATATATCTGACCGCTTTAGTTATACTATTTTTTAATAAAAGTTTAGTTGCAGAAACACTATATTTAAGTTAATTAAGTCAGTTAAGTTAGAACATAAGTTAGAGAATAAGTTAAGTAGTGTGTACATATTATTTAAGTTAGGTAATTGCACGTATTAATACAAGATCTTTATGCTAATTTTTTTAATTAAATTATTGTAAATTTGTACGTTACTGTATCATTATATTCCGTTTTTAATTAATTTTTGAATTATTTATTTTCTTTAAAAATTAATCAATCTATTAAAATCATCATTAACAACACCATCTTGAAAGATGTTACAAATAAAGAACAACAAAAAGAAATAATTGCGGAATAACATGAAAAAAAACTGGTGTGGTCACCACACGATTTTCTTATAAGGAATGATGAAGGAATGTCTATATACTAAGATAAGAACGTCTTCCGGGTTTGGACCGTGTCAATGTTGTAACCGAAGTTGCCAACGTTTCGCCCACTTTCGTAAGGGGTTTCATCAAGACGTGAGAGAAATCAAAGAACTCAAGCAAGCAATCGAAATTTCCTGTTAAAAAAAATGGAGATTTGGCAATCACCGAAACGTTATCGAAATCTATCTTGTGACCTGTAGTGAAATGATGTTCAGCGACCGCAGACTTAGAAATATGCCTTTTCTTTATGCAACGATCATGTTCTGAAATGCGAGTAATGACGGAACGACCGTCGTAGCACGAGGTGGTTTAGAATCTGAAGGGGTAAGTCGACGTTTAGTTTCAGGAGGTAGATCGGAAGATTTGATGATTTGGCTGACCTCACGTTCAATCCTCGAAGTGGGATTACGAGTTAGAAGAGCGTACGTTTCCTCAGACACAATAGAATAGATTTTCACAACATAATCAATATGGTTCAAGACGACAGTAGCATTGCCTTTATCGGCTGGAAGAACAATAATATCAGGGTTCTTTCAAAGACTTTTTAGGGCTAACTCTTCCGACCTAGAAATGTTGGGTTTAGGAATTTTAGAAGATCCAAGGATTTTGCCAGTGTTAATACGAATAGGATCTGAGATGTGGCGAGGAAGGTGTCTTATAGAAGACTCGACAGCACATAAAATATCTTCCTTAGGAATACGTTTGGGAGCAACAGCAAAATTCAAACCCTTAGATAGCACCGATTCCTGTTCTGAAGTGAGAACCAAACTAGATACATTAACAACCGTCTTTAAAGAGTTAGTAGTAGATGAAACTTTTGCCAAGTAGGCAACTTCGGTTACAACATTGACACGGTCCAAACCCGGAAAACGTTCTTATCTTAGTATAGACTCCGGCCGTGGAAGCCTTCACTATTACGAATGTCTATATATTTTTTAAGGTTATGTTGTCATAAAAACACTATCATAAGGAGATATGTACAGAATTATCTCTATAAGAAACTGTAAAAATAATTCGAAAAATTTACATACGTACGAAATTATATAAGAAAAACTGTTAAAAATGGCGGATACATCTATTTCCGGTTTCTTTATCAGACCCATCTTTTGATAGAACCGAGAAAATATGAAAAGGCAGCTCCATACTAAATTTCAAGTTGCTAGGACTTTTGGTTCGAGAGTTATCGTGGGGGTACATCGTTACACACACACACAGACAGACACCCAAAATTTTTTTGTCAAAAATAAATTTTTCTGATTTAGGAGACCTTGAAAGGTAAAATTATATATATATAATCATGAACCTTTTTATCCTAAGGTGTAAGATTATACATTTCACTTATTATTCTATTACATTTCTTATTATATTTATAAATTTTCTCCATTTCTTCTTGTTCTCTGTCAACTTCTTGGCTTTAGTCCACGTTTTGCCTTTTCTGCCTAGTATCGCCGTTATTTGGTCATTCCAAGTCTTCTTGGGTCTTCCTCTTGTTCTACTTCTTATTGCTTCTGCTTCCCACACGTTTTTGAGTTGTCTCTTATTGTCCATTCTGCAAATATGTCCAAACCATCTCAATTGTTGTTTTTCTGTTATATTGATAACTGACTCTACTTCTAGTTCTTTCCTTACTATGTCGTTTCTTATCTTGTCTCTTCTAGTTATAGCCTGAACTCTTCTTAGATACTTCATATCTATGGCTTGGATCTTACTCTTCAATGTATTTGATAATACCCAGCTTTCACTTCCATATGTTAGGATTGGTCTGAATACGGTTCTATATACCGTCATTTTTGTTTTTCTGCTGACTTCTTGTTTACCTATAAAACATTTGCTCAGGCTATGGTACATTCTCGCGGCGTTACTAATTCTCTCGTTCACTTCTTCTGTCATATTTTCAACCCTATCTACCATAACTCCCAGGTATTTAAATACGTTCACCTGTTCTATTACCTCTCCATTTATTTCTATGTTTGTATTTATTTTTTCTTTACTAATCACTATTACTTTTGTCTTGCTCGTGTTTATTTTCATTTTTCTCTTTGATAGTTCTTCTTCCCATATTTGGAAATTGTCTTGTAGATATTTTTCTTTGGCAGCGCATACCATTATGTCATCAGCAAAAGCGCATTCTGATATCTTCACTGTTGCTAGCCTGTTGTAACCTAGATGTAGCTTTTTGATTCTATTCCTTGTCGCTTTTATAATATCGTCCATTACTAGCGTAAATAAGGTTGGACTCATTGTCCCCCCTTGTCTTAGACCGTCGTTTATTGTGAATGTTTGGGATTCTGCATTGTCTTTTCTTATGTAGCTTTTATGGTTATCGTATAGGCTTTTGATCCCTGTTATTAACTTTGGATTGACATTTCTATAGTCTAGGCTTTCCCACACTTCTTTTTGCGGCACTGTATCAAAAGGCTTCTCCAAGTCTAAGAATGCCATATATATCTTCGTGCCTCCTGCTCTGCTTTTTTCCATCATCTGCTTTCTAGTAAAAATATGATCTTGTATACTCCTACCTTTCCTGAATCCACTCTGTGCTTCATCTAGTTGTCCTTCAATTATCTTTTTTCTAGAATTTTTTCGTATATTTTTGATACAATGCTTAATAATGGCACAATCACTCGAATCTTCCAATCTTCGGGTACTTTTCCTGTGTCCCACGCCTTGTTTAATATTTTTTGTAGCCATTCTAGGCCCTTTGTTCCTAGATTTTTCATCATTTCACCTGTTATTTTGTCATGTCCCGCTGCTTTTCCTGTTTTTATGTTTTTTATTGCTTTTAGTACTTCCTCTAATTGTATGTGATTCTCGTCTGCCTCTTCTAAGTGTTTTTCTCTTTCTTTGTTTGCCGGGTTTCCTGTTTTGCTTGTATTGAGGAGTTCTTGGAAATATTCTTTCCACCTTTCCATGATTTCTTTTTCATCGGTTGTCTTTTGATTTTATTTGTCGTAAACTTTGTTGTTTTCCTTTTCTTAAGGTTTTTAACACTCGGTAGAATAACTGTTGGTTTCCTTTGCTATCTTTCTCCATTTTTTGACCGAATTCTTCCCATGTATTTTACTTCGCCTGTAAGACCATTTCTTTTACTTTTATGCGTTGATTTTTGTATGCTATGTAATCTTGTTCCGTTTTACTTCCTAGGTATTGTTTCCACTTTTCTTTTTTAACTTTTACTTGTTCTTTGATGTTTTTATTCCACCATTTGGTTTGTTTCTTTTGTTTATCTAGCGCAATTGTTTCACATTGTTCCTTTGCTGTTGTCAGTACAAATTCTTTAAAGTGTCTCCACATCTGCTCTAGACTCATGAGTTCCCATTGGTCAGCGTTTGCTGTTATTTTCTTTTCTATATTTTTCCTATATTCGCTTGCCGTTTCTGTTTCTTGCAGTTTATATGTCTTTATCTTCTCGTTTACTCTTTTTCTGTGTCGTGTGTTTGTTTCTAGTGTTTTTTCTTTTTCCGTTGTTATACGTAATTTCGCTACTACCAATAGTGGTCACTGTAGATTTTGGGTCCTCTTCTTGTTTCAACATCTATGATTTCTTTCCTGGATGCTCTGTTTATGATTACGTAATCTATTATGGATTTCTCATTACTGCTTATAACCGCTCTTGTGTATTTATGTATTTCTTTGTGCTTGAAAAATATATTCGTTATTATTAAGTTGTTTTCTATGCAAAAATTTATTAGTCTATCTCCGTTATTGTTTTTATAATTTTCTTCGTATTGTCCTATTACGTCGATCGCGTTATTGCTTCTTTTCCCTACCCGACAGTTAAAGTCTCCTAGTATTATTAATCTATTATTTATATTTTTTATCATTTCGTTCATATCTTCCCAACATTCATCTTTCTTTTTTGTCTTTTCATCTTCGCTTGGGCCGTAGATTATTAGAAGAATTATTATGTTTTGTTGATCTAATCGCATTTCAACTTTTAGTATCTTTCCTGACTTAAATTCCCATTTATTTACACTATTAACATGATCTTTTCTTATTATGCACCCTACTTCTTCAGCTGCCCGGTCGTCTGGTTTTACTCCACTGTAAATTAGTAAGTGTTCATTTTCCATTTTTATCATCCCATTTTCTTTTTTCTTAGTTTCTGTGATTGCAAATATGTCTAGGTTTGCTTTCTCAAATTCATATATGAGCTCCTGCTCCTTCCCATTAAGACTTCTAATATTCCACGTACCCAACTTAAGAGCTGATTCTTCTTTTTTTGTTTTATTTTGATTTATTTTCATTCCTGCTCGTAAATCCGTTTTTATTGCCATTTTCGTTTTCTTATTGTTAGTCTTGTTGTTTAGAATCATTATCGATAATTAACGTACTCTTGTCGGCTTCTTCCAGCTCCCTTTTTTGCTGGTTCCATCTCAATTCTTTCCCGTCCACTATTAGTTTTTGGTATTCAACTATTTTTGCCCGTTTCCTCTCATTTCTTGCTTTTTCTGCAAATACCTTGATGTGCGCCTGTATTTCTCGTTCTTTTACTGTTAGATCATTCTCTATTGTTATGTTTGTTCCTTTTAATGCCTTCTTCTTTTTCATTATTCCTATTTTATTTTGCCAAGTTTTCATTTTTACTACGATTATTTTGTTAGCTTCTACTTTGCCCACTATGAATACTTCTCTTATTTCTGGTTTCACACCTATCTTTTCTTGTAAAACTTCTTCTACTTTTTCTCTTACCAATGCATCTTGAAGTTGTATTCCTTTGATCACTATATTTAGTTTTTTCTTATCTCTATCCGGTTCTTCAAATTTTGCTTCTAGGTTTCCTACACGCACTTTTAACTTCTCATTTTCCTCTTTCATTTCTATCATTTCATTCTCTCTTCTCTTTAATTCCACGTTGAGCTCTTTAATCTCCTCTTGACTGTTTTTCAACTCTTCTTTCAAGCTTTCCTTGTTCCTTTGTGAGTCTTTTTTTAACTTTTTCTTTAGTTGTAGAATGCTTTTAAGTACTTCTTCCATTTTTACCGCTTTACTTTTTGGTTCTTCCACGGTATTCTTATTTTCTTTAGTCGTTGTACTATCTATTGTTTAGCTTCTCTTGAAAACTTCACTATTTACTTCAATCTCTTCTCTGAAGCGCCATCCTTTAATATAACCGTCTAGCTTTCCCACACTGCCTGCTCTTTGGCGTGCGTTATCTTTGTATTGTTGTTGAATTAGTCCTTCGTTATCGTTCATTTATTATGTTTTAATATCTCGTACAAGTAGGTTAAGTTGGAGACTTCTGTGACAAGAGGAGGAGTACTCCTCCTCCGTGACCTACATTACAAAGTTTTAAATGACCTAGAGTAACCTTACTCCTCCTCACTGACCTACATTCAAAGCTCTAAATGACCTAGAGTAACCTTACTCCTCCTCACTGACCTACATTCAAAGCTCTAGATGACCTAGAGTAACCTTACTCCTCCTCACTGACCTACATTCAAAGTTCTAAATGACCTAGAGTAACCTTACTCCTCCTCACTGACCTACATTCAAACCTCTAGATGACCTTGAGTAACCTTACTCCTCCTCACTGACCTACATTCAAAGCTTTAAATGACTTAGAGTAACCTTACTCCTCCTCACTGACCTACATTCAAAGCTCTAAATGACCTAGAGTAACCTTACTGCTCCTCTCTGACATAAAGTAATGACACTTCTCCGTTATTTACATACAAGTAATCAAAGAGTAGATTGATTAAAAGTTTTTATTTACTCTAACCTTCAAACACAATTACTAAATAGAGTAATTTATTAATTGTACAGCGTATTTAATAATAAAATAATAAATTACAATAAATCATATATTGAGCCAAAATAGTATATAAGAAAAATTAATATTAGCATAAGTAATAACATTGAAAATGTAATGGATAGTATACCATATGTGGTACAAATAGTTGATAGAGAAGTGTAGTTAGTCGAACCACATTTGTCTAATAAGTTAATGTAATGCACAGAGTTCCAATCGGTTTGTAGAAAACTTGAGTTGTTGTTATAAAAACGTAGTCGAAAATCCTGTGGTTCTGCAATTGGTAGAACTTTGACACCGTATAAATTTAATGGTATTAGTTTATACCACTTTGTAGGATTACTTTTAAAAGATGTATATGTTTTAGAACAAAATGGTGGTTGCAGTACATATAAACTGTTGTTAGAAACAGCTGTAAAAACCAACAGACTAAAGATTTTTGGAACCATCGCACACACAAAAGTTGAATACACAACTAACAACACGTGTCACTGTTTGGCATAATTATAATACCGCGATCATTGAATCTGAAAGATACATATATATGGAAGTCAAAGTAAAAATTACTCAAATTGTAATAAAAATTTTATTTATACGCTTTAGTAGCGGATAGTCCACCGCTACACCTGATTAAAATGAAAGTCATACAAAGTTGCAACGTTTCTTAATGCACAAACTGCTGGATTAATAGTATGAAAACAACACATTCCTGGTTGTTTAGGAATTTTCATTTTATTAGAAAGTTCGTTAACATCTGTTGATAAATATTCCTGGACAATATTTTTTTTTGGTATCCTCTTACATATACCAGTTCATGGTTCTTCGTAATTTTTTTTACTATTCTTGAAAATTCTTTAATGTCTACGTACCCACTATCCCACGATAGACCATGATGTTGTCGATATACGTATTCCGCTGTTCTTTTTGCAGCGTAATCCAACGATGTATATTCAAATGGTGGTTTAAAAAGGAAATGCGAATATGCTTTCCCATTGTAGGAGGCCAGTTCTTTTGGATGGAATAAATGTAAGGGTTCGGTGGAAATGTACCCTTGGACATCGATTACAATTCTATTTGCCATGAGGAGTTCAGGTGTAGCGATGAACTATACGTACACACGACGTCAAACACCTATACCTTCTCGGCGAGATATTAAAAGTAGAATGAACTATATCGTCTTACAAATATGATCGTTATTATCGATGTACAAGGATTCATGACTTCTGAAAAATGTTTCACTCCAAAAGAATTGGCTGTGTATGATGGACATTCTATTGCACATTATGTCTTCAAACCACCGTTTTCGTGGTCGTGCTTAGACTTAAAATTTCAAAAACAAGCTACATGGTTAATGAACAATCATCACCGTATTTCCTGGGAAGAAGGATTAACTCCAGTACATTTATTTCCACACATACTCAAACAACTAACACTAAATGCAACATCAGTTTACGTAAAAGGACGAGAAAAATCAAAATTTTTACAAAAATATATTTCTATACCCATTACAGAAGCTGAAGAAGAACCTGCACTAAAACCTATGCATGCTAAATGTCTTTTTCATTCGGAACCTATGTGTTACTGTGCTTTATCTAATGTTTATCATTTGTATTCTAATTATGTGATGCAATAAAGTATTTTTTACGAAATTATATAATTTTATTTACATTAATTGTATACAAAACGTTCATGATATACAAGTGATCTATGATCATCTTTAAAAATATAAGATATATTCTTATCTATTTCTGCAATTCTTTTATAAAACTGATACCTATCTCGTGCTTTCTCTTCCCAATCACCTTTTCTTGCTTGTTGATAAGCAAACTTCCAAACTACTAACTTCTTAACTTCACACTCGTCTTTGAAGCGTACTTTATTCCCCATCACTGTACTAACACACTTTAAAACAATACAAATCTATTATATTTAATTGCATTTCTACACATTTTATACAATATTCCCCTTTTAAAAACAAGTTACAAATATCTTGACCAATCATATATTTATTAGCAAGTTCTTTACAATAATCTACGCTAAATATACAATCAAATCTTTGAAGTAATTTATTTGCATCCGTTTCCAACTGTTGAAATTGAACTAATAACTCTTGAATATTTTTTATGTTAGTTAGATGTTTATTTTTCTTCTTGTGCTTCTTCTTCTGTCGATTTTTCTTCTGCTGATTCTTCTTCTTCAGAAGTGTCTGCATCATTCATGTATCGTTTTATTCGATTTGCAAACCTCGATAATCCAATATCCGACAACCGATTAATTAAACAAGAAGAACAAAATTTGGTTTCTAAATACTCTTTACAAATTTTTTGATCGTTTTGATACTTTTCCGCCAAAGTCGCGCACAGTTCAGGACTGGTGAATCCATACACTGCTTCATGTTCAGCATCGAATTCCAATGCGGAAAATTCCTGCACTAACCGTTCCACTGCTGTTTGAAAATCAACAGCTTTGGTCCAAGTTTGTTCTGCATAGGCCATCCACATCTTAACAGTTTGTACTACTACTCAAGCTCTTAATACCTAATATATAGTTAATCTACTACACGTTTTTCCAATTCAACATCGAACACCACCTTTTCTGGATAGAATGTTACCACTTTTAACATACAACAAACCACGTCTGTTTTTGATAAAAATTGATCCAAAACATTAGATATGTTAGTTTTAGCATCTCCTGGTAGATCGAAAACAGCATTAATTACAGTATCATAAAAATTAGAAAATTCCTTTAAAACTATCTGATTTAATCGATAGTTTATGAGTACTGCCAATTTCCATATCTCCCAAAGAGATTCGCGACCTAGGTATACTTCTTCATTTTCTGCACCCACAATTTTTAATATTTTTTTTTGTCATTAATTTCAAATATTATAGTTTTCGTTCCGACCTTTATCGGTTCACATATTGCTTCAGTACTTTGAAAACATCAATGTATTTTTTCTCGAAGCTCCAAAAACCACACCCATTCCTCTTCCGTAAATACGATTTCTTGTTTATAAGTTGCAAATATCTTTACTGACGGACAAAAATGATTAGCACAATTCATTCCAACACTGATAAATTTAGTTTTTGACATTTTGATCAATTAATTGTATTGCACTTAACACCATATTACTGTCGGCCACCGATTTTTTAATAGTTTTTTGTTCTTGAATCGTTACATCACGATCTTTCATCTGTTGAACAAACTGCTTTATCTGTTCCATTCTTAACAACCTCTTTCTAAACCCCAACTGTATTGTAACTACTCTCAATCGTCTTATATGTATCAACAAAAAAGGATGACTTAAAGTTATTATGGTTCATTTAAAGCTTTGTGTGTAAGTCTGTGAGGAGAAGTAAGGTTACTCTAGGTCATTTAGAGCTTTGAATGTAGGTCAGTGAGGAGGAGTAAGGTTGCTCTAGGTCATTTAGAGCTTTGAATGTAGGTCAGTGAGGAGGAGTAAGGTTGCTCTAGGTCATTTAGAGCTTTGAATGTAGGTCAGTGAGGAGGAGTAAGGTTACTCTAGGTCATTTAAAACTTTGTAATGTAGGTCACGGAGGAGGAGTACTCCTCCTCTTGTCACAGAAGTCTCCAACTTAACCTACTCGTACAATTTCAACTGAATGCGGCTCTGTATTATATTTTCGAATGGTTATGGCGTTTTGGGTCATCACCACCGTCTATAAAAGTTTTATAGCCGAGGCGAGAGGCCACTCGGATCAACTTCTCGAATTAAATTATTATAGATTATTCATCGATAATCAGAGTGCCATAAAGGTTATAAGAAATCTAGAACGTAGTAAACATATAGATGTCAAATATCATTTCTTTATAGAGAAATTTGCAGAAAACAAGATTCAAGTGGAATATATACCTACTCAAGATCAAATCGCTGATATTTTGACAAAACCACTGTTACATGTGAAATTTAAACATCTTAGACAGTTGTTGGGTGTTCAGTGTTTTCTTTTTTAAATTAGAGTGGGAGTGCAAAGAATAGTTAATTGAAAATATAACATCTGGAATTATCTATTACCATAGTTACTTAAAAAGTTAATTTTAAAAATATATATTCTATGTTTTGTTTTCTCATTAATATAATTGCAAGTAGTTAAATATAATATCGTATTAACAAGTTTTACAGTTTGCGGAGTAATGTTTTCTTTCTCGTTTTTTTATAAGCTCACACAACCACGTTTTTTATGTTTATAGTTTAATTTGTTACCAAAGATAATTTTTTATGGCTGTGTAAGACTATAATAATTAAGCAAACCTAATAAATTACCAGGTTTAATACATTTCTATGTAAAGAAGAAATTAAGTTAACTAATTATATAACTAGTTGAGTACTTACTATATTAATCTACTATTTCTTTGATGTTTCTTATTACACTTGCTACAACCACAAATCCAAGCAAACACAAAACGTTCATCAAATAAACTTATTGCGCATGCGTTCTTTCAACTGCTTGTCTAATTCTTTGTCGGTAAATACCAAGAGGATTGCTCGATTCGTATTCTCACAATGTAAACCGCCCCACTCCCGTAAATCTTGACGCGTGACGTCAGCCGGAGACCACATATCGGCTCGCTGATTATAAAGAGTGCTTAAATACACTTTAAATCCAACCGTTGTGCGATTATTTTAATAGTAATTATTACATTTGTTGATGTTTTACTGATTCAAATACGTGCCTACAAGTTGCTTGTAAGAATTTCTAATTATTATCAGGTTTAATTTAAAATTTAAACTTATTTACATTATATTAGATACTGAGGTGTAATTATATAATGCCAGGAACAAGGTGCGCTGTATTTGGTTGCGATAACAACCGGATTGCAACCAAAAATAAAAATCCTAAAATTATATACCACAAGTTCACAAAAGGTACCGATTTAGTGTCCATTAAAATTAAAAATGAATGGATTAGGCGTTGTAAAAGGGCTGATAACATGAACCCTAATACCAGCGTAATTTGTTCTACTCATTTTACAGAGGAGAGTTATGAACGAGATTTACAAAATGAATTATTAGGTTTTTTAAATAAAATTGATTAATATAAATTTAGTAAAAAATTATTTTAGGTTTGCCTCAGAGAAAAATTTTAAAAAAAACGGCTGTTCCGACAATTAATTTATGTGATGCGAAAAAAACTAATCAAACTCAAAACAATTCTGCCCGTTTAAAAAGATACGAAAACAGACAAAGAAAGAAGCAAATTGACGACATTTTAAAAACACACGAAATAGAAGACATCATCGCCGTTTCCGAAGAAGTTTCTTCTGCTGGTGAAGGATCTTTGACCAAAATCGAGTCTTCAATTTCATACAAGAAAGAGTACGAAACTTTATTAATAAAATATAATCAACTTGAAGGTAATTTTAAATGCATGGAAAAAATATATCAACAAAAAATTAGGACATTAAACTCCAAATTATTATATTATAAGAAAAAAGATTTGCATACGTCATTATGTTGCGCGAATACGTCTTTATCTAAGAAAAAACAAGTAGAAGATGTTTTGAAGAATATTTTAACAAAAAACCAAATTGCGCTAATTTTAAACAAACAGAAACGAGTTAATTGGACATCTGACGAAATTTCCACTGCGTTTACTTTAAGATACTACAGCAAAAAGGCGTATTTGTATATACGAAATACATTAAAATATCCCTTACCTGGATTGTCTACGCTTAGAAGATGGGCTTTAAAAATAACTATGCAGCAGGGTATACTAAAAGATATTTTAAGATTTTTATCCCTAGCAGGAGAAAATATGACTGATTTTGAAAAAACCGTCGTACTTGCATTTGACGAAGTCAAAGTAAAGTCTATATACGAATATGATGTTGCTATGGATAAAATAATTGGCCCTCATAATCAGCTGCAAGTTGTTATGGCGCGGGGCTTATTTGCAAAATGGAAGCAGCCGATTTTTATCGGATTTGACCAAAAAATAACAAGTGAAATACTTTTTAGTATTATAACAGAACTGCATAAAATTTCTTACAATGTTGTGGCATGTGTAAGTGACTGTGGAAGTAGTAATGTAGGGTTGTGGAAAGAGTTAGGAGTAGATTTCATCAATACATCATTTAAGCACCCGCATACAAATGGAAATATTTATATGTTTGCCGATGCACCGCATTTATTAAAATTGGTGCGAAATTGGTTGTTAGACACCGGTTTTCTTTTAGAAAACAAAGTTGTAATTAACAAAAAACCTTTAGAAAGTTTAGTAGAATATACCGATAAAGAAATCAATGTTTGCTATATAGTCCGTGCTACACATATAAATGTTGAAAAAACAGCAAGACAAAAAGTGCGATTAGCTGCTCAGCTGTTGTCAAATACTGTTGGCGAGGCATTACTACGATACAAACCAGGTGCCGATCCACAATTGGCAGAAAATGTTGGAGAATTCATACGGACTGTTAATACATGGTTCGATATATTTAATAGTTACGTACCAAATGGAAGTATTTCATCGAAGTGTTCTTTTGGAACTCATTTAAACCTTCAAATTGAACATTTAGAAAAAATGTCGCAAATGGTTCTAAATATGCGTGCTATTGGCAAGAAAACGTTACAAATTTTTCAAAAAGGAATTTTAATGTCAATAAAGTCGTTGCAACAACTCTTTGGGACATGAAAACATCGTTTGACAATGTAAAGTTATTAGCACACATAAATTAAACCAGGACTGTCTAGAAATTTTTTTTTCAAATCAGAAGTCGAGGACCAGACGAACATCCAACTCCAAGCATTGCTATTAAAAGGATGCGTCTAATAATTCTCGGTAAAAATCCAGGAATTTTAGACAGCCAAGTTAATACAGAGGATGTTGCTCCAGAGGAATATGTATCAATTACAGTTTTAAAGAATGCCGGAATTGTAATAGCTGACGAATTGCATCAAGATTCTTTCCAAACATACTCAAACGACAGTTAATTTTCGTCTACTTTGTCATCAGAGCACGATAACGATGAAATTAACAATATCTCAGAAATAACTGACGACAGTTTAGAATATATTGCTGGCTATCTAGCAAAAAAATTTAAAAGTAATAATCCTTCTTTGGCTGATTATACATATAAAATAAAAAGTCATCATAACTATCATTTACCTTCTTGGGTTCAGCAGTTGTCGTATGGTGGCCTAATAAAGCCAACGCCAGAATGGCATAAGAAAGTAAAAAAATGGAATCAATACTTTGAACATTTTCACGGCGATTCTTTAAAAAAAAGCCCACAAGTTGTAAAACAATTAAGTATTAAAATTAAGAAAAAAGAAAACATTTCTCTGGACATTATTATGGCGTTTTGCAAATTAAGGACCATTATCAGAATGAACTATGAAAATATAAAGCTAAGTGAAAAAAGACGTGGAAAGAAAAGAGCGAATACAACAGCTCAAGAAACTGACGAAGAAAGAATAAAACGAAGGAAATTAAATAAAATTTTAAAATAAACTTGTAGTGTGTTATGTTATTTTTTCTTTGTTTTGTCAACCTTAAATTTGAATAGGTACATTTATTTAACCGTTAATAGTACATTTTATTTTGTCCGTAAATTATAACGTTATGTATAAAATAAAATAAATTAAAACCATAATATTTTGTGGAAAAGACTTTGAGTCAAATAATTCAATTTTATTTTCGTAAATTATAAAATTAATTGCAATTTTTCTATAGTTCAATTTAAAAATGAATGCATTAAACAGCAAACGCTATTAATTTTTGTGTGAAAGTTTCTTTCCGTTTAAGTGAAAATAATTTAAACAGCAGATTAATTTTAACTTAATTATGTTTAAATGTAATTTTTTAGATCAAAAAATAATTAAAAAAACATCAAAACTAATTAATAAAAAAAATATTTCGATTATGAACATTGATGGCATTACTTGTTAAATCAAAAGTTGTCAAATTTACTCAAATAAAATATTTAGAAGCCTTTTAATATGCATCTTAATACAGATTGTAATAGAAGTATGGAGAGCGAGGTCTCCGCGTGACGTCAGCGCGTCACATGATCTCGGCAGAATAAATCGAGCGATCGAGCAATCCTATCCATTTAGTATCCTTGGGTAAATACCTAGGAATCAGCACGTCATAGTACATCCTTAGTACATCTGAGTACATCCCGGTACATCCTTAGTACATCCCAGTATATCCATACTAAGGAAATTTTTATGAATTCCCAGGAAATTCTGATAAATCCTGGTAAGTGTACACCATAGATCCCCATGTGTTCCCCCTTCGACATTATGTCATTAGAACAGTTAATAAAATCAAAAGGAATGGTTTAAATGAGAAATCATTTGCTCAACTTTGGAAAATGATGATTACTATAATCGTATAAAAGTGCGTGGGTCAAAAGAGTTTAAGATCTACTGGATCATTCATTTTTTGAACTTCAACAACGACCAGAAGACTTTTCAAAAAACTGATATAATGATTCAACGTTTGAACATTTATTTTGCAGAATAATTATTTACGTTACACTCTTTGCAAGTATTAACTAAATCAGTTGTTTATTAAAATAGTTATCAAATAAATATTATTAAAATAAACAATTATTACAAAATAGATATTTAAACGTTAATTAGTTTTCTATAATTTCAAAACACTATACTTCGAATTCTACGAATCATCTAATAAAGACTTTAGTACTTTATACCAACTTGATAAATACGCGCATTTTATTTTTTATAGATTAAAGTATCAATAAGTACAGTTATTGGTTTTTGCGCGAAGGGAGAACCTAATACTCTCATAAAATGAAGAGATAATAGTGGGATCCTTTGCGTTATAATCTACTAAATTAAAATGTGGTTTATTAAAGTACAGAGAACCAGTAAAGTATGTGAGTGTGTATGTGTGGGGGCCTACAACCCTTGAAGCTACACGTGTTAGTCTTGTGCAATGCCTTCAGGGTCCACGCCACCCATATGCTTTTCATTGCGTCGCTTTATTGCAGTTTAGTTTGATCGAAAATAAAAAAAAAGTTTTTGGGTTAATGATAAATAAACATCGCAACAGAGAGAATATTTTAAAGCTCGATATTGAACAATAGCAAATTTCACACCCGCTACAAATTGATTCAAGGCAATAAACGACTGATCACGTTCCCAATCTGCTTCCCCATCCATTTCAGCTTACCAATTCGTAGACACAATAGCACAATAATCCCGAAACACTAAGGGATATCAGGCGTAAAGAGATCTTAAACAGAAGCATTTTACTAGTATTTAGTACCTTCAGATACTTATTTTATTTGTTTAGATCAATAATAGTTATAATTTAAATGTGTAATGGCTATATTGATTTTTTTTGTTTTAAAAAATAAATGCATGTTTTTTCGTGTTGCAAACGTAAAAAGTTTCGGAGTGGAAAAACTATTCGACCTACACGCATCAGATAATCTGGAACCGAATTCAATTTCTAATCCCCAAGTTTGCAAAGCATTCAGGTATGGAGAAGTAACTTCTATCTATCTATGAGGAACGAGCCAAGGGAATACCGTCATTGGTTGACGGTAATTAATTCAGTCTAGTCGCTAGGGATTCCCCGCAAACAACGTCTGTTCGCTTCACTGTCATTTGAACTTTGGATTATCTTCAATATACGTTCCTGATTTTAACTTATTGTATCTCTGTGCCGAGTTTGAAATGTTGGATGAAGTTGTAGACAAATTCAAGATTACTCAAACACACGCAAATAACGTATACTTTTAGTGTTTATATAGAATTTTGGGACATTAAAAGAAACGTCTTTCAAGACCACTCGAATTTGTAACAATTTCAAAATATTGTCAGTTGCATGCATCTATTTTATTTTTATGAATAACTCACAAATTTTGTTTGTCACATTGTATTTGAGAGGACCGTGGTTGTGACAAAGTGTACTAGATTAAGGGTTTGTATTGTTGTGGCTGTCAGGGTGGCCACTCCATCAAAGTAAGCCTTAAAACGAATAGACACGTACTTTGCCACAATTGTTCTTTGCCTTACTTATATTTTTTCTATAATGTATTCTGCATTCAATCTTAGCAATATTTACTAACAAAACTGATAAAGTTTCTACGTTTTTATTTTTATTTCTTATTTAGCATACATTTTTTTATTTTGATTGAATCCTATTTTTATATAAAATTAACGACTTGTTAGACTGAAGATTTAAATACTTAAGCTTATAGATATTAAAGTTCTGTTAAAAAAATTATGCAATAATTCAAACTATTCTGTGCAATCCAAACAAGTGAAATATTTTTTTTACAGTTCCGACACACTTTTCTCAAACGCATTTGTTACATATTACACTTGTTTCCTTTGTTTTGTTTTCTTTACATTTCAAAATTTGGCACTTGTTTCGATTTTGTAAACTCGGTTGCCTTTTTTACTTTCCTATAAGAAAAGTATAGCGATCGCAATTTTTTTCAATTTTTTTTTTGCAGAATTTTACGTTTCAAGGTTTCTTGAATCAGAAAAATGTATTTTTGACAAAAAAAATTGGGTGTCTGTGTGTGTGTGTCTGTGTGTAACGATGTACTAACGATAACTCTCGAACCAAAAGTCCTAGTAACTTGAAATTTGGTATGGAGCTGACTTTTCATATTCTCTGGGTTCTATCAAAAGATGGGTCCGATAAAGAAACCAAAAGTGTCTTAACTAACAAGCCTCATGAGATTCAGAAGACCATTTGTATTGAACATGCAGTACAGTCATAAAATTTGTATGCACCTGCAACGCTGACAATTCTGGCCAATGTAAACATATTGCAGCTGTTTTGCTTGTATGCACTAGGCGATGAAATTGATTTAAATCTTTGTATAATTGCAATAATATTATTTGAGAAACAGTATACTGAAGCTACTACACCTTTTATCATCGACTGATTTTAAATGTTACTGGACATCCCGTAAAGCAGAGGGGCAGTATATGCCAGCTTCTTTATTACACCAAGAGTGTACATTGACTGAAGTGTCTCCAATCAGAAAAGTGTTAGCTGAAGAAGAATGTACTGACATTGTAAAATATTATGTAATTATGTTACAACTTCGGCAAATAATATTCCTAGGTACATACGTGCACATCTATATTCGTTTAACACAGTGATTCCCAAAGTGGTCTATATCGACCTCCAGTGGTCTACGACAAGCTGCAAGGGGTCTCCGTCAGCGAAAAAAAATTTCGGGATCCATGAAATGAAAATGGGGGTCCACGATAGTCGATCTCAACATACACTGATAGTACCTATTTACTTACATTATACTATCTTATAATATAAAGACATATACATTATTTATAGAAGTATTTATTATATATTTAAATAAAAAGATTAGTTTTAGCTGTGATCATGTATTTTAATTGGTGTAGGAAGAATTTTTTTTTCCCGCTAAATTTATAATAAAACAAGGTTGAACGCTTTTACGTTTCGCCAACTTTAATTGACGTTTTCATCTGTAACAATTAAAAACAACAATAATATATGATAAATGTTTACAATGTATCATCAAGTTACAATAATAATAAAAAGTAATTACAAAATTGCAATTTTATATAGAAATAGAAATATTTTTTTTTTTTTATAAAATATATTATACTTACTTAAATTAATATAAATAAATAGCAGACAAATTTTTGTTAAAAATAAAACAAAACAATTACATTTGGACTAACTACATTTAATAAGTTAACACGAAATACTGATATTTATAAATGGAAATGCAATTGAGAATAACAAGATATGGGAAGGAAAATAAGTTTGATATAAAATGTAAAATATTATAAAAATTATTATTTTTATTTTTATTTTTTTTCTATTATTATAATAATATAATTAAATAATAAATTGAATTATATTATGTTAGAAAATATGGAACTTAAATTCATTACATCATTACGGAAATTGATTGAATTTATGTTTCGTTTAATTTCAAACATCTCTAAGAAAAGGCGCGTATACAATTTTGGTTCTTTATGTAATATGGTTGGATTGGAGTAATCAAAACTGTGAAAATGATTTAGTGCATGCACAGTTAAGGCAGTTTTTGGTATCGATGGATTCTTAATGGCATTTTTTATTGAATTTTTATGTTGAGTTATTCTATGTTTTAATAATTGTTTGGTTTGACCTATATAGACTGCAGGGCCATTAATACAATTAATTTGGTAGATGATATTAAAATTAGAGGATTTATCGATGTTACCTTTTAGGTTTGTGTATATATTATGACCAAGAGTGTTTGTATTTTTAAAAGCTAGATTAATGTTGTGTTTGATTAAAATTTTTGCTAATTTTTCTGGCAGTGTGTATACATATGGTATAGATATATATGAAGGTGTATGAGTAATTTCAATATTGAATAATGAACCAAAAAAATTGGGTTGAAGTTGAAAATTATCAAACGTATTGTGGTTATTGCTATATTTGATTTTTTTACATCTAGTTTTGATTGTATGATTTATAACTTGTAATGGATAGTTGTTATTGATTAATATTTGTTGAATGATGTTTATATTTTGTGTATGAAAATCTTCAGAAGAAAGTTTAATTGCTCGGTCAACTAAGTTGTAAATGACTGATTGTTTATATTTAAAAGATGTAATAGAGTTATAGTTAGTGTAACGATCAGATTTTATATCTTTTCTATACCAATTAGTTTTTATTGTACCATCCGGCAAGTGAATGATTGTTACATCGAGAACATTTAGGATACTGTTTTCTTCTATTTCAAGTGTAAATTATAATAGTGGGTGTACATTGTTGAAAGATAAGAGTAAATTTTGAATTTTATTTTCGTGGATTATAACTATGATGTCATCTACATACCGCCCATAAAAAGTAATATGTGGATTTTGTTTTAAAATGTCATTTTCTATGTCTCCAATTACAAGGTCGGGAATGGTAGAAGAAATAGGAAGACCATGGCAAGTCCTTGGATTTGTGAATACATGACATCTTTAAAAGTAAAATAGGTGGAATTTAGAAATAATGTGGTGATTTGTATAAATTCAGTTGATGGTATTGTAGTAAATTTTTGTATTTCATGCCAGTTTGTGTGTACTGATTTAATAACAAGATTGATAGGAATATTGGTATACATTAATTCTATATCTAAAGATATTATTTTATGATTTTTTGGTATAATAATATTATTAATAGATTGTTTTAGAGACCAAGAATCATTTATACAATTCTTATTATTTTTAGTTATATTAGAAATAATTTTTGATAAAAATTTTGATGTTTTATAAACTGGACTATTATAAGTAGAGACAGGCGCAAAAGACAGTCTTTTTTGTGTAATTTTGGCAGTCCATAAATTTTTGATGGTAGGCCGTTTTGACAATTTAATTCTTTGTAATCGGTTATGTCAATGTAATTATTATTAAATAATGTTTTAATAATTGTATTGTTTTTATTTTGAATTGATGTGGTTGGGTCATTATTCATTTTTTTATAGATATTATTATCTTGTAGTAATTGTGTCATTTTTTGATTATATGTAGTGGCATTAAGCAGTATTACTGTTTTTTGAGTTTTATCCGCAGATGTTATTATGATTTCTTTATGTAGTTTAAGAAATTGTTTTGTTTTAGTCACTTGTTTTTGAGTGAATGGTAAGTTTTTATTATTTACTATAGTTTTTATTGTGTTAATTTGTTGTGTCTTTTGTTTATTATTACATTTATTTTTATTTTTATTATTGAAATTCGTGATGACATTAACTATATCAGCTCGGATTGTGTTTTGTAAGTTATGATCTAAATTTTTTATTCAAGTTTTCTATGTTTGCTACAATAGAGCTATTGGTATTTTAGAAATATTATTGATAGGTAGATTAAATTTTGGTCCATCTGTTACATATTGTGGTATTACAATATTAGACAAATTGACTACCCAATTTTGATTTTGATATGTATTAATTGTTTCAAGTTTATTTTTTTTTGTTTTTTGTTTTGTGAATTAGGTTTTTGATTTTTTTTTCATGGGTTTCTTTAATTTATAGTTACTTTTTGTATTACATGTATTACATATTACTTTTTATGGGCGTTATGTAGATGACATCATAGTTATAATCCACGAAAATGAAATTGAAAATTTACTCTTATTTTTCAACAATGTACACCCACTATTAAAATTTACACTTGAAATAGAAGAAAACAGTATCCTATTTTTTTTTGATGTAACAATCATTCACTTGCCGGATGGTACAATAAAAACTAATTGGTGAAGAAAAGATATAAAATCTGATCGTTATACTAACTATAACTCTATTACATCTTTTAAATATAAACAATTAGTCATTTACAACTTAGTTGACCGAGCAATTAAACTTTCTTCTGAAGATTTTCATACACAAAATATAAACATCATTCAACAAATATTAATCAATAACAACTATCCATTACAAGTTATAAATCATACAATCAAAACTAGATGGAAAAAAATCAAATATAGCAATAACCACAATACGTTTGATAATTTTCAACTTCAACCCAATTTTTTTGGTCCATTATTCAATATTGGAATTACTCATGCACCTTCATATATATATCTATACCATATGTATACACACTGTCAGAAAAATTAGCAAAAATTTTAATCAAACACAACATTAATCTAGCTTTTAAAAATACAAACACTCTTGGTCATAATATATACACAAACCTAAAAGGTAACATCGATAAATCTTCTAATTTTAATATCATCTACCAAATTAATTGTATTAATGGCCCTGCAGTCTATATAAGTCAAACCAAACAATTATTAAAACATAGAATAACTCAACATAAAAATTCAATAAAAATGCCATTAAGAATCCATCGATACCAAAAACTGCCTTAACTGTGCATGCACTAAATCATTTTCACAGTTTTGATTACTCCAATCCAACCATATTACATAAATAACCAAAATTGTATACGCCCCTTTTCTTAGAGATGTTTGAAATTTAACGTAACATGAATTCAATCAATTTCCGTAATGATGTAATGAATTTAAGTTCCATATTTTCTAACATAATATAATTCAATTTATTATTTAATTATATTATTATAATAATAGAAAATAAAAATAAAAATAAAAATAATAATTTTTCTACCCAATTTTACTTATAAGTTAATTAAATTTTTATAATATTTTACATTTTATATCAAACTTATTTTTCTGCTATTTATTTATATTAATTTAAGTAAGTATAATATATTTTATAAAAAAAAAAAATAAAAAAATAATTTCTATTTCTATATAAAATTGCAATTTTGTAATTACTTTTTATTATTATTGTAACTTGATGATACATTGTAAACATTTATCATATATTATTGTTGTTTTTAATTGTTACAGATGAAAAAGCCAATTAAAGTTCGCGAAACGTAAAATCGTTCAACTTTGTTTTATTATAAATTTAGCTGGAAAAAAAATTCTTCCTACACCAATTAAAATTTATTATATATGTTTCTAAAATTGTAAGCATTCGCTTTGTAGTCGCAATACATTTTGAACTTGTAAAAACCTGCACGTAATGATATACCAGTATCATCTTGTTACAAGCATACGCGCAGTCTCAGAGTTTCGCGAACTTGCACTGACTTGTTCAACTCGTAACTCTATAAATAAAAACTGGTAGTTTATCACACAAATTATAGTGAATCAGTGTTATTTTGTTTGAGAGTGCCGGAGAAAAGTAAGTACATTATTTTTTATTAAATTTTGGTTTTGTACTCGTAGTTAGCAAAGATAGATAAATTACGCCAATCATGACTTCAGTTATTAGTAGTTTAATATTTAAATCATGCAAAATTACACGAGTAGGAGAGAGTATGGAACAGTGGTCACCTTTTCATAAAAAAATTAATAAAAACAAAAATAAGGTATTTTTAGAGATTCTAATATCATTAAATGACAAACACTATATGTAGTACCTACATTGATGGTACAGTGGTCATGAGAAGATGGTACAGTGGCCGCTAGTATTTACCAATTAAAATAAGTAGATATTTTTAAAATAACGCTTTATTTAATATTCGAAACTAAAAATAGGCGCAACTGAAATAAATTTTCTCAAAAAAAACTTTATATAAAATAAAAATAATAAAATGAAACTGAAAATCTAGCAGACGTTATACTCAGATAAATTTATTGAAAATTAGGATGAGCTAAATGAAGAACAACATCATCAATTGGCACCTGTGTCAGGAACATTGGGATACGTAAAACTGTTACCATGTCGTCTCAAATATTTCACATTAAATTCGTTGCTGTGTTTTAAAACTTCTAAAACGCATCCAATATAGTATTTTACAGTTTTCTTTGTTGGAAACTTTACAAGGATAAAAGAATTTACATCAATAGCTGCAAAGTCATCTATGGCTAGTTCTTCTTCTATATTAGATTCTGAAAACCAATCTACATCGTCAGAGTCGGTTAATTTAACATCTACATCACTGTCAGAAAAGCTTATGTCATTTGCTTTGCAGTTGATTTGTTTTTTTGGTGAAGTTACAATGTTTCTCTTTACAGTGGCCTGTTTCTGTACGCTAGACTTTCTCATTTTTTGCAGTTTCTGTTCTTCTTCGAGTCTGTTAAGAACCGGTGTGCTAGTTAATATTTCAGTTTTTTTCTTTTTTCTTTCACGTCTGTTATTTGAAGATCCAATCGGTTTTAGAACAGTAGGAAAAATAAATTTATTTTCTGGAGTTCTACACTGGACAAGTGCAGATGTTGATGGCATAAATAACTCTTGTTCTCTTTGAGACTGGTCATCCTGTATTTTATCATTAATTACCTGCGTACGTTCTTTGCATATATTTATTGGTGATTCATCTGTTTGTACATCAGTTACAGATGCTGCAAGGAAATCATCATCGCTAAAAATGTTACTATTAAATGGGTATATTCCAGTTGACTGAAAACCTGAAATACAGTTCTTAGGCGTGAAAGCACAAGGATAGGATTCTCCTAAAAAACCTGTAATGTCATAAATGGTAATTCGTTTGCCTGGATTGTTCAGCAACCACGTTTGGCAATTTTGGTTATATATTTTTTTCAAGGGAAAATACAAACATTTGTCAAGTGGCTGAAGTTTGTGACTTGTATGCGGTGGTAATGTTAAAAGTATTATATTATTCTGTTTCACTATTTTTATAGTCTCAAAAGAAATGTGGGTTTCCTGGTTGTCCATGATCAATAAGACTGGCAATTCGGGTGTTGGTTTAGTATGTTTGATGAAATGATTAAGCCACTCAACAAAAATGTCTGTCGTCATCCAACCTGATGGTGATGCTTTTCCAATAGTTCCAGGTGGCGCATTATTCATCATATAATCTTTGAAGTTTTTTCTTGAAAATACTAAGAGTGGTGGAACACTGTTTCAAATCGCGTTGATACAACCACACATTGTAACCAAAGTTCCTCTTTAGTTTGACGTTATGCTAGCAACTTGTTTTTGCTCTTTTCTTGCTAAAACTTTCTCTGTGTCTTGTACAGTAGTGAGAGCTGTTTCCTCTACATTGTACACTTGCTCTGGTCCAAAGTTGTACTTTCTATATACTTCCTGAAGGTTATTAAAAAAATGTTGCACTACGGGTTTATTAAATCCCATCGCTCTACCCAAAGATGAAGCTTCTGCTAATCTTATGGATAGCTCTTTTCGTTGTTTCATAAAGCTGTTAAACCACAACCTTCCAACAGTACAATTTTCTTTCCATGAGTTCGGCATTTTCTTTCCATTGGTCACTGCTAAGTCGTACGCCAACTTACGTGCACACTTAGGATTTACACCACGATGTAGTTTAGCCATAGTTTGAAAATAGTCACTAAAAATGTTCTCGTCTTCAGGAGAAAATATTTTATTCACGCGGTAATTTGGTGTTGGCCTTGATACCCCTTCAAAAATTGATGAATTCCAGTCAATTTCCTCTTTTCTGTCATAGCACTTTTTAACATACCGCCTTAGTATAGTACGTGGAATGTCGTACTTGGTAGCCGCGGCTTTAACTGATAATACACCATTTAGTACATCACGAATTGCATTGCTCATAGTTACAGCTGGAGTTTTTTTTGAGTTCTTTTGACGTGCCATTTTCAACAATATCTGAAATAAATAAACATTTTTTTAATGAAGGTACAGTGACCATCCCTTCTATATATAATAAAGTAATGGACACTGTACCTACATTTATAGTGGCCACTGTACCACCGACACAGGTTTCTAAAAAACTTGGAATAACCGAAAATTTATCTTACGTACTTAAGAAGCAAATATACCAGTAAATACTTATATATACTATAGTTATAAATTGGCAATGCTAGTTCACTTAATAGTTTGTTTATTTACTCACCACAACTAAATGTCTGTATTACGCGCTTCTTACTTTTTACACACAATTTAATTTAAGCTCGTTTTAAAATGAATAACTTAAAATTTAAACAGGAAACTTTGTTAAAACGCACTGTGTTATATTACTTCATAGTGCACTAGATGGCATGACATGTTATTTATAGATAACAAAATAGCAAAGGTGGCCACTGTTCCTCTATGGTCACTGTTCCAGACTTTCCCCTACTTCTCAATAGTTTTTTTTTCAAAGTTCCGAACTAATTGCTGCAAGGAGATGTTCGAATTATGGAATGTTTTCGGAAAAATCTAACAGAAGACAACTGTCCATACATATTACGTATAGATTTTATTAATAACATACACTATGTTACCACTTTGAAAAATAAATCAAGAAAATAAGAAATCCACAACTGTACAGCTACATGTTTTTTTAAAAATTTCCAATACACACTCTCATTTGTTTGTTTTTTTTTCCATAGAATTTAAATGTTTACATATAGGAAACATATTAAAAAAAATATTTTGGAATTAAACTATATATTTTGGCCGGTCACATAAATAAATATGTATATGTGTGTGTCAACATTTACTTATTTACGATCTTGCTAGGCATTTAATATTCTTTTATAAATACATATATCTTACTAAATAAGTTAAAAAAAAAAGTAAAAAAACTGTACTTTTGTCCATTGGTGGTTACACTGTGGGCCAATTGGGATTACTGGAATGTTCAGATTACGGAAGTTCGGATTATGGATATTGCACTGTACATACTTCTCTATATTAAAATTAAAATTTTGTATTATTGCTAAAGTGGACCAGTGAATTTTTACACATGACAGTCGATGGACGTAGAGATAAATCGCATAAGAATTTGTTATTATTATTCGTTGTATAATATTTTATTTTAACATTTTTTGTCATTTTACTTTCAAATTTCCTTAAAGTTCCATCATATCAAAGCCTTAAGTAACATTCATAACATTCCTCTTCTCACATTCATTTATAATGGCTGTACGCTTATGCCTGCCATAAAACATAAAACCGTACAATTTAAATTTGACTTCGATTTTTTAATATACAGCTGCTAGCTTTATGTCTTATTTAAATATATTAATTTTGGCCACAGGTAACTGACGCCATGTTCAAATCTAAAAAGAAATGTAGGCAGTACAGTGCTGATTATTTAAAACTTGGCTGCATTCCATCATTGTCGGACAAACAATTGCCAATCTGCTTTTTATTAACAAAGTTTTGGACAATGACGCTATAAAACTATCTAAGCTAAAGATCATGAAGATGTTACCCTGATAAAACAGATAAAGATTTGAAATACTTTCAAATACTCAAAGATAAACTTCAGAAGAGACCCACGCTGGACAGAACGTTACAAAGAAACGATGATGGTTTGCAGGCGTCTTACAATATCTTTCTACTTATATGCAAATCCGAAAAACTGCATACTATCGGAGAGAAGTTAATTTTTCCAGCCGTTGAAGAGGTTTCAAAAGCTGTTTTATACAATCCTGCATCTGATATCATTAAAAGAATTCCCTTAGGCAACAATACTGTTGAAAGACGTATTGATGAAATGAGTTCTGATAATGAAAGCTTCTTGTGTAATTATTTGCAAACGAGCCATTTCTCTATACAACTGGACAAATCAATTTTACCTGGTAACGCAGCATTATCATTGGCATATGTTCGTTTTATTAAAAATCAAGAACTCTACGAAGAACTGCTCTTCGTAAGAACTTTGACAACCGACACTAAAAGTGAATCAATATTTCATGTTTTGAAGAATTACTTCAATGAAAAAGCAATCCCTTTATCAAATATAATATCAGAAGCTACAGATGCAGCACCAGCCATGGTTGAACGTTATCGTGGATTTATAAGATATTTAAAACAAAATGTGTCAGGGGTGTTAGCAATATATTGCGTCATCCATCGACAACATTTAGTTGCTAAAAATTTGAGTGTTAGATTGCATGAATCAATGATGCAGTAAACCGAATCCGAAGCAACCCCTTGAATACGCAGTTATTTACGCAGTTGTGTAAAGAAAATGACGAACACTTACATCAATTACTTTCTCACACCGAAGTACGCTGGCTGTCGAAAGGCTTATGTTTGACAAGATTTTTTGCACTTTTTGAGACTATTTTAGAATTTCTGGATACTAAAGATAAAATTTTAAAAAACAATTTAATGAAGTGGAATACAGACATCGCCTTTTTAACAGGTTTGTTTACAAAATTTAATATGGTTAATTTGCAGTTACAAGGCGGCAGTTTAAATTTGATTAACACAAAGTCCATCTTATCAGCGTTTCTTGCCAGAGTTAAACTAAAGAAGCAAAATATTAGACGGGACGAATTTTCCCAGTTCCCCAAATTTGTCACAGACAAACTGCCAAGAAAACGACGTTTCAATCTACGTTCAACATTTCCATGATTCAGATTTTGAAACTAGGTTTGAGGATGTTTTGACTATAGTAATACAGTCGTGGATAATTAACCCATATGGTGACATAGAAGAAACGAATGTTATAATACAAGAGGAACTGACTGAACTAAGTACAAACGAAGAACTTAAGGTTTAGTTTAAAAACGGATATCAGCAATTCTGGCTGCAAAACAACATAAACGCTACTTATTCCGTATTATGGAATATAGCGAGGAAATTTTTAATTTCCTTTCCATAGTCATACCTAGTGGAAAGGGGGTTTAGCACTGTTACCAATTTCCTAACGAAAAAAAGAAACAGACTGCTCATCATTAGCCGAGGAAATTTAAGATTAAACCTTACAAAATTCACGCCAAATGTTGATAATTTATTATTAAAGCATCAGGTTCATCCTTCTCACTAAAAACGTTTACTTATTGCTTAGTTTATTTTATGGTACGTATATTGTATATAACAGATACAAAATTTTGTTTTGAGTAGTTTTAACTTAAATGCAATAAATGTATAAAACTTAACATGTGTTTTTACTTTAAGTTTTTAACTCTAAACTTCATTACAGTTAAAAATTTACAAAAAATCAATATCAGATAAGTACGGGGTCTACCCAAAACCGAAAAACATGGCAAGGAGTCTACGACACAAAAAAGTTTGGGACCTCTGGTTTAACAGTAGTAGATGGTAATAGGAAAACTAAAACACATATCTATATTTTATTACATGTGTAAAATAAGGCTAAGCAGATAGAGTTATAATCACCTTTTATGAGAGCATATTGATATTTCCATAATTCACCCTGTATATATTAGTTAGTATTTATTTTGCAAGTTGTTATCAAAATTGGACGAAAGAAAAGTGTAGAAGAAACGCAAGAAGTAATTGTGCTTGGTGCCAAGGAATCATCAGAATTGGACGATTTACTTCAAGATTGTACAATGATCAATGTACTTGACTGTTTACCGTCTCTTCATTTTTTACTCAACTGCTGCAAAAAATTTTATCTTGAACTAAAACCTGTAGATATAAGAAGCACTGCTGCATTATCAAAATTTAATAATGTAACGAATTTTATTAAAAACTAATTTGTTTTTACTAAAAATATGTACACGTTTAAACTAACCGAACGAATTAAATCGAAGGAAATTTAATAAAAACACTTACACTATAATTTATGTATAACACTATCACTTACACAAAGATAAGTTCGCGGATAACTATTTAACACTTATTGTTTGTTTACACTAAAGTCACGTACGAGGTTATACACCGTAGATTTATCTCACACGCGTTAACTACTTATTTATTTAGACTTGAATAATCTTCTTAACACTGCCGTTTTCGAATTACGGGAAATAACTGACCTCTGATTTGTTTAAACCGCATTTATACACATTTTGGAAATCCTTCTCGAATGTTCCATACCTTTCGGTATACGTTCTAGAACATGGATAAAAACTTGGAGAAGGCTCTTGAATTTGATAACGTTTCAATAAAAAAAATTGGTACAACGAGAGAATCCTGCATTACTGGCTCAAGTTGCGATTCTATTTTTACCTATGGTTTAGGTAACTGTGGAACGAAATCAGTCAATTATTTTTGGCCAAAATCCTAAATCTAAAGCCAGAACATTATATTGTTAGCACACTGGCCACACTGTATTTGAAATAAGCCTTGTCGTTAACAATAAACAACCATGGTTGGCGTATACTCCCGAAGGCTCAATAATTATAAATGGAAAACCTTCAAAACTATTAGAAATCAAATGTCCATATTCAAGTAAAAATAGAAAAGCTATAATTTGTTTTTATTAATCAAATTATTTTATAAGAAAATATGCTCCAGTTATTAGTTTCCTAAATAGCTGCAAATTTTGTAGTAGCTATCGATACTTATATACAGGTTAAAGAAAAAGCATTTGTACTCAAATACAATTAGGAATGAAATTATTAAACTTAAATGAGTGTGATTTTGTATTGTACTTATTATTCGATAACAGTTATTTAATTAATTAATGTTAAATGTGTTGAAATGTATAGCCAACATCTGATAGAAAAATTACATTTTAATTATTTTAATAAAATGTTGCACTTTAAATGTGAGAAAAATTAAGATAATGCATAAAAGTATCGCTTGGTGCAGATAAGTTTACAATTGAACATACAACAGTAAAAATGTATTCAATTTTTGGCAAGAGTGTCCATGGTAAAGGTTTGCAGCAAATGTCAAACAATTTAATCCTCTGATTTAATCGTTCAATGTGCACACGTGCTATGGCAATTTCAACATTTGTTTTCGATTCTTCTCCAGAAAGTTGTTTTCTTTTTCTGAGGAACGAAGGTCTCACAAGTTTTATACAATGTCTTTGTAAAATTTCTACAATACAAAATCTTTTGTCCACTATGACAGCATCGTGATTCATTTCTAGCTTATCAACTAAGCCACTTTGCGCAAAGATAGCCTTGCCGAAGCCCTTCCTCCATATGCTTTACTGATAAAACTCATGAAACCACCTGGAATTGCCAATTTAGATATTATATGCCTAAATATGACTTTACATGTTTTGCTACAAAAATCATTTAATAATAGTAGAATATGGACGACGCAACCTTGAACTTTCACTTTCACTGACGTCATTACTGACCTCGGCGGAAACGTATGCGAGGTATTTCTGGGTGTGAGTCATCGATTGATTATGTAACTAATTTTTCCCATGAGTCATACTTTTTCCACATTTTTTTCTCTCTTACACATTTTTCTCTCTCACACATTTTTTCTCTCTCTCTCACATTGTTTCTCTCTCACCCATTTTTTCTCTCTCACACTTTTTCTCTCTCTTACATTGTTACATCATCGCATAATTGGTAATTTTGATTGCGTCGTGCGTCATCGCGTAACTGGTAATTTTTATGCGTCATAAAGTCTCATGATTCGAGCGGGAAAGAAAATATTTTTATTTAAAAAAAGCTTGGGTGTACCTGGATTCGAACCCGGGTTTCTTTATTACAAAGCGGCGAACTTAACAGCTGAGCTACCAAACAGTTGAATCGAAACGGTCAACTGTAAATAATATAGTGATATATTAAAAATGCATAAAGCATTTCCTATGAAAGATTAGTACTAAAATGGCGAGTTAATTTTAAAATAAATGTGAAACTACTACGTTGCTTGTATATTTACCGAAAGGCAAAATTGCTGAATCATTAACCTGTTTTTCTAATGTGTCACGTGACAAACATTTTACTAGAAATACTTTTTGTACAAACATTCTTTCCTATAAAGATATAAAAGCACGTCTTTACTAAATCTTATTTAGTTCTTGTTCACAATTCGAATCAATACTTCAATATAAAACTTCTTGTGATGGCAGCTAAAACACCACAACGTGATGTAAAGAAGTTTTCACCTTATTCTAAAAGGGAAGATTGGAAGAAAAATTATAGATCACCTGCATCGCCAGTGTACGTACCTACCGCTAAAGACTACGCCTTGTTTGAAGAAGCCAAAAATCATACGGTATCAATAGTTTAGAAGATAAATCAAAAGAAGTACGCGAAAAACACGAGTTATTTAATGAGGTATCTATTCCATTAAACCACAGTTACTCAAAAATTGCGCGTCTAGGAATAGATGTTTATAATGGCTTCAGACCTTGTCTGAAAATAATAAAGTCCGGTTTTAATTCGGGTGTTTACTTCACGTTACCACAATTTACCGAGTTTCTAAGTGTATTGGGGAACATGATAGAAGACCTCAGTCACAAAGATGTGGGTAAATATCATCTTGAAAATTATATAGTGCACACAACTGATGTGAACGCTGTTCGATTTGTGCCTAAAAATGTGGAAGAAAAATTTCAATTGTATGTAGGCCTTAGTTCATTACAAAGCATTAGAAGAATGAAATCTTATTTTACGTCACTACTGAGCGACAGAGAAAACTGTGACTGTCCTTTTCAAGAATTTATACACGATGTGGTGAATTTTGTAGATTCAAAGAAAAAACAGGAAGCCTGTTATGAAGATTTCGAAGAAGTTCTTGAAGAAAAGTATAACAAAAATTTTATGTTATTCGAATTAGTTCACAAATTTCCAGGTTTTATGAACATTACGGTAAAGGATTATATGGATACATATGATGACCGTTTTTTGTACAAATAATTTAGTATTTTACTATAATTACATGTAGGTAATAAAAACAAAAAATATAACCAATAAAAATAAACTTTTTTTCTCGTATATAAAACCTGTTTTATTTTGAATGCATTTAGTTCTTGTTAAGATAACAATCGTTAACATGTACCAATTTCAGCATCCTTTCTCAGCGATTGTTGCAGGACCCTCTGGATGTGGTAAATCTTACTTTATTGTAAACTTTATAAACAATATGAATGATGTGTGTGACACTAAATTTGAAAATGTCATATGGTTTTATGATGAATGGCAGCCTCTGTATAAAGATTTGCCAAATATAAAATTTCAAGAAGGATTACCGTCTATGGATGCGTTTGATGGAAGAGAACCTAACTTAATAATCATTGACGATTTAATGCGCGAAGCGAACAGTGCTGTTGTAGATATATTTACTAAAGGTTGTCATCATAGAAACCTCAGCGTATTTTTCCTAACTCAAAACGTCTTTCACCAAGGTAAAGGACAACGCGACATATCATTAAATGCCCATTACATAGTTCTATTTAAAAATCCACGAGATAAAGCCCAAATAAAACATTTAACGAGGCAAGTATACCCTGAAAATCCAAAATTTTTAGAAGAAGCTTATAAAGATGCAACGTCGAATCCACATGGATATTTGCTTTTTGATTTAAAACAAGGTACGCCTGACATTGTACGTTTTAGAACATCAATTTTTAACGAAGACGGCGCATGCTACATTTACATTCCTAAAAAAGGGTTTAAATACACAAGTTCAGATAAATTCGACATCATTCAATCATAATGACTAACGTACTCACTAAGCATGCTGAACTTCTACGGGCTTTGACAAAATTAGGACCTAATGAGCGACAAGCTTTGCTAAAGTGTGCCAGCGATAAGCAAATACATTGTATCTGTGAATGCATTTACAATACTTTAAAAGGAAAAGTTCCATTGTCAGGAACGCAGAAGAGACGGCTCTCTCGTCATAAAAACACGTTGAGACGAATAGTAAAACAGGAGAATCCATTAAAAAGAAAAAAGATTTTATTACAACAAGGAGGCGCATTTCTACCGTTTCTGTTAGCACCCTTAATTAGCGGTGTGTTAGGAAGTCTTTAACTAATATGGACCACGCTAAAAAGATGATTATTGTTCCCCCGGAGTTAATACAGCGGTTAAAAACTACTCCTGAACCTACGCAAAACAATGTGTTGTCAGAGTTGGACATCGAAATGAACAAAGTTTTAAATTTAAAACTAGCAGATCACGATAAATGGAATATGTATAATCAGATTCTTCAAAGGTATTTACATTTTGTCGGTGAAAGCCGACAGCCTGTTAACATTTCAGTTGAAGAAGAAAAGATTACAAAGATGACGGATTCTGATATAATAAACACGTTACCTCCTACATACAAGAAAAAAGCGGAAAACTTTTTGCGGATTTTGAACACTTCAGGAAACATACTATGGGATAAGAATGGAGTTGTAACAATAAAAGGAGAAAATATACCATCTTCGAATATTATTGATTTAGTACATGACGCTATAAGACCAAGAAAAACTAGCAGTCCTAAAGGCTGGCAACAGCTTGCATCTTATATGAAAGAAATCAATTTTCCGCAAGAACTTATTGGAAATTTAAAACGTCGAGATGTTTCACAATTTAGAAATGAGCAACTAGCGGTAACTTCGCCACTTAGAAGTGATCAAAGTTTTGCGCCAAACTATGATGGCGATGACGAGTTAAGGCAGACAGTAACTGAAACCCCGAGAAGATCGAACCGCAGGTCAAGAGTTTTAAGCTGGGAATCTTTCAAACTTTGATAATGGACACCGTATATTACGACCCAGCTCACGTTAGCGGGTTTGCGGGTGCAAATGACTTATTTCAATCAGTAAAGTATAAACATAATCGCCCCAGTGTTGAAAAATGGTTACAACAACAAGAATCGTATACTATACATAAACCTAATAAAAAACGGTTTCAAGAAACAAATACATCGTAAACAATATGTTTGAATTATGGCAGGCTGATTTATGTGATATGCAAAGTTTGAAAAAATATAACGACAACTATAATTACATTTTAACCGTAATTGACGTATTCAGTAAAAAGGCTTGGGCTAGACCACTAAAAACTAAAACAGCTAAAAACGTTATTGATGCGTTTGCAGATATTTTTAAAGAATGTCAAAATAAACCTCTAAACATTCAAACGGATAAAGGCAAAGAATTTGTTGCAAAAACTGTACAAAAGTTTTTTAAAGAACACAACACTCATTTTTACGTTACGAACAATCCGGATGTTAAAGCCGCTGTAGTTGAGCGATTTAATAGAACTCTTAAAACAAGAATGTGGCGCTACTTTACATATTCCAATTCATATCGGTACATTGATGTGTTACAAAATTTATTATTGTCTTATAATAATAGATATCATCGGAGCATTAAAATGGCACCCAATGATGTAAATGATTCAAATATTTTACAAGTTTGGCAAAACCTGTATAGCAGTGGAGTTGGACTAAAACGCATATCGAAATATAAAGTCGGTCAACATGTAAGAATTAGTAGAACTAAACAGATCTTTGAGAAGGGTTATACAACAAATTGGAGCGAAGAAGTGTTTAAAATAAGTGAAGTTATTAACCGAAAACCTCCTGTTTACCGAGTTGTTGAGTTAAATCGGGAGCCAATTGAAGGAACGTTTTATGAAGAAGAATTACAACCTATTACAATTACTAGTGACACAAGATATAAAATTGAGAAATTGTTGAAAGAAAAAGGTCGCGGAATAAATAAACAGTATTTTGTAAAGTGGCAAGGATATAGCGACAAATTTAATTCTTGGGTATCATCGAACGAATTGCAACAATTATGAATACCGAGAATGAGTTTTATTTAACTTTGCTAAGTAATAGTTCTATGAATTACTACCCCAACAATACAACTGCAAATTTTATGACACAATTACCTAAACGAGTAAGATTGACTGGAGAATGGGTTGTTGGAATTTCTGAAATTCAATATCCGTGTTCGTTTTTAGCAGTTGGAGAAACTGATAACTTAATGTACTATAGGACTGAACCGCCGGAAGAACACGAGTTAAGTCTCGAAGAAGTGTTAAATCTTGCAACAAAACATTTTCTTGACAGTAAAGATTCAATTCATTTTTCTTATCAAGAATGGCATATTGTAAAAATTTCTCCAGGAAACTATGAATCAATCGAAGACGTTATTACTGAAATTAATAACCACGAAATAATAAAGAAACTGATAAACTTTAAATACAACAGAATAACAAAACGAGTTTTCTTAAAAGTAAACACCACATTATCTGTACTGGGTTTTCAAGAAGATTAGCACTTCAATTAGGCTTTCAACCAGATCAAAATTTAGCAAAAGAAAAAACTTCAGCTCATCCAGCAAACATATGGACAGGTATACCATCTCAAATGTTTATTTATTGTGATATTGTAGAACCACAATTAGTAGGAGATGTCTTAGCGCCTTTATTGCGAATTGTCAATGTCACTTCTGACAATTACAATTACGGATGTCACAAAGATGTAGTATTTTCTCCTGTACATTACATACCCCTTATGAGAAAAGAATTTGAAAATATAGAAATAAATATAAGGACCGACACGGCAGCTTCTATGCCATTCGAGTTTGGTACGCTGAATTTGAAACTTCATTTCAAAAAACTTAATTAAAATGGCGTGTCCATATCAACAATATTACATTAATCAAGCCGGTAGTGGAATTGGTGTTATTTACCGAGGGGCTCCATATCAAAGAGGTCATGGAATTGGAAGTTGGTTGGGGGGTATATTTCGTTCAATTTTACCATTGTTTAAGTCAGGCGTGAAAGCAGTAGGAAAAGAAGCGTTGAGGACGGGAAGTAATATTTTAGGAGATATTGTGGAAAACCGGCCAATCAAAGAATCGTTTCAAGATAGAATGCGCGAAGCCGGTCAGAGTCTGAAGCGCAAAGCAGACACTAAAATTGAAAATCTGATGCAGGGTTCTGGATATAAAAAACCGCGTCAAAAAACAACCAGTCATTCTCTGTCTGTAACTAACAAGAAGACGTCAACTTCTCGACGCAAGCCTGCTAATTCCAAAGTTAATTACAACGATATTTTTGACAGAAATTAATAATGGCTTTTCTTCACGCTCAATCTTGCGAATGCATTAAATCTGAATTAGATATATTTGCCCTCCCATCAACTCAAACAAGTATAGAATCTGGCGAATGGATTTTCTACAAGCCACTATCTTCGTTAACTGACGACGCACCGATTGAATTTGTTATACCTGGCAACGGTAATGATTACTTGGACTTAAGTCAAACGATGCTGTATGTAACAGCAAAAATCGTAAAACAAGACGATACTTCGTTAAACCTTGAGGATGTTGTAGGGCCTGTAAATAACTGGTTACATTCTCTATTTAGTCAAGTTGAGATTTATTTAAATCAGAAACTTGTATCTCCGCCTAATAACACATATGCATACCGTTCTTATATTGAAACTCTACTAAACTATGGATCAGAAGCAAAATCTTCACATCTATCGTGTAGTTTATGGCATAATGATACACCAGGAAAAATGGATAGTCTAACGGAAGACAATGTGGGATTCATTAAAAGAAAATCTTTTACTTCCGAAAATAACCAAATCGAGATGATGGGACATGTCCACTCTGACATATTTAATCAAGAAAAATTTCTTGTTAACGGCGTCGAAATGAAGATAAAATTTGTTCGTTCAAGAGATTCGTTTAGTTTAATGGCTAAATTAGGGTCTACATACAAGGTGAAAATTTTAGAAGCCAGTCTTTTAGTAAGAAGAATGAGAATTAATCCTACAATTCTAATTGCACACACAAAAGCGTTAGAATCTACTTCGGCAAAATATCCAATAACTAAAGCAGATGTTAAAGTATTGACTATTCCATCAGGGATTCAACGAAAGTCTTTAGACAACGTTTTCTTAGGCCAATTACCTAAGCGTTGTATTATTGGATTTGTGTCAAATAAAGCGTTCAATGGAGATTACGCCACCAACCCGTTTAATTTTCATCATTATAAAATTAATTATCTGTCTTTGTATATTGATGGCCAGCAAATTCCTTCAAAACCGCTTCAACCGGATTTTACAAAATCAGGCTTGTACGTGCGAGCATACCATACTTTATACTCCGGAACCGGCATTCATTTCTTAAATGAAGGAAATGATATATCTCGAGAAGATTACCCTAAAGGTTTCTGTTTAATGGCTTTTGATTTAACACCGGATTTATCGGCAAATGCTAATACACATTGGAATCTTGTAAAAAATGGGTCGTTGCGCATAGAAGTTGGATTCGAAGATGCGTTAAGTGAAACTATAAACTGTTTAGTTTACGCAGAATTTGACAACGTCATAGAAATTGATAAACATAGAAATGTAATGGTGGATTTTAGTAGTTAAGAATACTCGACACTTTACTCAACTTAGTTATTACTTAACACTCGAGAAGAATGGACGCGTTTGTTGATTTGCAAGGTTTTCGCGGAGAAGACAAGAAATTTATTCCTAAAGAAGTTGCAGTTGTTTCGTCAGATGGTGACTATTGCGAAGTTTTGCTCATAAAGCCACCAAGGCCTTATTCTACTTTGCCAAAATCAGTGAAAAACGAAGTTTATTATTTGGAAAATTATTTTCATGGTCTAAAATGGAGTACTGGATACATAAATTATGAAGATTTTGAAGACGAACTTAGAAAATTATTGATGCCTTTTAACGGTATTTTTGTAAAAGGCTATGAAAAGCAAAACACTTTAAAATTTTTAAACAAACCGGTAGTTAACATGGAGGGGATGAGTTGTCCAACATTTAAAGAATTAAACAAAGATATGCAAGCAATCAAATGTCTACATCATCACATTGAAAATCCTTCGTGTGCTCTGGAACACGCTTTAATTTTATGTGAATGGTCAAAGAAAAATAGCAGAGATGAATGCGGTACAAATTCAACAATGTTTGAAGAACATCGCGACCACCAAGAATGTACATCGACTTGTATGTGCTTCTAATCAATTACCATGGCGTATACAGAGACCTTGTGCTATTATTGCAAACACCGACCCCTCCTATAAACCTGGTGAACATTGGGCCGCATTTTACATTGATGAATATGGACATGGAGAATACTTTGATTCTTTTGGAAGATCACCCTAGGATATCATAAAAAGTTTTTAGAAAGAAATTGTTGTACTTGGACTTTTAATTGTAAAATTTTACAAGATTTTCATTCTATGTTTTGCGGCCAATATTGTCTTGTATATTTATATTTTAAACTTTGTAACACAAACATGACAAAATTTTTAGAAATATTTACTAATGATTTAATAAAAATGATGTATGCATTAGTTTATTGTATAATTTGTATTTTAAGAAAACAAATGTAATCGATATTTTATAATATTTATTGTACATAAATAAATAAAAGACAGTAAATTCAAATTCAAGTGTTTTATTCAAAGGCAAGTGTTTAATCATATACAAATAAGAATGATAAAGTTTGAAGTATTTAATAAAGTTAGACATATTCAACAATAAATAACAGTGAAAAGCAATACATAAAGATTCCTTATTTACAAAGAATAAATTTTTAACAAAACCAAGAAGACTTAAATAACACTAATAAGATATAAAGCTGAAACAACTAAAATGTAATAATAATAATAATAATATACCTAAATGTACTTAAATCAAAGCAGTTACTTACAATTAAAATATCTTGATTGAAAATTATTTTTTTTTAACAAAAACTTTATACAAATACCTAAAAATAATAAAAGTTAAAATTACAAAAATCATTGTAACCATAAAAAGTAAACATAAAATATATATATCAAGATTACGTATTTACATTAAAAATTAAGTATTAAAAATTACAATATACTAACTAATAATAATTAAAAAAACAACAAACTAAATAAATAAATAAATGAAGAAAACAAACCACTACAACGTCATCACCGGTAACCGTATGGAAGTGTATCCATACTGTCTTCTAAACGACGTCTCTTTGTATAATTTACCCGAAACACTTTGCGTTCAGGTCGCGACAAAACATCAAATGTGGAATTCCTACAAATACGTCGATCCGTCTGAACATACGTGTCCTCTGCTTGATCCAAAACCATGCTTCTAAGGGTTTCAAAATTGACATTCTGCGAATTTTTAAAATTTAAGGTAATACCTTTAACTTTACAAATATATTCGTGTTGATTGGAATTAGTCGAAAACACCTTAAAAGCATAATTCTTCGGACCTCCGCTGACAAATTCTACAATTTTACTACCAGGACCGTAGCATTCGATCTCGTCCGTCATATCGCCCAGAAAATCTCCTGTCACGGGGACCCATTCACCTGGCTTTTCAGTAAAAATTATAGAATCCGTATCGAAGTAAAGGACACGTCGGCCCAATTGTTTCAAGTATTTGTACAATTCCAAACGTGCATTAGCAGTTGTATACGCCGCCAAAGCAACATTTACAGTTTTCAACGGTACGATACCTTCGTCCGGCCTATCCCAATTCAAAATAATGGTGTCATCATCAACAGTGGTTAGCGAGTGAGCCTCTACCGAAGGATCAGTAAGCATCTTGAATAAATCATAAGGGTCCTGAATGATTGAGGATTGCATTAGATTTTCGCGCTGTGCAAATTTACCCCAAAATGAATTTAAACATAACTTTGCAATATAACGCATACCGGGGTTTACAGAAATATTCGACTTGTCTAATGCAATCCCCTCTCGTTCGAGATACTCAGATACATATCGCTCCTTTGCTTGATCATCCGTACACCAAGATGGCCACCCGCTAGACTCCTGTTTCAGTTTCAAAAAATTGTTCACATATTTTGTGAATAAACCCCCCGATCTAGAACTTCTATTGTACTGTGCAATTTCGTATTCCCAAACTTCTAAAATTTCTAACACTTTATACCCCTGTGACAACGCTTCTCGGAGCTCGTCTGCTACGTAAGTACCGGTAAACTTACGTTCATCGTCTGTATGGTTGCAGATACCGTTAAACATCGTTTCCCCGCAAACCCTGCATAAAATAAACATAAGCTTGCCGTGCATTCTACAAGGCAGAACGGGGTGGTATAGGCTTGTGGGCGGAAGGACGGTGCATTTAATGATGCCTTCAACTGCGTCTAAAGACAATTGCTGGCAGACATCATTACCTACATGGATTTTGGGATGACCTACGGGATATTTACCATATTTGTTGACAAATGGATAAAGGGAGCATACGTCAAGGTAACGGATAGACTCGTTTTCTTCTGCCTTGTAGTACAGTTTGACGGCATTTGTACGACCTCCGAAAAAGCTGTCACGAGGGTTCAAAGGGGTATTCCGAATTACGGCATGACTAGCTGTGAATTCTAATGCCTGAATATTAATTTTGAGAAATTGCCGAAACTTACACTCTTTCATTTCCACTAAGTTATAGCCGAAAGAACGGATGCGGGTCGCTGTAGCCTCAGTTTTTCGCGCCTTGCAAACATCGTATCCTGTTTATCGCCACTAAGTTCAGCTGTCTGATCTGGAAAACAGATCTCGCAGCCATGAAAATAGCACCCATGAAACTGATATACGGTGTTTGTAGCGTGACAAAACCGTCGACTAAGATACCCTCCTTCAGCTTAACTTCGCGGGCATTTCCAGCGTGCTCAATTTTGATATCTAAAGTATGTTCTAACCAAAGTAACCATTTGATTGCAATGGTAGATTGCTTGTCAGCCATTCTATAACCGTTAGGAGGAATAAGTCCAATAGAATTTTCGGTTAAGTAGTTGCGTCTAAACACTGAATTGCATGCCCCAGCGATTGTGCAAGACTCACGAAAAGGGTCAACTCCGTTAGAAGTGGTGAAACGGTTCCAAAATTCCAAGCAAGCTTTTCTCAAGATATTGACGTCGTCTATGCAGTATTTTACAATTTCATTTTGAAAATCAAAAACGTAATTATTATTTACTTGTTCATGGTACCATTTCACAAAATCATTTCTAACTGAAGTTGACATTTCGTCATAACCGTAATAATGCATGGGTGGTAAGGGTCCAACATAATTTTGATTTGCTAATGTATTGAAAAAATGGGGGAAATAACCTTTAGTGCCACGGAAGTTAAAAGTTTTTGGAAGTTTAGCTAATGGCATTGGCATATAATTGATTGAGTCGATAAATTTAATATTACCGTCACAATTAATTGACATTAATTTAGTACCGTTTGTGATTATCTTAGGGTTCCAAGCCTTTCTGTTTTTAACAATTCTTTTAACACGAATGCCCTGTCGTACCCTTTCATATTATGTGCCAATGCCACTATACTACCTTTACTGTTTTTCTTTTTCAAACTGGAAACATAATTTAAAAATGCGCTCACAGGATTTTCTGTAAAGATATGTTGTCTTTTACCACAAGCTATACAATCTTGGTTCATGTTATCAATATCAATACACGATTTACATACTTGTTGTGCTACACATAAGGTGGGCACGTGTAAAAACATATTTGTAGCGCCTGTTACAGGTGTGTCCTGTCGTGCTTCTAGATCAAAGAAAATAAAAATGAAATTTTGATTAAATGTTTTTTGTTTAAAGTTTTTTGCCATAAAACATTGATGACGGATAGGTTTTTCGGAATTGCAATTATGGCAGTACTTGTACCCGCACTTATGTGGTTTAGACTTATTTACCCATACACTATTAAGGCATGACTTACACCTACTCAACGTCTTGCACAATTTTTCGCTATGATTTTTAAAACAATCGCCACCACGAAAATCTCTATTACACGAATTGCACAATATAAGTTCCAAATCTTTGTTACATGGGGGTGTTGAATGACAAGCCGGACAAATGTACTTACAGTTTTTGTGACCTGTTTTATTGTTTGAGCGGGTACGGCACATCTCACAGAAAAACGCTGTTGAAAACGCTGAACACAGATTAGTAATAACGTTGTAGTGGTTTTCTTCTAATATTAAATTTAGAACAATCCTGTCATGAACACGGGGCCCTTCAAAGTAAACAGATTTACCTAAAATTAAAATTTGATTATAATAATTCATTATACAGAAATTAAAAGTTATTATTTACCTAATCTATTGTTATAAACCACAATTGTATAATTTACAAGATGATCTTGAAATTGTCGAATGTGGTCGATGTTTCCCATTGCTGAGGTCCACACCAGCAGCTTTGCATAGGTCTAATGCCTTGGTAGTCATTATTGGACTGCCTTCTTCTAATAAAGTAGCGACATTCATGTTTCGCGCTGCCCATGTCATCGCAACCACCAATGCACGAGCAAGACACAAAGTATCTGTATTCTGTATCACTAAGATTCCCTTCTTACGACGGCAAAATTCTTCATAACTGACCCCAGTCATTCGATCGCGTGTACCATATCCCGTAGGTAGAGAAACGCGGTCAAGATGCAGACGTAGGGCATCAGTAGAAAAGAAATTAGCGTTACTTTGTAAGATTTTTCTAAAGTCGCCATAATAATTTTAGAATTAAGCTGATCCCTTACGCCTAAAAGAAATACCGATAGGTCTTTCGGGGAAGTTATCGTTTCGTAAAACAACACCTACGCGATCCGAAGGAGATGCATCAACCAGTAGATGATTTAAAATTTCGTTAAATGCATTCTAAAACGTTAAAATGTAAATAAAATCAAAATAAAATTTGTAAACTTTACCTCTAGCCAGATTACAGGGTTGGATGCTGCAGGTACATCCTTAAATTTGAAAACCATAGTTTTAGCAAACGTTTTAAATTTCTTTATTTCTTTTTCCCCTTCGCATATAACATGAAGATGACGTAAGTTACTGTTTGACGTTAACCCTTTTCCAACAAACATCTGTAATAAAATAATTCGTAGAATTATAATTTCTTAAATATTTTCAATAGTAACTTACATCTGATTGAGTGACTCGAGATGTCGACGGTTGTGGGTTACTTAGAGAGTTGAGTAATATCCGCTTAGACAAAGCCTTAGCGTTCTGAAAAAATACATTTAATAGTGATAATAGATACTTTATTTTGAAATGATCTTACCATGATCTCAGTTACTTTATCTGCTAATTGCAGAAGGAGTTCTTCATCTTCTTTACTAAGAGAATCGCCGTGAAGCACGATACGGTCACAAATATCATTATATACCTCCAGCAATTCATTGTCCGAAAACACATTACATGAAAATAGATTTAAAAGGGTAGTTACCGACATAATTAAAGATTTGTTTGTTCAGTATTTGAAAAAACAACTGAAGTAGGTACCCAAAAATTTACTTTTATACTGTTTTTACTGTAAAAGAATGCTTGACATGCGCTTTCTTGTAATAATTACTTTTGCGTAAAGTTTCATTAATAATTTTTAGTTTTTTCCTAATCAAGATCGTTGGAAAATATTTATGCATCTATAACTTATTTTTTTTGTTTTAAGGAACTGATAAGAGTTAAATACATGAAAAAGGTTTACTGGTTTTTTTTTTTATTTTCTAATAATCTAAACTGTTTACATATAATATTAAGTAAAATCTCTAAATTATAAGCAGCTTCTTGCTCAAAAGAATTTAGGAATGCTGTTTCTAAATGCCAAGTAATTTTAGTAAATCGATAACAATTAACGTGTAAATAATTATTTCTCTAGAAAAATTTCAAACGTTACAATAACTTTTAAATACATTTGCGGTACATCTATAAAATCTTGAGATTTGTGACATATAAATAATAGATCTTTGAGATATTTAACAATTAATTTTTGTTTTTAAATCTGAACGATAAAACGATTTTGTTAAACTGTAAAAATGTCTTAACTTAATGAGCAGGACATTACCAATAACTTTCTAGATAACTAATTACCATCAGTATAATTTCGTTCATTTCGATTAGATATAATTTGTTTTCTTTATAATAATCTTAAAAAAATATTTACATGTTTTCTTTTTATTTATCATTTAAAAGATTTTTCTTAAAATGCTAGATATTATAATAGTTTGCAAATTGTTAAGATGTCTTTAGTTAGCAAAAGGAAGTTTTTGAACAACAGTACTTAATGGAATTTACTAATTACACGTCATTGGAAAAATTCATTTGTTGAAACCTGTATGAATCAACAGGTATGTATCATAAAACAGTAATTAATAGTAATTGCAAAAATTTATTTTCATCAATGACATTTTTATTTTATTGTAACAATCACTTTTACTTTAGTTTCAGTCGCGTACTGCGGACGTTTTAAATTAAAGTGTTCTTGTGTATTACAATGGTAAGTGGTTTTTTAAATTTGTTTATTTTATTTTTTTGGAACTATACGCTTAAACGCATGCAATTTTATATCTTACAAGAGATTATTTCAAATTAATAAGTTGTTTTCATAGTGTAATTTTTTTTACTTTTTCATTAAAGTATTTACCGTAGTAAAATGTAAAAATACATTTTCTCATTTTAGTGACTATTAAGTTTGTTAACTATTTTTTTTTCTCCGTCGTTTAGATAAAAACCGTTGATAAGTTCAAGTAGCATTAATCTTTCTTAAATTTATTTTAGTTTTCTAACAAGTTTATACGCAGCAGTTTTTGTGTTTTTTCTTATAATCTACATTATCTTTTATACATTTTTAATAAGCGATTCTTTACACAGTACTGCGAGTGAGAGAGAAAGAGTATGAAGCACCGGCCACTAGAGAAGTTCCGATCAACTCAACACGAAGGATGCTGTCATATAATTAGATGCCGTGTGTAAAGTTTTTTTTTTACTTTTCTATTCAAGTATTTACTGGATTAAAATGTAAAAATACATTTTCTAACTTTACTGATTTTTAAGTTTGTTAACTATTTTTTTTTTCATTTTTTTTAAAAATTTATTTCTTATGTTATTGTTTAAACTAACACCTCGTTTAAAAAGAATCATTTGATACGTTCAAATAACATTAATTTTTCTTATGAAATTTGTAGTCATTTTCTTAAATTTATTTATTTATTTTTAACTAATTTACATGCAGAAGTTTTTGTGCTACTTATCTTATAATCAACATTTAAAATTTTTTTTAATAAGAGATTCTTTACAGCGTACCGAGGGTAAGAGAAAAAGAATATAAAAGTACCGACAACTAGAGAAGTCCCGATCAACGCTAGCACGACGGATGCTGTAGAAATGATATAATTATATGCCGTGTGTACAGTTGCCGTAAATGATCAAGCTCCAAATATACTCAAATGACATAGATGCTGTAGAAAAATGATATAATTATCAATTATGTTAATAAAATTTAAAAACAAATTACAATAAATTTTAATATATCTTGTTGTTTAATAATTTAAAAAACCAGAGAGAAAAAAAATGTGTGAGAGAGAAAAAAATGTGTGAGAGAGAAAAAATGTGTGAGAGAGAAAAAAATGTGTGAGAGAGAAAAAAAAATGTGTGAGAGAGAAAAAAATGTGTGAGAGAGAAAAAAATGTGTGAGAGAGAAAAAAATGTGTGAGAGAGAGAAAAAAATGGGTGAGAGAGAGAAAAAAATGTGTGAGAGAGAAAAAAATTCATTGTGAGAGAGAGAAAAACACTTTCACAAAAAAACCAGAAAAATACTTTCACAAAAAAACCCTTCACGTACGTCTGCGACGAGGTCAGTAATGACGTCAGTGAAAGTGAAAGTTCAAGGTTGCGTCGTCCATATTCTACTAATAATGTTGCAACGACCACATATCGAAGGCCAGTTTTAAGTTTTACAAAAGTCAGAATTATTTGTTTTTTACTGATAATTTTTTACTGTATCAATTAACATTTAAAAAAAATTTATTTTATTAAATTTTTTAAAATTCGACCAATCATCAAAGAATTACAGCGACAACCAACCGAAACTGTCTATTTTTTGAATTTGAGCCAATTAGGATCTGATTACACTTGCAATCTTTCCATACTAAAGAGCACATGATTACAGCGATAATACAGGTGAGTATAAAGGTAAAAAAATCAACAATAAACTTTATTAACAATATTATTATTATTTATAACACAATAATTATAAACAATTTTTGGTCTTTCTTCGTTTTGAATGCAAGAACTATTCACCATCGGTTGTACTTTTTCTTCTTGTCTCATTTAACTTATTTGTGCGTGGTGCTGAGTGTCCAGTTGCAGGTAAGGGCGAATCGAGCTTGCTGAACTATGACCCGTAATTTTTATTAACTCTTGTTCCTCCACGCCAGATTTCGCAAGCTGGGTTACTTCACTTGAATGTGTTTTATGCACTCTTTTTAGTCTATTTACCAATTTCATTAATTCCTACAGGAATATTATTGTACGAAATACCAGATTCACACCAGTTAGTATTGGCAGTCAGAAATAAACGATCTGTGGTGACGTTACGGCCCCTCTTTTGTAGCATCTTATTCAACAATCTAAAAATGAACATCAAACGGAATAAATATTTGACATATTTTTATAAGCAATATCAACCTCACTGGACAATGATTAGGATTCTTCTCATTAGAAACCAGCCATTTACTGTCACAAAGATGATGTGATCCGCCTTGGCAAGTTTTGGAAAAAATGGTGTTGTACTCAGTAAATTTTCCAGTGCATTCTTTTTCTTTATGAAAGTATTCGACCACACATTTAGCCGCTTCTCCTCTTCTCCAAGCAAACTCTCTTGCTGCAATTTGATAAAAAAATTTCTCAAACACTGAAGGGCTATCTTTGTTCCAGACGTCAATCATTTTTTCGTAGTTGTCATCTAATATAGATACTGAATTTACTTTTCTCTTTTCTGCAATTGTTTGCAACTGCTTTCGCCTTCCGTCTCTTGCTGCACGCGCACTTTTAAACTCAATATCTGAGAATGGATTCATCTTCACATTAAACGAATTAAAATATAATTCCTGCACTATTTTGGCAGTAATATTACATTGTTTTTAAGTTGAAACGTTTGTAATCCTCTCCATCGCATTTTTTCATGTTGAATGCGTAATCTTCTAATATACTGCTTACTTTTGAGATAGGCGATACTTCCGTCAGGGAAAATTTTCTCGTGTTGCACAACTTTTTAAACTGCTCCCACACAGACTTGACTACGCTTTGTATTCTGTGGAATAGTCATCACTACTTCTGCCTGTATTTCTTTTAAAATTGTTTTACCAAACCGCAATTCTGCCATTTTGCCAAAACTGGTAAAATTTTGTTACTATTTACACAGCTTTTGTTACGTTGCCGTGGTGACATTTCATGAATTACTGCATTTTAAAAAAATCTCAAATTTTCAGTTATTTTTTTGGATTGTCACTCATAGTTGTTGTCTTTAGAAAATTTTCGTCACAACAACTATTCGTGATCTGACTGACAAAAATTATTACCGGCAAGATTTCTACCACTTGTTGTATTATAAACGATAACACCACGGGTGTGGAGTTATTGGGCAAAGCAGACATGATATATTCAAATGTCAAATTAAATGTCAGATAGTAAATCAATTCATAATAATGATACAAAGATTTGTTGATATTTGTAACAACAAACATAACAAAATTTTTTTTTGGAAAATGCACCATAAAACACAATTAATTTATATTAATTGATTACAAAACATGAAAAATAGTAAAAAATTGTCTTACCGAATACACCTCAAGCATTGATAAATACTCAAAATTTTGTAGTAGAGAATGTTTTAAGCGTGTTTCTTTAAGGTAATATATTACCAAGAAACACCCTTTCAATAGTCTCTATACAAAATTATCTCGGTATCATCAATGCTCTAGGGGTGTTATAATTAATAATGTTTTGACTTGCGCCTGTGGAAAATAAAAATTATATAACAATGTAATTGAATCTAAGAGTGTGAAAGAATGTAAACCAGTTAATGAATCTAATTTTTTATCAGAATCGATTGTTCTAATAAATGGTATTACTAAATCCCCACTTCTTACTTGTGTACCGACTGCTGTTCGATCAGAAACAATTTTAACCAGTTTCAACAAACCAGAAGCAGCAATTTGTTCTGCTTCTTCTAAATCTTTGAAATCATTTCTAGTAGCTAAAACTGATGTGATATGCTGTTCTACATCGGCAATTAGCTTTTCTTCGTTTGCTTTGCTTATGCTATCTCTGTAAGAAATCTCATTTTTACAACTACCATTAGCTTGTGCAGTTTCTATATTCTTCTTGAGAAGGTTTTGGGTAGATACAGCATCTTGCATCTTGCATCTTGGATTAGTGGTATGAAAATCTAGTACCATAAATAAAATATATATAAATAAAATGTGCTGCATTTTAGTTCCAGTATTAGGTATTAGGGTCTATGGTTAAATATTTTCCCTCGTGCGCAAAAGCTATTATACAATAATACAAACAGCTAGGAATACGGTTTATTATTATTTCTTGTGACGTTTGTTTATACTCTTGTACAACTTCATTTGCTACAATCCTTTAAAAAAAATATTTGTCGAAGTGGTCGTTGAAGTTATGTTCACTACCCGCACAATATTTATTGTTTTTCTTTTATTTTAGTAATATTATAGAACTAAATGGTTTTCATTAACATTTATTACACTTTCAAACAAAGTTATCAACAATTTTTTTTAACGGATTTCTTTTTAGCTAAGATAATATTCACATTTAGTGCTAAGTACGATCACTGGCAAATATGTTTTTGAAGAAAAGTTTTCAAAATTGTGTATAAAGTTGTTATTTTGTTATTCATTTACTGAGGACGTCTCGGCGCGGACTTTCACATGATGAATTAGAAAAATTATTGTTAGAAATAATTGGGTCAAAACAACTCAAATTTATGAGAATGAGCAAACCGATGAGGATAATATAACAGATAATTCAAAAGTGTTTGATGGCAGAGCCATCTCATAGTATAAATTTACTATGTGATTAAAATTAACTGTAGATAGCTATAAACGATGGTAAATACGTTGAGTTAGTTTAACACCCGCGAATTTCAAAATATACTTTGAATTATTCGTCGGGATAAAACCACAACGTAAAAGGACATTGGGGGTGAGCAATGTCAATGCATTGTTAAACTAACTCAACGTATTTACCATCGTTTATAGCTATCTACAGATAACAGATAATATTATATCTAACGACTCGGAGGATAGCTCTGCTGATAACGTGTGTTTGGCTGACCTAGCGCAAACTTCTACAAGTACAAGGCGATTTAAATTACAAAGTGAAGATTCATGTGAATCGGATGATTTAGAAGACCCTATTACCGACAAAAAATTTCATGGTCTAGAAGTACTTATGATCCCATCAAATATAAATCTAATACCTTCAATCAGCCATTTGGATCAAAAATTCAGCTGAATACTAGTAGTCCACTGGCTATAGTTTCTCTAATTTTAACAACCTCTTTATTAGAAAATATTGTTAGCGAGTCTAATATGTATGCAAATTAACGTGGAGGCGAGCTAAATTCTACTGTAGAAGAGCTGAGAGCGTTTCTAGGTATTCTAATTCTAATGGGGTTCTACTGTCAGCCTAGTATTAGGCTCTATTGGTCAAATGACGAAAATTTGCATGTAGAACGAGTGGCACGCGTAATGAGCTTAAAAAGATTTTTAAAAATTCTACGTTTTTTACATTTGAACAACAATGAAAATATGCCATTTCCCGAATTTTGTTAAATTGTATAAAATAAGACCACTTTTGGGTCATTTATGAACAGTGTTTCCAAAATTGTTTGCGCCATCAAGATTTTTGTCTATTGACGAAAGTATGGTAACTTTCAAAGATCGAAGTAGCATGAAGCAATACATGTCTCTAAAACCTATCAAAAGAGGCTTCAAAATCTGGGTTTGTTGCTGCGCAGTTACAAGTTATATGCTAACTTTTGAAGTGTACACGGGAAAATCTTCAGATGGACAACCTACTCTAAATTTACGAGAACGGGTAGTGATAACATTATCCCAATTATTTGAGGGATTGTTTTATATTCTATTTTTGATAATTTCTTCAGCAGCATACCGCTAATGAAAGTTTTTTTGGGAAAAGGACTGTTTGCATGCGGTACTTTTTGCACAAATAGAAAATTCAACCCAAACAATTTTTTCAAAAAAGAAAATCTATACTCTAAAGGAGGAATTGATTTCGTATAAAGCAGACATTAGCGTTTGTAAATGGAAAAACCAACGGTCACAATAGTTATTAACATGCACAATCTTTTAGCTACAGCAACATCTGAAGGAAGAAACAATCAAGGAGTTCGAGAAAAAGTTATTTATCCAGAGTCTGTTGCTGATTACAACGCTCATATGGACGGAGTGGATAAATTTGACCAAATTATGTCTTTCTACTGTATTGCTCAAAAGTCTAAGAGATGGTGGGTAAAATTATTTTACTATTTTATCAAATGTGCCCTGGTAAATTCCTACATCATATACAAGGTAGATATGAAAAAAAGGTCTCAAAAGCCAATGACTCATTTAGCATTTAGCTCAACGTTAGCCACAGAGCTTATAGGTTGGTTAATTGTTGAATATAACAGATATGATGAAACTAACAGACGTGTATGTAAATTTTGCAGGTACTTTTTGCAACAGACAAAGATCAGGTTACGCTCCCGGAAGAAGTTTTGGAAGAAAACGCAATCGACCTGACGGACAACCCACGGTACAAAACACAACGAGTTTTCAAGATGTGGGATCTCACATTCCTGAAATTGGGACATATAGGCGGTGTGCGTTTTGTAGCACGAAATCCAAAGAATAGCGTTCAAATTTAATTTGTAGAAGTTGCAAATTAACGCTATGCAAAAAATGTTTTGCCCCTTCTCATAGCAAATAATTTTTGATTATATGTAATTTTTAATTTAAAATAAATGTTTCTAATAAGTTTGATTAGTAAGTAAATTTTGTAGCTAATTTTGAAGTGGTAATTTATTTTCCCATTGCCCACAAAAATTTAGAAGTCAACTAACAAGTCTTTGGGATATTTCCACCCAAAATTTTGGGTTTTGAAAATAAAAGTTGTTTTTTTGGGTGTTCTGTCTTCTAAAGACCAATAGTGAATACACACAAAATTTTCATACAAAAGAAAAAGTACCACTGTTTTGTCTTATAAAGGGTTAAAGAGAATTATACTTTTTTTTTAATTTTTTTATTGCTGGCTCTGCAGTTTAGTATGCAATACACGGGTACGTTATAATACAATGTAAACTAACAGTCATTACTTAATTTATGTATAAACAATTTTACAATAACTTCTGTGGCAATTTACGCTTGAGGTGGATGTGGATGCCTGTTTGCCCGAGTTCGAACTGGATTTTACTTGAACAGAAAAGTTAGTTTTGAAAAAACTTGACTGTAGTTGTTTGGATAAATTCTGTTATAAATTATTTGTCTTCCATGTGTTCTTACTGTCTTCTTGTTTATTTTTCTGAGTACGTGTTCCAATGCAAAGTTAAATAGTACGGCAGATAATGAATCTCCTTGTCGTACCCTCTTATTTGTTTCGAATTCTTCTGTTTTGTCCTTTTGAGTTTTCGCACTTATTTTTGTTCTTTCCATTGTTATTTTTATCAGGCTTCTTATTTTAGTACTTATTCCCATATCTTTTAATGCTTTCATTAATTCCTTTCTTTGGATTAATTCGAAGGCTTGTTTGAAATCTATATTTAGGAGTTCCATTTCCATTTAATTCTCATGTGCTTTTTCTACTATCTGTCTTATTATGTATCGCGTCTGTCGTTGATCTTCCTTTAATAAAACCACATTGATGTTGTCCTATTAATTTCCCTACGGTGTTCATTAATCTCCTTTGTATTAGTGTTGACATGATTTTGTATGTAGTATTGAGTAATGTCACTTCTCTGTAGTTTTTACATTGTTGTTGGTCCCCCTTTTTGTGTATTGTAATCATTTGTCCAGCTTCCCATTCTACCGGCATCCTTTCCTATTTAAATATTCTCTTCATCATTTTCTATACTTTTTCATGTAATTCTCCTCCACCGTATTTTATGAGCACTGCGTTTATTCCATTAATCTCTGGAGTTTTACCGTTTTGAATTTTAAGTATAATTTCTATTATTTCTTCTTTCAATGGGGTTTCACTTGCCCTATCTTATTTTGGTGTTTCTATTTTTTCCTCTTCAGTCTCATCCGCTTGTGTTTGTATCAGTAATTCCTTAAAGTATTTCATCCACGTCTCCATGTGTTGCTCGTCGTTTTCAGCCAATTTCCCATTTTCCTCTTTAATTCCATTAATCTTACCTTTGTATATTTTGTTTTGATCGTTTATTCTCTTACAATATCTTTTCACATTTTTTTCTACTGTCTCTTCAATCTGTTTTATCTTACTTTCCAACCTGTCTTTTTTTTGCATTGCAGTTAATTATCTTAATTTCCTACAATTCCTACTTCACGACTTTCGACATTTCAAGCTGTGCAAACCGCACAGCAGCATTTTTGGGAAACATGGAATAAAGAGTACGTATCTGAGCTCCAGTGTAGAACCAAATGGCAGTCAAGCAAATCCCGACTGCAAGTCGACACTCTTGTACTGATTAAGGATGATAATCAACCTCCATTTCATTGGAAATTGAGAAGAATCGTCAAATTACACCCAGGGGCCGACGGAGTCGTTCGTGTGGCCTCCATAACAACTACAAGCGGTGTTATTCGTCGTTCCTTTTCGAAAATTTGTCCACTACCTTTGGACATCTAGTGATGTTTTGTACTTGGCTTCGCAGTGTTAGTGCAAGTTCAAGTGTTAGAAATTAAGATTTAGCTTAGATACACAATCTATATAATTATATTCTTTAAGTTTGATGTTATTGAAAGCTTAGTCTTTCAAGGCCGGGGCATTTTTAAGCCTATTTGTTCGTTTTAATTAAGTACGGGCCTGTGCCAAGTGCGGCCCATGTACCGCTAGGGGATTTTGGTGTGTGGTTGTTACTGTTAAGACTGATTGGGAGTTAGTCTGTCATTATTATTATGTTGTTGTACGTTCGACATTAAAATATATACTCAGCATTTAAATGAAGAAGTTTCATTAATAAAAACAAATACATTTAAGGTCCTTCGAAAACAACGTAAAATCAAAAGGACGCCGTTATGCGCGTACACAGTGTGTTAGTTGCTTTCAATATTTCCACCTTTTTTGCCATATTCTTTAGTTCAACAATAATTGGTCTAGCTTGTATTCCCTTTTGTTGTTTTCTAACTCTTCTTATTTCCATTACTTCTTCCATTATTACAATTGATATATTCATTTTCCTTAGTACTGCCTTCACGTTCTCTTTTATCTGCGATTCACTTTCTTCTTGTGTTTCTTCTACTCCATGCACTATTATTTTCTTTTTCTGTATTTATTTTTTTAGTTCTTCCATTCTCAATTCCTGTTGCCCAATTTTTGCTCTAAGTTGTTGGTTATCTATTTTTCTTTGTTCGTTTTCTTTTTAAACTTTTTGGATTTCTTCATGTAACGTATCTGTTTTTCTAATTTCTTGTTCATCTCTTCCAATACGTCCCACATTTTGTTATTATTTTTTCCTAGCACCCTTCTATATTCAGTTCTAGTACCAAAATTTATTTCTTCAGTTCACAAAATTTATTAAAAACGACTCTGTTCTTTGCTTACTTCTCGATATATGTTATCGGCCCTACTTCGCTGCTCTAACTTGCCTTGCACGTTGTTATTGTTAACATTTAACGTTTTCCCAGGCTACTAATTTATATATATTTTAATGTTCTTCTGTCCACAGCGTGCCCGTTTCACCACTCAGACCCTTTGCACTTATTTACTCTAGCAAGGGATGATCCTAGATACGCCGATTTTTGCGCTGAGTCTCCTTTTTTTCACTTTTCTTCTGCGATTCAGCATCAGTGCCAAATATTAATTTTGTGTACTCATAACATACTAAACGACTGTGAACTACGACAACACCGAACAATTATTTTGAATTATATGGTATCCAACTATCGTTGTTTGTGAAAGTAAGAATGCTTTTCTTGGTTTAGTATTATTTTGTTCCTTTTATTATGATCTTTATCGCAAATCTTATCCGCTCTTTTAAATATAGTGGTAAGAGATCTTTTCTGCTGCGGATTACCACGTACGTTTTACGTCTTTACTAAGTAAATGTGCTACCGAGTTAAAATAAATCAGTTTAATTGTTTCATAAATAAGTTAAAACACAAGCAAATGTTATAATATTTTTGTTCAAATTACCTACATCCGTAATCGTGCAAATATTTTGACGTTGTTGTTTCAACAATATCTGATTTTTGTAAATAAATAAAAACTGGCACAAAAATATGTATATATACAAACAAATAAGTTACATGCTACGTTGTCTCCAACATTAATGAGTGTGAACAAGTAAATATAAAAAAAGTAAAGTGTGTTTATTGTTTATTAAGAGTCAACACAATTTCGATCATGTTTTCATTGTAATTTAATAAGTATACAATCGTGTATATGTATTTATTAGAAAAATGGAATGCATAACAAACTAAACATGTCTATAACACATTAAGTACATAAAAGCTAAATGTGCGATGTAAAAAGGCACATCTAGAAAATAAGCTTCAACACGCACATGTGTATTAAGCATATATTTGTTGTTTGTCGTTGAATCGCGGCAATAAAGAGTGAAGTAGAATAAGCAGTTGAGGGTGTATTTGCAATACTAAGTTAGCGCCATCCTTTTCCTCGACATCAAAGCTTAATCAATAGACACACAATTTTACTCCCGGAACGGATAGTTTAGCATAACAGGTAACAGTCAACAGGCTCAAATATTTGCAAATCCGACTAGAATGTAAATATCCTCGTCTAAACCAAGCCGATCTGTTGTTATTATGTCAGGCGATGCTTTACTAATCTGGCTTTAATTTGATAGAAAATCTAAATTACTATATAGATTTAACTATTTTTATATTGTTGGCAATTAATATCCTTTGTTCTTTAACTCGACGTTTAAAAGCCCGACTTTTATCTTTTATTTTATTAACAAAGCAGACGATTTAATCGAAAAATCAATACTAGAACAGCTTAGCTGTTTTCATTCGTAAACTAAAAATAGTTCAACTCAAACATCTAGAACCTGTGACATCTTTAAATACAACTACCAATAAATGTCACAATATTTTTGTGCATCGATTAAAAAATGCAATATGTATATCTTTGCAGTATTTAGTTACATAAATAAAAATAATATGCATAAATAAAGAAATATGGCATTGAGAATTCGTTGTTTAATAATTGTAAAATTAATTTTCGCCGATTTATAGTTTCAAAAATAAATTGTAGATTAAGAACTATAATATAATGTAAATTGGCTGATGCACTATTGACATTTACTATCAGCGTGAATTGAGGTAGTAATATCTAATCTTTTTTACTATTATACAGTGGCGGCTTCTCTATTAGGTCATTTGGTCAATGACCTCCCGGAAAAATGCATAAGGAAGGTATTTTATTTACTTTAAAATTACAGAAAATTTGCGTTTAAATCAAATTATCAAAGTTTCAATTTCATGCGTTTAAATTGAGAATTGAGATGCGAAAACTTGTGAATCTAACGGAGGCCCACATTTACGGGTGCCCGTGTGCATTATATTAAAGCCGAATCGTAAATGATATAGTTATTGTAGTTACTAGTAAGACACACATAATACAATTTTATGCAAGTTAAAAAAAAAGATAAGTAAACGTTTAAATGCCTGCTTGCCGTCTTTAGTCCTGAGGTCATTCCGCCTACTCAGTCGTAGTGCAATGCTTACATGACTTTGTAATAGACGACTTATCGTTTTTGTTTCATAATGCCGGTAGCACAAGACATTAAAAAATCAATAGCTAATATTAGTTTAGACGTTTAGAATTTAAATTTCCAGAAAAGACTTAATGGGGGAGCTTGTAAGTTTGCGTCAAACAATATTGTTTTACAAACTTTAGTTGTAAACGCAAATGCGCAGTCATACTTGCTGAAGCCTGAAATAAAAAAGAGAGTTAGGGATGCTGATATTTTCTAAATAAGAGTTGAGAAAATGATAAAACTTATAAATCCAATCGTTTATTTGATAACAGCTTCAGAGTAAAATGAGCCTCAAATTCACAGAATAATCACAAAGTTCAAAGAAGTTCTCGTCCAGCAACTACCGTTCTCTACACTGACATCTGCAGAAGAAAAGTCCAACTTAGCTTAATTCCAAGTTAGAAAGGAATTTAGCGCGTCTCCTATTCACCTTGCAGCTAATCTTTTCGCTCCAGCAGTACAAGGTAGTAACTAGATGCCTATCAAGATGTTTGATGTAATAAGCTTTGTCGGTGATACATCCAAGAACACTGGACTAAATGTTATTCAGGTTAGACAGAACTTGACTGATTGTCAGGACAAACAAGAAATTTTGTTCAAACAATTTGTGCAAGAAGGACTGACAAAATAGTAATGTAAATCCTTTATTGTAGTGGCGAGGTTTAAGAGAAACTTGTGTATTGGTAAAACTTGTCATAATAATTCTAGATGCACCAGTTACATCTGCTGCTATAAGCACTCCTTTAGCACCTCACCTACCGCTTCTATAACTTGAAGTTGATGAATACAGCAGGAACACGAGCACCTAGGTTTGTTGAACTAAAATAAAACGCCATACCGTACAGTCCAAACAAAGACAAAACGAAAAGAAACCCAGCAGTAGCCAGCAAAGGAAAAAACACAGAATTAGGCAAATACTTAGATGAAATCAAAAAATCAGATTCAGAAAAATCGAAGGGTCAGCGAAAACTTCATGATTCTTTTCAAGTGTTGAAGATTAAAAAATTGATTAAGGACAGTTTTTAATTTTTTTGCAGTTGTAGTATGGTATAAGTAAAAAAAATACTTACCTTTTTTTCTGGACTACTTAATATAAACTATACTTTATTTCAAAAATTACTTTTAAACCTGAGTGAATTGTTATGATGTTTGATTAAATTCATTACATGTTTCTTCTCAGAAATTTGCTGACTAAAAATAAAAATAAACACAAAATTAACGTTACCACATAAGACGTAGTTAACTTATTCTAAGAACTTGAATAAATAAATATCACTGCAAAAATAAAGCTGAATATGCAAAAGAACTATTTTTAGGTTACACTGATTAAATTTTTCAATCTAAACAAGCGTATTGTAAAAATTCAGCTAAAAAATTCTAGGAAAATAGGTTATTGTTCAAGGATAGAAACAAATCTGAGAAGAAAATTGATAACATAAACCGAAATTATGATTACTATAAACGAAGTTTTTTTCTGTGTAGTAGCATACGTCCGGCCGGCTCTATAATAAAATTATTGTCCGACTTATAACATTATCCGTGATTTTAATAAGCGACTTGAACTTTATTATTGTAGCTAATATGTTTCTTTTAGGTGCTTTTAGTAGGCATGTTTTTGTTAATACTTCAGATAAGTGTTACTGCGTATCTCAAGTATATGTTGTTAAGTTAGGTCAGATTAATTGGTCTACTAACGGCTTACCTTGTAGTTGATGAAAAATAAATAAAACAATAATCAACACAAATACATCCATACGTTAAAAAAATGAATCTTAAATTTGTCCTAAAGTTTAACTTTTCTAATTCAAACTTTCTTTCAGGAAGAAAACCACAACGCATATATACAAGATGATTGCAGCCTAAATAATATGATAATTGATGATGCGAAAGAAGAAAGAAGTAACGACTTAAACAAAAACTCTTAACTTGTCAGTTCTAATAAATTGGGGGTGGGATAGACGCTAAAAGTTTAGTTTGCACGGACGGGAATATAAATTTGGGCTGGCACTGATTAAACAGACAATAATACACTCATAACATCCCATCAGGTTTATCCAAGTCATTAAAAAATTTGTAATTTTAGTTTTAATTATGTCTTTATGCAGTTTTTCCACTTAAGGATCCGTGGGCAAGTTATGACTTTAAAAAAAGGTCCGTGACTCAAAACACTTTGAGAGCCATTGATTTAAATAAGTTAATTTTGTATTGATATGTTTCTGTCTTGTCATTTCTTAAAAGTTGTCAACTATTATTAATAACTGGAGCAGACACCTTGCGAAGTTTTTCTGCCCTAGTGTCAGTGCACATATCAGTATTAATAATTCTGTATCTGGAGCGTTTTCTCCCTTAGTATCATTGCACGTCTCAGTACAGGTGTATGTGTTTTGTTGGAGATGATCACCAGAAAGTTGTGTTGAAAAATTGAGTTATGACATGTAACTAAAGCGGATACTTTACCTGTTTTCTCCCTTAGTATCATTACACATCTCAGTGCAGATGTGTGATAAGATAGCCATCGTGCAATTATAGTTAGTATCTGGAGCACTCTGCGTGTATTTTCCTTAGTGTCATTGCACGACTCAATGTTAAGCTATATGATGTTGAGTGCGCTTTGGATGGGTACTATGCGATTTATCTCCTTTAATACCCGCTCGATAGTCAAAGCAGGTACTGCAAAAAATTGTAGACAGTACCTGCACCAAAATATTCAAAAAAACTGTCAATTATAAACGTACGTGATGCTGCTCCATCTGATGACAGCAATCGTATTAGTACCAGCGCACGTTAAAGCAGTGAACAAACGGATGCTTTGACTAGATTCACCAAAATTATGTCTGACATTCTAAAGCATTCAAGTAGTAGACTAGAATCAACCATTGTTCTAGGCGATGTGATTCCGATATTTGATCCGAAAGATAGAAACCAAGAGACAACCGCTTAGTGTCAAAAGGCCAATGAATTAAAACTTATTTTTGGATAGTCTGAAGAAGTTACAATTTATTTTGCACTGACAAGATTAAGTGATTTAGCAGAGGTATGGTTCAATTGCCCAACTACAGTAACGTTGACCTGGGAAGAATGGAAAAATAAATTGCAAGAAGTTTTCTCGTATAAAAAGATTTTTGCGAATAATTAAACGAAGGTCATCGAAAACGTCCTGATGAGACTTACACTAAATATTATTATCAAGAATGTGTTTTACTCAACAGTTGCAAAATTCAAGAAATTGATGTAGTGTCTTGCCTTATTGTTGGAATTGATGACAACGTGTTAAAAACATGTGCTGGAGCTGGTCAACATCAGACGCCGGAATCTTTACACAAATTTTTAAATGCGGTTAGTACTTCTAATGTCACACACAAAAACTATAAAACTGAATTTGGAAAAATCCACAAATACCAGCGCCGTTTTGATAAAATTACTGACAATCGGGCACGTTTCCAAAGAACAGACAATTGTTTTAACTATAGAGGAAGCGGTCATATTGCAAGAGCAAGTACTTTCAGGACAGGAGAAATATTCAATTATAGCCGTTGGAAAGGACACATTGTAGCTGATTGCTATTGGAAGAAACGGGATAACTTCAATCAAATGGCATGACTAACAGCTTTTACTTTAAGGGCGTATATAGATCCAGGTAGCTCTTGTACTACTACTCTTGGGTTAAGTAATATTAAATGTTTAGAATTTTTATACAATAGTCAAGACAGTGGTTTAGTGCAAGGGTAGGGTGAACTACTTTGGAATTGGTACACTTTTTTTAAAAGTGGGTTAGGTAAAACTCACAGTCAAAGTTTACGTGGTTCGAGACTGTTCAAGACGATCCAATTTCAATCGGTAAAAATTTTACAAAATCGCCAAAAGTGTTGATGATAAAAAACGATAAACTATTAAAATATGTCAAAACGGGTACAGAAATTATACAGGACATAGAAGTTGAAGCTCCAATACGTAAAGTTGTATTACGGATGCGTAAAGAAACAACCGTTCCACATGATTATTTAACAAATGTTCAAGTTTATTGCAAGGAATATAAAGGTGATTTGTTTGTTGAAGCCAGGGTCTGCTTGCAAGAAGAAAAAGAATTGCATACATCTTTCTAGAGTCTATGTTTTCTATTCAAGATTCCACACTTTCTCCTCTGTCTGAAGAAGAAATTAAAATTGGTTCCGTAAGCAAAAATGACAGAAAGATTCTGAACGAATATAGAGATTGTTTTGCACTAAATGCAACAGAACTAGGTTGTGCTAAATCGATCAAAATGCAAATTTGTATAAAAGAAGACCAACCATTTTCTTACAAACCATATAGAATGGCTAAACCTGATCAAGAAGCAGTGAATTGAAGAACTACTTACCAATAACATTATTCGAGAGTCTGATTCAGACTAATGTTCACTAGTGCTTTTAGTTAAAAAAAAAAGAACGGCGAAAATCGAATGTGCATTGACTACAGAAAACTGAATAGTATTACAATAAAAGATAATCATCCTCTACCCAGAAGGTGGTGTTTATTTTACGAGCTTAGATCTTAAATCTGGCCAACACCAAATTCTAATATCAAAATCATCAAAACAGGATACAGTATTTGTTACACCGTTGGGACAGTATGAACACACTAGAATGCTTTTTGGCTTAACCAATGCTCTACAAATTTTTCAAAAGTTCATGAATCAAATACTGCTGCCGTTTACCTTGACGACGTTTTTTACATGCTCGCACATTAGAAGACGCGTTACTCAACTTAAAGAGAAATCTATATTTATTTAGTGAAGAAGGGTTGACATTAAACTTAATAATATGTGTATTTTTTTTTATATTTTACTTCTCTGGCAGGCGACACAGGTTTTAGTCCAAAAGGACACATCACGTTTTAGCTTGGGCCAACAAAATCTTTCCTGTACGAGGTTTACTAATGTAAATATACCAAGATGTGACAAATTGTGCAATGAATCAAAAATTTTCTTTCAAAAAACCGAAGGGACAAAAGTACGAAATTTTTTAGTAGAAGAATCACATACTAAAGTTAATCCACAATCCAATTGCATGTCTTAGAACTTATGGCGAAGATTCTGATTCGATTAGGTGTTTAAGTTCGTTGCATGATAATTGTTCTCGAGCAATGTGTTCTAGAAAAATGGTAGCTGACATCTTTATCGTTTCAATTCTAGAGAATACGTCGGCTGGAATATTCGAAGATCTCGGTATGTATTGTATGTCGGTCGTGAACTGCCCGATCAAGTCTAGATGACGAGCTTGTCTGGAACTTGTTCTTTCGGGACGTTGTTCAAACGCGTACATCAACGGTTTCTGATCTGTGTAAATAGTAAAAGTACGACTCTCTAAACTATGCCTTTGCCTGCTTGGTATGCAGCTACAAGTTCACGAGTTTTTTTGAGAAAAATCTCAATGGCTCTAGCGAGCTAGGCTAGAGAAGCTGAAGAGACGCACCTACGGCAAAATCAGAAGCGTCAACAGGAAGAGGATATATTCCAGATTTGTTAACTCGATACACCAAGAACGAGATTTTACAGACACCAAATTCGCATTTAGATGAACTTATGCATATTCAATGTTGTTGAAGGGTGGTGAACAGTGCAAATAAATGTGATTCGTGTTCATCTTTAGAAGTAGAAGCAACTAGGATATCGTCCAGGTACGAATAAACAAAATCAAATGATCTTAGGATCGGATGTAGATATTTTTGGAATTTATGCGCAGCGTTTTTCAAGCCAAATGGAAGTTTTAGGAATTCAAATAGTCCAAATGGTGTAATTACTGCCTTTTTTGGTACATCTTCCGGAGAAACTGGTATATGATGAAAGGCTCGAATAATATCAACCTTAGAGAAAATGGTTTTACCTTCTAATTGCGTATTGAAATCTTGGTGCGGAATGGGATACTTATTACGGTCTTAATGATCCATCTTTTTTAAGTACAAGATGTAGTGGAATTGACCAAACACTTTTCGAAGGCCTGCAAATTTCTAGGTTCAACATGTGTTAAAATTCTAATTAATTGAGCACTGTTTCGCAGGAGACAAACTCCTTGCTTTTGCAGAAACTGGAGAACTTGTTGTAACTATAGTGTGAAAATGTTCAACTCTGAAGAGCTTGGGAAATCGTTGAAGTACACGAAAGTATCTTGTGCAGGATTAATTACATGAATTGTTAATACCTGCTTAGACAAAGGTGCCGAACCAGGTCTTAAAAGGTTGATAGAAGTATCAATCAATTGTTTGTTTTTCATATCTATTAATAGTCCAAAGTGACTGAGAAAATCGGCTCTAATAATGGGATGCTGAAAATCTCTAACAATAAAAGGCCAGCAAAGTTGTCGACGTAATCTTAAATCTAAGTACAGCAATTGTTCCCCAAAATTTGAGATGCAAGCTCCGTTAGCAGCATACAAAATCTGCTTAGATGGAGATGCACGTTGGCGTTTTGTCGGAGGTAATACAGAAACATCTGCTCCAGAATCAATGAGAAATTTTTGATTAGAAGATCGATTGTATACGAACAGTCCAACCGTTTTCTGGCAATAAGATTCTGTGAACAGCTAAATGGGTAATCAGGTATCAGTTTGTCTCTCCAGCCGACACTCCATGAGTGTCCGCTGTTGCGCTCAACCTCCCTTATTCCCTCAGCCTCCTCCGTCATGGAGGCTGAATCTGCCTCCACTAAGAGTCGCCGTGACGACGACGACGTTGATGTTATGCTTATGAGACCCTGCCCGACAGCATTGAAGATTCCTGTGATCCAGATATCACCCATCTGACCAAGGTAATCTCTACCTGCAAGATTACCACTTCTCGTCAATCAGAAATGATTAACATCGTTAGCAGACTTCAAGCGACTTTCCGAAAATCCCTAATCAATCGTCGCGTCTTGCAGCAAACTGCTGACATTGCTACCGCTCTGGTTAGTGTCCAAACAGCTTTGCAGTCTGTAACAGCCAAGCTCTCCACAACCGAAGCTGCACATCTTGCCCCAATATCTTATGTTCAAACGGTCCGCGCCAAACTCGTCGAAAAGGTCAAAGTACCTTCTGGCTAATCCGTCGCGCCTGTTTCCAGGTCGACAGTAGTTATTCTTCCCAAGCCCTATTCTGCTCTGAAGACCGCGGACAAAACCAAGACGACCTTCATGAAAGTTTTGGATCCGCAAAAATATAGTCTAAGACTGGACCGAGTTACATAAACGGGGAAAAGCTCTATCAGACTGGAATCTGAGAAATCAGAGTCGACGAAAATCCCTGCGACCATCCGTGAACAGCCGGTCTTGTGATTAAGCCCCAAGGCAAATCGTTTCCTCGTATATATGTCTTAGACGTTCCTAGAAACCTGTCCCCTGAGCAGGTGAAAGAGGCTATCGTCTCTCAGAACTTCTACGATGCGTCAGACCATGTGCTTCATATTGCAAATGAGCACTTAAAAGTACTATTTCGTTTCGCTCCTAGAGACGGAGCAAACTGTAATTGGATTCTTAAGGTACATCCGGAAGTTCGACGATCGCGTCGAGAATACGTCGCCTGGAATACATGTCGGGTCAATGACCACATCCGGGTCACACGTTGTTTTAACTGTCAAAAATACTGTCACCACTCTACGGATTGTAAAAGCGACGTACAGTGCGGTCATTGTGCTGAAAAGCACGAAACAAAAGGCAAACCTGGATAGAGATCCGACATGCGCTAACTGCGTTCGTTTTGGCCATAAAGAAGACGTCGTCAAGTACAAAGCGATCTCTAACACATGCCTATCGTATCTGAAAAGGCTCGTCACCAAGATCTCAAATACCGATTATGGACTTTGAGGACACTCAATTAACTTTGAGGTTTGCGCAAGTGAATCTTTGCAATTCACGTGTTGCGACTTTCAAAGCGATGAGTTTCTCCTCCGACAACGACATCAACGTACTACTGACCTAAGAACCATACGTGTTCAGTTCAGGCTCAGGGCACAAGCTCGCTGGTGCGGCTGTACCCTTCAACAGAATTGCCGCATCCTCTTCTATGCGGTATTACTCGGCTATTGTTTTCAATAGTTCGAAGCCCGTCGGAGTGGTGACACTCAGCCATTTAACTAACGACTGCAATGCAGTAACCATGGTTACGGTTGGAAACACCTCCTTGGCAATCGTCGGCGTTTATTGGCCGTCGAGTGAAGATGTTCGTATTCATCTCCAACACTTAGATAAAGTTCTTGATAAACTAAGAAGCATTTCTATTATCATATCGTGGGTGAACGTGACCTCTGTGTTGTTAATAAACCATATCAACCTTTCACTTTTGCTAGACATCTAGGTTCAACTAATATAGACGTCACATTAGCTTCTCCTTGTTTAGCCAGAAAAATATCAAACTGACGCGTCATTCCAGATGTAATAGAAAGTGACCACCGACTGATACGGTTTGAATTAATCGTCAAGGCCCCTAACCACGTACCGATCCCTAAAAGAATCCTTGATTTTAAACGTATTGATCCCGTTCGCCCAAATAAGGCTATCGCAAATTCAATTTTTATTTATCTTCCACGTGGTGCTTCGTGCCACAATCCTAAATCTTTAGACGCCATCATTAATAATTTGACGAGGATTATCTTCGACTCTTGTCAAAATGGCTTAAATAGCATACGCCTAAGATCTAGAGCTGGTGTACCGTGGTGGAGCCCTAAGTTAGGCAGGTTAAAGCGAGCGTTGCGTTGTTTACGAAAACACCACCAAAAAGCCCCTGCAGACGTAAAACATCAATGCTTGCCTATTAGGCCGCGTTTCACCGATACAAACTGGCAGTGAAGACAGCGAAATATAGCTAAAGGCAAAGTTTCGTGTAAAAAAGCTTGACGACGAGTCCTTGGGGGTTAGTTTACAGGTTATCCTCCTGGAAGTTCCTGTCGATCCAACCGTGCTACAATGTTAAAGACTGCGACAGATACACCATCTCAGAATTAGACACGATCAGAGTAATAGTTTCCACATTATTCCCAGACGACGATCCTGCGACGGACAATGTCTATCATGCCCAAATAAAATCCAGATCTCTCTTGCAAAAGCAATTCCAGACAGGACTGGTTGGCTAGCAAAATTCCTAAAAATAAAGCTCCTGGACTTGACAGGATACACTGTAATGTTTTGCGAACGGTTGTTCTAGATTTTCTGTCGTCAACGATCGTTGACCTGTTCAAACTCCTGTATAAAGATTGGTTATTTTCCTACTAACTGGAAAGCTGGAAAATTAATCACTATTCTTAAGCCCGGAAAGAAGGATCCCGCCAACCCTAACTCGTACCGCCCGATAACTTTGTTATCAGAACTAAGTAAACTTTTCTAAAGGAAACTCTTGAAAAAGATACATGACGACATTCCGCTTTATTCCAGCAGACTGCGACATTTTCGCTTATGCGGACGACATAACCGTCACAGTGTCCGCAAATTCTCGACGAGACTTGGAGGCAAAATCAAACAGGTGCCTAAATATTGTGACTAGCTGGGCTGGCAGCAACAAATTAAGTATATCTGCGGACAAAACTAAGTACATGGTTCTTGACTCTACGCTAAGACGAGATCCTTCACAGCGCCTCTACCATACTCCTGTTCGGAGGGTCTTCGAATTCAAGTACCTCGGACTATTGCTCGACGACAAGGCGAGTTTTGTTAAACATTGCGCTTTCTTGGTTGACAAGTGTAAGAGCGTCTTGCAGTTGTTCTACAAATACTCACGGCTGAAATTGAACCTTCACAAAAAACGAATTTGCGAATATCTTTAACAATGCAGTTATTCCCATGCTCACTTATGACTTAGACGTTTGGTATCACAGACTTCGACATTTCCACATGGTCAGGAAACTGGCCTCGCTCCAATCCTTATTCCTGAGAACTATTTTAGGGGCGTATCCTATCGTCGATACCATTTGTGTTATTTCTAAACATCCTCCTCTACATCTCCTATTGCAGGATATCTACTGCACCAAAGTTCTTCGCAAGGCTGGCTAGTGCAATTTACTTGACCAGCACGTTTCAAATGAAGATTTTCCGTCCTTTTCAGCGGCCAAGCGTCACTTAAAGGTCTTGATCTTAGGTGAATGGCAACGGCTGTAGGACACTTCCCATAAAGGGCGTAATGCCTATTCTCTTATCCCGGATATCGTTACCTGGGTCAGAATGACCTACATCCGTGGACGAGAGGCCGTCTAAATACTATCATCACACGGCGGATTTCGTTGTCATTTAAAGCGCATTAGTGACGACAGGTGTTCGTAGTGCGGCGTTCCTGACACTTTGGCGCATTGGATTTTTGCTTGTCGCGAATTTGACAGATGGATCGGAGTGCCCTGTCAACCATTCTTAGTTCATATCCCGATTCCACTTAAGCCATCTGCGAACTGGTGCCTGATGTCAACGTATATAAACCATTCGCATAGAAAGACCAGAGTCTACAATAAGAATAAAGTTTTATTTTTCTAACGTATTCTGCATGGTTTTGTTTATTTTTTTATAAGTACGCTATGGCAAACTAGGTATTTAGTTTTTAATTATCATTAATAGCATGCATTTTAGTTTAGTCATTTATTCCTTATTTTATTTTATATAACTTTTTTATTTTCTTTTTCGCCGTAGCTACGTAACTAACTGTGCCTCTCTTAGTTCCTATACAATTTTCTAAGTCCTTTTCCTACCTACTTGGTTTTATGCCTTAGAAGCGAGGATAACCCGAAATGAAGGTGCCTCGCTGAACCGCGTGCTCTCAAAGCACGTACTGTTACCTAGCCAACCAAATGAGTCTAACCAGACTTGTCTTTCAAATGAAACATTTTCTTTCTTTTACCTACCCTATTTGTGGCGAACTTGTACCAAGCAAATTTGGGTGGTTTGGTGGGTCTACATCCTCCTCCTCTCACTTGTGAATAACCAGCTTAGTTTCTTTTTTGCAGTAGCTACTTAACTAATTCTGTCTTTCTTAGTTCCTGTACAATTTTCTAAGTCCTTTTTCCTACCTATTTGGTTTTATGCTTTGAAGCAAGAATAAGCCGAAAAGCAAGTGCCTCGCTAAACCACGTGCTCTCAAAGCCCGTTCTGTTACCTAGCCCATCCAACTGAGTCTAACCAGACTTGTTCTTTTAGATGAAACTTTTTTTTTCTTTTTCTTACCTATCCTATTTTAGCTTGATAATCTCAAAGGTATCAGAACCGTAAAAAATAATCTAATGTCATAATGCATGCATGTTTGGTTGCCGGTTTTCCAATCTTGGGCGGAGCCACAGCGCGTTTTCCCTGTTAGTATTATTGCAGTCACAGTGCAGGTGTGTGATAAAAAGGCCATGGTACAATTATAGTAGGTATCTGTAGCAGACACTCTGCGCGTATTTCCTTTAGTGTCATTACACGACTCAATGCTAAGCTGTATGATGTTACGCACGTTTTCTCTTCTAATACTCGCACCATATCCAAAGTAGGTACTGCAAAAATGTTGTAGGCAGTGCCGGGACCGAAATATTTAAGCACTAGTTGATAATAAGATGATATTAGAAATGCTAAATGTAATAATAATTATTACAATAATTTTGCACAAAGATTGTGTTAGATCAAAGGGTGGTCAGAGTGTTTTTTTAATTATTATTAGCATTAACTGTTTAGTTGATAAAAATTTCAAATCTAAAAGGTGTTAATTGATATTTAACTCTAAAACTTAAAGTTACAAAAATAGTGTTTTTGTTATCGGTGTTAATGTCGCCGTTTTGAAGGTTTTAGTTACGCAAAAAAATTATTTCTAAAGTATTCACTATTTCGCAAATTAAGTTTTTAACAATTTACTGATAACGCTAACCAAATGGTCAAAAATCATGTGCAGCAACTCACAAAATACGTAAAATGTATAAATTCAAAACGTAACAAAAACTGGCGATTTGCGTTAAAAAATTCGAAAATGAACAATCGAAATGTTTTTTTAGTGAAAATCGTAGCATTTATTGATTTGAAAAATGATTGATACTTAAGTTAGAAAAAACAAGGTCTATGTTTATTAAAAACCAAGTTACAAAATATCTATTTATAAAGTTAATATATAAAATTGGTTTTACCGTCTGACTTTAACAATATCTGATTACATCACTTATTACTATCTGTTGTGTGCGCTGTTAATAAATTGCATGCATGTACGAATGCATCATTTAGTGACATCGACCATTTAATATATCATCAATAAGAGTCGTACCAATACAGTTAGATATTTTAAAAACGATAAATTTGGACAAATCTTTTTCAATAAATTAATATACAAATTTAGTGCGTTCTAACTTCCTTCTAACGGCACCTGACTTCGGCATGTCAGAACTTTCCATACCTTCACCAGTTAATGGATTTCGCTTGGGCTTTAATTCTTTTTCCGGCATATCGCCGCTGCTAGTTTCGCTTCTAGAACTCACAATTTCGTCTTCTAAATTTTCATCGTTGTCGCCTTTGCTTGAAATAACCGGCGGATCCTCAATTGGAGCTTGAAGAGTTCCCATGCAACCAATTGGAAAAACACTACTGCTAGTGCCTCTTAATCTATTTATTTTTGCGTACCTTGAGCCACCCGTTGAAATTAAATCGTCATCTGATCTAACAGGAGTTGATGGTTTTTCCAATGAAAATATATCACTTTTTTGTCGATTCATTTTGCAAATATTTCTTTTTTTCAAATGAAAATTGTCAAATTGTCAAACGGTTATTATAAAAGAAACAAAACAATGTGATTACAAGGCTAATTATATTTTTAAACAATTTTATTTTAAAATCGACGATCTCATAAGCTGTATGATGGTAAATCGTAAGGGTTGGGGGTGGTATTTGATTGATGAGTACATTGTTTGGACAAGTTCCATTGGGGCATTGCAGGCCGGCTGATGTAGTGTTTACACAGGGTATTGGGGTGCAATGCGCGCGTCTGTCCGCGCTGATATACCGACCGAATGTTCTGGTGGTAACTTTGCGATAGCGATAGGGGTTGAAAATTTCACTTAAAGCTTTCAGCTAATTAATATTGTTATTATTCTAAAGCAATAAATTGTAATCGGTTAACTTTTATCGTTGGTAAAAATATTAATTGTAATTCGACTGATTACTTATCTTAGAAGAAATTATTTGCTTTTAAGAATTTAGGTTAGGACTATGCAGTATTTTAATGTTGAATTTTTTAACTCGTGGCTTTTCAATGAATTTAATCAGTTTATACGCCAACAAAGAGGTAATTATCAACCTCTCTTACGCTGTATGTAATTTTGTTTGCTTATACTAAATGCAAGCACGATAGAAGTTAATTATGGAGTTGGTGCATTTTATAGCTATTGCACCGTACTAATAGGTGTATAAAATATTTTCTATTACGTACATACAAATTGTAAAGCAGTAATCTGTGTGATAATTAAATATTCATTCAATAAAAATAAATAATAGTAGATTAACATTGATGTCCACTATCTTAGTTATGTCACCGACGTTAAAATCCAACTTGACGTTGAATTATCAAGTGTTATATTTATGGTGTTTTTTTTGCAATATTTTAGCGTTTTTTCATACAACTGGAGTCTTCGTAGAAGAAAGGTAAGCTGACAAACCTAAGACCGGTTCGTCATCTTTCTACCTAGTTCTAATAACCTGACGAGTTGCTGTGGATAAATTGACTAGTATGAAAAAGTGTGACTAAAATTGAATTTTAAATGTAATGAATTCTAACGAAACGTTACACACCCCCTCCATAAAATTTGAAATCGGCAGGTTTCAATATGCAAAGTGCAGAACAAAACAATAAATGTAAAATAAACAACAACAAAAGCAAAAACCAACTACAAACGCAAAATCTCGCAAGATTGCATTGCACAAAAAGACAATTCCCAAAAACTTATTTCCTAAACATAACTTAACCTATTTAATTCCTAATCTAAACTATAAACTAAAGGTCAAAATCTGTAAAGGCTGAAAAACCTAATAAGTCACAATCAAGGCTAGCGGGTTACATTTTGGAAATACCGACCAACCCACCATTTTTTTGAAGCGGAAGAAGAAATTAGAATTACTACTACTACGTAACGAAGGATACTGATAAAAGAAGTACGTCGCGCAAATCCGCGTCATTGTTTGACGTTAATTCTACAAATACCAAAATCACCCGAAACAATTCCCACCTCACTCAATGAATCTAAAAGAGAAGAGATTAAAGGTAGACTTAAAAATGATATACTAAACAAAAGTTCTCAAAGTTAGTCGGCTCTGACAACAAGCTGTTAAAAATTCTACTCCCGTTCTCACGCAGGAAAATTCGTAAATCGCAAGGTTAAATATAAAACTTTCAAATAGAAATGAAAATTATCGCCAATACATCAAACCGGAAAAGTTACACATATAATTATAGGATCATAGGTAAACTCAAAATAGTCGTCTTAGCAATTGCAAGTAAGCAGTTAAAACTCAAATTCGAGAAGAAGAGTTCCAGAGAACAAATTCTCAGAATCGGCAGTAAAAATTTAATCAAATACATCAAAATAAAGCACTACAACAACTACAAATAAAATTTTTGGTCAGCGCATTAACCAAAGAATTTATATACCCATACTGTGGTATACATCAAACATTGAAATGTCCTTAACATAAAATAAACTACAAAACATAAGCCAGCCAATCACTTAGATTCAGAGATTCCTAAACTTTTTTGTGTCCTAGACCCCTTCCATGTTTTTCGGTTTTGGGTACTTACCTGATATTGATTTTTTGGAAATTTCTAACTGTAGTGAAGTTTAGTGTTAAAAACTCAAAGTAAAAACACATTTTAAGTTTTATACATTTATTAATTGAATTTAAATTAAAAAAATGTTGTATCTGTTATATAAAATATACGTAACATAAAACAAACATAAAATAAACTAAGTAATAAGTAAATGTTTTTAGTGAGAAGGATGCACCTGATGCTTTAATAATAAATTATCAACATTTGGCGTCAATTTTGTAACGTTTCATCTTAAATCTCCTCGGCTAATGATGTCCAGTCTGTTTTTTTTTCGTTAGCAGATTGGTAACAGCGCTGAAGCCCTTTTCTACTAGGTATGACGATGGAAAGGAAATTAAATATTTCCTCGCTATATTCCATAATACAGGATAAGTAACGGGTATGTTGTTTTGCAGCCAGAATTACTGATATCCGTTTTTAAATTGAACCTTAAGTTCTTCGTTTGTACTTAGTTCAGTCTGTTCCTCTTCTATTATGACATTTGTTTCTTCTATGTCACCATATGGGTTAATTATCCATGGTGGTATTACCATAGTCAAAACATCCTTAAACCTAGTTTCAAAATCTGAATAGACGGCATTTAAATGTTGAATGTAGAATGAAACGTCATTTTCTTGGCAGTTTGTCTGTGACAAATTGGGGAACTGGGAAAATTCTCCCCGTCCAATATTTTGCTTAACTCTGGCAAGAAACGCTGATAAGATGGACTTTGTTTTAATCAAATTTAGACTGTCTCCTTGTAACTGCAAATTAACCATATTAAATTTTGTAAACAAATCTGTTAAATAGGCGATGATGTCTATTTTCCACTCCATTAAATTGTCTTTTAAAATTTTATCTTTAGTACCCAGAAATTCTAAAATAGTCTCAAAAAGCCCAAAAAATCTAGTCAAACATAAGCCTGTCGACAGCCAGCATACTTCAGTGTGAAGGAGTAATTGATGAAAGTGTTCGTCATTTTCTTCACACAACTGCGCAAATAACCGCGTATTCAACGCGTTGCTTCGGATTCGGTGTACTGCATCAATGAATAATTGAAGAGATTCATGCAATCTAACACTCACATTTTTAGCAACTAAATGTTGTCGATGGATGACGCAATGTATTGCTAACACCTCTGACACATTTTATTTTAAATAGCTTATAAATATATAACGTCCAACCATGGTAGGTGCTTCATCTGTAGCTACTGATATTATATTTGATAAAGGGATTTGTTTTTCAATGAAGTAATCCTTCAAAACATGAAATTTTGATTTACTTTTAGTGACGGTTGTCAAAGTTTTTGCAAAAACCAGTTCTTAGTAGATTTCTTGATTCATAATAAAACAAACATATGCCAATAATAATGCTGGATTACCAGGTAAAGTTGACTTGTCCAGGTGTATAGAGAAACCATTGAATTCGCCGCCAGAACCATTGAAAGCACTATTGGCTGGAGCTACATCTCAATCTAAATTGTTTTTTTGTAAAATTCGCAAATTCAATTCGTGCTTTCAAATGACACCGTTTGGAGCAACAAAAATTGTTCAGAATGAGGAACGTCGCAATTTTCAATCAACATTTAAGATTCAGAGCCAAGTGTATCATCAAATTGGTTCTTTAATGCCGATGCCTAATAACGATCCAAAATTTCTGCAATTCTACTTCATGGGTGATCAGGAGCAGCAAATAAACGCACGCTGCCAGTGCAACGATATCGAGCAGATGGAGGAGCGAGAAATTGTGGGTATTTTAGAACCGTTTTTACAGAATCACAACCGGTTGGTCCAGTTGTTCAACACCGTTTTAAACAGACTGCAAAACGACTATACAATCGTCATCAAAGCAGACAAAGTACCATGTGGGTAGCACGCAAGCCGATATAATGCACCGACCATTAATGAAGTTGCAGTTGTTATGGTTGGCGACGCATTTGAACGTCGAGATATACGAATCTAACGCAGAGATAACACAGTGCATACGATTGAAAATAGTCATTGCTCTTACGACGCTTTGCAATAACTATTGATATTTTGGGAAGGAGAGGATGGATATCATTTAAATATCAAACAAAGAAATCCAGCAACAGGTACAATCTACACAAGTCATTACCTAATATTTTATTTTTATACACGATTAATTTCTTTTTGTCCTAATTATATTTTTACTTTGCAGGTGCAGAAACCAGCAAGAAAGTGAGCGCAATAAACTTCTACGCATATCGGTTGATGATTCGTGCCACTGAAGACAATAATATTTTGTTACAAGCTTTATGTCTTACGAACCTTACACGGCCAACTCACACAGTCGGAGATAGGGGAGGTTCCAAAGAAATTATGCTTAAGGGCGCCAGATCTAATCCAAAATTCACATTTCTGCCTCGATCACGACAGACGGTCCAAACTTGTAACTAAATTTGAGGTTCGTAATCCTTGTTACTCTGATGTTTGAGTAGCCAAAATTAGTTAATAGGTAACGATAGTGACAGGAGAAAGAAAAAAAATAAAAGAGAGGTTAACAAATATAACCACTTTAATGTGCTAATGTAGAAGATTAACAAGAATATATGAAATTTCTCCACTCATCCATGCTCGAACGATTTCTAAGTATAATTAACAAATATAAAAACTTTAATTTAGTAGCGTAGCAAATTAAAAGCTATATATTAAACTCTCAATCTATAAATACTAGAAGGACTAACAATTATGATTAACAAGTGTAGAAAACTTTGATTTCGCAACACATGAGATTTACAAGATTATATCTAATTTTCAGCGCATGAATGCTTGCAGTATTGGCAACACACAATACACCTATAAGTCAGGTCGAAACGAACAGCACAGAATATCTGGTAGTAAATATTGTTTGCACACAGCATGCGATACAAGTTAAATGATGATTGAAATTACTTGATTGGTATATAAACAGTAAACGTAATTACGGACATTAACATTAGCCAAAATTCTGAGAGAAACTTTCTAGCAGCGATATATAAAAATTAATCAAACAAACTCACCCAAAGTCCAGTGTCCACTTTTGCAAAGAAAACGTTTTCCCAGCTAGCGGCCTGTAATAAATATTTAATAGCAAATCGTGTGACACACTAACTCACACAGAATAGGAAGCTACAAAATCAGTATTAATAAATCATTAAATGTTATATAAAAACCTGTTGTATCGAATGCTGTAGGTAGTAATTTCGAACAGGTGGTTGATAACACAATTGACTTCTATCCCCAAATCAGCGTCTCCGACACATTGTTTGACGAGACCTCGTTGTTATTTAAGTAGCAGGCCCTCACAACAGCTTATATGCTCGGTAGCGATATTCATTAATGGTACTTATGCATCCTTATTACTGCTTAAAGCGAACCAATGCTTGCAACGTGGTGGAACCGGTTATTACATTAATATAGAAATTACGAAGGAATCTTAATAGATTGGAGACAAAATAGCTTACCCTGTGCCGAAAGAATCGTAATAAATTCGGAATCGCCTTATAAATTTGTGTTCATCACAAGTGATGTTCTTAAAAATTTAAGAATCAGTTCAAAATCCTCGGCACCAACCCGTTCATGTAGTTGACAGCTTAACGATTTTGTCGTAAAATGACAGTCACGAGAAAAGATCGGAAGAGAGAGTCAAAACCGGAATCTAATTTTAATTCATATACAGGCTATTCCGTAATGAAAATTTCGTACGTAACAATTTCATCAATATATCGTTGATATGTATGCGAAAATTGAAAGCGAGCGATTACGATACATCAGGTATAATCAAACGAAACTTCGAGTTGAGGAATACATTCATTTGCGTGATGCTATTGTTGGTAACGTAAATGGAATAACGTCATATATTGGTAGCCCACGTCATATGCAAGAATATATTCAAGACGCCATGACTTTTGTGCGCGCGTACGGACGACCGGTTTTGTTTATTACATTTACGTGTAATCCAAAATGGGATGAAAATAAAATTGCATTATTGCAAGGTCAAACTGCAATAGATCGGCACGATATCACTGCACGTGTCTTCAGACAAAAATTAAAATCATTGATGAACTTGATTATACATTCCTCTGTATTTGGCAAAACACGTTGCTGGCTGTATTCTGTTGAATGGCAAAAACGAGGTTTGCCACACGCGCATATTTTGATTTGGTTGGTCGACAAAATACAGTCCAAAGAAATTGATAAAATTATCTCAGCAGAAATTCTGGATCGGAATATCGATCAAGAATTGTATAACATTGTTACCGCTAAAATGATCCATGGTCCATGCGGTGCTATAAACATGACGGCGCCGTGCATGGACAATGTAATAATAAAAAATTGTATAAATGATACAATCACTGATATCGATGGTTATCTATTGTATCGTCGTAGAGACACTGACCATGGTGGTCAATCACATCAATTACTCATGTCAAACGGTACAACAATTGACACTGACAATCACTGGGTGGTTCCGTATTCACCATTGCTGTGTAAAAACTACAAAGCACACATAAACATTGAGCTCTGAGTTCGGTGAAGTCCATAAAATATATATGCAAATATGTCCATAAGGGCAGTGACATGGCTGTATTTGCTGTTCAAAATGTTAACGAAAACGATTAAATAACACGGTATCAAATGGGCCGATACATCAGCAGCAATGAAGCAGTTTGGCGTATTTTGAGTTTTCCGATACACGAAAAAGACCCTGCTGTTATACATTTGGCCGTGCACCTTAAAAATGGACAGCGTGTTTATTTCACGGAAGAGACTGCTCTACAACGTGCATCAATTGCCCCAAAAACCACATTAACTGAATTTTTTGAACTATGCAACCGACCAGATATTCCCGGTCAATTTGCAATGACGTTAATGTATACTGATGTGCCACGATATTTCATATGGAACAAACAGTTAAAAAAGTGGGAAAGCGAGGTGTTCTGGTTGAAGGATACAACGGTATATTTATGGGAAATACATTACACCGATTATACACAGTCCATCTAAAGTAACGCGAATGTTTCTTCTTGCGTTTATTGTTGGTTAATGTTTCTGGACCGACAACCATTGGAATATTACACTTGCAGATGCAGCATTGAGTTCTTCTCCTCTTCAAATTTGCCAATTATTTGCCATATTAGTGACGACATGTTTTCAAGCTTCTATCCTCTGAGGCAAATATAAAAATTCCATGAGCGACGACATTCTGCATCGCATTCGGATCGCTGATCAAGATCCCAACATTGATTTTTTGCCGTAAATATATAACGAGGCGCTAATAAAGATTGAAGATATTTGCATTCTGATTTCGAATATGCCACTCATTCATTCTGGTATGCCCTCACCTAACCGCCCAGCAACAGACATCATTAACAGCGAGATTCAGCGCGAACAACAGTTGGATACGGTCTCTTTAACTACTAATAAGCAACTAATCAATGATAAACAAAAGAATGTATACGATCAAATTAATTTGTCAATTGCAGCAGGACAAGGTGGATTCTTTTTTTCGGACGCACCTTTCTCATATCACTAATACTTGCGCGCATTCGATCACAAAATCATATTGCGTTAGTAATTGCTTCATCAGGTATTGCAGCCACTTTGCTTGATGGCGGACGAACTGCACATTCAGCACTCAAGTTGCCGTTGAACATTCACACAAATCCAGATGCAGTGTGCAACATAAAAAAGAATTCCGGTATGGCTAAAGTTTTTCAAAAATGCAAATTTATTATTTGGGATGAATGCACTATGGCCTACAAGCATTCACTTGAAACTCTCGATAGAATGATAAAATATCTAAATAATAACACCAGGCTTTTCGGTGGTGCTTTACTGCTGCTGTCCAGTGATTTTAGACAGACATTGCCGGTAATTCCACGCGCTACATATGCGGATGAAATTAACGCGTGTATAAAACAATCATATCTATGACGAAATGTCATTAAATTATGTCTTAACGCAAATATACGTGTTCAACTGCAAAACGATCCATTAGCACTATCATTATCCGAGCAATTGCGTAACATTAGAAATGGAACAATACCATTGCATGATGACACACAATGCATTAAATTGCCAGAGAATTTCTGCAACATGGTAAATACAAAAGATGCTTTGATTGAAAGCATATTTCCAGATTTACAAGCTAATTATATTAATCATGCGTGGCGTCGTGAACGAGCTATTTTAGCCGCAAAAAATATCGATGTTGACTTCAAAATACAACAGTCATTACCCGGCAATAAGATATTGTTCAAATCGATCGACACTGTTAGCGATCCTGACGAAGCAGTCAACTATCCCGTTGAATTTTTAAATTTGCTGGATTTACCAGGAATGCCACCACATAACTTGCGATTAAAAATTGGGTCACCTATTATTATGTTTCAGAATTTAAATGCACCTACGCTATGCAACGGTACGAGATTAGTCATAAAAAAAATTATGGGCAATGTTCTTGAAGCTACAATTTTGAATGGCAAATTTGAAGGTGAAGTAGTTCTCCTGCCACGAATCCCAATGATCCCTTAAGACTCACCCATTTCATTCAGACGTCTGCAATTTCCAATTCGCTTGGCATTTGCCATGACTATTAATAAGTCACAAGGTCAAACAATGTCGATTTGTGGGATAGATCTAGAAAATTAAGTATTTTCACATGGCCAATTATATTGAATTGACTAAAAATATTGTTCATCTACTCGCATTAAAATAAAATTAAACAAACTTTATTGATTATAACGAATTGTTTTTAGAAAAATTGATGTTATCTCAAAATAAAGAATAACAAAATTATTGTATTATTTGTCTTTCATTTCTTACTTTGTTTAATATCCTAATCGCTTGGTATATCATGCAGGACAACGTCTGCCGGGTCCGCTAGTAAGATAGTATAATGTAAGTAAATAGGTACTATTAGTGTATGTTGAGATCCACTATCGTGGACCCCCATTTTCATTTCATAGACCCCAAATTTTTTTTTCGCTGACGTAGACCCCTAGCAGGTTGTCATAGATCCCTGGGGGTCGATATAGACCATTTTGGGAATTACTGACTTAGATCGTACAGTCCTCCAAGGTTGAGCATCAATAAAACTGCAATTTCATAATCCGAAGCTTAAAGTAAAGATGAACTACTAGAATCTAATGAGGTTTCAAATTTTTAACATGAAAAATTCTTAACGGTTTATTATCAGGTGTAGATAATATTCTAATTTGATCAAATTAATGATCCCTTCATTGAGTAGGTTGAACAGAAATAACTACTTCAGTTTTTGTGCGACGTTTCGTGTTCAGAATAAACACTTCATCAAGCTCGCTCCACTGAATCAAAGAATTTTAAGGTATAATTAAAAAATGTAATTAAAAACTACTGATTTTTGGTGAACCCAATATTTCAACAACTTTTGCTGCAATAAATTATAAGAATGATAATTACGCTCGTAAGCTAAATGAAGATTACGTTTAACTCCTTTAAAAATAGGAGACAATTCATTAATATCTTGAACTAACTGTTCGCGAGTATTCAAAGTCAACTCCTCCTCCCTAAAGTCTTTGAACTTACCATAAAAATCTCCAGAAATTGGAACAGTACGACCAAATGCTAAAAAAGAAGGTGTAAATTTAGTAGACTTGTGCACAGCATTGCGTAACGCGTGACCAATTTTGTGAATTTCAACATCCCAGTTTTTATGGATGTCAGAAATATAACTACGAACAGCCGTACCAATCACTTTATTAACTCTTTCTATGATGTTAACTTGTGGTTAATAAATAGCATTAAACCAAACAGAAAAATTTTTATACGACTGCATCAATTTATTAAACATTGCACTGTTAAATTGAGGACCATTATCCACCATTCAAATCTGAGATACTTTCCAAATAGTCACAAATACGTTTTGCAGAAGCATTGCGCATCGGATGAATCAAAGTAAGTTTAGTGAACCAATCACAAACAACTAAGAGAATTGCATTGCCTTGTTTTGAACGAGGAAAATGACCTACTAAATCAATTGAGACATTGAAAAAAGAATGAGACTTTTTTACCCATAAATGCAAAGTCATTAAACTGAGAAGAGTTACTCTTACAACAAACAGAACAACGACGAATATATATAGCAACAACAGACTTTAACTTTGACGAATAATATAATTCTTTAATTTTCGAAAAGGTTTTGGTAACACCTAAATACGAAGAAGAAGGGTCATCATGACACTGAAGTAGAATTGACTTCCGTAAATTTTTAGGAACCACTAACTTCCATTCAACTAAATTTGAGTTAATTTTTAAATTACTTGAAACGAATTTGTAAAGTTTCACACCATCTATTCTCCAATTAGGATATGAACCTAGTTTGTTAGTAATATTATCAATCATCTTTAAGTACCAAGGATCAAGATCAGTAGTAGACAATTCCAATGAACTAATTTCCGAAGCTGCGCGAGAAAGTGCGTCAGGAACTACATTAAGTTTTCCTTTGCGGTGAATGACTTTAAAATCAAATTGTTGAAGCTTTAAGCTCCATCGAGCTAAACGACCTGATCGATCTTTTAAACTATTAAGCCAAATCAGAGAATGATGATCAGTAATAACTTTAAAATGAGTACCTACAATATAAGGACGAAATTTACGAATAGCAAAAGTAACGGAGATGATGGAGATCACGTTCGGAGATTGAATAATTACGTTCGGCTTTATTCAATGTACGAGATGCATAAGCAATGACATTTTTGTTTGTTTCTTGCCTTACCCACTCCATAATTGGAAGCATCGCATTGTAAATTAAATGATTTTGTAACAGGACTAATCAAAATAATAGTAGTTTACGTAACAAGAGTCGAAAGTAAGAAATAGCATAACGAACGGTAATGCGACGCGAGCGTGTCCGGACACTTAATCACGCGACACATAATCATGGGACATTTAATGACGGACAGTTAAACACGCCGACACTTAATCACACGGACATTTTGTCACATAGACATTTAAACATTGAGACATATAATCACATAGACAAATCAACACTTGCGCTTAAAATAAATTTGGAATAGTAATAGCTTGTTAAGTAACGTACAGAAACAAAACTCAATGTTACCCAAGACTACAGTAAAACTAAAATATGAAAAAAAATATTGAACTTTATTTAGTATTATACATAATATAGTTTAAACATGCATACACATATATTAAAATACATGGGCAAGGGTTCTTAAATTTTGCATTTTATTATCCGGATCGTAGGTTGCAACTATTTGTTCGACTCTGGTGTTAAGATCTCTGTACTTTTTTTCTGCTGAATGCGTTGAGCACTTATATGCTGTAAATAATATGAGTGTTGCAATGAAGTTTCCTTTTGTAGTCCATCGAGAAATCGCCAAACGGTAGGATGACTGCATTGAAATAACGACTACAATCCAAAATGCCAACCTTCTATTGAATTTGTGGTCCTTGCTAATCCTTCTGTGACAGATGTGTAGTGATTCCAAATTTCTGGACTAAAGAGCGGATTCCGACGTCGACCGTTTCGCATTTGCCGTCCGCGAACGTAAGTAAATTCGAAGTAATTCAAAAAATGTTCCGTTCCATCTGTAACATTATTAAGAATTACTCAGACTTTGTTATTATTAAACGCACGTCATACATACCAAGTTCTGGAAATTCTTCTGTAAATTGTAAAAATCCATCTTCCACATCATGAAGTGGTAGGAGCGCTAAGGAAAATAGCATCCTAACGGCTAATGCTAAATCATTTGTGTTTTGCTCATATGAATTTTTTAATCCAATCGTTGCAATTTTTTTAAGTCCGGCTTGTTTCAAATGAAAAAGACATCCTGATACGTTGACATTCGGAAAGACTGTTCGAAAAGCATTCATTTCGAAGTCAGTGAGAACTGCGGAAGGATCGGCGCCAGGTATTAAATTTTTAATTATGTTTAACAATCGGATGTATGTATGCTTCCGTCTTATCAGGTAACAGGACGAGAATGCACGGAAAAGCTATACCAGCTAATTGAACGTGAATGCTGTATAATTGAAAAAAGACCTCTGGTACTACTTTAAATGTCCCATCCGCTTGCCATGAAGAACTTCCATTGAACGGGGAAGATCTGTTTGCCCAAATTCTGTGTTCGTCCTCCCGACCGAAATCATGCAACAAATAATTGCCGTATTCTGGAGTTATATCAAAGTTTTTTGTTCGTAGATTAAGTGCTTGAACGTTTTGTTTTCCTTTAGCAAGCTGAAGCGCCTTTTGCAACGTAGTTTTCTTTGGAAGTACAAATTTGACGGTGTCTGGTAAGGTTTCCACGACATTGACGGCAACAGTTTTTGGAGTTGCACCAACATGTAACATCAACTCCTTCATTCTTGCAATAGTATTACTAGCTTCAATCTGAAAAAAGAGTAGGCATTAGGATCAATGTGTTAAATGGATGACAAAGTAATTTGAAAATGCAAAGCAAGTTTAAAATACTTACTCGAAAAGGCTGTGTGTCGTGGTTGTGATCATTTGGATATCTTACAATGGTGTTTTCATTTGTATGAATGATACTATTGCATTTCGCACTTTGAAATAATTTACATCTCCAGTGAACATTGCCGGAAGTTGTTTCGCGTAGCCGTACATACTCGTTGTTATGATAAATTACTGTTGGTTTTCCTTTTGTACTTTTTCCAAATTTGAATTAGTGAATACAGATTACTTTTAATTATTCACTTCAAACATGTTTTAATTAAATCAGTAGCATAGCACTACAGTTCCTACATTTATTTTAAATTATTATTTTTCAAAAATGTGTTTATATGTCCATGTGATTATATGTCTTAGTGTTTAAATGTCTATGTGTTAAAATGTCCGTGTGATTAAGTGTCGGCGTGTTTAACTGTCCGTGCTTAAATGTCCCATGATTATGCGTCTCGTGATTAAGTGTCCTATACTCCGACGCGAGGCCGCACGGCCGGGCGTTGCATGTGAGTGAGTTATGCTATGATTCTTTCGACGAGAGTAATGTACATTATTTTTTGTGTTGCCTTTTATAAAATCACATTTTTTTTGAAAAAATAAAAAAAATCAACAGAAATATAATGTTGGTACTACATTTATTACTAAATCTGTCAAATTTGACATTAACTTTAACATCGTTTTTCTTCAATTTTAACTGAATTTCAAAATTTTTAAAATGATTTTTCCACCTGTCGCATACTCGTTCTAATATATTAATTGACTTTTACTAAATACGATTTAATTTTATTAAATGATTCTCAAGCTTTCTCGGTCTACACAACAATTTGTTTCTTTTTCTTACTTTTGAACAAATTATTAATAAGAGTCAATATAGTTGTAAACTCTGAAATGAATCTACGATACCAACTACACATACCAGTAAAACGTTTGATTTCCGTGGCTGTCTCAGGTAACAAAAAATTAAGAATAGCATCGATTTTAGAATGATCGGTTTGAAGTCAATTCTTATTAATAAGCTAATCTAGATATGACAATTTGAGTTTACAAAATTCACAGTTGGCCAAATTAATTGTAAAATTAGCTTCCTTTAGACGTTGATAAGCTTTTTCTAAAATATCTAAATGTTCTTGAAACGTACTGGAAATGATAATTATCATGAAGATAAGCAAAAACAATTTACGATAAAGATTCGTCAAATAAGGTATCCATTAAACGAAGAATGCTAGAAACATTAAATAAACCCATAGGAAAAACTTTATACTAAAATAAACCCTGGCGAGGTACAGTAAAAGTAGTTTTTTTGTTGCTTGTATCATTCAGAGGAATTTGCCAAAAAGCCTTCTTTAAATCAATTGAGGTCAAATATCAAGCATCTCTAAATCTATCTAAAATATCGTTTAAATAAGAAAGTGGGTATACTTCACTCTTAGTCAAAGCATTTAAGTTTCGATCATCTGCTTTGAACTCATGATTCCTATTCCTATGTAATTAGCATTACAAAAGATAATGCAATAATAATTATTTTAAAATTAGGCACAAAAGTACATTGTGCATACGCCCAGCCTCGGCATTTTGAACATAGGCACCAAAACTCATCTTTATTCACGTCGCTGTAGATTATGTAAAACTTATCATATTCTTTATTTTCAAATTCTAAATACATATCATTGTCAGTGTCAGCATAGTCTACTTCTGCAGGGGATTTCAAATCAGAAGAACTGAACACTTTGCGTTTAATTTTTAACTTTTCTTATTATTTTGGCTTTTGGCTTTTTTTGACTAGCATAGTTTTTATTTTATTTATCATAGTTTCATTTCAAAGTATTTTTTTTAGTTTTCAAAAGCAAATCGTGATCATTTAAATTAGTATAAGAACAGTAAAATTACTCTCGAAACTTACGAAGAGTGCACGTTTGCAATCGTCGACTTAACTTTGCGAAATTCGGCTTGAAAGTCAACGTAAACAGCAATACTCAATAGCAAAATCAGCTGAAGACTGTCTTATAGATTCAAATGAAAGTAAAATATTAATTAATGATCTAAGATACAATAAAATTAACTGAAAGCTTAATATAAGTAATAACTCTGAAGACCTAACATGATTAAATACAAAAGGTGGATGGATGACATTTCTAGAGGTAGCAGCTCGGAACTGGTATCGAAGAGCACTGAACAGAGATGACTAAAAAGAGAGAAGGGAAGCTTATATCTAGAAATGGATGGCAAAAAGCTGACAAAGAAGCAAATTATTTAAACTAGAAGTAAATACGTAAAAACTAACAGAATAAATACGTTGAAATATTGTATCGTGTAACATTTTTTTATTAATTTACTTCATTATAATAGTTCTACTATCATCAGAATCAGATTTAAATAAATGCACACAAATGCTTAATAGTACAAATCTGATCTGGTAGTAATCATAATCACCATATAAAACTAATATGTTTAAAAAAATACAAAAAAAACCGTAAAGTATTTGTAGTAATTTCAGTGATTATGTGGTTTTTATCTCAGTTTTTTTTATATCTAACCTTGAGACCGATATAGATTACATAGACAAAGTTACATATTTACAAATAAAATAAAACATTAAAATATTTTTAGAACAACGTCTTCAAAGTTAAAAAAAACTAGCAAAAGAGTAACAAGGTTTGCACGACTGTATATACTGCAAGTAATTAAATTATGTTAATGACGCGAATAAAAAAAATTAAAATAGACATCTTCTGTAATTATTTTTTTAACCTACTATTTAGTTTAGTTACTATAACAATTGTTAAAAAAAGCAATAACAATTCAGTTAAAAGAATTTATATTAAGTTAAACAAAACAAACTAATAAAGCTAATTTATCAAACTTTGTGCAATAGGAGATAGCATTAATCTTAATAACGTTATCAGAAACTAGTAATAATAACTAAAATATCAACAATACAACATAAGCAAACATATTTATTAATTTTATAAAAAGACACATACTATCTAGTATGAAATAAATTTTTATAAAATCTGTTATATAGTTGATCAACAAAATTTAATTGAAAACATTCTGAAACGCGCCTGATTGCTGATGTGGTTATACACTATATCAAACCTCAAACCAAAATGCTGGCTACGTTATGTGGACGATACATTTGTAATTTGGTCTCATGGAGCAGAAACACTACACAAGTTTCTGGATCACATCAACCAGTTAGATTCTAACATCAAATTCACCATGGAAAAGGAAACAAACAGAAGCATTCCGTTCTTGGACGTACTGGTTACTCGAAAGATGGACAACAGATTGGGGCGTCAAGTATATAAAAAACCGACACATACTAACAAATACCTCAACGCCGAATCACATCATCATTCAGCTCAGAAGTTTTCAGTTCTAAAAACTTTAGTACACAGAGCCAAGGCGATCAGTGAACCGAACACATTAAACACCTAACGAACGCCTTAATAAAAAACGGTTTCAAAAAAGGAGACATAACAAGCAATTAACAAACACAGTAAGGAAAAACCACAGAAAGAAGACCCCGTTGCAACTTCCTTCCTTACATAAAGGGCTGCACGGATAAAATAGCAAGGATACTTAGAGGGAAAAACATCAAAGTGACCTTCACTGCAACAAATAAAATAGCAGCGAATTTCTCAAAATCAAACGAAACAAAAGCACCACTGGAGGAACCAGGGGTCTACCACATCCCTTGTTCGTGTGGGCAGGCTTACATAGGACAAACGGAGCGCAACATAGCTATCAGATTAAAAAAACATAAGACGGATACAAAGAAACATAACACAAGATCTGCTGTTGCGGAACATTTCTTAGACACCGGGCACACAATAAAATTTTAAGAGGCAATAATGTTGACTAAATCCCAGAACTTCTGGCCTTGACTATACAAGGAAGCCATCGAAATCCAGAAGTACGATAATTTCAATAGGAATAATGGAACCGATCTAGAACCAATATGGAAAAACATGTTCCGGAAGAGTAATGAATCGAAACCGTCACGAACCATTAATCCGAACGGCGTAATATAAAGGCTTGTCAGATTCCTATACCTTCAGTTTCAGTTTTTTCTGAAGAAAACAGCGACATGACTGTCGAAACGTTAAATATTGTAAATTTTTCAAAATTTGTAAGCTTTCTAAGTTTTATGAATTTCGTGAAAAGTGTAAATATAGAACGCGGTTCAAAACCCGAAAATATTTATTTGTTAAAAAATCAAGGTCGCGAAAGCCTCAAAAATAATATACCAAATCGTTTTAATGTCAATGGGTACCATCATGCATTGGAACAAGTTATTGAAGTTATTGACGAGATGCCGTTGAACGTACATACGTCATAACATGCTCACTTTGCTCGTAATGTAAGAGTATGGTTGAATGAACATTTCCCGAATAAATGAATTGGCCGCGGTGGTTCCTTCCTATGAGCTGCGAGAACTCCCGATACGTGCGGGGTAAGTGTTCCAAGGCCATAAACTACTTTTGCTGAAGGAGCAAGAAAAATTTTGAAAAAGCTTGAAAGTTTGGGTAAGCTTGAAAACTAAACCAAGCCTGTATTTACAAACATCAAGCCACGCCAAGCTTTTATTTTTAAAAAACTTGACTTTCATGCCTAAGCTAAAATTTTACTTTTCAAGTTAAACTTTTGGATATTTCTACACTAGGTTGCGCGAAGATCTCCTTGTTGTTAATGATGACAGCTGCTTCTTTAAATTTTTTTTAGTACTAATGTTAGTCTCTTTGTATATGATCTTTGCCCCATCCCATTTTATTCTATGTTGTATGAATTATGTGTTCTTTCAGTCTGACTTCTAAAAGTCTTCTGGTTTTCTCTATTTCTGATCTGCCACATTCACACGGAATTTGGTAGATGCAGATCATATTTCTAATGGTAGTTGATGATCTAAACAATGTATTGGTTTTGCAACTCCTTCGTATGCGTTTTCTCGTCTCATATAAGCCTCTGACATAGCGCTTTTGGTAGTTCTTCTTTTTTTGGTTGCAACCTTATGTTGGTTTGGTGTTTATGAAGAAGTTCTACTATTATTTTCTATGGGTAGTCATTTTGTTTTAGGTTTCTTTTTATGTTTTCTGAAAAAAAACAAGATCTCTCAAAATTTATAAAAGAGTGTTCGCGTCTTCATTATGGTCTATCATATAAACAAATTCGATTTCTCGCATATGAATTTGCATCTAAGATACCTGAATGCAAATGTTCTTCCTAATGGACAGACAATAAAATGGCTAGTAAGTATAACATTTTCTATTTCTATAATCTAATGTATCATCATATAGACAGCATTTTATTCAATGACCAATTTGTTTTCAAGGTGTTGATTGGTTTTATGGTTATATGGCAAGACATCTTGAACTTGCTCTTAGAAAACCAGAGAGCACCAGTTTCTTAAGATCAATGGGTTTCAACAAAAAGAAAGTCGAAAATTTCTTTGCACACTATCTCTCTCTGTTAGAAAAATTCAAATTCAAAGTCGAAAAAATCTATAACTTGGATAAGAGTGGCGTCACCACCGTGATGAGAACAATTAACGTAGTTTCTAAAAAAGGGAAGAAACAAGTAGGGAAAATATCTTCTGGCAAAAGAGGAGAGTTAGTGACGTTTGATGGTATCGTAAATGGCTTTAGGAAATGCCTTTCCACCAGTTTATGTTGTTTCCAGAATGAAAAATTCCCACGAATACATCACTGGTGCTCCTGCTTCATCTTTAGTTCTCAACAACAAATTAGGATAGGTGACAAAAGAGTTGTTTCTGAAAGTTATTGATCACATTATAAAACATACTCGCTGCTCTAAACTGAACATGTATCATTTGAAGCAGTAAAAGTATGTAGAGAATCTGGAATAGAAATGTTGTCTTTCCCGCCATACACAACTCATTGTTTGCATTTAAATCATCTCTAGCAACTGCTTTTAACGATTGGTTAGTTTCACATCATGGGGAAGTAATTACAATAAAAAAAACATAGGCGAGTTGACTAAAACAGCATTTATTTGAGCTTTTACAGTTTCGAATATAACCAATGCTTTTACGAAAACACGCATATGGCCTTTGAATAGACAAGTCTTCAGCGACGATGACTTCTGTGACAGTTTATTTAATAATAATTCAACGGAAAAACAGGATACAAATCAAAACCAGATAGCACAACCTAGCTGCTCAAAGGACAATAGCAATAAAGACAAAACTGAAGAAGTCTGAGAGAAGGTAGGCGTAGACCTGATTACGAGAACAAAATGTATCACAAATGATGGAAATGACAGGAAAAATGAGGACAGAAGCGATGGAAATGAAATGCAAATGATGAATGGAAATAAATCTAAGATTCGAATCCAAGATGTGAGGCCGCTACCTAGATCACTTAAGAAGAAGACAAGTAAGAGAAAAAGGAGAGAATACAAGTCAAAGATCTACACTTCAACGTCAGAGTTCAACGAACTGCAGCAAATAGAACTAGAAAAAAAAAAGAAAACTGTCTTTAAAAGCCGCAAAAACTACAAAGCGGAAGATTTTCCACACCTGTGAAAGTTCCTCGAACAGTTCTGTGAGTTTTTTAAAAGATTCTGATGACAGCTCATCTGTAGATGATTTTTGTATTGAATCATGTGATGAATATGTCGTAAAAGTTGCTGATTTTGTGATAGTAAAATATTGTTCAAAATCATCTGTAATCTACTACATAGGAAAGGTATTATCGAAAGTCAATGCCGAATACGAAGTGAAATTCTTGAGAAGAAAAAATACTTCGAGCACATTCATTTTCCTTCAGTTGAAGATATTGCCACAGTTGAGAGAGACCAGATAGTAGCAATCCTGCCCACACCTATGACTTGTGGAACTGTCAGGACTTCAGCATTATTCAAATTCAAATTCAACTTCAAGGACTGGAATATCCGATAATTTTTTATGAATTAAACCTTACTTCATATCATCAAGTATATGTACACTCAACTTTGGGCCAATAAATATTTTTCTCTGAAATAGAGTGATTTTGTAACACTGGTTGTATTCACCCGAAGCCGTGGTTGAAGGTTCCTCGTGCCTGGGGTAGATTCAACCAAAATAGACGTTTCGAAAAAAATATCAGAATCAGTTATTATATATTTTATTTCATATTTTGTTGGTTCAGTATTCATTAAATGCCTTACTTCAATCAAGTACCTATACAGCGAAATGGACAAAATGATAATTCTTTCAAAAAATACAAGACAAAATATGAAAAGTGGTTGAATTTTCCACACTCTCCCCTACTTTAGGTGCTAACAACCAACTTACAAGCAAGATTTCTGCAAGTGGGCGCGTGTTAAAGCTACCATCAAAAAAAAAAGTTAGATATTAAAGGGGGGCATGTCACAGTATACAACAATCGAAATATAACATGGTAACCGAAACAATGTATTTTTACAGTATGTCATTAAAATGTAAATGAATTATTAAATATATAACAACTACCACAATACTTGAATTACTGGGTCCTTAATATTTTATGGAAGCTGATGGTAGTAATAAAACAACACACACTGTCTTATGCAAATGATTCCTCTATAATTTTAATCTATGAAATTACAGTTTTAGCCATGACTGAGATTTTTAACATTTGTGTCATTGGCGTGCTTATTTTTTTTTTCGCCAATCTACAACTTAACAAAACGGTACCAACATAACCTTTTGATTTACACTCTAAACGGTGAAGTTATCATTAAGTGAAAACGATTCAGTAAGAGCAAAATGATTTTAGTGTTGAAATCTGAAACTTGCGGTAGTGCCTAATTTCACTTTATTTTTTGTATTTTTTGTATGTAGTCCCAAGTAGCAAAAATCAGTTACAAAACGGTTGTAAAACTCTCTTGCAACTATGGTTTCAGTAAGGTATTTAGTTACAGAATAGTTGCTGAGTCTTTCCTGATACGTTGTCAATACCGGATTTGGTCAGTTGCAAGGCAACTGCAGTAATATTATAACCGTTTTTTTTACAACGTGTCTGAAACCGTTGCAATTACTACTTTGTAACTGTTTTGCAGCGTTGCTATAACGGTTTTTTACAAATCATGTTTACCTATTCTGAATCGTTTCTGTAATAGTTTATCATCACGGTTTTGTAATTGATTTGTAACATTGTAGCTACCGTTTACAGAAACTGCTATGTAACTGTTTCGAAAACATGCTTATTACCATTATTTGAAACTCTTTATAACCGCTTTGTTAAGCAACTTATCCAAGATTTTAGTTACTAACTGCATCATAAAGATTAAAACAAAAGTAGAGATACAAATATATTAATAAAAAGATACAGATATATAAAAAGTTATAATAAATGTACATTATTTAAATTTTTATAGTTTCTTATAGAACTAAATTCAAACAAAAAAGATATAATAAAAGAATTTTTACATCTGTTGCAAGTAGGTACCAGTAAACAGGTTTTTACGGCAAATTTTCAAGAAAAGCGGATTATGTCTATTATTTATAAATTTTGTAAATAGTAAATGCATAAATTTTGTGTCTTTGTGTTAAAAGACCATGGCGGATTAAGATATTCCTCACATGTTATAGTTTAATGCGTCTACGTAATTCTTAGTTAAATATTTGTATTAGGCTACAAATGCACATGTGCAATTATAATCGGTTCAATGATCATAATCTCGACTGCTTTTTTAAAGATTATAGGTGTTCGCAATGGCGATCTAATTTACACGTTCTGATCACTGTGTGTAATATTGTAATGTCCTTGCAATCAAATTCTATTTTATCCTAGCAGAAAATAAAATCAATTTAAAATTTGCTTACTTATAATTGGCAACTAATTCTTCAACGTTGATTAAATTAGAAACAGTAGTTTAAATGCACGATTAAAATTATAGTAATATAATAGACCAATAATTGTACTTACGTAGTTTTGAATTAGAAACACTTTCGGTACTGTTTATTGGATAATGATAATGGACTATGTGTCTTATAAAAATCTCGTAAAATGCACTTCTTCTGTTGCTGTTTGAAAGTATAGATTAACACTGTAGTGTAGTTTTAGAAATTCACATTTGTAACCATAGTTTCAAGACTGTTACACTCGAAACTGAAATGAAGATTTTAATGTCACTAAATTGACACTGTAATTACATAAGGGTTTAAGAAAAACTTACTTATAACCATAGTTGTAAAATGGTTATTTCTGTAATAGATTTGAAACCTCAGTAAATTACGAAAGTTGCTGCTACGTTGCTGCAACGGTTTATTTACCATGGTGCTAAATGTTACTAATTTGCAACTGGTTACGACGTAACCACGGTTACAAAATGTTGCTTGGGAGTGTTTATTATTATTAAACAAGATATTCCTTATGATTCGTTTTATGTTCTAAAAATATAATAAGCCGTAATTTCACTCAGCAGTGGTGAAAAATGATTATAATAATTGCAGAATTAGATTCGCGCAAACTTCCGCCTCGTACGCTGCAAAAACGGTACAATATAGATGAAAATTGTACATAAACAATTTATTGAGCACAAAATTCACTACAAAAAGGTCCGCGGGAGTGTATAATAATATCTAATAGTTTAAGAATTACAGAATTTCAATGTAATTTTTGTGCAACTTTACACACGTGTATCTTCTAAAGTATTGAAGGTAATTGTACTCTTCTGCCGACTTTTTTATAGTAAATTTTGTTCTCTATAAAAATGGTTATGTGCAACTTTCTTCTATCTTGCACCGTTTTAGGGTAATAGTTTATCGGTTATTTTAGGTTATTAAGCAAATCATTTCAATACAAAAATTGTGGCGGTTTCGATGATTTGCAAGAAAAACAACTCTTACGACACCGACAAAGCTACCCTTAGTCGCAAAAAAAGCCGCGGTGGTCACCAAAAGCAACTCGACCAAAATATAGATGTTTACTACAGTCAAGCAATTGTAGATATTATTAGCGTTATAAATCAGTTAAGACTAGAGAGAGGATTCATGTTATAGTAAAGTTTATTTTTTTAATGTTTTTTAGTCAGTTTGTTTTTTTTTCATTTGTTTAATATTAATACGAGAAAAAATTATAGAATCGGCAAATTTTTAATTTGTTAAGGAGATTCATTGTTATTGGTCAATTTTTAAATTATTCAAATTACCAGTCCACCAATAATACATTCGTTAACTTTCAAAATGTATTTCTTACATATGTTTCGAGCTTTAAAATAATAAAGCTCATCTTCAGAAAAGTCTACAAAAAATATTTACAACTTATAAAAAGTTAATATTACCTAAAATGTTTAACTTACATTTTTTTTGAAAAATGTTAAATATGAAAATTTGTAACTAAATAATTAAAAAATCGAAGGTTTACAAAATGTTAAATGTAAATTATTTTAAAAAAAGAAGATGGTGCAATTTAGAAACAAATCTAAGAAAATTTAAGTTTAAAATCATAATTGAAATGTTGAACGATCAGTTCAACAAAAAATTTTTATTTGATATTTTAATATAAATCAATTCTAGTAATTCAAGAATTTGATGTTATTAAAAGGATGAAACAATTTGTAAGAAAAAAGAGTATGACGATTATCCAAAACATGTTGTGCACAGTGGCGGCTTCTCCATTAGATCAATTGGTCAATGACCCTCCAAAAAATACGAAATTGTCTTGAAATATAACTATTTTCTTAAGTAAGAATGAATTTTTAAAGTTTTAATTTGGAAATGACCTTCCTGCAGTATTGACCACCAGCCGCCACTGGTTGTGGAAATGTAGATTTTACTGAATTTAGATTAAAAAATAGTTCAAAATACAGCAACAGTATACATTCTTATTTTTGAAAATTGTAATAAACCTTGTTCATTATATTACGCAAGGTATGGGATACCTGTGAATTTTTTTAAATCAATTTCTATATTAAGTAAATGATAATAATGCTTTCCAATTTTTATGTCATTTTATTACTAGAAACATATGTTTACAGCTTTTTTTAAACATTTCATCGTCTGTAAGATTCTAGTAATTATTTTAACTAGTAGGTACTCTTACAATTCGTTTTTTTCAGAAACTTCGTTTAAACGTCGTATTTAAAATTTTATTGCAAGACTCAGTGCTTATTTAATTCGAAAACAGTAGTTTGTTTAATGAGTTACTGTATAATTTAAAGGATGAAGGGTTTTCGTAAGTTCGAAATCATTAATAACTTTTCCAGGTGTTCTTAAGGATTTGCGTGTGCTTTATATTCGAGAAAAGCCGATGAAACATTTCGCACATAATTCACCGATTCGAACTACCGTCTTAACAATTCGTTACGGGGTTTAAACTGTAAATGCACCTAAATTCAGGTATTTTGACAAGGAAGTCTTTTTATAGACAACCGATTGAATTTTGCTAACATTACAACGTATTCATCGACGTTTCCTGTCTTCTTTCATTCACTACGCTGTAAAGAATTTTAAAACGTTCCACACACAACGTTTACTTAACGTTAATACAATTTCCTTTTATAATTATTATTGTAAAACACTAAGTTAACTGCAAATGGTTTCGTTTTAATGTAGAATTATTCAAAAAACAACCTCAATTATTCTCATCTTTGCAATTTTATAAAGCAAACATTTAAACACTCCTTTATCATTTCAAGCTAAACATTGACTTATACTCCACACTGTATAATGCCGACATTTACTAAAATAATTTATTTAGCAGGAAAATGTATAACTGTCGGTAAATATTTCCTCACCAAACGCCAGGATACTTTCGTTTTGTATGCTGTACAAATACGGCTTGCACAAAATTTTGCTCCGCACGAACCGCGAGCAAAGATTCAGTTTACTGGGTACATATTTGTATTAAAGCACCATGGTGTTTTCCATTTTATAATTTGAGGATTTTTACAATTTTGTTGTTTTAGAAGATGTTAAGGAATTACCATCCATCAAATTGAATTGGATGAATTATAAAACCGCTTTTATTGCCGAACAAAAAAGGTTTAAGTTTTATTTGAACAGCGCGTTTGTTGGATGAAATAAAAAATAATGTTTTCTTTAATCGACTTAACTTGTATAAATTGTTTGTATAAAAAAACAAAATATTTTCATTTACAGGTAAAAAAAACTTAAGTATGATAAAAAAAAGGAGAACAATACACCCCAGTATTTGCGTAGTCAACAAGTTGTATGTTTGGGCCAAATATCTAAATATTGGTCCGCCGCGTAGTTCGTTTGATCTGTTCAAATTTAAATTTAAGATTAAATTTGTTAGTTGCACCACTAACTGTCAACACTGCATACAAATATTGTTATTTTCACAAGAGATATAAATGTTTGTGTAATGGCATTATTACATCAACTAAATGACTGATATCTCAATTGATATTTGCACAATCAATAATAAAAATATTTTAAATTAGTTCTATCGCAAAATCGATTTTACATTTATTTGTTTGGTTTTATTTTATTTTTTAAACAAAAGCGAACTGCATAATAAACAACAAAGATATTAACTTATTGTTTATTTTATTGTATGTGTTTTGCAACATTAAAACTATGCTTTAATAAGATTTGTGTCAATTAAAAAGAAATGGTTCTTACATTTAGTATTTGTAGCATAAAAGAGATTTATTGATGAAAAAATTTTAATAGTACCTACCTACCAATTTTAGTCAATTGCGAGGGGTGAACACGTCTGCTAAAAAGTGTACACCTACATCCTCTTTTCTAAGTAAATCCTATACTTCTGCCTCCAATTAATGGAAATCCTCAGTAAATCCTACTACATTCTAATAAATCCCGGTACATCTTAAGAAATCCCGGTACATCCTAGTCAATTCGGGTACATCTTAGTAATTCTTTAGTAAATCCTTGTACGTTTTAAAGATTCCTCGTAAATCCTTGTACATATGTACATATCTTATATATGTTTACTATGTACCTATTCTCCTTTTTTAATGTTTACATTTGAGGTAAATGATAAATTTGTAATAGCTTAAAAACTTTTATTCAATTTTTTACAAAAACAAGAAACATAGAAATATAAAACATATGTTAGCCAATAAAAATAAAATCAAGTACATATTCAAAAATAAAAATTTAACAAAAGATTCTTATTCATATGGCATGTAATAAAAGCATAAATGAACGCAAAATATCTCTGTAAAATTAAATGTCTAATCTTGTTCTATTATAAGCAAGAGATATAGCTTCGTAATCATCTGTTGTTAGTTGGAATTCTTCAAAATCAAGTGTAACAGACGAACGAGGATACAAAGTGAAACTTAGAGGTCCGTAAAAGATGTATTGTTTTTCGACTACGGCAATATCATCTTTTTTGGGCCAAAAAAAGATTCTTTCGCCTTCCTTTTTCTGCTTCAGGAATTTCATTTTGCAAGTTTTGCCAAATGTTTCGATGCTTCCCTCAACACTTCCTATATACCAAGTTTTATCATAGTATACGGCATAAAAATTGTTGACTTCTAAGCGAAATTCTGAAGTTTTTTTAATTGGTGCTGTATTATTCTCCAATTCTTCATTACTTATGCTACCTGGAAAACTTTCTGTGTTCGTGTGATCATCTTTAAGAACGGCATCATCTTCAGAAGATGTTGCGGATGATGTAGACAACTTTCTTACATATTTCTTTTTTTTATTTTGAGAGTCTATTATGGCGCTAGCACTTCTTTTTTGATTTTGTTTTAAAAAAATTGATCGTGTCGACTTTTTTGATTTGCATTGCATTGCGAATTGCTTATGATCAAACGTCGCAAACGGTCTGCACTGACTATATTTCTTGTCTCTTCTAATACCCAACATAAAGATAATTTTGATTTAACACTTGATTTATTTTTAAAAGTTTCTTTCACAAAAGGCCTAGAGTGGTTTTTAGTATCCGATTCACTTTGAATAAGTTTCCACGAAAAATCTTTCAAAATTAATTCGTTTCCAATTTCTGTTGAGGAAATGTCACAAAGATCTAAAACTAAGCTACTTTCTGCGTTATCTAGAACATTTTCTTTATTTTTTGATTTTATTGGCAGGACACTGAAAATGTTTTCAACATGTGTATCATGAGTAATGAGAGGTACTAAGTCGTCTTCTTTTTTAGTTTATGTTTGATCATCGCTTATCTTTCCGTTTAAGTTTTCAATTATGGTATTTTCTATGGTAGGTATTGATATAAAATTCCAACTGTTATTATTCACATTGATTCCCAGGTTTTCTAAATTCGTTATAGCATCTTTTAAAGCATTTGACACTGTATTTTCTATGCAAATATCAGTAAATTCATTTATATCAAAATTTAACATTGTATTTCTGTAGCTATTGTCTTTTCTCTCGGAAAAATTATAACATCTTTAAGATCATTTAAAATATTATTCACCGCTTTAATTCTGCCTACTCGGCGTATGATATCTTTTATGCTATAATTAACCACTGTCGAAAATGTCGAAGTCATTGATCTTGTTGCTCGAAAAATCTTCTCGCATGTTTGACTAGAAAATAGCGACGGAATAAACATGTCATGTGTTAAATTCGTGTTTTCTCGAAAATTACAAATTATGTTGATCAATGCGTGAGCATTCAGCTCTAAACAAACATAACAATTAGTTGTTATAAAGTTTTCTCCAACCTTATAATTGGGATAATTTTGAATCCACTTCCGCCAAATTCGCAAAAAAAAGATCGTACCAGATGTTATATATGCGAGTTTTGATATCAAAAGTCATATCCATATAACATGATATAGATAACTGCATTATCTTTAAATAAGCACGGGTACCCTCACTTTCTGGAATATTTTCTAACAATTTGATTACTTTTGGTGAACATATTTTTTCTGCTGCTAGAAAGTTCATTTTATCTTCGGTTTTTAAATCCGACATTGTCAATAAATGTGTGTCTTTTGAAAAATCTTCAATTAAACGCTTTAAGTGGGAAGAAGCTGCAAAAAAATTGCCCATAGGTAACAAAATGTTGTACTTCAAGAGCCTTGCTCGTAGCTTCGTTCCTACGTGAACCGTATCTTGAACATAAGACACTGAATTGGCATTGTTTTTTTCATACCCTGATTGATACCAACTCCATTCATATGTTTTAGAATTTGTTAAACTGAGAGGAAGTTTAGCACATTGACGCATTGCTTTTAACAATCGAGTGTCACCGTCCGAAGAAAAACCTAATACAGTTATATTTCGATCTTGAAGGTTGTTTTGGATGTTTTCCCATCGTTGACAGGCATCGTTTGAATTGAATCTATTGTCGGTTCCAAATATAGCAAGACAATAAGCTGGTGCTGCTTTAGATAAAGGTTGTGCCATTATTACATAAGCATAGTTTGATTTTACACTATTTTCAAAATAATCGCAAATTGTTTTGGCCGACGTTGCTAAGAATGTGTCTGTGTATGGCATTCCTTTTATTAAAGGTAAGGTAAATCCTACAAGTTTATTAGTGTTTACATCATATTCTATTTTTCCTGTTACTCGCGTTGCATCTTCGCTGATCCATACAACTTTAGGCAAATTTCTTTTTTCCAAAAATTCTTTGAGACCATCGTAATCAAAAACGCCTTTTTGAATTTTTTGACTTGTTTTTTTTACATATTTCTTAAGCAACTTATTGATGGCAACACTGATTTCATGTTTTCGTGTAGCGTTTGATACATTAGTTTCCCACCAACATAAAACAAGTACAATGCAAACTGTTTTATGGTTTCAGTGTAACTATTGCGTTTGTGGAAAGATTTTAAATTATTAATGGAAATATCAAGTAACATATTTAAAAGATGATTTTTTGGATTTGTTTCAACTTTTTCAAACATTTTTAACACTTTTTTTAGATCGGCTCCTATTTCTTCGTTTTGGGTTGTAATGTCTCGAGTCAGACGTTCTACTTCATTAAGTAAGGAAAAGAAAGAAGTTATAAATGGCTGATCAGTGATACTATACTTTCTCTCATTCTTTTTCTTCTTTCTTTTCGCTGATACTTACTAGTTGTCCACTTAGAAGACAAATTTGAATGTTTGAACAAATGCGATTCTATTTTATTATGTAAATCGTGTGAGTCGTAGTTTTGATTTTCTTCCGCATTTTTGAGTTCTTGTGTAACATCATTGGCTTTCGAATGAACCATAATTATGTTGCTCAAAATTTTGACTTTTGGGGTAAGCAGAGATGTAACAGTATCTTTTCTTATGTTATCATTAGGTTTTACTTCGGGTTTTACAGTTTGCGGAACAATGTTTTCTTTCTCGTTTTTTTCTAAGCTTACACAACCACCTTCTTTATGTTTATAGTTTAATTTGTTACCAGATGTAGTTTTTGATGGTTGTGTAAGACTATAATAATTCAGCAATCTTTGCTGTGACTTCTTTTTGTTGCTTGTGTCGGCATTCAACAAATCAAAATAAGAATGAAGATGTAATTTTAAATGTTTATGAATGTTGCCGAAAAGCCATCTTTTTGCACAACTTGGTTTTTTGGCAGATTTGTATGAGAAACGTGGGAATTTTCGGCAGTCAAGTCGACAGCAGTCAGAGATGGTGTGTTATATTCTGAAATAACATGCTGTTAAGACAAATGATTTAAAAGCAAAGATTAACATTTACCAAATTTCTCCGATGTTTTTGATTTTTCAACTACCCATGGGACTATAGTAGTTGAACAGCTAGTTTGTTCACTTTCAGATCCAAACTTACTTTCACTTGCTTTTGTTTTATTTTTGAAATGGTTTACAATTAAACTTATCATATTTTTATGACCTTGTAAAAATTTAAATGTTTCTGGTTTTTAATGAAAGATACCGTAGTAAATTTCATAATCATCTTGCAATATTAAATCTGGAGCGGTTTCGGTCATAAACTTTTTCATTTCTGTCAAGTCGTTATCCGTTCGTCGTTAATTTTGAGAACATTTTTTAAGAATATCGGTAAAGATATTCCTAAAGCGTTTTCAACTTCGACAAAACAATCGATTTCTTGAGTATCGAGTCCAGACATCTGAGAGACAATGAGTTTATATATTTAATACTGTCTAGAAATTTAAATATGTTCTAAATAGTCAAGGTAGTGTAAGTCCGATGTTGAAGATTTTTTTAAGCTAAAAATTACAAGTTCAATAACAAAATAAGTTATAATGTATCTAATTGCCGACTTTGTCTAGTACTGCTACGATTATTGGTCGAATATGAAAGATAAACCAATAACTGTACTTTACCTTAAGTGAAGTTCACTAATAATAATATAAATATTACATACTGACGAAAATGTAATTAATTTAGATCTAGGATAATGTATTTTCATTTAATTTTAACATGTAATTAAACTCCAAGTAGGTATATATTAATGTATAAACTCTTAAAATCATAATCTCAATTTTTTTGTTACCAATCAGATATTGTTAGAGTTCATTTCAAGACTAAAGAACCGCTGCGCAGAAACCAATTTTGTTCCGAATGTCAATACACTAACTATCCAAAAAACGTTTGCACTTTTCATACGGCGTTTGAAGTGAATTTATTCCACAAGTTGTTACAAACTCTTTTTTATCGTTGTGTTTTATATTTTTTTATATTATATTCATCGTCTTGTATGCATTCACTTTTTAGTTCAATTAAAGGTAAACCATTACAGTTAATGTACATCGTTTACAGATGATGTTTTTAGTTAGAATTTATTTTGCATGATCGTCAAATTCCGTATTTATCCGACGCGCACCTCACGGTTCTTTAGTCGTGAAATGATCTCTAGCATATTCAGTTTGTAAAGCAGTTTAGATATATTAAATTACTTACAAACAAGCCGCGTATGTTTATCAAATTTACAAATACAAATTCGTTGGTTCAAAACTTACTATTATTTATATCCTTTCAAAAGATATCGCATGCTTCAATAAGTGTTTTAAATAAATCTTACGTGGTTATCAGGTTTAATACATTTTTATGTAAATAAGAAAACTTTTGTTAAAAATACACTTTACAATGTACCAAAAAATATGTTTTTACATATTATTTTATGTAAATAAGGTACCTGATACAAATAAGGCCTATGCTCAAATAAGGCCTGTAGTGCGAAAAACTCGATTAAAATATATTTATATCAAAAATACTTCACACACGCATAGACAACAGCGACACGACGCGGTAAACAATGTGCGAGAGGCCCGCTCGCGGTCACAGCGACAGTAGTGACCGGTCGTTTGTGAAGGACTACGATTTTTATCGCGCGTTATCAATTTGTCATATTTTCTATCGAACTTAAATATGTTATTCTTTGAAGTTTTGTTTGCACTAATCTATACGGATCACGATATAACTCATCAAAAAGGTAACTATGACTTTAAATTATAATTTTTAGAATATGCGAATTAAATACTGCTTGTAACATTTATGAAGTACAATGTACTAAATAAAGCCTACTTTTATAATAGGCCTTATTTCTGCCTCTAGGCCTTAATAGGAAATCTGTTGTATTTTAACTTTATTGTATTTATTTACAGATTGATTATCTTAATATGTCTCCTCCAATACCAAAACGGGCTACGTGGTCCGAAGAAAACTTGAGAGCGGCTGTTAATGATGTGCGTTGTGGGCGATTGTCGACTTACAAAGCTTCGACGCAATATGGCGTTCCGAGAAGAACCATTAGAAATCATCTACAAAGTGCTATTTTACATAAGAGCTTAGGGAGAAACGCTATATTTACGAAAGCAAGAAAAAGATTTTGTCAACCGTATAATAAAATTTTCTGAAATAGGAATACCTCTGACGCCAAAAATGATTCGGATCCAAGCTTTTGCTTTTTGTGAAAAATATAACATTGACAATAATTTCAACAAAGAAACAAGACTTGCAGGAAAAGGGTGGTTGAGATTATTTTTACAACGAAATCCAAACTTAGCAAAACGAAAAGTACAATTCCTAAACCCAGCTCGAGCCCAAAAATTAAATAAAACTATTGTCGCTCATCATTTCAATGAAGTTCGTAAGCTTTATGATGAATTAGATCTTCATTACCATCCTGAAAAAATTTATAATATGGACGAGAAGGGCTGTCGGCTTACATTACATCACCAGCAAACAGTGATAGCTCAGAAAGGTGTTAAAAGGGTGCACATGCTAAGCTCTGAGCATGGTGAGAACGTCACTGTTGTTGGATGTGTTAATGCAATAGGGAATTTGATACCACCCATGATTCTTTTTAAGGGAAAAAGGAAGAAACCGGAGTATGACGATAATTTGCCTGCAGAATCAATTGTCCACATGGCACCAAAAGGGAGTATGACAACGAAATTATTTACTGTTTTTATTGAACACTTAGCAAAGTATAAAACCCCTGGAAAATGCCTCCTCATTTTTGACGGTGCCAAATGTCATCTGGATTTTCGTATTGCCGAAACAGCTGAAAAACATGACATTGTGCTTTATTGTTTACTATCCAATACGACGCATGAATTACAGCCTCTTGACAAAGCTTGTTACAAACCTTTTGAATCGTACTGGGATCAAGAAGTTCTGCAATATATGTACCAAACACGTGCCAAACAGGTCACTAAAACTCGATTTAACGTAATTTTATCCAAGGTTTGGTCACAGAGCATGACATATGCAAATATAACGAGTGGATTTAAAGCTACTGGACTTTATCCATTCAACGCTGATGCAATACCTGAAACTGCTTTCGCTCCTTCCATCTTGACAGAGCGTCGTATCAGTGAAAGTAATTCAAACGACTGCGACTGTGGTAAATCTTCACAACTAATCAATGCAAATGTAAGAAGACCTCACGAAAATTTGACAGGATGCGATACAAATATTGAAACAGATACTGACTCACGTCAGTCCTCACCCATCGCGGACATTCAGCATTTGCAAAATCTGATCGACGCCGAAAAAGTTTTACCATTATTTCCCGCCACACCTGATCTTCGAGTATTTTCATTTGCTTCCCCCATAGAACACAGTACACCACCTCGAATAAATATTAATGACCAAAATTATCTCGAAAATCTTCCCGGGCCCAGCGGCTTACAGATTAACCACCGACTAGTAGAATATAGTGATAGTACAGAAGATGAGCAGTACAGTATAGCGTCCGAAGAAGACAATATGTACGCATTTATAAACAGGTTTATTCCACCAAAACGCTTAAGAATTTATTCTTCTTCAGACACAGAGTGTGATATCGAAAATGTAAATCCCAATAATGTTACTTCACCTAAGTCTGATGGCGAAGACACTAAAGATGACGAACCTTTAGCTAAAATTTCTGAAAGTAAGAAGACTGATTTCCAAACATTTATGCCTACACCTGACTACAGTGTTGTTAAGAACAACCGTCCACGTAGAAAAGCTTTAAATTATAAAGGTCAGAGAGTTACCAAAGATTTATTTAATACAGATAAAGAACCAAAAAAGAATAATTCGAATAACACAAAGAAAGGAAAGAAACATATAAAGAAAACTACAAAAGAAACCCATAAACGAAACAAGAAACGTCTGATTAAACCAACATCGACTGAAGATAGAGAACGGTGGTACTGTCTTGCATGTAAAGGGAGAGGATTGCAGATATGAGACAATGCGTGGAGTGTCGTCAGTGGTACCACGAGGATTGCGTCGGCTTGACAAAAAGTGATCTAGACGCATTTGTATGTTCGAATTGTCAGGAAAATTAATTTTATAGTTAACCTCTACTAGTATTTATTATAAGTAAGACTGATTAATGTTTTCAAGCAAATTATGCTACTTATTACGTTCCAAGGCCTTATTTAGTTACCTTGTTGAATTAAGGCCTATCAAAATATATTTCATTTTTCAATATTTAATAATATTTTTGAGAAGATATGTTGATTTTTGTTATATATATTATACAGTACCAAAATAATACGTTTTTCTTTATATTATTCTTTATTTCTTGTTAATATGCGACTTCAAGTCTGACTAGCAATTTAAGCAAAATATTTAGTAACATAACTTAGAAAGTTGTTCAAGGATCTCATGGAAACACTTGATAAAAGGCTCAGAAATACATATTTTTATATAATTAATACTCTAATAACAATATTTCTATAATTTAAGTATATAGGCTTTGTTAAGTCACTATGTTTTAAACAGGCCTAAGGCTAAGGTTGCAGAACTACCTCTTTTTAAGTGATTTTTAATAAAAAAATATAATATGTTTTCTTCATTACTTAAAATTTATAAACCGATTTCTTTGATGTTTCTTATTGCACTTGCTACAACCACAAATCGAAGCAAACACAAAAAATTACATGAAGTAAACGTAATGCGCATGTGTTCTTTCAACTACTTCTCTAGTTCTTCGTCAGTAAATCCTCAGTAAATCCTCTGAAATCCTTAGTACATCCCAGTACATTTTTAGTACATCTTAGTACATCCCAGTACATCTTTAGTACATCCCAGTATATCCTCAAAATACTAAAGAAATCACCGTACGTCTTTATGAATTCCCAGGAAATCCTAATAAATCCTCGTAAGTGTACACCATAAATCCTCATCCTCGGTCAATTGTTAAGTAAAAAAATCAAAACCTTATCTAACAGCAGAATTTAAAATTAGTATGTTTAAATATTAATATTTTTTTCTGATACTATCGATATTTAACACTACATTGTTAGTCGTTTCTGAGAGAAGGGAGGCAATTTTGAAATCCTCGTTTATAATGGTAAGAGTCCACTTGAGATCTATTCTCGACAGTTACTCTCAGCTGCTTATCCATTTGAGAGTAAATTCGCAAAGTTCTGCTCTCCAGATAGCTCTATAGAAGACTATTGCGAGCAATAGCTGCATCTGCATTAGGTCATTTGGTCAATGACCCTCCAAAGAGATACTAAAAATTGTTTTATTATTAATTTACAATTGCAAATATGTTTAAATTCTTAATGCAAACGCTACACATTCAAAAAGTAGCAAACGTTGCCCGTGGGCCATGGAGAAAAGAATGTGTTTTTAAAGTTTTAATATGGAATAAATGACCCTCTTGCAGCTTTGACCAGCAGTCGCCATTGGTTGCGAGTTATGTAGCGGCAGTGCTCTCCAGACCCTGTTCACAGCTCAGTGCATGTTTGCGAGTTTAATTTAGTACATTTAAAAAAATGCATGTAAAAAACTTGCCACCGCCATTGTAGGCTAAAAAAAATTTACTCAAAAGAAACAAAAACAGTGAAAAGGAAGTGTTGGATAAAACCATAGATTCGACGTAGACTACAGTTGGGTGCATGTTTTACGTTAACAAGAGAGCTGCAGATTGAAGATTTGGTTCGTATGAATGCAGTACAGGTTCAGTATAGTATAATAAATTTAGTTGAACCATGAATTGCGAAAAGAATTACATAAATGCGAGAAGCAATTTCCGTTTACGAACGTGTAATGATTACATTGAAATTTTTAGCATGAGGTAGGTATTTATGCATAGAAATAGTGCGTCAAAACATAATTTGAAATGCATGTTCGATGTTTAGAACTTGCAGGCGACTCATACAGCAGCCTGCAAAATTTATTTCGGATAGCTGTTCGTACCATAGACAGAATAGTTCAAGAGGTGACTCCTGCAACGTTATTTTTATTTGACTTATAATAATCTACAATGTAGTGAAGAAAGGGTAGGTTGGTGAATATGATCGCATTCATGAGACACTTGAAGTAGGTTGCTGTAGTACAACATTGTTGGGTGATGGCATCGGTGTAGACGCACTAAATAATGATGAATTGTATTGAATTTCTTTTCATCAACAATGTGAACGATAACTTTGCGAACTTTGCGAACTTCACTCATTAATTTTCTTTTATATAAAATCTTAAGCTTTCGCGGTTGTTATGTTTATGATTGTAAGCGACTTTTGGCTTAGACCGCGTCCTAGTCTCTTCTTGAGAGCCAAAACAAGAAGTAGAGCTTGGCCTTAACCATATTGTCGTTCGTGAACCTAAACAAACTGACGTTTCGCAAGACATTGCAACTTGCATCATCAGAGTGGTATATGTCACTTTGTTTGGGTTCACGAACGACAATACGGCTAAGGCCAAGTTCTACTTGTTTTGGCTCTCAAGAAGAAACTAGGACCAAGCCGAAGTCTGAGTGTTTAACTACGACGCGGTCTAAGCCGAAAGCCGCTTACAGTCATAATTTTCTTTTGAAAAAATCGCTACGTAATCCTCTTAACTGTATAGCGACAAACTGTCCAAACTGGTCGGCCTTGTCCGATAGCTTTTAAAGCGTTTCCAACGCAGATTTAAACATCTCATCATCGAATGTGTTCTCATTTATATTTTTTTCCGTTGTTTGTTTGTTGGGCCAATGTCGTTCGCAAATTCTTTACCACCACAAAGCTCCGGTACTTCATTTGACACCTGTTCAAATTGTCTTTCAACCTAAAAGAAAAAATAAATAGACACCTATTTAACATTTGGTCTTGCAAAAGTTCAAAAACTAACGCCGTACGTGCAATAAATCTGTTACTTACATTTTGGTTTATATTTTGCAAAAAAGTACAATTAAATTGTCACTTTTGTGAAAAGTATTAAATATGGGAAGAATTATGAGACATACGACATTGTCAGAGGCGTACCTAGGGTAAATAGCGCCTGGAGCAAACACCGATCTCGCGACCCTCCTCCCCCACATAAAGTGCTTAATTACAATTTTTTAATAAATGATCACACAAACTTTTAATAAAACTTTATTATTCATTATAAATAAACAATTTGTTTATGTAACATATATTACAAATTTATTTTTCCAGCTTTAGTTGCTGCAAATTTCTTAATAACACTGTCAAAATCAATTTCTTCGGTAATTTCTCGCTCTATGCTTAGTAAAGCGAGATCACAGAGACGGCTTTGGCCCATCAAAGCTCTCAAGTAAGAGTTAATCAGTTTAAGTTTACTGAATGATCTCTCGCAACTAGCTACAGACAGCTATTGTTAGCAATATTTGCAATGCTATACGCATATTAAGGAAAACGTTTTCGTCTCCATATTCAACTATAAACATAAGTAGTTGCTCGAGACTTTATATTTTTTCCTTACGGTTAGTAAGCAGCATTCTACAGTCCAAAACTTCTTCGTACAGTTCTCGTCCATCCAGATCAGAACTGTAGACTTCACCAAAGTTTTTACATTGATCTTTTAAGTGATTGATTTCCGTATTGAAGCACAACCCTTCCACATCAAGAAGAAATTGAAATTTTTCATCAATTTCCATTAATCGAACGCTTCTTGTTTTCAATTCATTGAAAAGACGGTCGACAGTCCTTTTTATCACCCTTTCTATTTCTTCTTTTGCTGTTAACCCAACATCTCTAGACATTTCGCCATCCATTCTTTTTTTTTCTTGTTTGACGTCTTTCAAATTCAACACCCCATTCGTTGCAAATTTGAACTCCTTTTTTTATTGAGTCATTAACTAAGACTTCTCGCTCACTTTGGAAATAATCTTGGAGCAATTTCAAATCTAAAGCTGCATTATAAAAGTTCATTTTAGGGTCCTGCAACCTCTTTTGAACACGGTCAATTCGACCAAGAATCTTGTTCCAAAACCCCAGCAATGTGAGAAAGTCATACGTTAAAATTTTATTATAAAGCTGCTTTGCATCGCTTTTCGTTTCATTTGACGCGCTTTCGTCTACCATTAAGTTCTAAAGAACTTCCACTATTTCATCAATGTAGGTGTGTACAGGTTTTACTGATTTTGTTTTGGCGCTCCACCATTTCTCTTTGAATTTGCTGTTGAAGTTCTGCATTAATTATTCCTCTATTGTAAAATAAGTTTCTTTCCAGTTCTTTCCATTGGGCAAAGCATTGTCGTGGTTTTTTGAATTTTCATGTACATTCATTCTCTCAGGTGGTTTCCAATGATTAAATCCGCTTTCTTGTTTCAAACTAGATTTGTTTTCGCATTTTGAAAAAAGAAGACAGCAAAAACAAAAGGCAGATTTTTTGGAAGGCGAGTAAACCAACCATGAACGCATCACTTGCTCACCGTGATTATTTCCCAATTTTTTAAAGAATCAAGTTTTGTTCATAGAACGATTGTTAGTCGGCCGAAAAGGACCTTCGATGTTTTGGAAATGTTTACCATGTTTAATAATTTCAATTCTCAATGGATCCGTAATGATTGCTTTTCCTGTTTCTTCACTAAACATAAGAAATCCCATGCCTTCAATAATTTTAGGTATGGGACATTTAATAATTTGGACGTTTTCAGATATCAAGTCTTTATCTTCAACGTCATCAATCTTCATTTCTTTGTCAAACTCAGGCCCAACTTCTGTTTCTTCAGAAGTAGCAACGATTTTGGAATTATAACTAAAATTCTCTGCATCGCCATCAATAGATGCCGCAACTAATTCTTTCTTGCTTGAACTTGACCTAGTATCTTCTAATTCTTGAGGCCGTGCGCTTGCAGAATTTTCTGGATTATCTGAAGAAGTCGTGCTCGTGCTCGATTTTTGAAAAAACGTCTTTAAAACTTTGCTGTTTTTTTTGCCTCTAATAAACATCGTTTTCGACCTGCAGTCCAACTTTCCTTCTTTTTCTCAAAAGAACGATTCATGGTTCTCAGCTAATTATTTTTAAAATTATTAAGAATTTGCTATACATAATTGACAAAGCAATATATTTTTTAATTACCTTAATATATCTCAACAAAATATTTTAGAATATATTTGTGGAAGACAAATCCAGTGATTCAGAGGGCGCCTGTGATATCTCGTGAACTACCGAGTGTAAATTACCCACGATCTGACACCCATGTGTTTGAAAAATACTAAGCGATTCATCACCGGGGACTACGCTTGTACGTACTACAATTCTCCGTGCTGTTTACTTCAAAACTGCTCTCTCCGCTCTCCCCACAAAATACGTCACCAAGTTCGCTTACCAGCGATTGGTTGAGAGCGGAGGTGGAAACACGTGACTTGGCGCGCTCTCTGAGATGCACTTGCGAGTCGCTACACGCCCATGCAAGCAATACCAAGCGCCAGTGTATATTTCAGTTTTGATTTATTTAAAATAAAATATAAAAGTCTGTCTTACTTTTCTTTGTTAGTTTCATTAAAAGTGCATAAGTTGCATCACTTGCGCATAAGTTGCACTCACTTACGCATAAGTTGCACACACTTGCGCATAGAGGCTGCTGAAAAACGCCACCTTACAACATAAACTAGTTTTAAAGTTTGTTTTAAAACTTTAAAGTACTTTACAGTTTTTTTTAAATCTTAATTTATTTTATATAATTCTCGCTTATTGTATCGCAACCGAGCCTCTTTTGCGCCCCTTTCAGGTTGGCGCCCATGACACGTGCCCTGCCTGCCCTACCCTAGATACGCCACTGGATATTGTTATTACAAATTGAAAAAGAAAACGAAACCTATCGAGTAGAAAAATAAAAAAACTATTGAAGTTTATAAAGTTTGACTTTTATTATGAACACCCTATATCTGGACTAACATTTATTCGTAAAAAAATTTTCTTAACTTCAAAAAGCAAAGTTGCTACGATTTTTTAAAGTCGATCCTGCTTGGGAAAGATTTTTCGAATAAAAAATTGTAAGTTAGCAACACTGTCATTAAATCAAAAAATAAATAAACATCGATGTAGAGGTTAAAAAATGAGATCGTTAAATTTTCAAATTTATAGTGCTACGTTTAAAAAAATATTGTTTTTGTTATAGCGTAAAAATGGGACACTCTGTATTGTTTAAAACAATTTTACAGTGTAGAACTTTTTAAATCAATAAATTTGTGTATTAAACTCTTCTCTCTATAGCCTAAGAGAAGGGCGCTATGAAAGCCCGACGCGCTATTGCAAGGCCCTGTATACGTAGAGATTTTAAAACCATTCTCTTTTTTTCAGTTTCCAAACAACACAGATCAGTGGTTAATGATAAAAATTAAACCTCATATGATTTTTTAAACAGAATTGTGTTAAATCCTTCTGGGTAGCAGAGAGCGACAGTAAAATACTACTTCACTTTCGAGGACAAAGTGTCCACTTCATCAGGCCACTGTACTGAATAAAAACAACAAATTAATATAAGCATACAAATTAGGTAATTTTTAAACAAGTATTTAATCTAATTATAAAATTGTTTTGATCTTTTAGATAACTAAAAATAGTATGATGTAAGAAAAACCCAAAAAAACACAGTCAACTAGTGTTAAGCACGATGGTGGTTCGTACTTAATAGGTGGACACTTACCCAGGTAATCAATATTTGAACAATACCAGATTCTAGGGCAAGTGTCAAGTGATCAAACAACGTAATGTTGAATGATTACATTAAATTGTTGATGTTTGAACATATTGTCATCTCTAAAATAATAAATTGAGTTGCCATATTTCGTTAGCTAATTGTTGTGGATGGATTGGTTTTTGAATGTTCTGCCTTTGCGTTTTGTAAATTGTATTCTTCTGCTTTAGTTTGCCAACTTCTTCTACCACTTTGTAAATTGTATTCTTAGGCTGTAGTTGCCCACCTCTTCTACCACTTCGTAATTTTATTCTTAGGCTGTAGTTGCCCACCTCTTCTACCACTTCGTAAATTGTATTCTTGGGCTGTAGTTGCCCACCTCTTCTACCACTTCGTAAATTGTATTTTTGGGCTGTAATTGCCCACCTCTTCTGCTACTTCGTAAATTGTATTCTTGGGCTGTAGTTGCCCACCTCTTCTACCACTTCGTAATTGTATTCTTAGGTTGTAGTTCCCCACCTCTTCTTCGCAAGTCTTAGGCTGTAGTTGCCCATCTCTTCTACGACTTCGTAAGTTATATTCTTCGGCTGTAGTTGAACCGCTTTCTTGTTTGTTGTAATTATTTTAATAGGTCGAAAGGCTATTAAAATGTTTCTGTCTTCGGAATAATGACACCACTTTGTATAGTTTAGTTGCTGGTGAATCGCTTCGTCTTCTTTTTTGCTCGAAGGACTAAATGTTAAGCACGATGATGGTTTGTACTCAATGATTGGACACTTATCCATGTAATCAATATTTGAACAATACCAGATTCTAGGACAAGTGTCAAGTGATCAAACAACGTAATGTTGAATGATTAAAAATGATTGTTCATGTTTGAACAACTAGTAAAATCAATAAATAACAAAAAATATTAAAAGGTAAATACGTTAAAAAACAAACAATAGTTACAACAAACTCACAAACATCACAAAGGCCAATAACCAACTAATCAAAAATGTTGGCACTGAAAGATAACGGTAAAGAATTCGAGGTCATGACATTTTATTGGTAAGGTTATGTATGGGTTTACTAAAATCAAAATTGTGGCCAGTGTTAATATGGTGCAAAGCAAGACTCGATTCTGCTTTTTTGTTTTTGCAATCATATTGATGATTTTTAATCCGATTAATAATTTTTTGTTTAGTTTGCCCTATATAATATTTATTGGATCCCATGCACTCGGTTCTGTATATAACATTGTGTTTGTCGTATAACTTTGTTTTATCTTTTGTTTTGGAATAAATGGTGTTGTTATTATAGGTCGCTATTTTTAAATTGGTATTTTTTAAGATCGGAATTAGTTTTTTAGCTAACACTACAAAGGGTTTTCGCAGGGTCTCCCTTCGTGCAAATTCCTTTCCGCAGGTACACAGTTACATGTTCTCGCATCGTTGTGCCGTGTTGGCGAACTTCCGACACCGAAAAAATCTCATTGGCGCTGGAATGTAGGCGCCTACGGATAATGACGGGTAATCTGCTTTAGGTATCTTTAGGAAGTTAAATGTCATTATATGGTTAGAAATATCTTGTCCTTGTCCTTATTCTTTTTTTTATTCTTCGCACTTTCTTAACCCCTTGATTTTTAAGTTCGACACATATCTCGTCGGTTGTGCAGACTAAAAGATCTTTACAGATAATTACGCCTTTACATGCATTGAGTGTATTATGCGGGGTAACCTCAATCCTCGATTTCCCTAAACGTTCCGCTCTTAAGAGTTTATTAGCTTAAGCTGAACTAACAGTTTTAACTAATAATCCCTCCCTAACTTTTCTTATATTCTTAGTCTCTCAAATTAACCCATACAACTGTCTCTGGTAAGTAACTATCTTTGCTAAAGTTGTTATCGACTTTCTTAACGACCAGAAACCGGGAGGTTACCGCTTTTTTTTGACTCGTAAAGCGGTGTTTAGAAGCACCCTTATCTTCACCCGGATTTAAGGGATGCTCCTGAGTTTTCATAACAATCAATATTTATTTTGATTCCACGAATTGAGACGAACTAAATGTCTAGTGCGATAGTGCGCCCTTACCACACCAAGGCTATTTACAAGAAAGGGTCACCAGGTGCTTTTAAGTCAACCGTTCACGGTTTTGTAACATGAAGCAATTCATTCATCGGCACGGTACGTATAGCACCTTGAATTCACGGATTTCTTACAGAGGTTTACTCCTCTGTGGGCTAGGCGGTAAAGCCAAGCCTCCCGTCTGAGCAAAGGCATGGCCTAACTATGACGGTATTTGGCATACTTTCCTATGACCAATGCTTTTTCACGATTACCAGCCATATTTACACAAAATAATACAGTTAAACGTTCTTTCGAAATTTTTTCACCCTTACAATTGTCACTTTTCAAACTTAATGTTTTGTCAGGTAAAGCACAATAAAACAAACCAGTTTCATCTAGATTCCAAATGTCTTCTTCTGAATATCCACTCACAATTTCTGGAAGTGTATTTAACAAACTAGTAACTGAGTCTTGAGGAACATCTGAGGATTCACCACAAACCCTTTTCCAAGAGATTGCTTGACGATTGCGAAACTTTTCTAGCCATCTATTAGAACCTTGAAATCTTACCAGACCCAATTCTTTCGCCACTTCTTTTGCTTTCTCCTGTAGCATTGGCCCAGACAGAGGTAGCTTATTTGCACAAGTTTGACAAAACCACTTAAAAACAATTTTGTCTAGATTCACTTCACTTCTCTTTGTTGTTGTTGTCGTTTCCATTTGCATGAAACGCCTTTCTTAACTCATCTTGTTTGTTAAGAATGTTCACAACTGAACTTTTTGATATTTGAAAATGTGCTGCAACTTTTCGAACACCACATTTTTTAGTTCTACTAAATTCTATTACTGCAAGTTTCTCCTTAAGACACAATTCCTTTCGTGGAGCCATGTTGCTAACGCGACGTAATCGAAGAAACTATAAAAAGTGACTATTAAGCTTTGCAATTTAAGGTAGGTATTCTTTTAACACCGTTTATTATGAGGGGAAGATAACAACTGTCTTTGCATACCTCATTTGTCTTTGCAAACGTTATTGCCCAGCTAACAAATAAATAGTGCAGACATAAAACATCTGAAGATAATTTTTCTATATTATTAATTGAAGTACGTTTTTATTTATGTTTGGATCACGTTTCCATGGTTTGTTTTACATATTTTGTTATCAGCATAGTTTAGCTTTGCATTAAATGTAAGTTCTAATAAATTCTACATTATTGTTGAACACAATTCGTTAATTACCTTTGACAAAAGACAAGATTAGTTAGCGTTTTTCTTTATCAAGTTGATTACTTTATTTTATTTAGATTCATTGTCATTAAACCAACTTACAATAGAAATTTATAAGTAAACCGTTTAAAGAAATTCGTAGACTTTGCATTAGCAAAATCGTTTTATGCGTTCAAAATTTATATGCAAACAATATAAGCAAAATAAAACTTTTTAAAATTTTACCGTCCATAATGCAGAGGTTGATCAGTTGGTAATGACCCAAAAATCTTGTCCACGTCCACATTAGAAAGTGGCCATATAAGAGAGGTTTTTTTTATATTAATTGTCATGGAAGTGAGATGGGACATTTAAAAACCGTCCTTATTTCAGAGGTGTCCACTTTAGGGAGGTGTCCATAATGAGAGGTTTTACTGTAATTATATCTAATAGCTTAAGAGTTACAGAATTTTAATGTAATTTTTGTGCAACTTTGCACACGTCTTTCTTCTAAACTATTGAAGGTAATTGTACCCTTCCGCCGACTTTTTTATAGTAAATGTTGTTGTCTATAAAAATGTTTAAGTGCAACTTTTCTCTATCTTGCGCCGTTTTACGGTAATAGTTTATTGGTTATTTTAAGTTATTCAGCAAATCATTTCAATACAAAAATTGTGGCGGTTTGGATGCTGGTGTAATATTACGACACTGACAAAGCTACCCTTAGCCGCAAAATAAGCTGCGGTGGTTGGCAACTCGACCGAAGCAAACTTGTTCTACTAAACCGATAATTTATGTTCAAATTTTAAAATGCGTAGACGAAATAATTTAATAAACCTGATCTATAAAGTTTTATAATAAAAACTATTAGTAATTAAATTAAAGATTATTAGCGTTATAAGTCTGTTAAGACTAGAGAAAGAATTCATGTTAAAGTAAAGTTTATCTCTTTAATGTTTTTTTATAGTCAGTAGCTCATTTGTTTAATATTAATAAGAACATCAGCAAAAAAAGAAAATTTAATAAAAAATCACGTCGATTAATTCGCGTTGCGAAATATTTTTTTGCGAGTTCGATCTGCTGTAAGTCTTCTTTAGATATGACAAGGAATCAAAAACGCGACAAACTGTTGAAAAAAATTCAATTTTTAAACTGTGGATGCACATTTCCAAAGATGAAATATCCACTTTGCAACTTTTACATCTGAATGTGGCAACGTAGTTAGAATCGTTCCATAGTCTTAGAAGCTGTAGAACTGTGAACCGCCATAAAACTCGGGTAAAATCCAGTAATCATTTAGTTTTGTTGTTTTTTAAAAATGCGCATCAACTAGTTAGAGTGTGGTGAAGCAATTATCAGGAATCACGCGATATAAATTGTTTATTTAATCAATGAATGATTTATTTAATCCAACCGTATTCAATCAAAGTTTGGCTAAATTTCTGAAAATTTCACTTTGGCTTTAAAATTGATTGTGTGTAGAGAAAATTTTACATGTATTCGAATGCTTTCAAACGTATCTAAGCCAGCAGAAAATGACAGTCAATGAACGTGGATCTCAATTTTTCGACCTTTCCTCGCATAATATGCTTGTAAGCGCAATCTTATTATTTGAGCTTTGCGAAGGTGTCTTTTTCCCTTGAAAATATTTTGTATTAAATAAAGTTCGATGTTTTGAGGTTTTGTTGCTTGCTTTATGTTTCTTACCGTACATCGCTTGGAAATGAGAACCTAAGCGTTACCAACACAGCCCAAATACCCATTTTTGTGCTTGTCTAGAAAAAAATTCTATAAAAGATGTACCCTCCAGTTTGCAATGATTTCGCAAAGAACTATTACATACTACTAATCCTATAAATGGGAAACAACAGCCGGGAGTGTTTGGATTTAGAGTTTTTAATACTAATTCAATGCCGAGCATAATTTCCGTTCCTCTTGAACAGATAAAGGGCTAACAAATGAAACTACAAAAATAAATAATCAGTGACGCTGACCTATTTACATGCCATGATGTTTGTTCGAGTGCATGGGCTTAAAATAACGCGATCGGGTTTCTCTTTAGATATGTCACTGGAAACTATCTTTTTTCAGGACGCAGCAATTCTTGATAATGAACGGTCTCGCTCATAATTTGTTATACCAAAAAATTCTCTATAAGTCATTGGTGTTGCTGATTCATCATCTTCCAGCAATGAAGAGGTTATGGAAAACAATTTTCAGGCATTTCATGGACAATTGTTAAATAGAACCAATTGGTGAAACTCTATTCTCGTTTAATATGTACCTAGAATACTAGTTATTTGTGTTTTTAAATTTTTTTTATTATTTATGTATTCATTCTTATTTTTGAAAATTGTATTTAGCTTATACTAACGATTTTTCTTTAGATAATATTTACAATGTTTATTACAAACACTTATATAAACATTGTATTTAATCTTATACTTACCAATTTCAACAAATATTACTAAATTTTGTTTTCTCTTCTTTTTCCTTAATTTATTTAAAAAATTAAGATAAGGTAACGATTTTACAATTTCATTTTCTAATGAACTATTTCTTCGGAATCGTTTTTCTTGTAATAATCTCAATATCACACCAATTTCAATTATGAATTAAACTTAAATTTTGTTAGAATTGTTTCTAAAGTGCACCATCTTTCTTTTTTAAAATTTAAATTAAACATTTTGTAAAACTTAATTTTTTAATTATCCAGTTACATATTTTCATATTTGACATTTTTCAAAAACATGTAAGTTTTTCACATTTATTATTGGTAGACTAATAATTTTAACAATAAATGACAAATTATTTAAGAGATGCGATCACACTTTCAACCTTAGAAATTACCAAAAATAGATTTTTCTCATTAATTCATACTTCTATAAGGACTCATAAACTTGTAATTTGTGTCACTTTTGAATACAATTTTAATTTTGTCATTAATTTGACAATTGAATAAAAATATTTAGTTAAAAAATAAATACATATACGATTTATGAGAACTTTTGTAATGTAAATTTTTATCTTACGTTTATCTTTTGACGTAACGTCCACTTCTCGAGAAACATAAAACGGAAAAAAGTCATGACATAACTTTTCCACGTAATAGAAATTTACAGTATTACTCAACATATAGCGTACTTAGTTTTTGTTAACTTCATTTGCATTATCCTTAATGAAAAGTATTACACTAATGTTAAAAGTTATTTTTTAAAATAATAATTTATTGCTTATTAAAAATAAAAACAAAAAAAATTAAGCACCGTTAAACTTAAACTTGTTCTTTTTTAAAAACAAAAAAAAAAACAAAATAAAACTTCAAAACCTTTGTGGTAAAATTGTAATTCTAATAATGTAGCAACTAATGTACGAGTATATATAAAAGTGTAGCACAATAAAATAAAAACACATTTAACAGTTATAATTAAGTACATCAGTAATTAATATATCGAATCCCGTTTAATTACTACAAATGTATGTTTATAAACTATAATACATCTTTATTGCGTAGTGAATGAATTTGTTAAATTACAATAAATCTAATTGATGAGATCTACAGATTAAAGTTTACCGTGTAAACATTAACCATTGTAGGTGTTTGTTAAACCCGATATAAACCTATGCAATTGCTAGTTAATAATTACTGTTGAATGTATAGGTTAGGGATAAACATTGCTAATGTGGCAAAGGCACTGTGTTTATTTTGTTTTTTCTATTGTAAAAGTAATGTTTACATTCATTCAATGCAGTTATGTTTATACCGAAACGTAACAGTAACGAGTTAAAGCTGAATTTTAATTTTTTTAAATTGTACATATACGATTACTACAAAATCAATAATAAACTATGAAATAAATACAAGTCGTAACTAGTATAAGTGATATTTGTTTGATGTTTACAAAATAAGACAAATATTAGTATTTTAATATATTGGTTATGTATTAATATAATTAATTAAAGAAAAAAACTATTTTTAACAACGCAACAAAAATAGAGAAGAGGATTTGAAATAACCTATAAAATTTATCGGCATTATTACTTTCATTAAATTACAATTTAATCCAAGTTATAAGTTCATTTTTTGTATAAATTTAAATAGCATTTCTCAATACTTGTTAATTTCATTTATTTCTTTATCTTATCAGAAATACTACATTTAGATTGTCAATTCATTTTTTGATCCTTTCTTTATACAGTGTGTCCGAAAAGTATGGAATATATTATACAGGTTGATAAATATGCACTTTACACGAAACAGTTGTAAATAAAAGTTGTTTATCACTTAGTTATCTACCACCTGGGAGATATCAATTTAAATTTTTGCTCTAAACAAAATCGCAACGAATAACACTTACATTTTTTTAAATGGCAAGGCACGTCTTTATTATACTCATTTGATAGAGTCTTTTTTTCTCTTTTCAACCATATGAAACTTGAATACCTTTACATCAAAAAATTTTCAAGAAAAACAAGGACATGTCTAACAAATTTATTTTACTGAGCCGTATTAATCAGGTACGTAATATGTAGCATTGAAACAATTGAATGCACTTTAGAACACTGTCACACTTTGCTATTTGTTAGTGCTTGAAATATGGCTCAATTATCTGAGAAACATAGAATTGAAATTTTAATGATTCTGGGATATGGAGATAGAAGAAGAACCCAAGACGAAGTATGTAATTTATTTAATAACTTGCATCCAGAATTAAACATTTCGCAGTCCACGGTACAAGTAGAATTAGTATAAATAGATATAAGAATTTGTGGATCGATAACATTATAACCCTTATAGTTAAGCTAGTGGTTGTGATGTTCAATAAATATTTTATCAAGATTCATACTTCTGAATTATAATTGACGCTGCGAGCAGGATCTGGCAACAGTTTGGTGGTCCATTGGTGAAAAAAAACCAAAGTGGTGGCTCTCAAGTCATTGTGCGAGAAGAAAGAATAATTCACGGCCTTACAAGAGACGGGAAGAAACACCTTGGGACACAATACGTTCTACAAATCCTTCGGTGATGAGCAGATACTGTTTCATGTAAGTCCTTCGTTGCATTTCTTTATTAACTTATTGTTTATTTACTTATTTTTACGTTAAATGAATTCAAGTTCTGAATCCGAAACGGATACAATTGCTGATAACTTTAGTGACTTTGTAAAATACGTCAAAGTTTCAAACTATTATAAAACAAAAATTCACACATATCGCAAATTTTGCAATTATCGCAAGGTGTTGAAAACAAACACAATATTACCTACGTAATATAATGAACAAGGTTTATTACAATTTTCAAAAATGAAAATGCATACTATCAATGTATTTAAACTATTTTTTTAATACAAATTCAGTAAAATCTACATTTGCACAACATGCTTTGGATAATCGTCATCCTTTTTTTTCTTACAAATTGTGCCATCCTTTTAATAACATCAATAACAAACAAATTCTTGAATTACTAGAGTTGATTTATATTAAAATATCAAATAATTTTTTTGTTGAACAGTCAAACCAATTTCAATTATGATTTTAAACTTAAATTCTCTTAGATTTGTTTCTAAATTGCACAATCTTCCTTTTTTAAAATAATTTACATTTAACATTTTGTAAAACCTAAATTTTTTTATTATCTAGTTACAAATTTTCATATTTGACATTTTTCAAAAAATTTAAGTTAAACAATTTTTTGTAATATTAACTTTTTATAAGTAAATATTTTATTATTTTAAAGCTCGAAACATATATAAAAAATACATTTTGAAAGTTAACGAATTTATTATTAGTGGACTGGTAATTTGAATAAATTAAAAATTTACCAACAATGAATCCCCTTAACAATTTAAAAATTTACCGATTCTATAATTTTTTCTCCTATTGATATTAAACAAAGGCGCTACTGACTATAAAAAACATGAACTTTATATAACATGAATCCTCTCTCTAGTCTTAACTGATTTTTAACGCTAATAATATTTACAATTGCTTGACTGTTGATACAATTTCAACATTCAAAATTTACTCAAATTTTATTTTACATACTTTCGTCCTATGTTGATAACTTTACAGTGAAATCGTTTATGACTTAAACCAGTAATTGCTGATAGTTTTTATTATAAAACTTTATAAATCAGGTTTAATAAATTATTTCGATGCATTTTAAAATTTGAACATAAGTTATCGGTTTAGTAGAACATCTCTGTTTCGGTCGAATTGCTTTTGGTGACCACCGCGGCTTTTTTGCTGCTAAGGGTAGCTTTGTTGTAATATTACACCAGCATCGAAACCGCCACAATTTTTGTATTGAAATGATTTGTTTAATAACTTAAAATAACCAATAAACTATTACCCTAAAACGGTGCAAGATAGAGTAAAGTTGCACATAAACATTTTTATAGAGGACAAAATTTACTATAAAAAAGTTAGCGGAAAGGTACAATTACCTTCAATAGTTTAGAAGATACACGTGTGCAAAGTTGCACAAAAATTACAATAAAATTCTGTAACTCTTAAACTATTAGATATAATTATACACTCCCACGGACTTTTTTGCAGTAAATTTTGTGCTCAATAAATTGTTTATGTGCAATTTTCATCTATATTGTACCGTTTTTGCAGCGTACAAGGCGGAAGCTCGCGCCGATTTAATTCTGCAATTACTATAATCATTTTTCATCACATCACAATTATACCAAGCAAACTCTTTATATCAAAAAAGTTAAGATTAATTGAAAGAACCGTAAGTTTAGCTTTTAAGGATATAACAAATTTAGAAATCATTACTTTTAAGAAATTACTAACTATAGAAAAACATTCAAACAATTATTATTCAACACAGCAATTATTAGCTTTGGAAGACATTCATTTATTTAAAATTCTAGAGTTTTCGAAATTTTCTGTTATTGGAATAGATAAAACATAGATAAAACAATTACATTTATGCTTAAAATACCTATTTTAAACCCTATAAAAGCACAGAATTCCCGAATCTATCCCTTACCTAATTCCAAAATTACAATTATTTTTCCTCTTATCAAATTTATAGTATAAATCAATCAATACTCTACTGAGCAATGTGGAAGAATATGCGACATATCTTTATTTTCACGAAAATATTTCTTACGAAACAATTGCACAATAGAAGAAACTAATGAGTGTCTTACGTCACAAATAAGTAACGATTACCAAATTATAATACAATTGCAGAATCATCAGATTTTATATTCATCCAAAAACAACCAAGAATTAGTAGAAGAATGCGATGGGCAAGTCTGCAAACTTTTGGTTAAAGGAAATCAATTAATATCCTCAACATGCCGAATAATTATCGTTTGATGATACAGTACCAACATTCGAAATCATCGTAGAACCTGTTACTGAAGAATTCCATATAACACACCATACAACAATTCTACATCCATACAATTTCAAGGATCCAGATGAATTAAGAAGAGATCTTGACAAACTAAAGAATATTCCAATTCATCGAAATCCTGTAGGGGAAAGAGAGGTACATTGATACATGAGGCACATTGATACACATTTAAAATTTCCTGGCAGAATAGGTCAATTTGTTTGAAACTGTTATTACAAGATGGCATTAGTATGAGCTATTGGTGATAAAAATTTTGTAACGGAAAATAAAGTATGAGGGAAGTTGCATTGTGTTGTGTTATTTTGTAGTGAAAAAGTAATTTTTTATAAATTTTTGCATGTATGTTTTTTACCAACGTGGTAGTAATCAAGTGTTGCTTGTATCATCATTCCAAAACGTAAGTATTATTTAATCATTTTTTCCAACCAAGTATATGCACTATAAGGTCAGGTATGCAATATGTGATTATTTGGGTCGGAGTGCATTTGGGGCACATTGATACATAGATAAAAGAGGTACATTGATGCAGTGTATCAATGTACCTCTACCTATATAATAATTTAATCCTATAACAAGGTTTAGGTAGTATTCTATATGAGGACGTGTTTACTTGTTTCAGATTAATGAAAATGGTTCGCACTTATCACAAAAAGACACAAAGAGCATTCATTGACGAAGAAGCTGTAAAGTCTGCAATAACCGATGTCATTAAACATAAGCAAATTAATTAGAGTTGCAGCCGCTGATCATATTTTAAAATCTGCTACACTTCAACATAGAATCGAAAAATACATAAAAATTCATAAAAATATGAATCCAGAGGTTTTAGATGATTCTGGGCAAGAAAATGAAGCTGCAGACGTAAACCAGATAAGAAAATATCACTCTAAATATACAAGTACTCAAGTTTTTTCCTTTGAAGAGGAATGTGAACTCGAGAAATATTTAGTGAAATCATCTCGTATGCATTATGGCCTTACATATCGTCAAGCTAGAGAATTGGCATACCAATATGCCAGGTATCTACCCAATTGTTTATTTCCCAAAATATGGGATTCGAATAAAATTGCTGGCAAATTTTGGATGCAGTTCTTTATGAAAAGACACCTGTCTCTTAGTCTGCGCTCACCTAAAAATACTAGCATAGCTAGGGCAACTGCTTTTAATAGGACAACAGTCGACGACTTCGTTCGTTGTTCGTTCGTTTTTCGTTCGTTGTTCGTTCGTTGTTCGTTTGTTTTCGTTCGTTGTTCGTTCGTTGTTCGTTCGTTGTTCGTTCGTTGTTCTTTCGTTGTTCGTTCGTTCGTTGTTCGTTCGCTCGTTGTTCGTTCGTTGTGCAATGATGAATAGTCGATTTCCTTGTTGTCAAGTTTGTCATAAAGAAAGCAGTTATACACTTCGTTGGACAAATTGCCACAATTTATAATAAACATGAATTAGAGGTCAATTTTTTACGAAAAAAGAAAACTGACAATAGGACATTTGTTTTTCCTAACGTTGAAGACTTAAGTTTAGTTCTTCGAGGAGATGTGGTATTCAAACTACCCAAACCCATTGCTGGTGGTGGTACACTTTGCCAAAATATATATTTTCACTTTCCTACAGTTCCTAACCTAGTAATTCAGTAATAAATTCACTAATAAATAACTTTTTTTCTACAGTATTGTATGTGTATCAATGTTCCCCAGCACTGTATCAATTTACCCCACCAGAGAGGTAGATTGATGCAAATGTAACCCTTGCAAAAAATTGTAAAAACTCCAAAATTGTTTTTGTTTTTCATTTAAATAGACTATCATATGAAAGAAAAATATACAGCCTATATGCCTAATATTTCAAAAAAAAAAACAACACATAATAGCGACACATAATTAGTCTTTTACTATATGGTGATCAAAATAAAAATTGTATCAATGTGCCTCCCTCTCCCCTAATTCATGCAACTCATTATACATATTATATATCATTACGGTTATAATATTATTTAGATTTATTATCATTATTATTAAGTTTATAGTACGTATATTTGAACTTTTGTGTAAAGCTAGACAAATCATTAGAATTAAGAGTATAAACAAAAACTCTGAAGATCAAAAAATGTATTATTAAACCGTGCGTATTTACGTTGCCAGATTGTCTAGAAATTATTACCTGTAGCATATGTTTTTAGGAACGGCGAAAATTACAATATTAGATTTATGAATTTCTTCTAAATGACGATAGGCTGATATCTTACATTTACAGTTTTAATTTTATGGTTTTATATATATATAGTTTTAGTTTTCTGAGGAAGAAATTAACATCACTATTAAAACGATAAATTCAATTAGTTTTGCAAAGTTTGTAGATTTTATGACTTGTAAAATGTGTAAATATAGCACGCCGTTTAAAACCCGAAAATCTTTATATTTTAAAGTTTGGGATCGCAATTTAATTTCCGCGTATGCGTTATGGAAATTTCTGCTTTATTAGAATATAATAAAAATCAGTTTAAATTGTTTTTTCATATGATATAACAAGTCATTGAGCAATTTTATCAAAAACAGCAATAAACGACCAGCACAAACGCTTTGAAATTTTTAGGACAGATTATAGAAGTTGGTTGTGTTTATCCTTCAGTAGAAAAAATCAAAACGGTACTGTCGTATCGTGAACCAAAAGCCGTAAGAGATGTACAAAGGTTTCTTGGTTTAACGAATTATTTCAGACGGCCCCTTCAATGTTATCCGCTAATAGCTAAATCACTCACAGACTTACTAAAAAAGTACTAGAAGTTTCAATTCAAAAACAAAGAATGAAGTGCATTCAACAAACGGAAAACTGCTTTAGCCACAAAACATGTGTTAAAATTGTATCAACCTTCATTTAAAACTAAACTACTGAAACGTTCTCAAATTTAAGAGCCTTCTCGAAGTTGTTATCCATCTTCTAGAACGTATACCGAAAGATATGGAACATTCGAGAAGAATTTCCAAAATCGTAGGTCAGTTATTTCCGTAATGCGAAGACAGCAGTGTTAAGATTATTCAAGTCTAAATAAATAAGTCGTTAACGCGTGTGAGATAAACCTACGGTGAATAATCTGATAAGTGACTTTAACGTAAACAAGTGAGTGACTTTATCTTATCTTCGTGTCAGTGATAGCGCTATATATAATTTATACTGTAAGTGTTTTTATCAAATATTATTAGATTTAATTAGTTCGGTTAATTTAAAAGTGTACATTTTTTTAGTAAAACTAAAAATATTTTTAGTAGTTTAAATAAATTAGTTTTAATAATATAATTCGTTACACTACATATCGATGCGACCATAGAAGGTTATGGAGCATGTGTTGCTTCAACGCTCACTCGGCGACCAGAAGTTACATCTATTCTATATGAGTAGAAGGACTACGCCTTATAAAAGAAATTATACAAGCTATGAACTTGAAGTCTTAGCAGTTATTAACGTGTTTAAAAATCTGTTGGGTATGTCATTTAAGGTTGTAACCGATTGTTTTGCCTTAAAATGCATGATGAACAAAAACGCACCTAGGGTTGCAAGATGAACTTTGTTTTTAGAAAGTTATGATTATTCTATAGAACGTAGACCAGGAAAAAGATTGAAGAATGTAAATGCTTTGAGCAGATTTCCTATCATGTCAGTAACGGCTAATGGCATAATTTATAAAAATAAAGAAGGCACAAGACGAAGAAGATTCAATTCGAGTGAAGAAAGAAATATTAAAGACGCAACTATTCATTGAATAAGAATACTACATACTACATACAAGTTGAACAGTACGTAAAAAACTGTATTGCATGTATCCTGCCCGATAAAAAATTCAGAAAACAAAAAATAACGTTACACCAAATTGAAAAAGACGACTTACATCTTTAAATTTACCATTTGGATCATCTTGGGCTGTTTGTTTTGACGGGAAAAAATGCAATCATGTTCTGGTCCAGTCAAATTACCTACATCAGTAGAGATCATTACGAAATTGGAGATACAAAAAAAGGACATTGGTAATCCCAGACGTATTATGGCCGACAAAGGAACCGGTTAAAAACTATTGTGCCAAAGGAGATATTGAACTTTCCGCGGTAATCTTCGAGCTGGAAAACTATCATGGAAAACTGATGAAAATAATAATAGCGTCAAGTTAATATTGGTTGAAAATAAGAAATTAATTAATTAAATTAATTAATTAAAAAATGAGAAATCTAGAAATTCAACCCTGGCTCATTCTATCAATTGAACAGTGGCATGACAACAATTTAGTGTGTATATATACAGCAATCACATCAAAGATGGCAGAAGCCATGTAAAAATATAAGAACAACAATCGGCGACGAAACAACTTGTAATTTCAAAAGATACAGAGTTCTAAGTTGTACGACCAGAAAGCTACAGACAGTCTACCAAAAGAGTATGATCTAAAATTCAACAAAACAAAAGCGAATACATTGCAGTTGAAAATTTCATGTAACGCATTACTATTACTATATAATTTAAATAATTTTTCGAATGTACGTAGAAAAAAATACATAGATACATACAGGTCAATAATATAAGCGTGTTAAAAACAGAAATGTTAAAAAAAGGGAAGAAATTACAAACTATGAAAATCGATTATATAAGAAAAAGCTACAGACCGACAAAGAATTATGCGTTAATTTAGGTAATTAATTTCTAATTAATTAGTGATATTCTTAAGAATGGAGTTTTACGAAGTAAGAAGATAATATGAAAATTTCACTTATAGAAGTGATAGTTTTAATGTATTTTTTTTAAATTTGAAACTGTTTTAACCATTTTCTACTAAACTTGTAGAGACTGCAAGATATAGTTAATTACCCCAATAGATCTAACACAAAACGTTTACTGACAATTAAGTTTAAATATAAGAAAAGTTTCAAACTTTTATTGCAAATATATAAAATTTCAAAATCTTTGATAAAATTCAATGAATGATGAGATTTTATATATAATTAGCACATGATAATTTAGACAAAATATTATTTTTAATGCAAAAAAAATTCAGCAAATCTAATACAAAACTTGCGATCTGTTTGTCCTATATAGAATGCGTTGCAGTCCCCACATTTTATTTTATAAATACCGGATTTATCTAAAACATTAATTTTATTTTTAGTATTAATTAATAAAGATTTATTATTATTTTTTTGACGAAAAACAAATGTTAATGTTAATATGTTTAAATAGATTTTGAAATTGAAATGAAGAAAGGCCTATATAAGGAAGAGAAAAATATATTTTTGATTAATCACAGACAGGTGTAAAAGAGACAATTTTTAAATTTAATAAAAGACAAAATCTTCTTTAGTAAATTTTGAATAATATGTAAAGGATAACCATTAATATTAGCTAAATAATAAATGATATTTATTTCGTTGTTAAAACTATCATGATCAAAAGAAAAAGTAATAACATTGTAGTAGTTTTTAAAATTACATTTTTAAATGTATATCTATTTAAAAACATTTCCTCAAAATTACGTAAATCAGAACCATACAAAAAAAACAACCCAAAAACTGCAGAGACCGATGGAAACAGTTTCAGTGCATCTCGAAAGAAAATGAGACTTGTTGATAAGGCCGCTGGATTGTTTGGCCCAGGACAAAATTTTTAATTTGATTCAAATATATTCCGCTGTTTCTCAGTTGTTAAAACGTAAAATTAATAATAAATTTGCACAACAGATACACAAAGACTAGGTTTTTAAATTACAAATTACAAAAAATAGAGGTCCATTACAAAAATGCCAAATACATAAATCATATTAAGGCTGGCGATTTTTATAAAATAAGAATGTAGAACACGTGCAAAAGCGAATCAGCTCGAAAAGTCATTCCGGCGGTGCGCCTCCTTTTAAAGTTGTCGCATACACATCTGCCTGTATTCTGACGTTGATTTTTAAAGATTTTTTTATGTTTTGGACCAAAATGCCTACGAATGCAATACAATACAAAAGAAGACGAGACCCTAGGTTCGCGCAAGCGGCCTTTAGAAAACAAAGGATGTCTAATACAACTGGACGTTCTGGAGATGACTGAAGATGCAGAAGAGATTTTTTTATAGCCCTGAAATAGAGGATCTATAGAAATCATAGACATGAAACTTTAAACGCGATTGACTCTAAACTGTGTGACCAAAGTTCTTTAAAAACTATTGTACCGATCAACTAAAATTTTTTGTATTTGTTTACTATTACAATAAGCAGGACTTGGTCAAATTTTTTTTTGTTTGAGTTAAAATCAGTTTAATTCAAAAAATTTATTTCGTCGAAATATTGTTCTTTTTGTAAAAATTTCGTTGAAATTCTATCACGCAATATTTTTTTATTTTGATTTGATATAAGCCGTTTCAAAGATATCCTGGTCACCGCAAGTAAAAGAATAAACGTACGTTTTTTTTAATAATTCATTATAAGGAAATATGTACACTCGTTTAAAAAAAAAACGAGACACACTTTTGTGACGAGCAGAAGTTTTAATGGTGTAAACGGAGTTTGACCGTAGGAACCCAACGCAACAGGTGTCAGTACCAAGAACAATAAAATAATAGAATGAATAAGAGAACGTTAATTTGATTAAAAATATTATTTGTCAATAATGGGTACCTTAAATGTGTTATAAATTGTCAATGTTCGTATTGTTTATGATGTGAGGATTTTGGAATTACCTATTTTTTAAAAAAAGTAATTTATTAGAAATTGATACTAAATTTCAAGTAAATAATAGTAGCACTATCTTTTCATAAGTGCAGGGTCAGTTTTTGTTTTTATCGAATAATTATTTTTTTCTGAATGCCTTTACATAACGAGTACTGTAATTATACTACCTCCTTAGGTAATTCTAATCCACTAAAAGCAGTAATCTTTCCTTAAACAATATAAAGACGTCTGGTTTGCCCGTTTTAATTTAATTTAATCGAAATAAGCCGATGGAATTGTAAAAGAATTTTGGAGATCATTAAATCAAATTGAATTTTCCAACCGAAATATAAATAAAAATAAAAAATTTTTTGAATGAAATTTGATATAATGAAAATACCTAAAAATGGATAAAATAGAGCAAACAAAAGGACATAATTTTCCCTTTAATCTATTAAGTCAAGCAGTTGGATTGTAGCCGTTTCCTTATAATGCGTTAATGATTTGTTACTGAAAAACAACTAATAGTAGAATTGTCTTTTCCTTCATTTTAATGCGTTTACGCATTAGTACGGGTATTGGATAATTTGCAGTATAATTATTGTGGGGAACTAAGAGTGGCTGTAAATACATATAATGAGTTGTAGATCATACTAGTTTCATTGTTATTAAAAATGCTTCCTCGCGCAACTCTAGGTTTAAAGGGACAAATTATTGCGAAGTTATCGCGAGGTCGTACCGTCCGTGAAGTCGCTGTGATGGTGGATGTTTCTAGAGCATGTTTGGGTCGTGTGCGTGTAAAATGGAACCGCGAGTATACAATTGAGAGTACGTCCATATTCCACTCTCAGAAGCGTTATAAAAGATTTTTTTGACTCCAATTCTACGGCTTTGTTGCGAATTGGGCGGTAGTGCATATAGCAATTGTTATAAAATATTTTTAATTAAGTTAGATTTTTTACACTTTCTGTAGACCATCTATAAGTAACCGGGCGGTTCTGACGGTCAAACAGCGTTTACAGCATTTAAACTTCTGTTCGTCACAAACGTATTGTCTCGATTTTTTTAAAAACGAGTGTACATTTCAAATAGCCCTTAAGACGCATATTTCGTCAAGTAATATCTATTTATGAATAATGCAACAAGTTTTATTTTGAATAAGCATATGCATTAATAAATTTTATAAAAGTTAACAAAAATTATGTAATTTAACGTACATCGATTAAAAACTAAAAAAAGTTGAATAAATAGGAGCGTGCTCTATTTTTAACCAATATTTCTACTAGTTGAAATACAATACTCTTCTAAGGAATTACCACAGTAAATGAATCTAAAGCTATATGTTTGTTAAAATTAAAGTCAGAAAACAACATTGCAAAATATACATTAGAAAATTATGTAAGCGCAAAAAACTTTCGAGTTTAAGACGATGTTTTAAAATTCCGTTTATGCTAAATTGTAATCTTTTAGCAAAATATGTAGCACTAGCACTTACATAAAATCAATTTATATTTTAACACTACACTTTTAAACGAAATAATTTTTCAAACTTTGTATGTTTACTTTTTTGTAGTGTAATACGATTGGATTTACTAAAATATGTTTCCTAATGGAAACGCTATTGTGTATTTTAATAGAGCATTAAGTAGAGAAATTAAATTGTATACGTATTGACGATTAAACATTTCTTTACAAATGTACAATTTGTTTTACCAAACTGCTTTTACGCAACAAATCTTTGTTTATATTTTTTTATAAATCCAAATTTGTGAATAACGTTAATAATTTATAGTCCTAGGTTTGTATATGTAAAATTTACAATTAAAAAATTACATGTCAAAACTTTGTATCTATTTGTTAGCGTTTATACTACAAATTATAAGTATTACTATTATCTAGTTCTTGACTTTTAGCTATTAAACTCTATTTAGAAAAATTATGAGTATAATTTACGTGCTTTAAATTGCAATTTTAGTTAACCTCCAATCATTTACTACTATAACTTTATTAATACCTTAATTCCATGTAAAATTTAATCAGTGTGAAAAATATTAATTGCAACGGAATAACATATAGATGTGGAAGTAATAAAAAAATCGCAGTTAAAGAATTGCTGGTTTTAATACCAGTGTCAAGTCAATATAAAGTTTATTACTCAAATAGATTTAATATGCTAGAACAATCTATACTGTAATGAAATTGTTTTAAAACAAGAAATTTAAAAAAATAGAATCTTACGTATTATCAAAAACCAAAATAAAAAGTAAAAATTAAAAAAATATAAAAAAATATTTGTATTGCGTTGGTGTACTTAACATTAACCTTATGGATATATTATAAAACATTTATAAAATCTTAAGCTTTCGCGGTTGTTATGTATATGATTATAAGCGACTTTCGGCTTAGACCGCGTCGTAGTTAAACACCCAAACTTAGGCTTGGTCTAAACTTTTCTTGAGAGCTAAAACAAGAAGTAGGATTTGGCCTTTGCCGTATTGTCGTTCGTGAACCCAAACGAACTGACGTTTCGCAAGACATTGCAGCTTGCATCTTCACAGTGGTAAATGTCACTGAAAGAAAAATGTAAATTTACAGGGGATATCTCCGCTTTCAACGGTTTTTGATTTATGGAAGATTTTGAGAATTAGCAAGGAACTCCTCTTTACCATTTTTGGACGTTCTATTTAATCGAAATGAAGATGGTTCATTATCACATTAAGTTTATCGAAAACCTACCCATGAAGATAAATATTGAAATAGAGTGTTTCATCATTGCCCTTCTCAAAAATTATCAGTAGTATATTCTTTAGTCTACAGAGTTGTTTCTTTAAGTCAAACCACAAATTAACTACCTAAGGTGTTAGTAGCAAGTTAGCAAACAATTACAATAGAACAAGTATTAAACAATCTATTAAAAGTTTACGTCTGCAAAAGCAATAGCGGAATCTATGTCTTAGCCAGTGTTTATCGCTTATCTACTCTATGTCAAAAGTACGAAACCGTATAGAAAAAATATTGTCGAAACAACATTGTTATTTGGTTTTCTACTCTTCCTAAATTGGGTCAACTTTTAAATTCGGTGAAGGATGTAATTCCTTTTAAATCTGACGACGTTTATAGCAATCCTTGCTTTTGTGGTCGTGCATACATAGAAAAAACGGGTACAAACGTGAGAATTTCTATTAAGGAGCATCAAAGGTTTAGTCATCTTAAACAATCTTCAAAGTCGGCAGTAGCGAAACACGTGTTAGAAACAGTTCATCAAATAATGTGTAAATACATTAAAATTAAGGCGAATGTTTCTAATTACTATTAGCGAGAAATTAGGGAATCTATTGAAATAATTAAAAAACTTTCTAATATTAACCGAGATCTGAGTTTTCTTTTACCAGAAATTTGGAAACCAGTTTTGTCGATCAGAGGCCAGTCTATAAAAGCAAGACTTTACGGCGCAATAAATCAGTTTGTTTCAAGCTCTGAAGATGTCTACTGCGGCGTGAGAAAAGCCCAGTTTGTGCGATAACGACAACACGGGAATTATCCAGAATAATAAATTGTATTTCAAAAAAGTATAATTTATTTTTAAACCTATGTGCAAATTTTTCTTGAAAAATGTATTAGTTTTTAATGCTTTTTGATTTAATTTTTTTAAGAAAATTTCAAAATCAGCAAGTCTTCATTAAAATGCGTCATCAATTTAACAAGAAAATTTCAAGAAAATTGCTATATGGTGTTTCTAATATAGAATTTTTCGTACTATAACACAGTTACAAACTATTTGAAATAAAACATTTTAATCGACAATACATTCATATTTCGCTATAAAAGCTATGTCTTCGTCTGACAGTTTAGCATGGAGATTTTGAAATTTTGTAATAGACAATTTTTATGTTAAATTACATAACCTTTCGAACTATGTAGGTTAATGAATATCTTTATATTTAAAATCATTGAGAAAATTACAATTTTTTGTAACCATCCCTTAATTACACCGCTCCCAAAGGGTTAGAAAAGTGAAAATATTTTTAGTAAATTTCTTATATGTGATTTAGTCTATAAAATTAATCAACCGACATTGAGATGGTTGCAATATCGAGTTCAGGCTATTGTCGGTTGTTAAGGGTTCGTAATCATTAGGATTACATATTAAGGATAGAGATTGTGCCTCAACTTGTACGTAAAAAATTACTTACAGGTTAAAACCATATTTTTGATTACTTGCTTTATATGATGCTTTATAGAACGCGTACCGGCTTCCCAAAGACCACCAAAGTGTGGACTCTGAAGAAGAATAAAATGCCACTGGAAACCTTCGTTTTCTATTAATTCAAGAATAAAATGCATTTCATTTTTAAAGAACAAAGCTAACTCTCTAAGTTCGGTTCCAACAAAATCAGTACCAGTATCAGATTATATATGTAAAGTTATACCTCTACGAAAAATAAAAGTTTTAACGGTTATTAAGAATAAGTTGAAAGTTTAGTCACCAAATTGAAGTTCACAGCTTTGGTTGAAAAACAAAAAAAAACAAATCTGATGTTAGATGTTTGCAACTAAAACCACAACTACCACATTGGTAAACAATTTTTCTTGCGAGCTGAAGTAATCCAAAGTTTAGAGCGGATGTATGAAAACTATAGTTGTGGGCTTGCATACAATATTTTCAAATGTTTGCGAAAGACAATTAATGTCAATAAATGATGGTTTTTAGCTAAAAGTACAAGATGCTTAGTTACATAAGGAAATACTACTTCCAACTCGAATAATACTACCATAAAGACAATTTTGGCAGAAACTGGTCATTTTTGAACAAAATTTAAATTCATCCGCAAATGATTCTGATTAAGCAATAGTGATTAAACAAATTAAAGCGGAATAAAAACCTTTAGACATTGTAGGCATCGTTTGGTTTGGGTTCGCCTTTTTAATTCGGGAAGATTTGACCTGGTGTGAGAAGTGGGTGGGCCTGTTTATTCACTTTCAATTAACCACTGAAGCCCATTTCACCACAAGTGACAATCTTTTAATTCTTCAGGGCTTATCTTTTTTGACAAGATGTCAGCGGGCTTACAATTGGTAGGTACATGTCTCCAAACTGCAGAAGACGCCTGTTGATGTATGTCAGCAACTCAATTGAAGAAGAAGACTTAGACGGGTTTTTATCCAACCTAGAACTAATCGAGTCTGTTCATAAAAATAAGAAGCAATTTTTAATTCAAGACCTTTCAACATTTTGCAATTTAGCAGTTTTAGAATTTGTTTTGGTGCATAAAAGTTAACAATAGATATCAATATTTTGATTGGTAGATTATAAATAAATGCAAGCACCATGTCTGCATTGAGGCATCGCAAAACCCAATTAAGTTGAATGTTAATAGGATGAACACACTTTTTTGATTTTGAGATTTAGTAGCTAATTTCGATAGGACTATTTTGCTGAAACATTATTTTGAAAGAACGTCATCCCATGATAATTTTTAAGCCATAATATGCAACAATATTGATCTTTTAGGCCAATCTTCTTATTTTTATTGCTATATTTCTATTTTAAGTGGACTGGACTTCTACTTTGATCATGCAGGCGATTTTGACTGCATATTCAGATTCATATTGAATCTGGAGTGATTGATACCCGTGGTTTGTCTTAGCATTTTCTGATATTTGTAACACCTAATTATCACAAATTTTATGCGAGTACCAAAAAAATTAAGCATTTTGATGGTATGCAAACAAAATTATTTATTAAATGATTTAAATTCAATCCTTAAAATGATTTTTATCGCGTGAATGACATCGACAAATAATACTTTTGTTGTCCTTCTATTTTTCCAGTTGTAACGCATACTATAAACTCATGTTTACTTGAGTTCCTTCTTTCTATGAAAATTGCACGTTATACCAATACCTAAAACAAAGAAATGTGAAGAATTGAATTGTCTCCGTTCAATCAGCGTTATTTCACCTTTATCAAAAATTTTAGAAAAGATGTTGCATAGCAAATTAATGTTCGTCTTGCCAAATTCAATATTTTTCTATCAGTGCAGTCTGGTTTTAGACCAGGGTACAGTTGTGTGTTAGCTTTATCTTCTGCTCTAATTGCGGCTTTAGATTTTGGTTTTAATACTACTTTGATTTTACTTCTATCAACCATAATCTATTACTTTCGTTCATGCATTTCATAGGGTTTGGTGCGCTTTCTTTAATTTTCGTTAAACAATTCTTAGGTCTCAATGTGTCACAAATCTTATGATAAGTTGACCAAATCTACTTCAGTTTCTTGTGGCGTTCCACAAGGCTCTGCTCTTGGACCCTCGTTATTTTCCATTTATACATCTAATATTTTTTAATACCTAAACTGATATAAGTTTTACTTGTATGCTGATGACTGACAATTATACTTTTTGTTTAAAACATGTAACTATTTAAGAGCCCGCTAGTAAACAAATATTGTTACTTTCAAACCTTTTACGGATGACCTACGACCACTCTCTTAGTATAAATCCCACAAACTTTTGTGCGATGTTTCTTGCTATGTTGTGTTATAATCTGTCAAGTAAAGCTAGTAAATAAAATACAAAACAAAATTTTGGCCTTAATTGTGCTAGGTGAAAGTATGCCAAAATAGTCAAATATTTGTAATAATGCGAACAGAATTGATCGTTTGATATTTTTTTCTTCTGGTGGAAATAGAAAACGTAAAATCATCAGATTAAAATTACCAAATTCTAGAATATAAACCATTTCTGATCATTCCTTGAAATACTAGAAGGAACTTGTGGATTATTAGAGATTCATTTTTGTAACTTAAACTGTTTAACATATTTGAGAAATTAGCGTAGATTTGTTGAGCTTGTTGAAAATCTTCAGTGTTAGTCAACAAATCGTTAACAAAAAAGTCATTTTTTATTATATTAGACATAACCAACGAATTGCAAGAAAGGATGCGGAGATGGTCCCATAAGTAACGGTATTGAATTCAAATATTTGAAGATGTTCTGTTGCAGAAGATCTTTAAAGTATTCGTTGCAAATGCTTTTGGCTTGGGTTGATTAATACTTGTCTATACATTTTCTCAATGTCGGCTACTACTGCATAAGTGTGTTTGCAAAATTAAAGCAAAATAAAGAAGACATCTTGTCGTAGTGTTGGACTAACCATCTGAATATTATTCATAGAATGTCCCGATGTTGTAATACAAGAACCGTTGAAAACAACCCTAAGCTTTGTTGTGAGACTTGCCTTTTTAAGCACTCCGTAGGAAGATAATAAGATGTTTCAGTAGTTTTTCTTTGTGTAGTAGATTTGTGTTTAAGATTTTTGTACTCTTGCATAAGCAAAATGCATTAATAGAAACTTTAGAAAAAGTAAGTCAGGAGGAGGAGTTTGTGAAGAAGGACATAAAAGCGAGAAGTTTAATTGTGCAATGGTTATCAGATAATGTCATGGATGTTGTGAAAGATAAGAAAACAGCAAAAGAAATGTATGAAACCCTGAAAAATATATATGTACAGAAAGAATTGGCTATACAGGTAGAAATACAAAGGAAATTAAGAAATATAAAATTTGTAAATGGCCAACTTAAGGCAAAATAGAAGATGCTGAAATTATATTACAGTTGCTCGCTACAATTCCGGAATCATACCACGCAATCGTTACTGCAATTGTAATCTTCAGTCAAGATTCTACGAAAGCAAACTTTGAAATGGTGAAAAATAAACTGTTACAGAAATTATGTATAACGTGGACATCAACGTCAATATCGTGGTCGTGGAGGGATCATAGAATTTCAGTGGTAATTCAAACGTACAAGCAAGCACATCAGCAGTTGAACAAGGACAAAGTGACTTTTGCTATAAATGTTATCAGTGCGGAAAGGTAGGACACAAAGGTAAAGAAAAACGATTTGCAAGTGTAACAGCAGACAACGATGTTAATAGTAGTGAAATTTCATTTTTGGTTGAAACTAACAATGAATGTGCTAATCCTGATATAGTTGCAAAAGACAGCGTAAAATATAAATGTTGCTATGCAAGGGGTGACTATAAAAGCACAGAAATGTCGTAATTTGCATGTGAAGAATCATGTTGGTGTTAATGTTAAAATCAAAAATGTTTTGCAATGCAACGAATTGCAGTATAATTTACTTTCTATAAAAATAATGTAGGAAGCAGGATTTAAGATAATTTTTGAAAATGAAATGGTAAAAGTGTATAATAAAAATAAAATAGTTTTAAAAGGACATCTACAAGGAAATCTATGGTAGTATTCATATATTTGATTGTAAGACATGAGCGTATGTACGAAAAGAAGTAAGAGGGCAACTGGATGAACAAAGCAAAGAAACAATTTTGGTGGGATATGCAAAAAATGGATAGAAGTTATGGGAAGTTACTGAACAGAAAATTATAATGGCAAGAAGTGTTATATTTATTGAAAATAAACAAAAGGAAAGTATTCACATATTTGAAGAAGATAAAATTATAGAAGAAATGATGGAAAAAAGAAGTCGAGATCAAGATCCGAACGAAGGAAATACAAAATCAGAAAATGAAAACGCCAAAAATGTCAATATGGAAACAAGAAAAAGTACCAAGAAACAAGAAGATACCAATACGTTTCAATGATTATGACATGGACATGAATGTGGCAGCATTATCGTTTGGACTTTTACCAACAGAACTTTCAAGTGGATATGACCTATAGAAGATGAAGAATAGGCAAAAAAAATGAATCAGATTAAGAGCCAATTATCTTTAGAATTTCAAATGAGAGATTTAACTAATAATTCAAATAGGAATATGTTTTTAGGCATAGAAATATAGAGAGTAGAGACTACATTATTTAATTCACAGAAAAATTTGATTAGAAAAGTTCTAACACAGTTTAATATGATTTGTTTGTACCGTATTTATACGTTTCTGCAAATATTCGAGAAGCCTCTACATTTTTTCGTGAACGTTCTAGACGTGGATAAAAAGTATGGGAACGTTCTCAAAACTTACAAAAACTTTACGAATGTTTCACTCACTTTCACTAGAATGGATCGTGGCGGTAGCGGCAGCTCTCTCCATTTCGACAACTTCGTTGACCATAAATGTAACAATCAATGGATTTTTCCTGAACCCGATATTCTTCTTGGTTGGTAACTACAGACCAACACTTGAACGTCTGTTCCTCGGAAGACGACCTTTAACATGTTTTAAACCGTCCTCCAATTCAGTTGATCTAAGCCACAACCAAGCTTGGGTACTGCCAATTTCTTAACAAAGTAGAACTCAATTTTTCTCTTGAGATTCCATAATGTTCGCCAGAGATTTTCGTATAACGGCTTGTTACGTGAGTATTTCTTAGGGACCAGAAATAATACAAAGCGTCTGTCACCACGTAGTCTTAAAACTTTTCTGACTACCGGTTGTTGCCTTTGTAGTTCATCTAGCTGCCCAAACTTCTTTTTAAATACGACTGCAATCCCTCTGGACATGTCAAGATCTTTGCTCACGCAATGTACGATGGCGTAACCTTTTTGTGTTTGGAACAGGTCTTGTTGTTCCTCGGTGGTAATTCCGAACATAGTTTTTCCAGAAACTCCGTATAAGCTCTTAAACTTCTCAAACTCCATTCCTTCGATTTGATTCCTGGTTCGGATCTGAACTTGTGTATTGTCGTTATCACCTGCAAACGGGGCTAGAGGATCGACATAGACCACTTTTGGCTTGCCTCTGGCTGGTATTTGGATGCGATATATAACGTCATTAATACGCTGCACGACTTCATATGGGCCCTCCGATTGTCTTTGCAGCATCGTCAACAAACCACGTCTTCTTTGGGAGTTGAAACCCACCATTTTGTGCCTTGACGTCATATCTAGTCTTCATCCTGTCGCTGGCAATTTGTGTGTTTTTACGAACCTCCTCATGTACTTTGTCTAGCCTCTTGGTCAGCTTGCGAACATAATCTTTTCCAGCAACTTCTTCTTCTGGTCTTCGTCCAAATTGGAGGTCGCATGGCAGTCGTATTTCGCGACCGAGCATCACACAGGATGGGGTTTGGCCTGTGTTTTTGTGAACGGATGATCGGTATGCCATTAGGAAAAGGTGCAAGTAATCAAATCAAAGTTGCGGCCTTGATCGGAGTGTAGTTCCAACGGAACTCCAAACAGGCAGAAAAACTTTTTTACTAATACGTCTGCGACTGTAGTTGCTTTTTGATTGGGTATGGCGTAAGCCACTGTCCATTTCGTGAAATAATCCGTCGCCGCCAGGATCTATTCATTTCCCAAATCGGATTCTGGGAACGACCCTGCCATCAATCCCTACTCTTTCCAAAAGGCACCTTTCGTTTAATGGGGTGCTTTGTGCTTTCTTGCTGGACCATTTTCTGATGCGCAGGCCGTGCATTTACGGCACCATTTCATGACGTGCTCTTTGTAGTTCTCGCACTTTACCCAATGTTTTCTTAATGCCAAAGTGTCCTTCTGATACCCGGGTCTTTGGCACTACTAACTGTAGTCTGTTTCCCGTGACCTCGACACTTTCTAGGGATCGTTTAAGAAGACCGTCTTCTACTATCAAAGAGTCCCATTGCGTCCAGTACGCTTTGATGTTTCTGCTCACACTCACTTCTTCCCGGGTTGGTCGTCGGCCGTTTTCTTTCCAGTTCAGGAGTAGTCTTATTTCATGATCGTTTTCTTGTACGCGACGTAACTGCTCAGGTTCCTACTCATCATCAACCATAGCAGTTCTCCGGAGACATTCGACTTTTTCTTCAACTCGCGAACAATGGCCGCAGTCCGCTGAACATGGTCTTCTGGACAAGGCATCAGCATTCCGATGACTGCTTCCGGCACGATATTCTGTGTCATAGTCATATTGTTACAGCCTCTCGATCCATTTTGCCACTTGTCCTTCCGGGTTACGGAACTGCAGTAGCCATTTTAATGCGGCCTGGTCTGTTTTCAGTAAAAATTTACAAATATTTGTAGAAATGTTCGATGAACTTCAGTTGGTTTCTCACCTGGACAAAACCTTGATAAAATACGCGATAATTTTTTCTAGTCCATCTTGAACCTGCGAAAGAACCGCGCCTTCATTCCATCTAAATTTTGCTTTTTCTTCCGTCCATTTTGTCAAAGGTTTGGCAATATTGGCAAATCCGGGCACAAATCGTCTATAATAGGTGCACGACCCAAGGAAACATTGAACCTGATTAATGGTAATTAAATCCTTCAAAGTAGGAGAGGGCGATCGATTACACTACTTTATGTAATTTTTCAAGGCGACGTTTCGTGGAACAAGTGTCCACTTCCTCAGGCCACTGTATTTGATAAAACAACAAATTAATACAACATGTACAACAAAGGTAAATTTAAACAATACTTAAAGCTAATACTATACAATTGTTATTATCTTTTAGGATGAATAAAAAACTATGATGTAAGAAAAACATAAAAAACTACTTACAAAAAACTTTCAAAACAAGTAGCGATAAATTCGCCAAACACAGTCAATATTACAATAATAATAAATAACACTAAACATAAATTATAATTATAATATAATTTGCGACGTTTGTGAGTTTGTTCCAACTATTGTTTGTTTTTTAAATCAATTATAATTTATGTTTAGTGTTATTTATTATTATTGTAACATTGACTGTGTTTGGCGAATTTATCGCTATTTGTTTTGAAAGTTTTTTGTAAGTAGTTTTTTATGTTTTTCGTACATCATAGTTTTTTATTCATCCTAAAAGATAATAACAATTGTATAGTATTAGCTTTAAGTATTGTTTAAATTTACCTTTGTTGTTTATGTTGTATTAATTTGTTGTTTTATCAAATACAGTGGCCTGAGGAAGTGGACACTTGTTCCACGAAACGTCGCCTTGAAAAATTACATAAAGTAGTGTAATCGATCGCCCTCTCCTACTTTGAAGGATTTAATCACCATTGATCAATATTCTTAGGAGGTTCAATTTTTTATCTTTAATTGGACCTGATGTTTGTGGATTGGTCTTGGCCATGCTTGCACTGCTCGATTTTTTTCTGGATCAGCCTTTACTTCATCTCTAAATACGACGTGGCCAAGATATTGCACTTCCTTCTTAAATACGTGGCACTTCTTTGGGCTCAGATTGAGATTAGCGCCACGTAGTCGCTGGAACACTTCCTTCAAGTTGTTTAAGGGTTCTTCAAACGACCTGTCAACCACGATTACGTCGTCCAGGTAAACTAAGCACGTTTTCTAAGACAATCCGCGCAAGATGGTCTCCATCAAACGCTCGAATGTTGCAGGAGCGTTACACAGGCCGAAGGGCATTACGGTGAACTGTCACAAACCACTTCCGATCGTAAATGCTGCTTTCTTACGATCCTTGGCTTCCAATTCTACTGCCAGTAACCACTCTTTAAATCCAATGTGAATAACCACTGGGTAGCTGTCCTTTTTGGTCACATCGTTTAGCTGTCTGTAGTCTACGCAAAACCTCGTTCATCCATCCTTCTTCTTTACGAGTACCACTGGGGATGCCTATGGGCTATTTGAAGATTCAAAAACGCTTTCTCTCTCCATATCGGTAATTATTTGTTCGGTTTCTTCTCTTTTCGCCAAAGAAAGTCTGCGTAGATGTTGTCGTATCGGCCAAGCGTCTCCGTTATTAATTTTATGCTTCACCATGTTAGTTCTGTTTTTGGATCCACTCTCTAGCGTGAATACATGGTATTGTTGAATCAACACTTTAATTTTAGCTAGCTGGTCTTGACTGAGGTTTTGCCATTTGGTGGTAAAAGTGTCCAACAGATGTTGTGGACACTTCTTCGGCGACAAATCTTCGTTAGAGTTTGCCCATCTCAAAATTTGAGATACTGGCGTGCATTGGCCTACCACGGTCTTCTTTTTCAGCGTTACTGGATCTGAGTTGATGTTTAAGATCCTTACTGGCATCGTGTTTTTTACTCGTACTAAAGTTCTGCCAACGGGTAATCCCTTTTCAACTTAGTCGCCTTCCATTGGTTCAATCGCGTGTATGTAGCCTTCCCGGTGATTTCCATTCAAGCGTGCCATTACCACACTTTCAGTCCTTGCAGGCAGAGTCACGTCTTCACTCAATAAGACTCGAACGGCTGCCTTCTCTGACGACTGAAAGGGAACTTCTTTATTATTGTTCCTCATATCCAAATGGAACCCATACTTTTTTATAACGTCCATTCCCAGGATAGTTTCTTCCGCGATGTCGGCTACCAGTACTTGATGGTCGAGTACTCCATTTCCCAAACCAATGGTTACTTTGACTTGTCCGTGAGTAAGTATTTCTTCGCCCGTCGCCGTTCGAAGACGTACTGTTACTGGTGATGTCTTCTCGATTGATGGTCTTAGTCACTCTCGTGTCAACCAGTAACTGAACACTTCTTCCATTGATCTTACCATCCAGATAAATGCTATGCAATTACTTCATCGGCGATGCCATTTGAATTGTAATATCCGGAGCGTGACTAGATGAGATTACTTATTTGTCTCTTTTGGTCGCCTCGTTTCAAATTTTCGAGCGCTTTTCTTGTTTTTTTCTTAGGTTTAGTACAATGCCGTCGTGCGTGGCCTATTTCACCGCATTTCAAAGTTGTCTCTCTTCTTCCCTGAAATATTCGTCTCGCTATCTCCTCGAAGCTTTCCAGTGTCTGCGCACTTACTTCTGCAGCACTGCAGAGTCTATGATCGTCTCGTTGCAATGTTTGTTTTGCTGCTTCAAACTCCAAAGCATGCACCAAAGCGTCGTCCAATGCCTTCGGTCGAGCTAACCGGAGAGTCTGCTGCGTTTGGTGTCTCGGAGGCTGTCTATAAAGGTTTGAATAGCCAACTGCTCCAAGAAGGTATCTGGTGCTATAGTACAAGCAAGCCGTGTTAATCTGGCGATGTCAGCCTCGAACTCTTGAAGACTTTCGGCAGCTTTCTGAACCTGATTTTTAATTTGAGCTTGATACACTTGTTGAAGATGAGCATCTTCATATCTCATTTCTAATCGTGAAATTAAGAGTTCCTAATTTTTTTGTAGGTGATCAGGAACGGTTTGTAAAATCCCAAGCGCTTCTCCACGTAAGGACACTATTAAAGACGCTATAGTCTTTAATAGTGTCCTTACGTGGAGAATTGCTTGTAGTAGGTTGACTATGGAACTTTACCATCAAAATTTGGCGGTACAACTTTAAACTTGTGAATGGCAGTTTTCCGATGGTCCATTATTAAATCTTCACTCGTGACGCTTCCTTCACCATGGCAATTCATTTGTTTTATTTTTTCTTCAAGAAGTTCCATTCTGTCTTCTAATTTGTCCTCTATTGCTTCTATTTTGTCATTCAGAGATTCGCAAGTTTCTTTTTTTAAATTTAACATACCTGCTTGGGTTTCTTCCTAAACCATTTTAATTTGGTTTTCTATACTAACTTTTATTTCCTGCTCAATATTTTTTATTAGTTTTTCAATGCTCGTCCGTATTTCTTCTTTTAAATTTCTACAATTTTCCTCCATTTTCTGGGAATTTTCTTCCATTTTTCTATTCATCGATTCTTGACCATTCTGTATTGATTCAAGAAATTCAAATAGTTTTGCATCTATTTTAGTTTGATAACGAGTTACCGGCATAAGTTTAAATATAACACGAATAAAAAGTTTAAATACTCTACTTAACGAACTGAAATAGCAATGATTACAGTTTATAAATAAGCACGCGTATCACGAACTAAACAGTTATTTACGCAATCAATGTTTCTATTACGGGAGCGATATTACATTACTTTTTACACTAAAAATTGCGATCTATTCGATACCCCGCACTGACGCCACTTGTAACGAATTTTATTAAAGCTAACTAATTAATTTATTTATACTAAAAATATGTACACGTTTATAACTATCCGAATAAATTAAGTCTAAGGATATTTGATAATAACACTTACATTAATTTATATCACTTACACGAAGATAAGTCCGCGAATAACTTATATTTATTTAAACACTAACGTTTGTTTACATTAAAATCACGTACAAGGTTATACTTCGTAGATTTATCTCACACGTGTTAATTACTTATTTATTCAAACTTGAATAATCTTCTCACTGGCGTCTTCGAATTACAGAAATAACTGACCTACGATTTGTTTGTACCGTATTTATAGGTTTTTGCTAACATTCGAGAAGCCTCTACATTCTTTCGTGAACGTTCTAGACGTGGATAAAAGGTACGGGAACGTTCTCGAAACTAGGCGAATGTTTCACTACTAAGAAGAATAGCAAACGAACTTATATTTTTCGTTGTATCCAAATGTGTCGTTGAAGGACCATGTTGCCTTTGTAATATTTTATTTTAAAAACTATTAAAATTATAATAATAATAATAATAATCTATTTGAAACTGGTGTACATGAATATCTATGTTATGTCATAATGTTCTTTTTTGTGCTTACTTTTTTTAAATTTTTAATAAAAACGCACTAAAAAGGACAAAATAATTTAGTTTAGTTACAATTAAACGACGAAATTTTTACTTATATAAAATTAATGACATTGGCGTAGGATTAGGTGTAATTCTTAACATTAACTTTGAAAGTTGTAATCGAAGTTGTGTTTGGCATCGACTTCAAAAAGTAATTTTATGTAACTAAAAATTGCCGTCGTTTAATTGTAACCGAACTAAATTATTAATTACTTTTTAGTGCATTTTTTGAAGTTGGTTCTTTTATTTTTTAAAAAAAGATTTTTTTAAGTAATTTTAACAATAGTTATAGTTTGATCATTTTCTCATGGATCCCATCATCAGAATTTGACCAAATGGAAATAGGACCGCTCCTGAAGTACTCTCTTTCTAAAATGATCGAAATTGGTCAACGTGGTAAAGAATGATCGCTGAACATACAAAAAAAAATATTCCGACGGACAGGTATTCTTATTTAACATTTTGTAAAATAATTGCATATTAATTAAAATTAACTTAAATATCTTCATTTTGTTTCGATTAATTAACTCAAAACTCATTAACTCAAAAATGTGTAAACCAAATTTTATTGAAGTTTATTGAAAGAAATTTACGTAAGTAAAGCATAAACTTCAATGCAATGCAACTGCAACGGAGGGTGCTATAGGAGTTAACAATCAGCAAATATTTTTGAAAGAATAAAAGATTCAGTAAATACAGTTACATGTAACGCAATTCACTGTCTTTAACATAAAAAAAAAAACCAGAAGCGTACGCAATTATTTCATAATGGTAAGCAGGGGTTACATCGAATTAAATATGGCGTTTATCCTAATAGAAAACTTGTGCAAATCTGCGTGAACCCCGCAATTTGTCATAGATTATTGTCATGTATTGTGTTTATACGTAGATGCAGGGGCCGGCTTACAATACGTACAAGGCAAATCATGGCAATATATGCCGCAATTATGTCACAAACGGTATTTATTGGTCTTTTTGATTTGCCCTACAGATAACACCTATTATTTATATCACAGTCCCATTGTCTGAAGTAATTGTTCAAACACGACCCTAATTAATTCTATTAGAATTTATAAAACTTATTTAAAAATTTTTTTATGTTAAATTAAATACTTTTTAATATCATAAAACTTCTTATCGTGGACATATTTATGACTATAACGTAGATGCGATTCCAGGAATCTGCTACAAACAACTTATAAAAACAAAAACAATTTTATACGTGATACGTGTGCTGGAAAACATTTTAAAATTCTAAATTGTTTATAATTAAAACTTTGGTAATTAGTTGTTCGATACCTAATTTTAGTTAATGTTAATTTCAAATTATAAACATTTTTTTTAACATTTATATGGATACACAAAAAAAATTGTAAAAGTGTGTTTTGTTGTAATATCTATGACTTATTCAATAAATTATTACAAGATTACTTTTTGTAAATAGCTTAAGTTGACAAAGTGGGGTAAATTTGTTCAAGTTTGCTGTAAATATTGATACCTCCAGTTTAGTTAATTTATAATACAAAAATAACGAATTAAAATTAACATTTATTTAAGGAATGTAAGATAAATGATACCTTGTAGCACTGATTCTTTACGCTAATCTACAATACAAGGCAACAATAATATTAACAATCAACGTTTCCAAATTATAAACGTATTCTAATTTATATTTTCTTCTTTTTCGGGTACTTAAAGCTGAAGGCTTCATGTTTATGTTATATTAAAATTTTCTTTGAATTTGCTTATTTTTTATCTTATTTTATCTTTTAGACTATTTTTAGTTTTTTCAGTAAATTTGCTTTTAACCTTAAATCATATATATTAATATAATAACGCTATGCCATTTAAAAACTTTTTAGTATACTGTGCTGGTAATAGATGTCTACCGCCTTGACGACGAGTCCGCTGTACACACGTTTATAGACTAGACCAAAAGACTAATCAGTTTTACTTTACAAAGCGATCGGTAACAAATGTCAAATCGATTTATCACAGATGTCACCAAATTTTGTTGCTGGACCTCGTGAGATTTTAGCTGTTGTAATTGGTTGGTCAAGTTCTGCACATAACAGCAGTAAGTATACATACAATTCTGTGCACATTAGGACAAGAAATGTTGCCGAGCGTACTTTTGAAATTTGGAAAAATAGATTACGATGCTTGACACACGGTCTACAACACAATAAAAAGATTTACAAGGATTGTTGCGGTTGCAAAGTTTGGGATTGCGTATACAAAAGAAAAGAAAACCATTCGTAGCCTGCTTGCTTGGTTTCATGGTTGAAACTATGTTTCAATCGCAAGTTTTTTGCGAAATAATAAGCTATGAAACGTTCTGAATCTTTAGTAGAAGTGTACACAGTGTGTCCGAAAAGTATGGAATATATTATACAGGTCGATAAATATGCACTTTACACGAAAAAGTTGTAAATAAAAGTTGTTTATCACTTCGTTATCTACCACCTGGGAAATCAATTTAAATTTTTGCTGTAAACAAAATCGCAACGAATAACACTTACATTTTTTTAAATGGCAAGGCACGTCTTTATTATACTCATTTGATAGAGTCTTTTTTTCTCTTTTCAACCATATGAAACTTGAATACCTTTACATCAAAAAATTTTCAAGAAAAACAAGGACATGTCTAACAAATTTATTTTGCTGAGCAGTATTAATCAGGTACGTAATATGTAGTATTGAAACAATTGAATGCACTGCCACAATAGCAAATATTAAACTTTAAATATCTTTACATAAAATTGTTATAACAAAAAAATGTATTTAAACTAAAGTTACAATAAATGTTCAAAATGTAAACCATTCATAATTTGACAGTGGTAAATTCGATTTTTAAAACCATCGATTGCTTTTGAAATCATATCTCGAGTTATAGCTCTTATCTCAACTCTAATGCGATTTTTCAAATATTCAACATTATCAGGTCTATTTACATAAATTTTGCTTTTAATATAGCCCCAAAGAAAAAAATCTAGTGGACTTAAACTTGGCGAGCGAGCAGGCCATTCTATCGTACCTCTTCTGCCTATCCATTTATTTTGAAAAGTATTATTAAGAAAGTGGCGGACATTCCAAAATGTGGAGGTGCCCCGTCTTGTTGAAGCCATATTCTGTTATGAGGTATATCCTCATGTGGAAATAACTCGGCCAAAGCAGGAACGAACTCAAATCTTAAGAAATCGAGATAAATATTCGCCGTTAAACTACCTTCAAAAAAATATGGCCTCAAAATTTGACTTCCAATCATTCCTACCCAGACGTTGACTTTCTGCTGGTATTGGGTGTGTCCTTCTAGATACCAGTGAGGATTTTGTGAAGACCAGTAATGTGTGTTTTGTTTGTTAATTGTGCCGTTTAAACAAAACGTGGCCTCATCAGTAAAAAGGATATTTTTATGAAAATGTGCATCTCGTTCAAGTTTGTTTGTTATTGTTTCACAAAACTTCAGCCTTATGTCCAAATCGTCTTCAAATAATTCTTGAACTACACAAGCTTTATAAGGATGAAAGTTTTCTATTTTTAAAACGTCATATACAGCCGATTTATTCAAATTATGGTCTCTAACAATTTGCCGAACAGAAATTTGTGGATTTTCCTCAACAGACAAGAACACATTTTCTCGTTCCACATTACTTAATGACAAAGGTCTACCAGTTCTACTCGCATCTTTCACCGAACCTGTCTCTTGAAATTTCCGCCAAATTTTGCTTACCGTGGACTGCGAAATGTTTAATTCTGGATGCAAGTTATTAAATAAATTACATACTTCGTCTTGGGTTCTTCTTCTATCTCCATATCCCAGAATCATTAAAATTTCAATTCTATGTTTCTCAGATAATTGAGCCATATTTCAAGCACTAACAAATAGCAAAGTGTGACAGTGTTCTAAAGTGCATTCAATTGTTTCAATGCTACATATTACGTACCTGATTAATACTGCTCAGTAAAATAAATTTGTTAGACATGTCCTTGTTTTTCTTGAAAATTTTTTGATGTAAAGGTATTCAAATTTCATATGGTTGAAACGAGAAAAAAAGACTCTATCAAATGAGTATAATAAAGACGTGCCTTGCCATTTAAAAAAATGTAAGTGTTATTCGTTGCGATTTTGTTTACAGCAAAAATTTAAATTGATATCTCCCAGGTGGTAGATAACTAAGTGATAAACAACTTTTATTTACAACTTTTTCGTGTAAAGTGCATATTTATCGACCTGTATAATATATTCCATACTTTTCGGACACACTGTATATACATATATGTATCTCTAAATATTTTTTTTTGTTTTCAATTTCTAACAATGAGTTTTTTCCCATAAAACTTTTTGTTATATTTTTAAAATATTTCGATGTGGTTTTTGTACTGTATGAATTCTAGCTCGGAACGTAGTTTTTACATACAGAACGTCATCTGTCATTTGACATATGTAGTTACATTTTATGTACGTAGGGTTGCACAACATAACCTGCATTAACAAGTATTGTTTGTGACATCGCTTCTTCTCTAACATCTCTTTCTTTACTAAAATAAATATACTGGTTGTTATAGTCTGTGTTTTGTCATTTTTCTTTTTCAGATTTAAACGGTATCTACCATTAATAGTTTTCCACCGTTTTGGCGACTTCTAAATGACTTTATAATTAACACACCAAAACCTACAATCCTCTCCCTGAGTTGTATTGAGCTAGTTGCCTGCCTTTAAGTTACGTCTGAATTCACGTAACCTTTAATTAAAATTTTGTGAGTAGAAGAGCCTTTTTACAGTGGTTTTTGGTATGTCAAACGCTTTTGCTGCAGCCTTAACTTCCGTTTCTTTATTTTCAGCAACTTTGATTGCATTTTTAAACTGTTTTCATACCATTATCCTCTCCCTGACGTGCCTTTTTTTATATAAAGTTGGCAATTTTCTTATCTTATCAGCATACGCCTTTATATTTAAAGTTTTCTTTTTTTTTTAATATCATTTTATCTATCTAGAAAGTAAAGATATAGTCCGACTATTTCAGGTGAGCCAGCTATGCCAAATGTTAGTGGTTTCTCTTTCTCAATTATTAGGAATAGATGGACCAGCTTTCCGTTCAGACAAACAACGCTACTAGTACGCCATTTTAAAATAAGATTATGCTCAAGTATGCACTTGAGCTTATAGTCCAATCGAATGATGCAAAAGTGTAGTAAAATTTCTAACATTTTTTTGTACGTCGTATGGTTTTGTCTGCAGTTCCTTCCCTTTTAACGTATTAACCCAGCAAACTATAGAAAAAGCCCTTTTATGCTTCCCTTGCGATCTCAAACTTCTTCTTTACTAAATTACAGAAGAGGAGTGTTCTTTATGCCTAAACGCCTAACGGTCCTCAGTTTGCAAGTTTGTTCACTACCGCGGTCGTGTCATTTCTCTATGTGCAAGACGTGAAGTTATTTTTGTTTTTGACTGTTTTTGTTGAGAAATAATCTAACAACTTGGTCGCAATGTCTAGTGGTAAGTGTTTTATTTGTGAAAAAGATTTGAGTAAAAGTGCAGTTAAAGTGGTCAAAGAAAAAAGAATAGATAGGAAGGGAGTTGCTTTGACTGGTAAAACATCTGTTAGCATACATGTTTGATGTGAAAAAAGTTACATAAATAAAAGAATGATAGCTGTTTACCTAAAAAAAACTGCTAAACTAAGCACATTGTCTAAAAAATTAAGATTATCCTCTAAGTATTTCTATTTCAAATCGCATTGTTTTGTGTGTGGAATACGTATTTCTGAAGATTACGCAAGGTCACGACAACGACTGCCTCTTCATAAACGTAATTTGGTGCATCAGATGACAAAAATAAAGATGAAAGATACAGTTATGAAACAGACTCAACTACGCGGAGATGATTTCGCAGCAGTTATCAACAGGATCCATCCGATAACAGACGTGGTGGCAGCTGATTGTCAGTACCATGATAAACGTTTAAAAAATATGTACATTAGTAGACCCCGAGATTAATAAAAAAAAAGGTTTGTGTTCATGGTGAAGAGGTTGAGAGAGTTATGAATGACATTTTTACTTTTACTGAAAGCAATGACTAGGAATGTTAGTTTTCATTAGACGAGCTAATGACTCAGAACTGTAAAACAACATTTATTATAGACTAGGAAGATGATAAGATTTTGACAGATGCGTGGTACATTATAAAACGTTCATTAGAACGGGAAAAACGTTTTCGATTGAGACAACGGTTGATGCAATTTTTGAAGAGATACGATCAGTACCATATGCCTTGGATGACTATTTTCCGTCAGATTCTTTTTTGAACGAAAATAAAAGCCTTGTTCCGGAAATTCTCAAAGTTTTCTTAGAAAGACTGATACTCATGAAGAAGTGATGGAACACTGACAAGTGGGAAAAAAGTTTTAGCCATTTCACACAGTGTTATTAGCGCTGTCAGACCAACTTCTTTTCTTTTTTCCTTACAAATTGGGCTATCAGCATTTTTATAAGAAGTCTGGGTCACAAAAATTGATTGATGTTGTGTCATCTTTAGGATTTTGGGCCTCTTATTCTCAAGCTGTTTGTCTTGAAATGTCAGCAATCATGAGACGATCACTACACATAGACTCAACAGCTTTACATTAATTTGTTCATGACAACGCAGATTTTAACACTCTTACTTTTCATGCAATGGGAAAAGTACATTTGATAATCTCTAGAAATGCATTGCTTCAGATCAAAGAATTCTCAGAGTAAAGAAAACAATATTAGCTCAACCAGTTGGTGAGATGGGAGCTGTTTCTTTAAAACATTTTGAAAAAGTCGGTTTTCTTGGCTTAATGAATATATACATTGAGGATCTCAAACAGCTATTTGTTTTATCTAATTCCAGGATGGAGTGGTTTCATAGAGTAAATCACAAGTGACCTCGTTGACACAAATTATGTTGCTTGTCTGCAATTTCTACATACTCTACCATCTGATCACAACACAATTATATACAGCTTTACTCACTTCCATAAAACAAAGCAAACCAATAAATCGGCAAGCAACTGTTAACGATAAAGTAATATAATAAATGAATGCGACCAAAAATTAATGTAAGATTAGAAATGTATAATGTTCAGGTTAAGAGAAGAAAACAAAAACGTGTTCAGTTCTTTTATATGACTCCAAGCCATAGCTAACCGTAGTGTTACTTCAAATCTATGGATTTCATTCATTCAACGAGAAGAAAAGTAGAACCTCCGTCTTCAAGTTATCTACCAGATTCTCCAGTACTTCCACGCTAACGGACATTTTTTGTATGCCAGATGTTGCCACTTTTACCTACCGACATGACCATTGACCAGTACCTAATGAGTATAATAAAAATCGCTGAAGGGCTGACTTATAGTTTCATCTCAATATTCAAACTCAACTTTGCAGCAGCTGGCATTTACACAAAACAAACACAAGAGGATGCGTATTCATTTATTGTAACCACAGCAATCTTTCTCACACAACAGCATAACTAGTTATTGTGAGTGAAGATGTAGATTTGCTGGTAATCATGCATGGTCAATGTCGGTGGGGGGTGGAGGGAAGGTACATTTAAATGTATACTTTCTGAAACCAGACAAAACGTTTTACAATTCATTTTTTTTTCCTGACTACCAACCCGATTAATCCATCAGGGACCATATATTGTTTTCGCATGCCATGGTAGGCTATAATATAATTTTAGCCTCGTTCAAAGTAGTGTGAAGTTGAGTAATGTGTGCTGCATCGCACAGGTACAAGCAATGTGGAAGAAAAATCGTCTTATAATTTTTGGTTTGAGAAGAGTTATGACATAAATAATCTAAAAATATTTGGTTCGAAAGTGTATGTCCATATGCCCAAACAGAGAAGACAAAAATGGGATGCAAAAGGAGTGAAAGGTATTTTTGTAGGGTATGGAGAAAACACGAAGTGTTACAGAACATACTTACTAAAGAAGAAAACCGTTGAAGTGAAACGCGATGTGCTTTTTGTTACCTGGACAAGTAACACACCTGATAAATGTGAAAATGTTAAAAATAGAATTGAAATAACTGATTTAGACATAAATAATACCCAAGAATATCAACACCATGAAATAAATGCAGAAGAACAACAAGAAGAAAACTATAAAGAAGATTTCAATGTTAATTTAGATGAAATAGAAGAAATATAAAAAGAAAGACAAGAACTAGAAGTGATAAGTCGAAGAGAACGACCATTTAAAAGGCCAGTATGGTTAGAATACTATGAAGAAAATTCCTACTAACTAATGACATACATTGAAGCTATGGAAAGAAGTGATGCAAGAAATTGGTTGGAAGCGATGGAAACTGAACTAAGTGTGCTAAAAGAAAATAATACATAGACTAAAGTAGTATTGCCAGAGGGTAAAAGCGCCATTAACAGTAAACGAGTTTTTAAAATCAAGGCAAGTGAAAAAGGCAAAGTACAATATAAAGCAAGATTAGTAGCAAAGGCCTTCAAACAGAAAGATTATGTAAACTTGAGGAAATTATATGCACCAGTTGCAAAACTTTCTACTTTCAAAATGTTCATTGGAGTTGCAAATAACTTACGTTTGAAAAAATTTACTAAATGGATGTGCGGTCAGCTTTCTTATACGGAGATATTAAAGAAGAAGTGTACATGCGCTTACCAGATAGAATGGAATGTGACAAAAGTACTGTTTGTAAATTAAATCAATCAATTTATGGAGTGTACCAAGTCCCATGCACCTGCGGCAAAGTATACATTGGCAAAACTGGGAAAACTAAAGATAGGAGAGAGTCTGGAACAGTGGCCATAGAGGAACAGTGGCCACCTTCTCGCTATTTTGTTATTTATAATGAACATGTCACGCCATCTAGTGCACTATGAAGTAATATAACACCGTACGTTTTAACAAAGTTTCCTGTTTAAATTTCAAGTTATTCATTTTAAAACGAGCTTAACCTAAAATTGTGTGTAAAAAGTAAGAAGCGCGTAATACAGACATTTTGTTGTGGTGAGTAAATAAACAAACTATTAAGTGAACTAGCATTGCCAGTTTATAACTAGTACATATAAGTATTTATTGGTATATTTGCTTCTTAATTACATAAGATAAATTTTCGGTTATTCCAAGTTTTTTAGAAACATGTGGTCGGTGGTACAGTGGCCACTACAAATGTAGGTACAGTGGTTATTACTTTATTATATAAGGAAGGGATGGTCACTGTACCTTCATTAAAAAAATGTTTATTTATTTCAGATTGAAAACGCCACGTCGAAAGATCTTAAATGTTGAGATTGGAAAACCTCCAGCTGTAACTATGGCCAATGCAATTCGTGATGTACTAAATGGTGGTTTAGTGTAGTACGACATTCCACGTACTACACTAAGGCGGTATGTTAAAAAGTGCTATGACAGAAAAGAGGAAATTGACTGGAATTCACCAATTTTGGAAGGTGTATCAAGGCTAACACCAAATTACCGCGTGAATCAAATATTTTCTCCTGAAGAAGAAAACATTCTTAGTGACTACTTTCAAACTATGGTTAAACTACATCATGGTGTAAATCCTAAGTGTGCACGTCAGTTGGCGTACGACTTAGCAGTGACCAATGGAAAGAAAATGCCGAACTCATGGAAAGAAAATTGTACTGCTGGAAGGTTGTGGTTTAACGGCTTCATGAAACGACGAAAAGAGCTATCCATAATATTAGCAGAAGCTACATCTTTGGGTAGAGCGATGGGGTTTAATAAACCCGTAGTGCAACATTTTTTTAATAACCTTCAGGAAGTATATAGAAAGTACAACTTTGAACCAGTGCAAGTCTACAATGTAGACGAAACAGCTCTCACTACTGTACAAAACACAGGGAAAGTTTTAGCAAGAAAAGGGCAAAAACAAGTTGGTAGCATAACGTCAAATGAAAGAGGAACTTTGGTTACAATGTGTGGTTGTATCAACGCAATTGGAAATAGTGTTCGACCACTCTTAGTATTTCCAAGAAAAAACTTCAAAGATTATATGATGAATAATGCGCGACCTGGAACTATTGAAAAAGCATCACCATCAGGTTGGATGACGATAGACATTTTTGTTGAGTGGCTTAATCATTTCATCAAACATACTAAACCAACAACCGAATTGCCAGTCTTATTAATCATGGACAACCACGAAACCCACATTTCTTTTGAGACTATAAAAAATGGCGAAACAGGATAATATAATACTTTTAACATTACCACCGCATACAAGTCACAAACTTCAGCCACTTGACAAATGTTTGTATTTTCCCTTAAAAAAAATATATAACCAAAATTGCCAAACGTGGTTGCTGAACAATCCAGGCAAACGAATTACCATTTATGACATTGCAGGGATTTTACGAGAATCCTATCCTCGTGCTTTTACGCTTAAGAACTGTATTTCAGGTTTCAGTCAACTGGAATATAGCCATTTAATAGTAACATTTTTAGCGATGATGATTTCCTTGCAGCATCTGTAACTGATGTACAAACAGATAAATCACCAATGAATATATGCAAAGAACGCACGCAGGTAATTAATGATAAGATACAGGATGACCAGTCTCAAAAAGAACAAGAGTTATTTATTCTATCAACATCTGCACTTGTTCAGTGTATAACTCCAAAAAAGAAATGTATTTCTCCCACTGTTTTAAAACCGTTTCCTACTGCGATTCCATCTTCAAATAACAGAGGTGAAAGAAAAAAGAAAAAAACTGAAATAGTAACCAGCACACCGGTTCTTAACAGACTTGAAGAAGAACAGACACTGCAAAAAATGAGGAAGTCTAGCGTATAGAAACGGGCCACTGTAAAGAGAAACATTGTAACTTCACCAAAAAAACAAACCAACTGCAAAGCAAATGACATAAGCTCCTCTGACAGTGATGTTGATGTTAATTTAACCGACTCTGACGATGTAGATTGGTTTTCAGAATCTGATATAGAAGAAGAACTTACCATAGATGACTTTGCGGCTATTGATGTAAATTCATTTATACTTGTAAAGTTTCCAACAAAGAAAACTGTGAAATACTACATTGGATGCGTTTTAGAAGTTTTAAAACACAGCAACGCATTTAATGTTAAATTTTTGAGAAGACATGGTAACAGTTTTACGTATCCCGATGTTCCTGACACAGCAATAGTGCCAATTGATGATGTTGTTCTTCATTTAGCTCAGCCTAAAACAGTCGGTGGCACTAATAGAACAGCACAATTGTTCTCTTTTTCAATAAATTTATCTGAGTATAACGTCTGCTAGATTTTAAGTTTTATTTTATTATTTTTATTTTATATAAAGTTTTTTTTTTGAGAAAATTTATTTCAGTTGCGTCTGTTTTTAGTTTTCAATATTAAATAAAGCGTTATTTTAAAAATATCTACCTTTTTAATTGGTAAATACTAGCGGCGACTGTACCATCTTCTCATAACCACTGTACCATCAATGTAGGTACAGTGGCCATTTTACATCAACTTTTTAAAGTTCCAAAATTTTTGTTACTATTTTACTTTTTCTGTTCAAGGATGTAGAGTTATAGAATCTCTAAAAATACCTTATTTTTGTTTTTATTAATTTTGTTATGAAAAGGTGACCACTGTTCCAGATTCTTCTCTACGAGATTAAAAGAACATAGAAGACATCTTTGTTTAATCTAGCCTACTAAGTCTGCCATTGCCAAACATGCACTTGACACTCTTCATGATATAAACTTTAGGAAAACTAAAACAATCTCTAAAACAAAGAATTGGAAATCAAGAAAGATTAGAGAAGCTATCGAAATTATTAAATATTCTAACAATTTCAACAGAAACAGTGGTTACGAACTTGTTACAAGCTTTTGGTATTTTACGAACCTGCACGGCCAACTCACAATAGTCGGGGAGAGGGGAGGTTCACAGATAATACAGAAGATATGCTTAAGGGCGCCAGAGCGGATCCAAAGTAATTTTTCTATCTTGCTCAGGACAGAACGGTTCACACTTGTAACACGATGTTAGGTTCCTAATCCTTATACTCGGCTGTTTGAGTAACCAACGCTTGTTATTAGATCACGACGATCCAAAGAGAAAGGTATGTTGTCATAAAAGAACAAGTAACCACAATAACAACTTTAATCTAGAATCGTTGATGATTATCACAGGTATATCGAATTCTCATTACAGAAATGCCAGTAGTATCGGCAACACACAGTACATAAGTAAATTACAGTGAAATAGATAGCGAAGAATAGTTCGTAGTAAATATCGTTTGTATACAGCATGCGGAATCCACAAAATAATTAGTAATATGGCATTACTGACAATAAAACAGTGATAATAATTATGGCATTAACATTAAACTATCCTAATAGTTATCGGTGAGACACCGTATACGAAACGTACAAAAGAAATAATAATACTACCTTACTGATAATCAAACAGTGATAACAATTACGGCATTAATATTAAATTATCATAATAATTATGGGTAGTACACAGCATACGTAACTCAAAATAAGCAAACTTACTACCTAAATGGTAATACAATTACGTTAATCATTACGGAATTACTATTAGCAAAAGTTTTGTGAGTGACCTTGCTGACAACGAATAAGGTACATAAAACACTTACCATTAACACAGGAACTTCCATTTGTGCGTAGAAAGCGCATTCCCCGGCACGCAATCCTGTAAACAATTTGAGTCGCAAATCGTGTCAAACTAATGCCTCACGAAATCAAGATCTACAAAAATCGTTACTTAAGGTTAAAGAAAGTATATATAATATAACCCGGTTGTCGAATGCTGTTGTACCCCTTGTCTGTGGTTTAATTAGTTATAACCGTAGGCCTTATAAATAGTTAGAATCGTCCCATCAAAATATTTGTCGATGTTCATCCCTCGTACTTCGGTATCGACTAGAACCATGGGCCAGATTGTGGTGGAACGGCCGGTGACGATTCGAATACTTTACGATCGTAATGAAGGTATAATTTTCCCTTGTAGGCTTTAAATTACAACCAGAATACCCACATTTCGGAGGTAGCACATGGCGCTAACGAAAAGACATAAAAACTGCCTTTAATCAAAGAAAGAACAAAAACCACTCACCCTGCGTGGATTAAATCAGTTAATTCAGAAGACTTCTATTTTCCATCGTGTCCCAGCACGTGGATGACTTGAGAAAACGATTTTTAATTCACGCAGGCATACGTTATAACATGAACGATGTCAAAGTCAAAATGCCGGTATCTCACCGGATATCGTCTACTCAATACGAAGTGACCAACGAACCCGATAGATGGCGTCGAGAAATATAAAAGTAATTTTTAATTAAACCAATATACAGGGTAATGCATTATTTAAATTTATGCACGTAACAAACTATTTGACACCTGGTTACCTGTTATTTCCTAATTCTTAATTTGTCTACGAATTGCACTATGTATGGAGTTTTGTGGTGGTTTTCCTTTAGACCTTCCAGCAAATGCTGTAGCTAAATAAATTTGCGTTAATTATTTAGTTCTCTTACGATTTGTGTTTTTAGTTATCTTAGTTTTCCAATTGTCAAATTAATTTAATTTATACTGCCTGATGAAGAACTTAGCTCAAGTTCGAAAGCTCGCTTGTGAATTGTATTAAATAAATACACTATTTACCCTAAAAAATCCTTAATAAAAACCTTTTTTATCCATAGATATCAAAATAATAATTAGCATACAATCCAAAGTAAAAAAACACAAAGTAGCAAAAACTGGAAAAATATTGAAAATCTAAAATTGTATTGTTTATAAAGCTTTTTTTTTAATAAAAACTTTTTATTAATATAAACTTTTTTTAGATAAAATCCAGTGTACAGCTTAAAAGCTATAAAACGTGTTAAATCCCTAAATAAAAACAAAACATTCAAATGTTAGGTTCATAAGAAGGAAATACCAAGAAAATAGTTTTATAAAAATTTCAGAAAAGTCAACAGTTCCACCTAGCTTTGTCAACTACAATTTCCGGTGCTAAGAAATCGCCCCGGATTTCTTTTCAAGCCGTAGAAATTGTAAAGTCAACATTGTATTTATTCACTAAATATAACACCTACACGCTTTTTAACAATGAACACGAGGTACAAACATGTCAATTTTTTTTCTTCGCAACAACAAAAAGTTAAGAAATTTATAATTTTTAAAATTACTTATAAACGAGCATTATCAGATAGGTGATACAATAACATTTAGTATACAAAAGCAGATAGAATGTAACCCCCGTCGTTTGACATAACTAAATACACAAAGTAAGAGCAAACTGACCCATAGAGATCACATATAAATTGGTGTCGGAAATGTCCTAAAAGTCAACAATAATGAATGGTACATTCACCGAGAGACATTCAGAAAGTTAACAGTATGGGTAGGCCAGGTGTCATAATACAAAAGCTGCGTAAAATTGAAATACGCCCTAAACAACTACAATATTATTATGTAAGCTTACGCGCGATTTGATGTATTTAATTTCTGAATTAAACCGTACATATTTTTATTTAACTTGAATAAAGAAATTTAAAATTACAAACATTAATAAACACAATGTTGTTTATCCAACAAACATTAAATTAAACAACTCAATTTTTTTATGATTACAGGAGTTTTTAAACAGTTTTGTATTAATTTTAACAATCACGTTTTGTTAATGTTTGATATAGTTTGTGCTTTTTTTACACACGATTTATCACAACTAAACTACTAGCCAAATTAAAGTAGACTTATTTTTAGCATAAAATCTGTATAATGTTAGTCTGTTGTACAAACGTTTTATAAAATGTACTTAAGAAAAAATAAAACAAAAACAGTATTAATAAAGCTACAAAATATCAGTCTGTCAAACTTCAATGTTTGAAAAAATAACTTTAATTAATTTATTTTTTACAGCTAAAAATTGTAAAAGTACGGAAAATTCTATATTACAATTTTTTTATTATAAAAAATTATAAGACAAACAAAGCAAATTTATAAAAGACTATTACAAATACTATGAAATAGTATGAAAACTTGGATTACACCGTTTTTATCTAAAAATTTGAAGTAGAAATAAGAAACTAATTTTGCCTAAATTTGCCTAAAAAACAATATCAGGTTTTTAAAGTTTACAGCAACACACAAAAGTTTAAAGTAATAACAATATAATATAACTGTGTAAGATTTGTATCAAAAGTGAAAAAATCTTGGATCATAATTGAATGTAATTTTGTTTATAAAGCGTTATGCTATTTTATACTACAGTTTACATTAAAGCTCTAAGTAGAACACTACATTTTAACTTGAAACGTGTAGCATATTTTTTTGTAAACGTAGTTAAAACTTAAAAATAATGTCTTAAGCAGAACGTGACTCATCTTATTCCGTCTCGCATATTTTTACAAAATTAACGTAATTCCTAAGACATAAAAATACCCACAACAAGAACGGTCAGCTTACATCTTGCTTCTTTTGTTTAGTTTAACTAGAAATTGTTTTTTCTTAATTTAGAGCAGGTCACATCCGAAACTTTTGTAATTGGTTTTAAAAACAGTATAATATGTAAAGAATCTCTACTAATTCCTTAATTATACCAATTAAATTACTTATGACAAATAAATTAATTGAGTCGCGAATTAAAACTACAAATCAAAACCGCGAGTTAAAACCGCGAACAAGACCCACGGCTTAAACCGCGAATCAAAACCGTGAATGAAATCTGCAACCTGCGTATTCAACTTGCGAAACAGAACGCAATTAAAACCGCAAATTAAATTAAACACGTGTTTATTTGAACGAATCTTTGAAACCTACTCATCGTCTTATCTGGGCGTGATTTCGCAGAATCATCAAAGTAGTTATTTAATTGAGATATGATTGATATCTGATCATGACCCGATAAGATAATTATCACGTTTTAAAAATCCGTTAAAATAAACACAAATTTAATTTAATTCGCGGTTTGATTCGCAAAAACGATCGTGTTGTCACTAATAACATTTTTTTTGTTTGCGCCAACAGATATCTTAATGGTTTATAATTCAAAAGTACATAGTATAAGTGACTGTATGCGCCAAAATGATTAGGCCACAAATACCACTGAACAGTAGTAAATAACATGCAGCTCACTAAAATTCAACTGCAAACTGCTTCAACTGCAGGACCGGTCGCCGTAATTTTTGTTGTTCAAAATGGTAGCGCACACCAAAACCACGTAACGTAAAATCACCGGCTCTTATTTCTGTTGGTGCACAGCGAAACGCGCACTGTCCGAAAAATCCCGAACCAAATACCAGTAAAACAAAGCCGAAATAAATTCACAAATGCGCCAATAAAAAATGTTTATTTAGGGTAAACACACCGCCCATCAAATTTTAACTGAAAATTAAGTAATTCAATTAACAGTTTAATTATAACCATAATTAAACAAACAATTTGGTCTAACTACAAAGAAAATCTTACTCTAAAATTGACTATAAACAAAATGAATTCTGCAAAGGCGGGAAAGGTATAACAACCGACACTGGCTTCTTATACGCTCCAAAAGAGATACGCTCAGCGAGCACTCTTACTGCACTGTCTTAATAATTCTAAGTCTCCTTTAGATCATATTTATATCATACTTATTCTACTTGAACTTCTGTTGTAGTGTGTGAAGATATTCAGTAGCCCACCGCTGTCAAAGTTGTTGATTTATTATTTCTATTGGTTCTCACCTAGTCAAACCGTTTAAATTTACGCCGGAAATGGGAATTTCAGGAATAGGTACAAGAAAACATCCAACTAAAAAAATGCCCTAGTGTAAGACAGTCAAAGTCATTCGGATCGCTTGAGACTGGACAAAGTAGGCGAAAATTTAAGATAGCTTCAATCTTTGCAAGTATCGAAGTGAGTTCCCCATGGTTAAACGTCTGCGGATTGGTGAATTGATCTTCAAACAAAGGATTCTTTAAAGTTTCAAGAAAATCTCCCTCAGCCGTCTTGTTGCACCGATAAAGTTTTTTCCCTGATCACTGTAAAAGCGATGACCAACTCCACGACGAGCCGTAAATCGATCAAAGACTAGCCAAAAATGTATCAGTAAAAAGAGATAATACTGGTTTTATATGGATGGCTTTAGTCACCATGCAAACAATTACACAGAAGTAAGCCTTACTAATGGCTGCCTTATAAAGTTGTAACATTTCCGTTACTGTTATTATTTGATTTTAAATTATCTGTATTAGTTTAACTAAATTTGCGTGTAAATCTTCCTTTATTTTTATTTCGTGCAGTCGCTACTTTTTAGGGCGTTGTCGCCTTGACATTCATGCGGTACTGAGTCTTCGACGAGTACGCATGTGGCACTTCATTTTGAAGCCATGTAATTTTTTTATCTTACCTTATATCTACAATATCTTTATTTAAAAAGTCTGTGTTAATAATACAGGTATGTCTTTCATTTCTATTTTGTTGAGTTTCTCTAATTCCCAGTTTTTATTTGTTTTAGACTTTTTTTTATCTACCGATTTTATCTTTAATGAAATTATCATTATCTTTATAATTTGAATGGGTTTGGTATATGAACAATACAATAAATACCAATGATCCGAATCGATTTTCGTGAAGAAAATACACTTTGATCATTAATTTTTGATGGGAAATTTCCCAAGGCTATCCGCCAGCTTCAACTCTGCATTCCGTTGGATGACATCAACGTGAAATTTGATCCGTATGCGTGAGTTACTTATATCTCTACATTCCTTTCGTTGATTAAAAACTGCTTTATCAACAAACTTGGGTTTTCTTCTTACGAAATAACTTACATTTGAACGTAACTTATTAAATACTAAGTAATAAAATTTCTCTAATGAATATCAAAATTAAATTTGCATACTGCAAATATTTAAAGTAACTTAATTAAAATTGTTTTCTTACTATATGTAAAAAAATACCGGTATTCTCTTAATTTTAAGTTTAGTCAATTAAATGATAAAAATTTCTATTTTTAGTTTTAAGTAACCTTACTGAATTTTATATTATCGTTTTGTTTTGATTTTGAATATAGGATTATAAATCTTTTGAGATTGAATCAATGAATTATGCTTGGTTAACTTTTATTGCAGATAAGACTTTAATAGTTTAGTCTTAAAATCAAACTATTTGGCATCCCTGACATCGGAAGTTAATTGACCAATTTTGACAATTTTTCTAATTGTTTGTTTGATTTCTTTACATCGTTTGTTAGCGCACTTTTCGCTTATCTAAACTACCTGAGAGTTGCGCTACAAAACTTTAAAGATTCAATTAACAAAAGCCCCGCAAAATCTACCCCTACGTAAAGAAACTAAACAGTTGCGCACCCATTTTTTAATAAATCAGCGTTCATAAATCAATCCAAAAATCTCTGCTTAATAACGCTTGAAGGGTTTGTGAACCAACATGTAGATAAGCCCTATGATAGTATTGCACAATCAATCCAAAAACGACAAACTGGAATTTGACAATCGCGCCAGTATCTGCAAGTACCTACGCACAGGTTTACCATTAACAATGTCAGAAAATTCTTTTTGGAAACTAATTCTTTAAACTGCAAGAACGCAATACAAAAGAGCTTTACACAGTTCAAATATGCGTAAGTGGGTGGACCTTCTACTATTGTTTTAAATATTGTATAGAAAAATCTGAATGCCCCAGCAACTACTCTAGTGAGACGGGACAAGGCCAAATAACGCTCCATAAACAAACACAAATACTCAAAAAATGGAGAGGTTTCGATATTAAGCAAAGCTAATGTTTATTTGGTCTTCGGAATATCCAAGGCAGAGTGCACAACACTACTCGGCCAACGCTCAGGCGAGTAGAAAGCCAAAGTGGGCCCTTGCCACCATAAGTCTTGCAAAGTTGACTAGGAGATAACCCACGTCAAGCATAATCAGCTGGGTTGTTGTTTGCTGAAACGTGTCCCCAATGGGGTTTGAGAAACAACTGATTTATTATTGCAACGCGGTGTGCGACACACAGCGGGATAAACGGTTTAAGGTTTGAACAAGTAAAACAGCACTGCACAACTCTAAACATGGAATTGGAATGACCTTGAAAGTAGCGACCTTTGTTCGAAACTTAACCAATTTGACTCTAGTGTATCCAGTGCTGTACCATGAACGAACATAAATTGCACAGCCATGACCAAGTTCAGAAGCTCCGAAAACCCTAAAATCTGACAGCTGACCGTTTGAGGTACTAAAATAAATCTTATTTCAATGTTAAATTCAGAAGCAAATGCCGTCCAAGACGCGCACAAAGTATGAGGGATGGGTTTATCCCAATCCAGCTGCAGTTACCACAACCTTTGCAATTGACACTTAGCAAAAGATACTACTGGATCTTCTGAAACACTAACAAAGAGTTCTTCTAATTCCCAAAATGTTTGCATGACGGTACTCAAGTTTTGACTACCTTGATACGACTTTTGAACAAATAATGATGCTATTTCTGTATCATTGGTTGGTTCAAATGGAGTTAGTGCTCTAAAAGCGCCTTAACAAGTACCTCGTTTCCTAACAGTTCATCAATAGGACCCGGAACATTAAGCGAAGGGTCAGCAAATTCCATAAAACCGAACCTTTCTCTCAGTCCTCGAGGAAGACCTGCCATCGGTAATTGTAAAGTCAACGTTGAAAGAATCTCGGCTTCAAATTTTATTTTTAATTGATGAATGATTCACTTCACTACTCTTTTAGAAGCTAAAGTAGGTGAAGATCCTATTCCTGCAACTAAGACTTGTAAACGAGTAAGTTCAATGCTTAACTCATCTACAAATAATTTCGTCAAAAACGATCTTTGTGATCCGCTATCCAACACAGCCTTCAAAAGTACCAAATTCCCAAAAGCTTTTCTAATATGTAATACAACTGTACCTACCAAAATATTTGCAGAGGAAGCCGTACGTGAACTAGTTTGTTATTGATATTGCTACTAGTTAGAACCTGCGTTTGGGATTTCAGCAGTAATCTTTTTATGTCAGACCCCGTAAATAGATTCAGCTGGCTGAATTTTCTGTTTTTTTTTTGTTTTTCTTCGATTGATTAGTTCAATGTTAGCATCGAAAACGTTTTGCTCGTTATTTTATCACGTGTGATTTAAGTTTATTGGTATTTCAAGTTGTTTTACAATTATTACTGGTATTTTATTTGAATGCATAAAGTTCCGTGGTTTTGATTTTGATTTAGTGTTTTACTTGTTTATCTCAGTAAAATAACAATGCTAGATAATTTACGACTTCCTTTTGGAATGTAATTTGATCCATTTTTCTTGGTATCTATACTTTGTTTATGTTGAGTTCTTTTATAAAGCGCAATTGCGAGCCACCTGCAATTTAGCGAACTAAGCGTTTTTGGTGAGAAATATTTCTGTCGTAGGTCTACGTGATAGAATTCACGTGGCCAATTATAGTTTTCATCTTTGTTAATTTAGTTCATTTAATGTTCTATCTTTTACAAAAATTTTACGGCGCAAGTTCATGAAATTAAGTGGGAATAGGAAGTTTTAAAAGAGGTAAAATTTTGGTTTTAAAGAGGATTATTGTTTTCGGAGGCAATTAAGAAGTACCGGGTACCGTGATGTAGTTGAGTGGTTAGGGTACTTTTACCCTATCGTTATGTATTACCGCGGAAGTTAGTTGGAGCCGTGAAAATTAAGTGTAGTGGTGGAAAAGTTTGATTTTCACATTTGTGCGGATTTTATTTAAGTGGTAAAAAGAAAATGCTTCCGCCGTCATAGAAATTGTTTGGGGTACCTTTCAACTGGCCACTATGAACTAACCACAAGTTCTTTCCTGAAGTTACGACGAATTCAAGGTATTTATGTTGCACCATTTATTTAATCGTGAAGATATTATTTACGTGATTTAAGTGTTAAAAGCTTTGAATTTCAAGTAAAAATTACAAGTGTCTCGAAGTTAACTTTAATGTAACCAATTATTGTCCGTATTTAGCGGAACTGTGTTATAATCCCGAGTTAAAAATTTATTAAACGGGACCGAATTTTCGATTCAAATTATATATATTAGTATTATAAGTTTATTTCATTTTATATTTGAGTAATTTCGAAGCGCACACGGCCGTGATTTTAGATGAATTAAGATTTATTAATTTGTGCTGTTTTATTTCTTTAAATTCTGTATTTTGTATTTTATTATTTTGTTTTGTATATTTATCCAAATAACTTCAAATTTTGTTTTGATCAAACGTTCATTTACGTACCTTTTGTTGTTTTGGTTAATTTTTGTTGATTACTATACTCTATTTTTGTGTCATTATTTTTTTTTTGTGTTCAAATAAATGTTAAATTGTTAAGTGTAAAGAGCTTTTAATTCCGTCGGCCTCCGCGTGTGTAACTTTATTAATTTATTACAGATTTTAGTGAGATACACTCTATCAAGGTAAGTCCGTTTAGAGTGTGTCCTTCAGAAGCGGACTTGTGGTTGGCAAGGGCCAGAAGTCCATTAAGCTTTACTCCTTCCTGGCGCCCTTTGATTTCGACATTATTACTTTTCGATTTTGTGTTTTCGTCAAGTTGATCCAATTCAATCACGAAACTTTTAAATATAACCCACCCCGTCTCCACTGAGCAACCGGCACAACTTCGTTTATGTTACCTCATTTCAGGCAGTGACATTGTTTTAACTTTGGCATGTAACATAGTAGAGGACTTAGCCGAATCACTTTGCGAACCTCAAAAATAAAGAAGAGAATGGTGACGTTCCTTGCAAGTGTTACAGTGGTACGAAAACCCACAATCACTGTTTTTATGCTCTGACGAAAGAGAATTAAAGCAAAGGTTACCAATTGGTAACGTCTAATAGGAGTGTTTCTGAGAAATTTGAAACAATTCATTAACCTATGAAACTGCCAATACAAAGACCATTTGTCAACACCAGTTGAACCAATAAAAGAATGCACCTTGCGTTTTTGATTAAATTGTAACGTCCCGTTAGAGTTCATTACATTAAAATTCAATTTTACATTCGTTTATTTTCTGCAACTAATATTGCACGTAAATTTATTCAGTTTGGCAACGTCGCGTCGTATTTCAAAACGGTTGCGTAGTCGACTCAAAACTTGCACTTCCGTTTGAGCAATCTTTGGTATTTCACGTGAGCGATGCAAGGAAGACAAATTTTCTTAATTATGGCGTAAAAACGCATACAATTTAATATTTGCTGGTGAGTTTACCTTTATTTTGATATATTTTTCTATTGAATTCAACATTTTGAGTGATTTCACAATGTTACGCAATACATTTAGACAAAGGAATTTATGTCAAGGCCGTTGCTAAGCAGCGTGAGTACATCATGTCATTTAAAAAACCATTCTAATTATTTATATTTAGGGTCTTTTCTTTTGTTTCGATTTTTATTTACTGATCTTTCTTTTGGTTTTGTTTTTTATTTACTGGATTTTCCGTTATTGAAGTTTATTATTCATTGGATTTATTATACATTGGTTTTATGCTTGCTGTTGTGTTTGGAAATCTACATTCGTTTGGAAGAATCTTATCACTTAAACCAAGAATGTGCTAAAAATAGAAGATATACGATAACGTCGTATCATATATGGTGAGTCAACTGGAATTATGTTACTACATTTAACATTCACATTAATTAAATTGTGTTATTAAAACTTTTCGGAAAACATACTCGATAACAAATTAAACGTTTACTACTTTTGCATTTAATATCAATTAATAATAAGGTATAAGATTTTATGCTTTTTATTCATCACCAATTTCAAGGCAATTGGCGCCCAAATATTGTTTTAACCAAAATTTTGTTTTATTTTAATACTGTTTTATTCTAAATATTGTTTTGATTCAAATAATGTTTATTTTTTCTTTAATGTAAATAGTGTATTATGTTATAGTTAATAAATTAAAGGAATTCACGTCTTCGTATTTATTTTCATTCAGGCTCACACCCAGAGGTCTGTGTTTTCGACTGCTGCCGTGGTAAAATAATTATTTTTGCTTTTAATAATTGTTTTTATTTAAATTTTTTATTACAAAGTTTAGGCTTAATATTTCGAGTTAAACGAGAAAAAGTTTCTAAACATAAAACTAAATTAATTTGAAGGATTTTGCATTTTGATTCGGTAAAAGAAATCAATAAATCGCAAGTAGAAAAGGCATCGTTCTTGGAATATTTTTCAAAACTATATCAGGGATTATTATCTAAGATTTTTAGGCCTAAGTGTAACAAAATGAATTGAGCAAAGTCAGAGATATCCAACTTTGGCAAAGCTAAAACGTTCTTACTAAACACCTATAAAAACCTTTTAAGTTCAGTCAAAGATTCCGTCTTTAACTGCGGAAATACCAAAATCCTCTGTAAATAATTAACCGCAAGAACTCTATAGTCATTAAATTGCTTGATCAAAACGTTCCAAGCTTGACCGTAATTATTAGAATCAAAGGGAATCGAAAAAATAGCTTTAGCTGCTACGCCTGTTAACAAAACTTCCAAATAAATGAATTTGTCGATATTTCTTAAAATCGCGTTTATGAATTAGAGACAAATACGACCAGCGCCAATTCATCAAATTTGGGTAATTCAATTTTTGGTAATCGAACTAGAGGTGTAGGAAGGTTAGGAACTGTGGATTGAGTACTAAGTGACAATTCGTCTTTGTATTGTATTATATTGAAATTGCAACATCAAGAGGTGCGATATTTGTGACAAAACTTAGCAGGAAAGTATAGCTACTCAGAAGTAGTAAATGATAAAAATTAAAAAAAAAGAAACAGAGATGAATACAATATAATGATGTGTTGGTCTTTTTCTATTGGCTTTACACTTTCTCAGTCTTAGTGGCGGAGAGCTTTCTGTGTACGTGGATAATGCGCTCATTATTCTAACTAGTGTTCCGTGGGTGAAAGTTACGGAGATCTGGGTGGCCATAATAAGAGATTAACATTGGCTTCTTTAAATCGGCTCATAGAGTGTTTTGCTATGTGGGGACGGGCATTATTTTGCTGGAAAAGTAGGTCTTCTAACTGCTAAAGAAATGAAAGAATATGGGGTTTTCTCACTTTGTTAACATATTTTCGGGACGTTCATATTGCATCGGATGAGTTTATATAGAATTTATTCTATTCGTTCTCTGTTGCTAGTTGTTATTTCTTGGACAGCGGGTTCGAAAGTACCCTTGGTGTCTCCGAACCAACGATTTTTCCAGTACAAAGGAATGACGCCTTCACTTTTTTATTATAGTATTCATAACCACGCCTACTCAACGACATCTCAGCTAGCCGTAGTGACGTATTAACAAAAAGGTTGGTAACAAACAAGCAAATTCAAAAATACATTCAAACTTGCACACGAGTAACATCGTTTTGTGTCTGCCAAAATTTTTGTATAATTTTTCTAAACCATTGCTCATTAAATGGCGTGTTGAAAAAACGAGTATATCTTTAGGAAATCTTGTCAGGGTAAGATTAAATCCTGTTTGGGATTATGGAAGTAATTTTTTGCATGGTTGTAGCATATTATGTACCTCATTCATTAACCTCGTGATTTACACCGTTAATAGTTACTTTAAACACTTTCTTGGCTGTAGTGCTCGTGCGTAATAATTGTATGAATTGGAGAATTATTCTACGTATTAACCTACTAAGTTATTGGAAAATTTTATATAAACGAATCAATTGGGATTTACTTGTTACGTATTACTAGTAAAAGTGTTTCACATTTTCGTACTTTAAAAACATTTTTGTCGTGTCACTCGTACGTGGACACCACTGGTTGGATATCTCAGAGTAATTCAATATCCGCGGTGGTGATCGTTCCTTGTCATTTCTCTTTTGACATTTGCTGTGAGTAGTGTTTTAGTAGAAACCTTATCCGTTTAACCGTACGTAATTTCTTGTTATGTTAAAAAGTTGGTAGTTTATATTTTGAGTCTAAAATTTGTCCCTCGACACGACCCACTTTTCGTAGCCGGCTGTTAAACGAATTTATTTCCCGTTAACGTTTTGTATAACAAGGACCATTCTTAGCGGTATCTTTACGCTCAACGAGGGTTTCCCCATTAGGTTATTTTACGTGAATATGCGAATTAATTTTGTGACTATTTAGTGGAAGCTTAGTCGGGGTAAATCGTTAGATTTGTCTATATTGGGGGTTTAATTTGATTCTTTCCTAATTGTCTATAGCGGATTTCCATACCCCCTACACGTTGCCTTTATCGGTAAAGATAACGAACAGGTGGGATATTTAAGAAAAATTTTTGCTATCTCAAATGATTGCATACTTTGAAAACCAAATTTATTTGTGTTAACGCCGTATGTATTTGAGTATCACAAAGTCGTATGCAGTGCGCGTTGAGTCTCTAAGGCTTCAATTGTTTTTGTTATATACTTTTGCGATTTTAAATTTGGGAATATAAAGTCATTCCTTCTTCGAATGTAAAAGTTTAGACCGACAAGGTCAGTTTACTGTACGACCTGTTGTCCAGTATAGGGCGTAACTTATGTTTTCTCCGACCCATGTATTAACGTTTGGAAAATTTACCTAATTATATTTATGTACCTACTTGGGATTATTGTCTGTGATAAAATAAATATATATTCTGTGTTATTACTTCGGTCGTTTTATTTGTTCTTTTTCAGCTACGGGTAAAATTAAACGATATCTCCCTAATTTAATCTTTCATAGTTTTTGCATCATTTTAGAGTTAATCTATAATTTAGCATCATAAGGCCTGCGACTATCTCTCCGGGACAACTGTGTTAGCCGTTGCTTATTTTTTAGGTTACACGAAAACCAATGTAACATTCTTTCTGCTAAATTCTACACCGTTATTATTACGCGTTTAGCAATTTAAATGAAATGAAGATTCTACTAGCATTGACAATATTAAAGCGATTTTTTTTCTACTCAATACTCACATATAGTGGTTACCTGAAACTATTTTGCTTTCGTTAATTTAAAATTTTTTACAACAAATTTGGTAGATACTATAGGCTTTTCTTTAAGCTCAACTACAAAAAGTGAACGCATTATTTTTCTGATAATGGTATCTTGCATCTATTAAATCGTTTCAGCCAGGTATAGTGACTGCAAATTTTCGCTCAAATTAGACTGTGAACAGCTTCCTATCAAGTGTCGTTTTGGGTGTAATTTACTTGACTTACTGTTCAACGTAATTAATTTGGGACTCTTATTGTACCTGTGATACATATTTATCTATATTTCTATCTACTATAGCTTCAGCTTTATTAATTATGTTCTATTAATCATATTAAGCCTTTAGTTCCATTTAAAAATCATTATTAATATTTTAGTTTCAGTCCAACCCATAGTTCAGTTTTGTAACCGTCGTTTGGTTTTGTGAGTAATCTGTTGTGAACGACTAGACATTTGGGTTTGTTTTATTAATTTTTTCTTCTTTACATTTGAGTAATTTCGCATTAACTTATCAAACTTATCATGTTTTTAAATTTGTTTTAGTTTTATTTTATTAGTGTAAATTGTAATTTAGTAAGCACATGTTTAGTGCGTATGCACATGAATCATTTAGGTCGATGTTATTGTCATGCGTCTTAAGTACATTTTATAATTTATTTCCGGCAGTCATTATTAATATTGGAGCTCATTTGTTTGAGACTTTTTTTATTTTGATTATGCATTTTGACTTTCCCAATCCTTCACGGATTTGTTTTAAAGTGACTTACGACCGTCTCCATTAAGCTCCATGCAATTTCTTCATTTATGTTACCTTATTTAGACAATTTTTCTTTTTAACATCTTTTGCATGTAACAGATTTTAGCTCATTCAAATTTGTATACTTACTGTATACATTGCCTTGATTCCAATTGAGTATCCTTAATTATTATGTAAGTCGAAAACTGTAAGCTTCCATTTCTAAAAAATTCGAAAAGTAACATTACTAAAGTAGGATATTTACTAGCTACTTACAATAAGGAACTTCAAATCTGGGTTAAGCTTCATGTTATACTAATTTACGTTGATTTTTTCGGAATTGTCATAGCGATTTACGATACTTTCACGTGTTGGGCCAATTTGGAAGGATTTATGATTATTTCAAATCTTTCCGCTGGAGGCTATAATTAACACGTACAAAAAGGTGTCTCGATTAATTAAGCCACTTTCGAGACAATCTGAGGAAATCGGTCATATTTGTAATTCGTGTGATATTCAAAGAACATTGGAGACACGCCTGCATTAAGAGTAGTGAAAACTATTTGGATGCTTGACGCATTTAACTAGGATTCATTGTGTGTCAATAAGTAAGTTAATTGTGATACGGTCCTATCTAATTATGCTTCATTTCCTTAGCGATTTTAGAAGACGGTTAGGGCGTGCCGATAGCTATCTCCATGGACGACTGTAAGTACTCCTTTTTCTTGTACTTGTCAGTAATTTGTACATTTTTCGAACGTGACATACGTACGACATAAATCATTATTTGTTCTATTCCAGTGTTGGATAGATTTAAAAGGTGTCTATCTTCTAACCGTTTTGGCGCCTTTTTAATTTGTTTTATAATTTAGCACCACAAAACTTTTGACCCAAATCTCCAAATTTAGCAATTTACGTTGCAAAAAAACCCTCGTAACAAATTTAGCGCCCAACTTGGTGCTTTGATTTTGTATATGCAGTTATAACTTTTTTTATTTTTATTGATTCTATTACCTTTTCATTGTTAATAGTACGTTTAACTTACCCACAGTGTTACTTTCTTCCGTTAGCGTTGGTTGAGATCACATATATCTCGCAGTTAGTATCGTTAGGCAAACGTTTGGAGTCGAACATCAACTCTCGTAATTCTTTTCATCAGAGACCAGTGACAAAGTTTAAAAGCCATATGTAGACTTTGCTAGTAAGATTTCTCCTTCCGTTTTATTTACTACCGATCCTTGGTACTTAGGTTTAGTGTCTGAAGTTATTGCTTTTTCTCGTCGTTTCTCTTGTTGGTGTGTTGCGAAAGGTCTTTTATGTAACCGTGTGCGCGTTTCTTATTCTGAACCTTGCGTGTGGAAATTAGTTTTTTCTTTGGACCAACGCAAACAACTGATCCATGATCACCACCTTCCATCTTCGGGTTTTCGACTGTTGAACTTTACCATTCTTTTGGTTTTTGTTTTTTGGTTTTGGTAGTTCCAGTCTTTGAATATGTTGGTATCTTATTGGTTGGAGTTCAAATTATGTCTTTTTGCTTTTTCCCATTTTGCTGTCACCGATATTCAATTCTTTGATTAAATTTATGATAAATTGCTTTTGGTTTCTTTCTTCTTTATCTTACTTTAGGATAGATCTTTCCGTCTGTATATATTTATATCGCTTAGTCGGCCTTTTGGGATTGGTATGTCATCTAAAGCTTTTGGATTTGGTTCTTATTTTCTTGAGTTTCCTATTCCACTTTTCGGCGTTAAAGTCTTGTGGTAAATTCGTTCTATGACTAACGGTGATGTTTTTTTTTTCTTTTTTTATACATTTAGAGCGGTCGGTTGGGCATTAAAGGGTTGGTCACTCTCTTTCGTTTTGTCTACGGAGAAAAGAACGAAACAAACATCTACATCTTGTCTTACCTTTCTCTGTCTCTTTTATTCCTTTCTGGTTTGACAGAAAGGTTTGTCTTTAAGATAATTGTCTTTTTTGTTTTTTCTTGGTTGATTGCTCAGGCACTTTTTCTTTTTAGTAACTTCTTTCTTTAGTGTTTACTGGAACTATGTTTCTTCTCTTTCTCAGTCATTTTTCTTGCTTTATCGGGTTTAATAGGTATCTGTTTTGTTGTTTTTGGTTTGGAGCTTGGAATAGACTGCAACGCCGGTTCTTGTACTTAATGTGCTTCCGCTTAATCGGCATTTTTGATGTTATCAGTTACTGTTAGAGTATTCCTCTTCTTTCAGTTTCTTCTGCTCTTAAGGTATTCTAATCCGTTTCTGACCGCACTCGAACTGGGACAGGGATTGGGATACCCCGGCGGTTGGGAGACAAAACAGAAACTAGATCTTACAAGGGGCGAGGCCGGTGAAAAGGAATACAATTCCCAACAGTATTCTTGTTTAATATAAAAAGATATTTCTCGCGTCACAAAATGCCAAACATACTGTATGTAAATCTACAACGCGACACAAAGTAATGCCAACCGAATGTGCGCGTGGAGCCACAGCCAATGCGCCAATAGCACCGCGCAGTTAGAAAATGGATTCACTACTAATGAATTTGAACTTACAAGATATAATGGTGGTAATGGTGCAAAATTAAATGACGTCAATAACGGTCTATATCACGCACATGAAGGAAAGCAATCGTGGTATATTCAACGTGACCGAGCTTAACACAATTGGTTTAACCTTTTATAACTACAATAAATTTTATACGGTAAACTATCTAAACAATTATTATAACGTGATAACACCTAATTATTGTCTTTAGAAACGTAACGCTCGGTACTATTACCTACTTGATGTTGGATATGTGTACAGGTTACCACAAACACGGGGTGGATTGTCAGGGCTGAGTCGACGACAGCTACACTAGTCCGTGGTCCACTTGTTGACTTATCTCAAGATTGTGACATACAGTAGCAAGCCTAAAAGTGATATCCGGTTGAAGTATATGCTAAAGATAACGAATAGGACACCACAGGTCAGTAACGATTAAGTAACAACCACTAACAAGGAGACACGTCACAATAAACTATTTACTATTGATGCAAGAACGAGGACAAACATTCAGACAGATGATGAGCAGGCTCACAGATGATGATGGGTGGAATAAAACCTCAAGTCCACCATGTGAAATTTGTAGGTGCACTACTTTAACAGATTATGAGAATTCACGTATAATCTTCGGCATACAAAATGAATACGACCTCAATTCTTCCTCAGGTTCGTATCGTACGGCAACTTACAAAAAATGTCTTCCTTTTTGTATTCACTTTTAGGTGATCATGATCGCACAGGAAGTCCTTCCATATTTTCAAAATGACCTTTTTCCAAAAAAACCCGAAGAATGGTGGGGAAATCAAAATCCCACCAAGAAAATCCCAAAATTTAAATGATAACACTTATTTAAATGTAGGCAACAGTTCCTTTAATACAAAGCTAATTGTACTTTTCAAATTATTTTGGGATACAATCAAATAAATCGTTACACGTTCTTTGGCTTTAAGGTTCTAGGTAACATTACAACACGACGAGCACTGGCTCACGAACTTTCGATTAGCAAGTGAAGCTTCTTATTCTTTCTTATTTACTCTTGCTTGTTTTTTTGTTTGTTTAGTTTTTTTGGAACTTTGTAGTTGTGACTTTAAGATTGCTGATTTTTTTTCTCTGCTTCCTAGGTAGTCCGAATTGTGTCAACATTTAATCAGAATCTTTTCTTGATTGAGATTTCTTCCTTGGTTTTTTTGCTTAGTTCTTTGGGTTTGTTTGGTTTTTTTGGTTAAAGAATTTCATTTCGTCTGTTGTATCTGTAGAATGGAGTTTTGTGAGATTTTAGGGCGTTGTCCTTGACCGTAGTCTAAACTTTTTTTTTCCGATACTTCTTCCTTTTCTTTTGGTTTGCTTAGAATTATGCGTCAGTGAGGTGTATGGGGCTGCGTCGTTTTCTTGCTTTTATAGCGCAACGACTGATGTCGACTTTCAACAAGTACGTTTTTTTGATACTTCATTTCTGTTGTTTTTGGTTCTTTGAAGTATCATTTTACTTCATGCGACTTTTGGACACATTTGATGGCGAGACTTAGCGAACTGAGAAAACCTTTTTTATTCACTTTTCTTCTTCGGTTGGGTGTTATTGTGCTTGCGTTGATTTTGAATTTTAGGGTTTTGTCTTTAGCGTATGCCTAAATTTCTATTCTTGACTTTAGCTAGTGTCTATTTCTCAGGTTTTTATGTTGCTGGAGGGAGAATTTGTTATGTTAAACATGTTTTAGTATGATGTTTGTCTCCTGTACAAAATTTATTCTTGAAAAGCCCACTTTTCGCCACGAGTCCGGGGATAATTGTTAAATTAAAATTATTTTCCGGTGGCTGTGGTACACTTCACGTGTATGTTCTAACGTAACCGCTCAGTTTTTACTTGTAAAATTTTACAAGCATCTGTGTTATAAATGGTTGTATTATTATTGTTGTTTTTGTGAAAGTATTCCTAGAGTAATCATGAACTTATAAAATATATAAAAAATAGTTGTCATAGCGATTTACGATAGCGCTACGTGTTCTGCCAATTTGGAGAAATTTATGATTAATCTACTACCTTCCGCTGGAGGCTATAATTAGAAACACGTACAAAAAGGGGACTCGATCAATTAAGCCACTTCTGAGATAATTTAGGGGAATTGGTCATATTTATAATTGGTGTGATGTTCAAAAAACCTTGGAGGTATACCTGCATTAAGAGTAGTAAAAACCACTTAGATGCTTGACACATTTAACTAGAATGTATTGTTCGTCCATAAGCAATTTAAGTGTAATACGATCCTATATCTAATTTTACCTACTTCATTTTCTTAGCGATTTCAGAGGATGGTTAAAGCGTGTCAATAGCTATGCATGGACGACTGTAGGTGTTCTTTTTTCTTTTACTTGTCAGTAATGTATTGCGTGCGAAATTTTCATAACGTAATACCCTGTATATCGAATTAAAATTATATTCTAGTTTTGACGCCCTCTGCCGATATTTTTTGTTACTGACATGTTGCGGATTTTCATTTTGAAGCTGTCAACTACGTAAGACGGTCCGTGTCGTAATTTGACCTAATTCCAAAGATTTTAAGTGCATCCACTGTGATGAACAGGAAATTATAAGTTAATTACGAATTTATCGTAATCTATTCGGCACAGGGTAAGATATTTGCACCCGGTTTATTAGGATTCCTTTGTAATTTCTTTATTAATTTGATAACCGTTTCGCCACGCTTTGATCACATGTTCGATTTATTAAAAGAACAATGAAGAATTAATACTATTGATAAATACCGTTACCGAACGCTTAAGATTTTGGAAGGCATATTATCCACAACGAAAACGAAGTCTTGACCAGCATTTACCTTTGAGATGTTATTTCTTATACACCAGTCGATTCCGTTACCACCCACCTGTTCGTAATCGCAAATAATAGCATTCGATACAACGGGTTTTTATATCTCATTTAATTTATTATTATTAACGATTTTGTAGTTTCCTATCTTCATGAGTTATTGTGTGACACGATTTGCTATTCAATATCTATTCCAAGCTACTACCGGGGAAAACGTTTTCTCCGAACAAGTAGGTACTGGATTGTGGGTAAGTTTATTTAATTATTTTATCGCTGTCAGAAAAGTCACTCACGGAACTTTGGCTAATGTTAATTTCCGTAATTACGTTTATTGTTACAATACCATTAAGTTAATTTCATTAATCATTTTGTGTGTATCGCATGCTGTGTACAAACAATATTTATTACGAAATTTTTTTCGCTATTTTGCCTCGACTTAACCTATGTATTGTGTTGCCGATACTTTTGGCATTTATGAATTGAGAAATTAAATATACTCCTGTTAATCTTCTACGTTACTAAATTAAAGTTTTTATACCTGTTAATCTTTCTTTTATGGTAACATACCTTTCTCTTTTAATTGTGGTTACCCGAACACCAGAGTAACAAGGATTACGAACCTAAAAATTCGTTACAAGTTTGGACCGTCTGTCTTGATCGAGGCAGAAGTGTTAATTCTAAATGATCTGGCGCCCTTAATTATAATTCACTTGAACCTCCCTTATCTCCGACTGTGTGAGTTGGCCTTGCAAGGTTCGTAAGACCTAAAGCTTGTAACAAATTTTGGTGCCCAACGTGGGGGAAAATTTTGCACGTAACAAATGTAATGTACATTTGTCGAACGTGAAATACGCACGACCTAAATATAGCCATTATCATAATTAACGTATGCAGATTTTTTTGTTCTTAGGGTGTCAATTTACGTAAAATGCGATTTCCAACAGGTGTGAAGTAACTAGTTTCACATTAAATAAAAGACTAACTCCGAAATTACTTATTACTTGATTTTGTTCTATTGGATGTACTTCGATAATGTTATGTGTGGAAGGTTGACTAACCTCCAAGACTTGCATCAAGGCTATAACTGTGATTTTTAAAGAATTATTTTTTGCTCTTTAGGTACTTAATTCTGTCTTGACTACGTAATTCTTTTAACTTTTAATCTTTTCTTCTGTCATTATTAAAAAAAAATATATATTTGTAGTTTTGTCATTTATTCTATTTCACTGTTGGATAGATTTAAACCGTGTTTATCACTCTAGCTTCTAATCCTTTTGGCGCTTTTTTAATTTGTTTTATAATTTAGCAGCACGAAACTTACGACCCAAATCTCAGAATCCAACTGAGTTAGTCGCTAGCAATTTACGTTGCGAGAAATTCCTCGTAACAAATAGATAGATTTAATCACACATATAACATTAACTAAAAATCTAATTGAGAGATGAGATCGTTCATTGTAAATACTTTACATTACTTTTTTGAGAGTAAAAAGTACAAATACGTTTTACAACAACAACGCACATGTTTTTGTATTTATTGTTTCAAAACAATGAATAATTGTCATATTTCTACGATTATCTTCAAAGAGATTAAAAACAGACATATTTCATTTTTTGGCAATAAAAGTATAAATCGCTTAAAGCCTACACGTTAATTAATTATCTACACTTTCCTATCCTTACATGTTTATTTAACTTCCTCCGTAATGACGAACAGGATTGTATGTTATTATAGTACATTTATGATTCTGTTATACAGCGTAAACGTTTTATTGATATAATTACATTAACAAACATTTCCAGTGTTTTTTCTTTTGTCTTGATATTTTTTCTAAGTTTTATCTAGTTCAATGACTAACACCATGCGTTTAATCCTTCTTTAAATAACACGTTAATGATCATTTCAAATTACTTTCCTGGATTTTATCTAAAGTGCTTAATGTTACTTATGATTTAATTCTAACAATCTTGTTTGCCATAATTAACAATAAAAATTGAGAGGTGGTATCGTTTAAAGGCGTCATAGACAATGCACTTTTATGTACACACTCAAACTGCAATATAAAAGATTAAACAAATAAAAATGTATGTGTAAACTATTTAATATTTAACAGTATAATATTAGTTTTATACCGAATTTTTACTTTTAAACTTGTTGTAGTTAATAAACAAAAATATCAAATATTTATAGTGTAAATGTGTACTTAAAATTATTTCTCAAAAGGAGAACTTACGCTACTATTTGAGTTTTTGATTCAAATGCTGTCATTATTAACGATTTACAGTGCAAATTTACAGAATGATTAAAACTAAGTAAAATCATGAATGAAATTCTTCTCAAATATGTATGTACACACTTACATTGTTTATTGTACAAATGGATGAATTGGTCAACAAATAAAAGCAAACAAATACAAACTAAAGTCCACTATTATAAGTTTTATTGATTTTCTGATTCATTGATTTATTGTTTTTATGTTTTCATTTCGTTTTGTTTATTTATTGATACGGGACGAAATTTATTAAATAAAATCAACCAATTAATAAAGCACTTTGCACAAATTACACCTTTAAGTGAACGGTTCTTTTATATACGTGATAACTGAATTTGCTGTCATGTATAACTAGGTACATATGAGTGAAGTAAACATTGAAAATTATTTAGAACGATTATTAGTGTGCGAGGTTTCAATTAGATACATAACGCAAACGATTTTTGTTGTATTTAACGACGACATACTAACTACATTTAATATCAGACATAAATTTCTCACTGAATTTTAAAATATATGTCGATTTTATTTTTAGAAATCCATTACACTGTTTAGTAGTTTAAAAAAAATGGATAAATGAACGCTAAAAAATTAAAAATGATACACGTGTTTCTTTACAGTCAAAACATTTTAATTATCTGTTCTTTTTTTGGATTATTGTAAAGATAGCAAACAGGTTTAGTATTTTTTAATTATGTTTAAGCAATAAATAAAATTAAATTAAATTAAGCTTAAACACCAATATCTAGATAATACAAATAAATTAAAAAAAAATGATAAGTACTTTTCAAAATGCATTGAGTGAAGTGTTTGTCTTAGTGTTTTATCCACCGACGGCGTGGCAATCGGAAAATTGGCCGCCATCGCTGATAAAATGGCGAAGATCAACTTGTACAACACACACACCCACTTCCGGAACCGATCTGCGCCAAATCGAAGCTCTAACGATGTCCTGTCACTTCCTGAACGTTTCAACAACAACGGACAAAATCGCTGGAATCGACGACTCGTGAATACGAACAACCTGGGCGAGTGTTATTATCACTGACGATTTGGCGCGAACGCTACAAAGTGCATGCGACCGTGTAGTTTCGAACATTCCTCGGGAAATGACGACAACCGTCGCGAATAGAGGCGATTAACGACGGTATAGCGACTCTTTCCGACTCATCCAAAAGAAAATTTTTAATAGACACAGGTGCAGACATTAGTGTGAATCAGTGAAAAAGTGCTGTGCATTTCCGATCCCCCACAAACTTTGTGCTCTATGCCGCGAACTGTTCCCCTCACGTCGCTTTTTATAAACGGTCATGTCTACCTCAATAGTCAGCGCTATTAAACCCGTCGACTATAATACCGAATTTCATAACATTCTGAAAAAGTTTCCAGAATCAATACGTCCCTCCTGGAAAATTTCGACGAGAAAATACCCCATCGAACATCACATTGACACGACAATCGAGCCCCTAGCAACTGCCCGACCACGTAGGTTAGCACCGAAACGACACCAAATTGCACGTCAAGAATTTGGGCATTTACTCGATCTTGGCGTAATTCGAGAGTCTAAATCGTGCTGGTTTTCTCTTCTGCATCTAACTGTGAAGAAAAATCAAGAATGGCGTACGTGCGGAGATTACTGTGCTCTAAATGCACGCACCATCTACGATAATTACTCTATCCCGAATATAGAAGATTTTGGACAACAGCTACCCAGAAATCCTACGATCGACTTGGTGAGAGCATTTCATCAAATACCAATACACGAAGCGGACATCCCTAAGACGGCAAATACTACACCTTTTGGGCTGTATGAGTTTACACATGAGTTTTGGTCTTCGTAATGCTTCACAAAGTTTTTAGCATTTTATAGATCACGTCTTGAGAGGGTTGAACTTCGCGTACGCTTACCTAGATGACATTCTCATAGTTTTAGAGTCGCCCGAACAACATTCAGAACATTTACCCCAACTTTTCCACAGACTGCAAGAATACAGTGTAGTCATTAATCTATCGAAGTGCGTCTTAGGCTAAAATCAAATGAATTTCTTAGGATACGCAGTTTCTGCTAAAGGTTGTCAAAGTTGTCGATGTCCAGACACCCGAGTTGAAGCAATATGTTGGAACCGGTCCTTTCGTGGTGACGTGATTGTGTCCACTTCACCCTAAGTAGCTAAACGGAAAAATGAGTATTCGAAACACAATTGAGATGTATAATAAAATAATTAAACGTATTTACATTTAACAGCACAGAAATAAACAAAATAATTAGAATACAAAATAAAATAAATAATCCGCTGACAACGCCCTCTATCGGTCTGTATATTACTCTGTCTCAAGTTGGTTCAGCTAAAACACAAATTATTTTTTTTATACTCGTGTTTTCTGGTAATTAATGCAAGTCCCCTTGCCAGCGGTGCCTTTTCTTGCGTTTATCTGGATAACCTGAACCGGTAGATTTGACTGGTAATTTTTTAAACAATCTCGTCGAATTGACCTCGGGTGCTTTTTAAATGCATGTACGTAATAAAATAGGGTTTCTGGACTTTACACGTCGATGCGGCATCAAATTTAATAAAATTCACATCGATAAAACGTAAATTAATATTAGATCGGCGTTTTCTATAATTTTTCCAAGGTTGCAACTACACCTTGAACTTGCGGTGTAAATGACTGGATGAAATGAAATTAAATATATTTCAATATGTATTTATGAGGTATGTAACACGACGCGGTAACAAAACGGATTTCTGGTGTATTTGTTTGTCACAGGTACGGAGTTACATAAAGTGGTTGTCGTACAACTCGAGAGATGAATAAAATCGCCTCAAACACCGACGGCGAGCGCTAAGGTACTCTAGGAACAGACAACTTCAGGTGTTCGACAATTACTAACAAGGATAACCAAATACAACACTCCAAAACACAAGAATTACTGAGGAGGAGGATGTGAACTTACCAAACCACCCGAACTTGCTTGGTACAAATCCGCCACAAAAAGGATAGGTAAGAGTATGAAAAGTGTCGTTAAAAAGAAAGTCTAGTTAGACTTGTCGGATGGGCTAGGTATCGGTACGTGCTATGTGAGCACGCGGTTCAGCGAGGCACCTGCCTTACGGCTTATCCTCGCTTCTAAGGCATAAAACCAAGTAGGTATGAAAAGGACTTAGAAGCTTGTAAAGGAACTAAGAGAGGCTGAGTTAATTAAGTAGCTACGGCGAAAAGAAACTAAAAGGTTATTTAAAATAAAATACTGAAATAAAGGATTCTAAATTAAAATTCATGCTGTTAATAATAATAAAAACTAAATACCTACTTTGCCATAGCGTACTTGTAAGAAAAATAACAAAACCATGCAAAATCGTTAGAAAATAAGAACTCAATTCTTATTGTAAGCTCTGGTCTTTCTTAGCTAATGGTCTATAAATGTTTACATGAGGCACCAGTTCGAGAATGACCTGAGGGGAATCGGGATAGGGGTTGACAATAGATGACAGGGCACTCCGATCATCATCGAATTCGCGACAAGCGAGAATCCAATGCTCCAGAGTGTCAGGAACGCCGCACGACGGACACTTGTCATCATCTAAAACGCTAATGCGCTTTAGATGGCAACGAAATCCGCCGTGTGAAGACAGGATTTGGACGGCCTTTCGTCCAGGGAGGTTGGGCATTCTGACCCAGATAAGGATATTCGGGATAATAGAATAGGCATTACGCCCTTTATGGGAAGTGTCCCACAGCCGCTGCCATTCACCCAAGATCAAGACCTTTAAGTGACGCTTGGCCGCTGAAAAGGACGGAAAATCGTCGTTTGAAACGTGTTGGTCAAGGAAATTGCACGAGCCAGCCTTACGAAAACTTTGGTGCAGTAGATTTCCTGCAATAGCAGATGTAGGGGAGGATGTTTAGAAATAACACAGAGGGTATCGACGGGAACGGTACAATACGCCCCTAGGATAGTTCTCAGGAATAAGGATTGGAGCGAGGCCAGTTTCCTGACCACGTGGGAATGTCGAAGTCTATGGTACCAAATGTCTAAGCCATAGGTGAGCATGGGAATGACTGCATTGTCGAAGATATTCGCAAGATGTTTTTTTGTGTAGGTTCCATTTCAAACGTGAGTATTTGTAGAACAAGTGCAAAACACTCTTACACTTGTCAACCACGAAAACGCAATGTTTTACAAAACTCAGCTTGTCGTCGAGCAATAGTCCGAGGTACTTGAATTCGAAAACCCTACGGACAGGAATATCGTGGAGGCGCAGTGAAGGATCTCGTCTGAGTGTAGAGCCAAAAACCATGTACTTAGTCTTGTCTGCAGAAATACTTAGTTTATTGCTGCCAGCCCAGCTAGTCACAATATTTAGGCACGTGTTGGATTTCGCCTCCAAGTCTCGTTTGAAATTTGCGGATACTTGACGGTTATGTCATCCGCATAAGCAAAACTGTCGCAGTCTGCTGGTACGTCTTTGTCTAGGAGATCGTTTACAACCAAGTTCCACAGGGTCGGCCCAAAAACCGAACCTTGTGGACAGCCCTTCGTCAGTCGTTTGGTAAAGGTTGAACGTGAAACGTTCGCAGAGTAAGTTATCGATCTATTCGACAAATAGCTACGAATGACACGCGTCTCTTAACGAGGAGAGCTTCGATTATAGAGGGCCACCATACGTTATTGAACGCTCCAGAAATGTCTATGAAAATAGCTAGTCTGTACTTGGAAAAGTTCGATTGTACAATAGTCATTAATCGATGGGCGGCGTCAGTCGTCGTTTTGCCAGGAACGAAGCCATATTGACTAGGATGGAATAATATGTTTGGCGGAATGTCGTCGTGTATCTTTTTCAAAAGTGTCCTTTCGAAGAGTTTACCTAGTTCTGATAACAAAGTTATTGGACGATACGAGTTAGGGTTGGCGAGATCCTTCTTTCCAGGCTTAAGAATAGTGATTAGCTTACCAGCTTTCCAGCTGGTAGGAAAATAACCAATTTTTATGCACGAGTTGAACAGGTCAACGATCGTTGATAAGAGAAAATCTAGAACAACCGTTCGCAAAACGTTACAGTGTAATCCGTCAAGTCCAGAAGCTTTGTTCTTAGGAATTTTGCTAGCCACCGCGGCTAAATCGTCGCTTGTGACCACCCAGTCCTGTCGGGAATTACTTAACAATAGAGTTTTGGATCTTATTTGGGAAAGATGGGCATTGTCCGTCGATAGATCGTCGTCTGGAAATAACGTGGAAACTATAACTTTGATCGTGTCCAGTTCTGAGATTGTGTATCTGTCGCCGTCTTTAACATTAGAACACGGTTGGATCGACAGGAACTTGCGGGAGGATAACCTGTAAACTAACCCCCAAGGACTCGTCGCCAGGCTTTTTTGAACAAAACTTTGCCAAGAGCTATACTTCGCTGTCTTCATTGCCAGTTTGTATCGGTGAAGCGCGGCCTTATATGAAGCAAGCCATTGAGGTTTTACGTCGGCATGGGCTTTTTGGTGGTGTTTTCGCAAACAACGCACCGCTCGCTTTAGCCTATCTAACTTAGGACTCTACCACGGTACACCAGCTCTAGATTTTAGGCGTATACTATTCAAGCCATTTTGACAAGAGTAGAGGATCATCCTGGTCAACTTATCAACGAGAGCGTCTACAGATTTTGGATCGTGGCACAAAGCACCACGTGGAAGATATGAAGGAATTGCTTTAGTGATAGCATTATTCAGGCGAACGGGATCTATACGTTTAAAGTCAAGGATTCTTTTAGGGATACGAACTAGGTTCGGGGCATTGACGGTTAACTCGAACCGTATCAGTCGGTGGTCACTTTCTATAACATCAGGTATGACTCGCCAGTCTACTATTTTCCTGGCTAAACCAGGAGAAGCTAATGTGACATCTATATTAGTTGAGCCTAAATGGCTAGCGCAAGTAGATGGTTAATTAGGTTCGTTGACAACACAGAGATCGCGTTCACCCACGAGGTTCTCAACACATCGTCCTCGTTCGTCGGTCACCGGGGAGTGCCAAAGCGGCGATTTCGAATTGAAGTCACCTTATAACAAATTACAAAATTACTTGTCGGCCTTAATAATCCGACTTCGCTTGATTTGCTCACAAATGAATTAATCAAAGTCCTTTTGCTTTAGCTAAAGGCGAAAGATTTATTCGCTAACTGAAGAGAAACCAGAGTAGAACAATTACTGAATATACAAACGGATTAATTAAAATGCGCAAAAATGATTCACTGTTAGTTGCGACAGGTGAAACGCAGGTCCCGATCGTCGCAATGGCCGGTCAGGAATTAATCAGGTCGAGCAAATATTCCAGGTACAAGCGGTGATCGTTAATTGGATTGCTGGTTAGTTTTCAGGTTCAGCAGGCGGTTTTTGGGATTTCCGACGAAAAAAGATACCATCCTAGACGGTGCAACCGATTTTATATGATTTTTCTTTCTTTCAGTGCCGGTTTTAGAGCGGGGGTCGTCTTTGCCGTGGTAGGATATACGGGGATAGGAGTAAAGTCCATGCACCATTTTAAAATTTGTTATCAATTTGTTCAAAATGTCGGACTTTATGTTCGTTTCGTTACACTGTCAAGCAACAAAGCCAGCCACACTAAATAGCTCCAACGCTTCTTAGGATTGCTAAATTATTATAAGATTTATAAAAGACGCAGTCATCGTACAAGTTTCACCTAACAATCTCCTTTCTGGTTCAGCAAATTGTACAATTACTTGGACGGAAGAAACAGAACGTGCATTTGGAGATGCTAAAAAGTGAAATATAGCGCGTATGACCGCGAATTATTAGCAGCATACGTAGCCATAAAGAAATTTTGTCATCCCTTGGAAGGTCGAAAGTTTACCATTTACACGGATCACAAACCATTAGTGAATGCATTTCAACAAAAAGCAGACAAAGCATTACCACGTTGATTTCTATACTTAGACTTTATTGGCCAATTTACTAGCGACATCCGACACACTATCTTGTTTGGATATAAAACAAATTCATTTCCCACATGTGGACAAGCACATATATTGTGACTGCAGAACTGCGGTAGAAAATTTTCACAAACATGGATTAGTTGTGTAACCGTCGTTTGAGTTTGTGCGATTTCTTTTATGAAAGACCCGGTAATTGAGTTGATTCTGTTCGTTTTGTGTATTTTGGGATTATTTGATTAATTTCACGTTAATTTAAGGAAGTTATTTACGTTTTTAAATTAATCTTTGTCAATAAAAGTTATAAGTAAAATTTTGTATTTAATTAATTCGAAATTATTACGCTACTTAAACATCCGTATTCTGTAGTTACGTTGATTTGACATTTTCTTTGTCCTGGAAAAATTCCAGTTGTATCTAAGTTATGTTTCATTTTTAGATATTATTATGATTCAATATATTTTAGCAGTTTGTTTATCTTGTTTAAAAGTTCATTGTGTTAAGTACGTTCAGAGTGCATTCGCACTTGATTTATTGGTGTTAGTTTTATTAAACTAGAGACAGTTTTATAATTCAGGTTTCAACAAGTTAATCTTAATGACTACAATTAAATCTTTTGATATTTTTGTTGTCGTTGCAGTTCTCACAATAAGAAAGGCCGTCTTCGAATTTTACTTTTGCGTTTGCATCTGTTTGCATCTTTTTTTCACGTCTTTGTTTTGCGGTTTTCTTTCAAAACTATTTCTATCACAGCTTTAATAAAAGTTGTAGCGTATTGAATTGATAAATATAAGTGGTTTTGGTTTGGGAGTAAGTTGATTGGCAGTTGTTCGAAATGCCTTAAGTAACGGAATGTAGTTGGTCGGGTGGTAAATTTTCCCCCTTTAGATGAAGAATTACCGCGGAAATCATAACCAATGGAACAGTGAATAGTTAGTTCAAGTGGAAAAACTTTCCAATTTTGTAAAACAATTACGGCTTATTGAATTTCACTGGATGCCGGTTTGGTTTTGTATTAGTGTACCGTGGGTTTGTGCGTTAAGTTTGTGCTTCACAATCCAATTTTCGCTTTAGTGGCTGCTTATTGAAAATCTTCCGACGATAACTTTTCAAATGTTTGTGGTTCTCTATCGAAGTTCCTGCCGACGTCAACTGGCCTAAAACTAACTAGTCCGTATACGAACAAAAAATCAAGGTATTTATTGATTACCGATTAAGCTCAGTTCAGTTACGGTAAAACTTTGAAATTAATTATGACAAGAGTTCCTTGATAGTTATCTAATCTTTAGATTATTCACCAAACATTTTATGGTGTTTGTTGGTGCTAATGTTAATTTTAATTAATATTATTATTAAAGAATAAAAGACGATGTGTAACCATCGTTTAAAGTGTTTTATCAACGTTAAGCAAGAAAAAAATTTATTATTTACGTATCCTAGTATTAAGATTTTCGATTTTGTTTTATTGTAAATATTTACCAAATTTATTTTATTTTGTTAGTACGTATTTTATTTTTTTTAATGCGAACACGGTCGTTCGTTATAATTTTTTTTCTCTTTTAACATGTAATTAAGTTTTTTTTTAAATTATTTTATTTTTGTTTCAGTGTAACTATGCTTTTTTTTAAATTGTTTTTTATTATTAAGTTTTGTTTTAATTTAAAATTTTATTTGCGTTAACTTGATTCAATTTTTCTTTAAATGTAATTTCCTGTTTTGCTTGCTTGTTTAATTCATTTCAATTTATCTAATAAATGTTAAATTATTAAATATAATTTTATTCAGTCGGCCTTCGCATAAGTGAATTTTAGGATTACATATTTTTTGTGTGATGCACTCTTAAGGTAAGTCCCATTTGAGTGTATCCTTTTGAAGCGAACTTGTGGTTGGCAAGAACTTGTAGTCCATTTGAGCTTTACACTTTCCTAGTGCCCTTTGATTTTGACTATGAATTTTGTTTTCTTTTGAGTTTTTCACACGATCACGGAATTTGAATATATTCCAAACCCTTCTTCACTGAGCACCGGCAAAACTTCGTTTATGTTACTTTATTTCAGGCAAGTTTCATTGTTCCAGCTTTTGCACGTAAAAGTTGTCACGCCCTAGTGCACGAACTTGGTTACCAGAAGATTTGTCTAGCCTAGCATAAACAAAGAGAGGGTGTCAGGAATGCCCAGAACGTCAACAATGCAAAATTTTAAGACATACGTCAAGCCCAATCGCCACCTTTATGCTACCTAGCGAAAGGTTTGAACACATTGACATCGCAGCTGAGACCGTTGCAAATGCCTTTTTGACACAGTGGATATCAAAATTTAGAATTCCATTACGAGTAACGACTGATAGAAGACATCAGTTCGAATCACAGTTACCATCCACAGGCAAATGGAATGGTCGAACCGTTTTTTGCCTCAAGTAAGTAGGAAAACTAGAGAATTAAAAACAGCTATTAAAAAACTGGAAAAACGAATCTTTTAACGAATATGTAAGCTTTTTATATCCTTTAGTAGATAGCAATTACACGCTTAGGAAGGCAACAAAGTCTTTAAACAATTCTGGTATTCCTATTCTACCAATGAGAAAGACAGACGGGCAAGAATAGAAGTTGAGAAAGCAACACTATTTGTAGAATACCTATCTACCATATCTGAACCGCATCTCACAGTTGTTGCTACTACCGAAGAAGAACAAGAGAGTAAAGACTATTTCCAAGTTTTTTTACAATTAAGCTTGGCAGTTCATCTTTTTACTCCCAAAGAAATCAAAACTGAAATCAAACATCAGAACAACAAGAAAACACCCGGGAATGACCTAATTACTGCTAAACTACTGAAAGAACTGTCCCTCAAAGCAATAATGTATATGCTGCATATTTTCAACGTAGTACTTTCCAATACTACGGAAATTCGGCCCAATAATATTAATATTGAAGCAAGCCAAACCTGCACACGAGGTACACTCTGCAAAATAGTCACGACATAATATAAAAATAGTTGCACCGGTGGCAAATACAAATCAAGGAAACTAAACTACAGCTATTACGTTTACGACGAAACACAATTTCGCTCCTCCGGTAACCTTAAATGATATACAGATCCTTATCAAACATGAAGTAAATTATCTTGGTATGATCCTCGACAGACGTTTAACTTGAAAAATCCTTATTACACATAAAAGAAAGCCACTGGGTGCTATGGTAAAATAGGGAGAAAATTCAAGTTATCGTTAGAAAATAATCTGTTAGTGTATAAGACAGTTCTAGTTTCACTGTGGGCGTAGGCATAAATCTTTAAAGCGGTGCTGAATCATCTAATATGTAAATTATTCGTATTATTTTTATAGTTTCTTATAGAGATAATTCTTCCTAACAATTTATCCAAATAATAAAAGTTTGTAACAGTTTATTAGATATTTGATTTATAATTTAAAGTAAATTCTATATATAATTTAGGTTCGAATCCTGTCTACGACGATTTTTTGTTTTTAGGAAAAATAAATAAATATGTTTTGGTTCTTGAATTACATTTGTTGTTTGTGTTTCTTAGAATGCCGTTGATCATTAGCTATTTTATTAGTTCTTAATTAAAGCGGTGGTGATTATTACAAATTTTTAGAAGTGGCAGCCACGGGATTTGAACCACGGACTTTCCATTTATAGGTGTAATGCAGCGTAATAAGAGACACCTTGGATACATTACATCACGGCCGATTGCTTGTAAATTGCTTAGCTAAAGTATTACATTTGTACGTTTTTTAATGTTTGAAATTTCAATAAACAGATACTTTTTTTATGCAAAATAAATGTGGCTTGACATTTTTTAACTTATAGCACACAATTATAGAAAACTTGTAAAGTTGAAAACCTATGTAGGACATTGCAATTTTTCCGCACATAGCTATGATTGTTTAAGCACAGAAAAACAATTAAAAGTAAAATAATATTGATCTGCAAAAAAATATTTTTTATCGAGCCCTGACACTATTCCGGGTGATTCTTATGTAAAATGACGTCCTGAATCCAAATATGTCTTCCGTTTTCTTCCATCACCCACCATTTTCGAGGTAGCCCCAAATCTCTAATTTTACCACTTTTCGATAAATTAATTATAATTTATTTATCGAACGATAATAATAATTATAATAATTATTATAATAATAAATATATGGACATGAATTTAATTTAAATGGGAAAAAGAACTATTTTAGCTATAAACAGTAATAAATAAAAAGATATTCGTTACTTTGTGCTTGCTTTCCTTTTATACTTTGAGGTACACCTCTCTCGTTTCAAAAACAGCAGTACTCCGCCAATATGCTTGCATTCCACTTCTTTGAAAATCTCTTCTCCAGCTTAGCGATGTCTTGATGGAACCGTTTCCCGTGTTCATCCGAGACTGCTCCTAAATTTTCAAGGAAAGAGTTCAGATGCGAGTGAAGGAAGTGAACTTTAAGAGGCATGTTACTTGTACGCTAAAAGCAGTTCCTCGACGTGAGCGACATAATCTTCATTTTTGTGGTTACCCAGGAAGTTTTTACAAACGTTTTCAAATGCAAGCCAAGCTCGTTTTTCCTTTCGATTTAGGTGTTCAATAAACGTCTAATCTGGGGACCAACAAAAACGCCTTCTTTGATTTTAGCTTTGCTAAGACGAAGAAATTTAGTTTTCAAAAATTGAAATGCGCCACCTGTCTTGTCCACTGCTTTCACAAACTGCTTGATCAATCCAAGTTTGATGTCTAAAGGTGGTAAGTAAATATTTTCCTTCGGAACCAAAAGATTTTCTCGCAGAGGCCAGTCTCGTACGATGTAATGTTTATCTCGGGCTCGGCTATCCCATTCACAAAGGAAGCAGCAATATTTTGTGAATCCTGATTGCATGCCCGGGAGTAGAGCAACAGCTTTTAAGTCAACGGAAAGTTTCCACTTATAATCATGATAACTAATTTTATCACGGATTCTGAAGATGTTTTCATACGTTTCCTTCATATCAACAGAGTATGCAAATGGAACTGATGGGAAGTCATTCCCATTTGCCAACAGGACAACTTTTAAGCTTGTTTTTGATGAGTCTATAAACAGTCTCCATTTGTCTGGGTCACATGGCATCTGTAGCTCTGTCATCAATAAATTTGCATTAGGGCAGAACACTAAACCTTTATCTTCTGAGAAAAGAAATTTCAGGGTTGCTTGTCTGGTCCTGTAAGAAGATATTTTTACTCTCTTTTCTAAGAGATTCCACTGTTGAAGTGGCGATCCTAGGAGCTGAGATTTAGTCTTGGGTAACTGCAAATCCCTGACAAGATCATTTAATTCCGATTGAGTGAGGAGGTGAGGTTGCCGAAAAATTAAATCTGCGGAATACTCTTCATCATCATTGAACGTATCATTCGAAGCCCCAGGTTGTGACTCAGAGTCTTTTAAATCAATTTCCGGCTCTAGAGTATAAGTGTTTGGGGGCTCTGGGATTGGCAAAGTATCGTTATGAGGAACAGGTCTTAGAGCTGACGGAATATTGGGATACTGAATTGTATGCTTACTTTTGCTCAAAAACCCGACGGTGGAAGTCATACAAAAGTAACAATCTGTAAGATGACAGCGAGGTTCACGCCAAACCATGGGCACAGCAAATGGCATTGATTTACGGGTACCTTTGAGCCATTTGGTCAAACTACTGTAACAAGTCGTACAGCAAACTGATGGAGCCCAAGTCTTGTCCTGGTCGCCAAGTTCACAATCAAAGTACAATTTATAAGCTGTTTTAACAAGCGGAGAAAGGGGTTTTCGTTGCGCTTTTAAAGTTAATTCCCCGCAGACATAGCAGAACCTATCGGGATGATTTTTACACTTGCGTGGCATAATTAAACAGTAATTCAACGCTCGACATTAACCACAAATGACACTTAGTCACTTGAAAAAATCCGGAGTAAAAGTAGTTTTACTGTTTTACACAAATGAACAAAAATGAACACAAACGTCGACAAGTTAACTCTGCAACAGCTATAGATGTACTGATTGAAGCAGTTAAGCAAAGAATGTAATATACTATAATGAGAAGAGTAATGCAAGTTCAAGCCTGTCGAAAATTCCTGTTCAAACCTGCATGTGGCATTGAGATTGCCAGCGTCGTGCAGTGAATCTTCCTAACTGTTTATTGATATTTTTTTACTGTTCTTATATATTTGTATTTTATTGTTGTTTCTATATACATTTTATAGCAAAACTTTTGCCACATACTTTGGTATAAATTTTATTACCTGCTTTGGGATGTTTAACGGCTATAAGTTAAAATTCTAAAAAAAAATAAAAATGGGGTCCTCCCAATATAGGTGGGTGATGGGTAAAAACGGAGCTCATTTTTGGATTCAGGAGGTCATTTTACATAAGAATCGTCAAGAATGATATCAGGGCCGATTTTCATGCAGACCAGTGAATTAAGGAGGTTACGTTTTACTTATATCTTTAGGTTTTTTTAAGTTTGAAGACATACTAATAAAAAATTGTATTATACGTGATAATCAATTTTACTGTTGATAGATGCCTAAAAATTTTACGACAACAAATTTACACGTAATGACAATGCACAATCAACGTTGCCGCTACTACAGAATTTTACGTATTGACTTCTATGGAAAAACTAGGAAAAACGTACGGATTTTTTAAGTTAACGTACTTTTTGCACTAACTTCGAACAAAATCAATTTTAAAACTGCATAAACCAATAGTAATTTACGTAACAAGTGTCGAAAAGTACATCATAGCATAACGAACGCTAACCCGATGCGAGGACGCACGGCCGAGCGTTGTATGTGAGTGAGTTATGCTATAAAATTTTCGACGAAAATAACGTACATTCTTTTTTGTGTTGCTTTTTGTAAAATTATATTCTTTTTTGACTGACTGACGTACTTTTAGTCGAGCAAAAGTACTGAATTCAGTACGAAATAAAATATTATTTATCTTGTCGCGGTTTTTCGATAAACAAAATCTGCTATGTATGCATACGTGTAACTGGAAACCAAAAGTTTTTCCTTTCATATAAGGAAAGTATAGCGATCTACAAAAAAAAAATTTTTGCATAATTTTATGTTCCAAGGTCTCCTAAATCAGAAAATTGTATTTTTGACAACAAAATTTTGGGTGTCTGTGTGCATGCGTGCGTGCGTGCGTGCGTGCGTGCGTGTGTGTGTGTGTGTAACGATGTACCCACGATAACTCTCGAACCAAAAGTTCTAGTAACTTGAAATTTGGTACGGAGCTGGATTTTCATATTTTCTTAGTTTTATCAAAAGATAGGTCTTATAAAAAAACGGGAAGTAGGTGCATCCGTGAATTTTAACAGTTTTTCTTATACAATTTTGTAAGTATGTAAATTATTCGAATTATTTTTACAGTTTCTGGTACAGATATTTCTTCCTAACAATTTATTCAAATAAAGAAATGTACTAACATTAACAGTTTATTAGGTAATTTATTTATAATATAAAATAAATTCACAAATATAATCTAGATTCGAATCCTAAAACAATTTTTTAGAAAAAAATTCCATATCTTGTGGGAAATACAACATACGATAAAAAAATAATTTTTACTGATTTACTAAAGGAAAACGCAATATCGAGTCGTACAAATATAGAGGTTAGTCTATATGACAACTTAAACTCAATTTGCCATATTTTGGTTATATTTTAATGGAATTGAGGAGAAAAGTTTCAGAAAAATTATAGCATGCTAGGAAGTCAATACAAACGTGTATAAATCACTTCAAAGCGGTTTTATGGCAACATAACATTAAAAAAATACGTAGATATACCTGCATCATACTTTATAGGGAAATCTTAACACATTGTTGAACACAGCGGCTATAGCCGTCTTCCTAGAACGTTCGTGGCGTGACAGGACGGCTATACACGTCGTGCGTTTTGTAGCGTATTATGACTGAACGGCTGTAGCCGTCGAATTCACTATACAACTGCATTGTTGTACAAGGCTTGTGTCACAGCACAAACTGTTTACATTTTCAAATTGTCATATTCTGACTCGTGTTTATAAATATCTACCATTTAACCATACCGACGCGCGCATGTACTACGTAATACCGCAACAGCGGCTGGAGCCGTCTACGTCACACAACAAGTTTATGAGTCAGTTGGTTTGTGTCATATAGCGTACAGTGTTCTTTTAGTTGTGTTATTTTTAGTTCAAAAGTGTTATAAAAATCATAAATATTTGTTTTTCCCGACATGTCAAGAAAGGTAAGTACTATGACAAGTCATATTTGATGTTTTTACATTTAGCGTGTATTATATAATGTTTACGTTGTGTTGCTAACGTATAAGTCTAAATTCAAATAATATGGTATTATAGTAAATATCTTGAAATAAGTACGTTTTTCATAATTTCCACTGTTTTAGATTTCCATTGCATTTCACTGTTAGCATATAGAATAAATATAGAAAAAATCCTAATGCAAACAAATATTTTCTATTGTAACCTTTTGTTTTAGGAGACAGATCCGTATGAGATAGAGCAGCAGCGTCTGCTACAGTTATTTAGTGAAGTCTCGACCAGTGAAGAGGAAGAGAATCCATTTAGTGACGATGGTGAATATGGTTCAGATCCAAATTTTAACCCTGATGGTGAAAGAAGTAGCTCTGACGGTTTTAAAAATTCCATTGCAGATTCTCCAAATAATGAAGTCCCGTCGGGACAAAGTAATCATCAAAATTCAGATCTAGACTCTAAGAACGACGAAGATTCATCAAGTGAATCTGACAGTCACACTTCTAATGCAGGAGACTGGGTGTCCGATACAAAACAGATTCCCATATTCGACTTCGATGTAGATGCTGTTGGTTTCAAGGTGAATCTTGATCCATAAATGACTCCACTCGATGTGGATCTTCTTGTGCAATGTACTAACAAATACGGTAAAAATATTACGACTAGCAATCTACCGGCAACACGATACAGTAGAAAACGTGTTTTTCGAGAAGTAACTACATATGAAATGAAGAGGTTTTTGGCATTGTGTTTATTACAAGCACAAGCCTCATTGCCTCATAGAAGACAGCTTTTTTCTACGAATCCGTTATATTTTCATCCCATTTTTTTATATCTTATGTCTGGGCAAAGATTCAAACAAATTTTGCAGTGCTTTTCCTGTGCAGAAAAGGGTGCGCAATGGTTGGCAAAAATTAACCCTTTAATGAACTTACTCATAAATCGATTTCAGTCTTGTTTCTCCCCACAACAACAGCTGTCACTCGACGAATCGTTACTACATCGAGGAAGACTCATGTTTCGGACATATATGAAGGGAAAGAAATCAAAATATGATATAAAGTTTTATGAACTCACCACATTTGATGGTTATGTACTTAACGTAGAGGTATATGCTCCACAGCAAGAAGAAGTAATAACTTCAAAGCTCGAAGATCTAGTTTTCCGACTTATGAGACCATATTTGAACAAAGGGCATTACCTCTATATGGATAACTATTATAATAGTGTATCCCTGTCAACACATCTTCTCCAGCAAAAAACTCATAGTACGGCAACTCTCTATGAAGAAATTAAAAAAAGGAAACTATGTGTGGCAGAGATCTGGAAAAAATTATGTTTCCAAATGGAAAGATAAGCGTTATAAGTTTTATGTATTACCACAGCAAATCACCCTAAAATGGTTGAAACTCACAATCGGCATGGGCAAGTGAAAATTAATCCACAAGAAATTTCTGACTATAATAAGTACATGTCTAGAATTGACAGGTGCGATCAGATGATTTCCTACTATTCGTCTCCACGCAAAACAATTAAATGGAACAAAAAAGTAATGTTCTATCTCCTTGATATTTCAGTGTGGAACTCGTATTACATGTACAAAAGAAAATTCAAAAATATCCCATTTTTAAATTTTGTGACCACTTGATTCGATAACTTCTAGGTATTGACAAAAACTTGACCATTAATGAGGTGAGTAAATTCAATCATGGTGCAGTGGGGCAAAAAAGAAAGAAGGTTGCAACTAATGATACCGTAAATAATTGTACTGATCCCAATGGTTTTATGCATTTTCCTGAAAAGATTCCACTACCTCCAAGTTTCAAGAGAAAAACTCATTTTCTGCGGTGTAGAATGTGCCACAAAATGACAAACGTAAAGAAACTAGTTACAGGTGCAAGGGATGTTATGCTAAACCTCCTCTCTGTCCTGAACGTTTCGAAGACTGGCACAAAAATGTTTAAATAAATGTATAAATTAACAAACAAGTTAAAAATAATAGTATTAATTTAATTGAAAAAATATTTCTTATAAAAATTTGCATTTTATATTGATTGATTAACCCGTCAGCACGCGCGAGTCGATAAAATTTACCCAAAGCATATTGTTTTTGATCCTCCTTTTTTTTAATTGACAGGAACTGTAAGTCCACCCCTATGAATTCCAAGAGTGGACTCGTCTGGGTTCATTTACGATGGAAATTACTTACATATGGCACTTGAGCCGTCATAGTTGAAGCTTAAACATCGTCTGGGTATTTTATACCCACGCGCGCCTACTAACGGAAGTGTTTTCAATTGTTTCTCAGGAACATGTTTTGCTACGCGCAGAGGTAAGGAATATGTAAAAGCGTTGTTTTATTGATTGAATTTTGAATGCAATATGTTCTTCTAGCTGCAAAATGAATTCTGGTCCATCTACATCGCGTTGTGATTGGAAACGGCCATTATCTGAGCATGAATTGCGTGAAGTAGTAGCCAATATGTTTTCTCAAAACGACGACGTTGATGATGAGGTAATAGTGAGTGAAACTGATGATTCTGAGGTAGATGCATGGAATTGCATGATAGATAAAAAAATATTTGACTTTGTTGTGAAATGCACAAATATATATACTGAAAAAATTAGACACCGGTTTTCAAGACAACGAGATGCGAAACTAACTAATGTAATTGAAATTGAAGCCTGGATGGGACTTTTATATTATGCAGGTGTACTAAAAGGATGTAAACTGAATGTAAAGGATTTGTGGTCGACTGATGGGAGCGGTATCAATATATTTATTGCAACAATGTCCATGAAGCGATTTCTTTTTCTGTAAAGAACCATGAGATTCGACAATGTCCACGACAGGTCAGAAAGAAAGAAAAGCGATAAGTTGGCACCAATCGGGGAAGTTTCTAATTTGTTCCAGAGAAATTTTCAAGCGAATTATACGATGGGCACATACGTAACTATCGATGAAAAATTGAAGCCATTTAGGGGCCGTTGCAGTTTCCGGCAATATATAAAGAGCAAACCAGCATGATATGGAATCAAGATTTTCTTGTTGTCTGATGCAAACACATATTATACTGCAAACTTTGAAATATATGCCGGAAAGCAACCGGAAGGCCCACATGCATGTAGTAATAAACCATCTGATATTGTGCTACGTATGACAAATTACATAAATCAAACCGGAAGAAATCTAACCATGGACAACTGGTTCAATAGCATTCCTTTATTTCAAATTTTACTGAAGGATCACAAAATAACTTGTGTCCGAACACTTAGAAAAAACAAAGCCGAAATACCCAAGGAATTCATTGTTACAAAAGGAGAGAAGTCAGTTCAACCTTGTTTGGATTCACCAAAGATATGTCACTTGTATCATATATTCCCAAAAAAAGAAAAGTAGTTGTACTGCTCTCAACGATTCATCATGATGCCACAATTGATCCCGACATAGGAGACAAAAAGAAACCAAAGATTATTTCATTTTACAATTCTACTAAAGGCGGAGTAGATACTGTAGATGAGTTATGCGGCAATTATTCTGTATCTAGAAAATGTCGTCGATGGTCTCTTACCGTCTTTTTTGGGTTTATGAATATGACAGCAATAAATGCCTTGGTTATATGTAAAGCCAATATGAATGACGATAAACAAAAAAAATCCTTGATATAGACGCAGACATTTTTTGAAAGGTATAGCTTTGAAACTCACTTATGACCAGTTGCAAAATCGTAAATTGATAGATACACTGCCGTCTAATCTAAAGTTAATTATTCAGATGATTAGTACTAAAGATGAGACTAGTGACGAGCCTGCACAAAAACGTACAAAAGTTCAAAAAGGACAATGCGAAGATTGTCCGAAAAAGAAAGACCGCAAAACTCAAACTTCGTGTATGCATTGTGACAAAACTAATTTCATTTATTTTTTATTAATTTTTTTTGTACTTTGTCTAAGTTTTTTGAATAAATTTGAGTTCTTGCGTACATAGCAATATATTATTTAATTAGTTGTGAACCATTTCAAGCCTATTCCTTGCTCTTTTGCATAGTGGGTAAAGTTTATCCGGCGCGCATGCTTGCGTCAGAAATAGAGGCGCGCGTGCTGACGGGTTAATAACGTTTTTACATGTCTAATAACATGACTACCTATTTTATTAAATTTATTTAAAAAAAAACGTTATTTTAACAATTACTTTATGATTGTGTGCAGCATTTCATGATTTCTGACCAGAATACGTTGTTTTGCATATAAACTAGGAAATAGTCCAAAAATAAAATATTTTTTCTAAACCAATTCAAAGCCTTCTTGAACACGCTCAACCATAGAAAACAACAAACATTTAATTCGAAACTTTGATAACTTTATTTTTTCAAATTAATGTTTCTTCTGATGAAGTAAAGCGTTAGAAGTAGATAGCAAATCCGATAGCGATAAAATGTAGTTAAAGAAATGTGTTAGAAAAGAAAATAATAATTTCTCGTTTTCAAATAATAGTGAAAAAAACCCAGCAATAAATTTAAGATATAAAAATGAACTGATACGTAGGTATCGGAAAAGTGTTTGTTATTTTATTTTTAAGAGTATCAGTATAATCCTAATATATAATCCTCAAAAAAGTTTGCAAAAAGAGTACGCAATTTTTTCCGTTAGTGAGCCAACTTTTCTAATTAGAAATCATAATTTTATTAAACAAAATCGTAACCATAGAAATTTTTTAATCTAAATTTAAATAAAATTATAAAATATTCTATGAGAATTTGGCAAGCTCATATACTCAAGATTTTAATGTAAAATAACTATTTCTTGCTTTAAAACCAAATTTCAGTTTTTAATTTCAACCATGTGCTCGACTATTACTTTGACTTTTATATTTTATAAATATTGGATTTAAAGAAGCATTGTGGTTTTTAAAAGCATTTTATTAAAACCATTTCATTTACTTGTTTTTAGAAAGAACGCATTCGCTTCAACGTTTTCATTGTGAATTATTCGTACGTAAAGTTTACTATAACTTAAGATTCTATTGCGGTTTCTTCAATACATTTTTTACGAGTACACGTAAAATACCCTTCGCTTAAATTGACAATTACAGACAACATCGCATTGCGTCGAAGTAATAATACAGTAATTAAGTAATACATAAATTAAGGGTTGTTCATATATGAAACTAAATGCGTTTCCGGTCGTACGTATTGAACACGTGGCAACGACACTTTTACAGGGTTAAGGTCACGTGTCAAAAGGCCAATCAACGCTCTTAATGTCGCTTGCGTGTTTGGCATTCTTAATAATGATTGTCGAAACTAGTATGTATGCATTATTAGTAATCGTTGGATACTTTCGAAGTCGCAAGAACACAATAGATTCTTTTTTGCAATCGAGTAAAATTTAAAATGGACCTAAAGCCCGGTTGAGTATAAAAATGGTCCCTTGTAATCTAGTTTAGCGTGACCATAAAGCTTCCGATCTACCTATAGGGTATTTCTGGTATAATTTATTTATCTATTTCAATGTGTACAGGATATCGGGGATTATTCGTACTACGGGATTTAGTTTGGGTTATTGTTGGGTAATGTATGAAATGTTACGAATTTATAATCCAACCTAAGATAAATTAGTGTCTAAGACCTTGTCTTGAGGGTAAATTTAACAATGGCGTTGAAATTAATCTCACAAGTTTTCTCGACTATAGGTAGTTTTCTTGATAAACTACTCAGGTATGAGGCTTTTAATTCAAATCTAACTACTTATTTTCAAATAATTTTAAATTGATATTGAAAAATAAGAACATATTTAATGTTTCTAATTGTATTGTTGAGTCATTGAGACAAACAAATTTTCTTAGGTCAAATTTTTGATTTGGAGCCCCAGTTCATAGTTGTTGGCATTTATTTTTTTGTTTCTCGAAACATCGTCATTACTCCCTTATTTTAAGGAATATTTAAAAAAATACAAAAATTTTCAGCATTTGCTACAATAATGTTTATTTCGATCTGTCAAAAAAAAAAGTTTTTATTCAAATTCAATTACAAGAAAAATTTGAACAAACTGCAACAATCATCTAAAAGAAAGTATGGAAAGAATGGAAAACCGTGCAAGAAGTTTTAAAAATTTTTTGGACAGTTTTTGTTGTGTTTGTGGATTATATATCACAAAAAAGTTTTTAATTGGTTAACTCAGTGGAACAAAAACAAAAATTCTTTTGAAGTTTTGTCACAACTGCCGACGTATTCGGCGTGAACCAACAAATCACGTCACGAACTGTTACTTCTGTGTTATAAAAATTGAAGAGTTTTCAAAAAAGAATCAACGCAAAGTAACGTACCTAGACATTTCGTTGAAAAGAACTGATTGCGAGCTACCAACTCCAATCCATTTAAACTCTTTTGCAAATTCCACGGACTTGGAAGATATAAACGATGTTTTAAAAAAGTCATTTTCATGGAGCCTGACGTATGCTGACTAATGCAACATAAAAATCTAGTGGAAAACCAAAAACAATTAAAGATTAAGATTCTTCGTACTGATAATATTAACAAGCATATTTAAAATGTCATGGTATTCGACATCAACGTACAATCAAGTACACTCGGGAACAAAACGGTGTAGCTGAACGGAACGGGAGAAACTGATAACGGTCATCAAGAAAGAGACAGGTTGAAACACAAGAGATAAATGATGATGATCCAAAACGAGTACGGAAAGAAAAAAAGAGTTAATACCATATATGATGGAAGCAAGAAAGAAGGGTTACAATGCAAGATTGATATATAACAAACTAAAAATTAACAAAGAAATGTAGACAACACAACAACTAAAAGAAGAAAACCCAAAAATACGAAAACAAAAGGCAAAAATGTAACAGAGATAAACAATCAAATGGAAAATAACCCTAAAGAACAAAAGGCAGAAAACTAGAAAAATTAGCGAAAGATCACCTCAAAACAAAGATGATGAGTTAAGAAAACAATTACGAATAAAAACGAATTCTGAACGCAAACCAAAAAACTAAACAACGAACCAGTCAAGACTGCTACAAATGGAAACGACCGCTATCAACTAGGAATTAGAGATCAGATACTAAACTTAAAACAAAAACAAGGAGAAATACATGTAAAGGCAGAAATTAGAACAGAAACAAATAAACATCTGAAGATAGGGACGTGGAATATAACATCGTTAACAGGAAAAGAATGCGAGATCGTGGAAGAGATGAAACACTATGATATAAAAATTATGGGAATAAGCGAAACAAAGAAAAAAGGATTAGGAAGTAAATTACTAATGGATAAATATAAATTATACTACTCAGAAAAGCATGAAAAACAAAGAGCAAAAGAGGGAGTAGGATTAATTATAGCTGAGGAAGTAGATAATGCAGTAAGTAAATTTGAAGGAATAAGTTCGAGAATTATGACATTGGAAATAGCATTACACGGAAAAGTAAGTATAATACAAATATATACATCAATAGAAAGAGTAAAAGAACAAAAACTTTTAGACTTCTACTCCGTTTTACAAATACTTCTAGATAAAGTTAGAGAAGAAAATGATAGAGTTTCCCAACTAAATGACCTAAAAATTAGAAATACTTACTGGAGAAAACCGCTAGTGGATAGATTTGTAGCGATAGAAAGAAACGCTAGAAGTATAGTTGATTACATGTTACATACACAAGAAATGCAAAATCAAAAGAAATCTGTAAAATACATAAAAACCAGAGAAAGAAAACAGCGTGGAGGAATAAAAAGGATTAATTGCGCCTGTTAATTTACAGATAAAGTTGTCGATACAAGAACTGTGAATTACAAAATCAGACTAGGATAATACACCTTTTATTTAAATTGTTCGTCGCTAGAATGATTTAAAATACACTTTACAAATTTTCAAGTTTTTTGGTACTTAGGAACCAAACTTTAACAAATAGTTAGTCTAATAGGATTTTCCGTGTGTCCGCTTAATTTTGTTTAAATCAGTAGTATTTTTGCAAAAGACTAATTTTTTCGGCGAAGTACAAACTCATCTTCTTTGTGCTTAATTGATCGAGCATAGTCGATCTCCAATGCGCTTTCAGTTAGTTTCCCTTTTGCCACCGACAACAAACGTAAAGGAACACCTTGACGCTGGGGGTAAATATCAAATCTTCTCCGCAATTTCAGACAGCGTAAACGGTACCTCGTGGCGCTACTGAAAAGCGTAAACCAAACTGGCATTAATTATCGATTGATTGTAGTTACTTGCCCGCAGTTCATAAGATCGTTGTTTCCGCAAGATGATCATTCTCCGATTTAATGTAAAGACCTTCAGTAAGGTATCATTTGAAAACCGGCAATAACTTTAAACAATTTTTAACTTGCAACTACTGCCATCTGAATTATTTTCGTTAGTTTAATAATTACTTCTAATACGTTTTCTGCAGTTGAACCACCCGTAATCACCAAAAGTTATTTAATTAACTTAAGAATTAAAAATTGTTTTTCACGCACGTGGCTAAACTTATTTGTTATAGGCGACAGCACCGATAGAGAGCACCACAAGAAACTCGTAGAAATTGAATCAACTACCGCCACTAGCTTTATTAATAAATCCAATCCAGTTTTTTTATTTTTTACCACAGCGTGGTGGAATCAAAAAGTAAAAAAATCTGTCAAAAACAAAAAAATGGCATGGAAAAAATATCAAGAAACAAAACGAGAAGTAGACAGACTTATATACATAAGTAAAAGAAATATAACAAAGAAAGCGGTACGAGAAGCAAAGAGAAAAAGCTAGGAAGACTTCGGAAAAGAAATGTAAGAAGTATGAAGGGAAATAAAAAAAATAATAAAAGGAATAAAAAACAAAAAGAATGAATTAAAAACAGATATTAAAAGCATACTAAAATATGGACAGAATTCTTCTCGATCAAATTTGGAATAGAAATAAGAGCAAATGGAAAGGAGATCACTAGAAATGCAGTGGAAGATAAGGAAATAATGAAAGAAAAAGAAACTCTAGAGGATATAAATACAGAAGAACTAGATGAAGCAATGAAAACCATCAAACTAAGAAAGGCAAGTGGACAAGACGAAATAAAACTAAAGATGATAAAATTCCTAGGAGAGAAAGGAAGAGAAATGGCTACTAAATATATTCAAACAAACAGGGAAGACAGAAGAAATCCCACAAAAGTGGCAAAATAACATTATCATTCCAATTTACAAGAAAGGAGAGTATGTGGACTGAAAACTATAAACCTATATGCATCTTCTCCACCACCTTTAAATTATACACCAAAATAATAAAAAGAAAACTTATAAAATACATTGACAATAGACTTGAAAAAGAACAGGCTGCATTTAGAACAGGAACGCACGATAACTTCCACATATTGAGAAGTGTAATAGAAAAAAAGAAGAAAAAGGCCAAGAAATATTACATTCATTAACCTTCGATTCAATGCAGCGGGAAATAATATGGGATTGCCTAAAAGAACTAAAGGTTCCAATAAAATTAATAAGAGTGATAAAAAGTATCCGTAAAACAGTAAATGGAATAGTTAAAATAAATCGAGTGGAATCAAACTTTTTTCAGATGAAAGCAGGAAAAGTTGTCATTGGATTTGGACAGCGTCACTTGTCAATAGATCATTGACTTTCGCTGTCATTAAATCCAATGACAACTTTTCTACCCTCCGTACTAATTTATAGTTTTCTATGAATGACTAAAGTTATTTGTGAATGAAACTGTTATTAGGATGATAACCGTTTCAACAAACGTGTACATTCAAAAAGTACAAAGTCAATACCAAAAAAAACCAAGATGCTAGGCAAACTAATGATACTGAAAGCTTTCATTGGTATTTTGTTTCTGATTGACACTCTCAAGAAAAAATGTACACAGAATTCGGGATAACTGCAAAGAAAGCGGAATTGAGTCGTGCTACTTGGCAATGAGTGAGAAGCGATTTCGGTTTTTTTATGAGATGTCTAAGGTTCGATGACGTGCGTACAAGAGATGAGCGGAAAGAGATTGATAAATTAGCCCCAATTAGAGAACTTTTCGAAATTTTCAAAGCAACTTTATTGTGAGTGAGTATCTTACTGTAGATGAACAATTATTAGCTTTTAGAGGACGTTGTGCATTTAAACAATACATCCCGAGTAAGCCAGCCAAATATGGCATAAAAATGTTCGCGCTAGTAGATGCTAAAACGTCCTATACCCTGAATTTGGAAACATATGTGGGAACACAGCCCGAAGGCCCATACAAACAAGGTAACAGCGCCGAAGAAATAACTCTTCGATTGGTAGAGCCAGTTGCAGGTACCAATCGCAATATTACTGGGGACAATTGGTTTAGTAGTCAATCGCTCGTCAAAAATTTGCTAAAGAAAAAGCTTACATATTTAGGTACTGTAAGAAAAAACAGACGTGAGGTCCCTCAAGATTTTTTACCTCGTAAGACTCGCGAAGAGAGGTCTTCCCTTTTTTGTACCCTGGTGTCATACTGCCCGAAGAAAAACAAGTCAGTGGTATTGATATCCTCGATGCATCATGATTACGCAATAGATGAAACAACAGGAGATGCCATGAAGCCAGAAATAATTACTGACTACAACCGCACCAAAATTGGTGTAGATCTGGTGGATCAGTTATGCCAGAATTATGATGTAGCAAGGAATACACGTCGATGGCCAATCGTAGTGTTTTTTGATCTACTAAATATTTCTGGCATAAATGCTCTTTGCGTCCATAAGGCATACCATCTCTTTGACAAATTTAAGCGCAGCGAATTTCTTGAGAAGTGTGCTTGGGAACTAATCAGACCGCAAATTGAAGTCAGATCAAGAATCATCCAATTACCAAAAGGAATACGGCAACGTGCTCAATGCCTGCTGAGTACCACAAATATTCCCCCTCCACTTCATCTGCCACCTCTCGATTATGTCGGACGTTGCCATGTTTGTCCTCGAAATGTAAACAAATCATCTAGAAGATCATATGTGAAGTGCGGGAGGTTTGCTTGCAAAAAACATATGAAAGGCACTTGTACCGATTGCTTGAGCAAGTAAAAATTTGATATTTTCAGTGTTATCTAAAACGTTAATTTTTTAATGTTTTATGTTTTGTTCTAAAGAATACAAGTGTTTTTTGCCAAAGTTGCACCAAAGTTGTTGTTTAATCAAATACCGCATATTAACTTTCAATAAATCCTTTAAAAAACATGCAGGTGGCTTTTTATTTTCTCCGTGCCAAATAAAACTAGATAGATATCGAAAACATTTTATTTCATTGGAAATAGTTTAGAGAATATACAATATACACATATTATGTTCAATGAATTCGTTTATTTATTTATGTACAGCTTTTGACAAAAGTAATGTCCCTCGGACACATAGGCAACCAAAACATCAGGTTCACGATCGTAAACGAAGATTTAAAAATAAAGACGCATGAAGGACGATTAGATGTTGCGTTGCGCTAATTTGCAATGGTAGTATTGCTAACTGGTAAAAGTGATTCACAATAACAACTTTGATAAGGTGGGATTTGTATTACCTCTAAGTGACGTAGCATAGCAAATATATTTACAAAGCTTAAAAATTGATATTACCTGTATTAGACCAAAAATCTAATTAAATTCAATTCAAAAACGCAAATAATAAAATGCTCTACGGGCGACAATATTACAAAATATTGTTCACATGTATAATTAATAAAAAAATAGATATCTTGTCATTAATATTTAACAATTTCGTTTCAAGCGGCAATTGTGAATTTTGAATTTGTGACAATAAATTAAAGGCGCATTATATTTGCATAATTTGATTACGGTTTCCGACAAAATAGATTCTATATGGTCTACCTATTTATATTACCTTTTTGAGTTGAACAGCCTAGATTCTATATCAATCACTTAAATTAGCCAAAAGAAAAAAAAGTACTTTGATTTTGAAAAAAAAAAAAAAATAAAATAAAAATTTTATTTAAAGGAAATAGCTTAGAGCACCTTCGATAACATAGATAATGACTAAAAACGAGATAATTTATTGTTAATACGTTTAAAAATACTTAAAAAACTATTTTATTTCTTATTTGTTTTTACTTACTTTGCAATACACAAAATTTATTATTTACTAGTCATTCAAAAAATCAGTTTTTTATTTATTCTTTAATAAAGTAAAATATTTTAATGTTTTTTCTATAAATTTAGTTATGTTGTTATTCGTAATATCGTAGTTGTAAATTTTTATTGTATTACTGAATGCATTCAAAATTATTTTTTTAATTGATAAAAAATATTTCTTTTTTTCAAACTATAAAAATATATTCTAAAGTAACATTGCAATAATACAATAAAATTTTCATCCTGTAAAAAAATGATACATTAATTAATGGATTATCAAAAATAATGCATCATTTACAACGATGTAATAATTCACACAATCGTTGTATTTAGATTTGATACCGCTAGATAAATTTATTGTGATGTATCTTGAGCAAAAATCAGATGTATCACAAAACATCAAAGTGCTGACGCGAACTGAGATTAATGCTTATAGAATATACTTTAGCCTTAGCTATATCAATTGAATCGATTGAAGGTTTCTTACCTAAAATGTGAAAAGTGGTTTATGAGTGTATACGTGTAATTATAAGTGAGAAAGAAAACGTCTAAAAATAAAGTTATAGATAAGCGCATACCATACTGACACCTATCAGTATATCTTTTTTTTACCTTTTTTGAACCTTCTTTTATTTGTCACTGTTAAAATGTTTTGTTTTGAAATAAGTCTCTTAAAACTAGACTTCTGGGAAATCGCTAGTATCTTTGGAGACCATAGGAAAAATAGTTGCGCTATGGGAGATCGGTGTTCCAGTTACTGAAATAGCAGAGAGGGTTGATTTGCTCTTGGGTTGTAGTTATTTAACGAAATAGAAATTTTAATCATTGAACGTCATTTAATCTTGCTTTTGTGCCTAAAGCGTCGCCATATAAAGTTTATAGTATAAAATCCGTATTTTTGAAATATCTAAGAAGCTAATAATAAAATGCTGTGCTGTTTAGTAACAATCACCCGTTTTTGAGAACACTAGCTTTTTCTGGAAAAACGCTGTATATTTAAAAAAAATTATTTCTATTTCGTGTTTCAAGTAGTCATGCCATGATTATCGCTCAAACCTATAAATTGAATGTTGCAGAAAACTAATTTTTCGTAATCCTAGTCCAGTATTTAGCGCTCTATATTTATTATTTAAACTGGACCTGCACATAGAACTTTATTTATTTTTACTTTAGCTAATACACGTATTTTTATGACGGAAAATCGTTTATAAATTTCTGATTTTGTTTTAATGCTTACTATATTTCATCACAAACATTTCTTTTTCTCAAAAGCGGAAGTGTGAAGGAAATTTTTGTACTGTTGTATATGTTTAATAATTGTTTAATTTTCAATAATTGAATAATATATAACAATATGCACGACAAATTTGTTTGGCGCGGTGTCCAGCTCACAAAAACAAGATTTTTTTATTCTATAAACCTATGCAATCAAAGAAATAAACTTAGTTTTTTTCTCAGGAAATAAAACGATCATCGTTTAGTGTTAATTAAGAAATACTTTAATAATGAATGCATACAACTAACGCCAGGGCATTGCAAACTATTATTACTTTTTTGGCAATCAATTTCAACTGATTAAACGTTCATAGCATTGATATGAGACATTAATTTGTTAATTTGATGGAAATGATTTACATCAAAGAATCGATTGTATGCATTAGTTAATATTAATTCATTTATTGAAATAGAATACTTCAAGATAAAAATTGAGACATTTGTTTATTGCAGGAAATTTTTTGAAATTCCTCAAATATAATAACGACATTTAGGTTTTTATTTGGCGTCATAATCGATTTAAGGGAAATTGCACTTATATTTTACGACTCCCTTATTTTTTGTAGTCAACGCAAGTTTGGAGATGGATCCGAAGGGAACAAAAGAGAGCCGAAAATAATCGTCACTTACAAACGAGAAAACGTAATGGACGACGCCGGATTTTAAATCATAATAACGAGAACAACATAAGGCAATGTTGCGCAGAAAGACCATTTTGCACGTCTACCATGATTAGAGATAATTTACAGCTTACTTGGAAATATCAGGACTGAGGTTAGGAAATTACACAGTATTGAAATTCACAGTCGCATTCCTGCCAGAAAGCCACTGATAACGAAAGAACATGCCCGACGTCAAGCACAATTTTGTCAAGCCAACGCAAGACGAAATTGGCAGCTTGTAATTTTTAGTGACGAAAAAACATTTTGCTTTTCGGAAGATTTCCAAAAAACACTGTGGAGAGCGAATAGTACCAGATACAATTTTGAAAATATCCAACCCATAAAAGGCATTAGACGTATAAGTACAGGTTATTGGAGCTGGATGAGCCAAGCATGTCCGGGGGAGCTTGTCCAAGTAAACTCAGGGTTCCGTCTGAGGAATATGTGTCCATACTAGAAGATGTTATGTTACCATCGGTTAGGGCAATTTATCCAGAAGGCGAAATAGTTTTCGTTCAAGGCAACTCTCCCATTCATCGAAGACAAATAGTTCGAGAATGGTTCGAACAACATCCAGAGATACACATCATAGAGTGGCCAGCCAGGTCTCCATCGAAACCCATCGAAAATCTCTGGACAGCTGCTGTGCGTGAATGGGAAAATAACATCATGATTTGAAATATAGACCAACTTCACGCAAATATTATGCGTACTTGGAATACTCTACACCTGAATAATATTGGTAATAATAAGATTGGTAAATACATGCCTGCTCGCATTCAAGCTTGTATTGAATCCGATTGATACTACACAAAATATTAATTAGCCTTTATTACTTTTCCTTGCTCAACTTAAACAAAAAATTAACACATTTATATTATGTTTAATTTTTAATGTTAGGGTGTTAATCATTAATTTTTTGTTTAATTTGCCTTTCTTTTTGCATAGATAATTATATTGTTACTTACATTTATATTACATGTCCATAGATAATTATTGATATGTAATAAAACAATAATAATTTAATTCTTATTAACCAAAATATAAATGAGTTACATTCATATTCTGATTAATACTTTACACGTAAATTTTTTTGATGCTAATTTCTCTGTTTAGATCAATTTTATAACTAAATATATGAATTAACTACAAATCGCGGAACCACGACCATGTCGTGCCAATTACTTTCGCATTGATTATCGCGGTATGATGTATCTGTAATTAAAATATTTTGATTATCTCATTTCCATACTATTTCAATCTTCCATAAACTATTAATGCTATGTATGGAATATCATTGATAAACGTCAACTTGTAGTTTGTTTTAAACGTTTCATAACCAGTTTATCGATATTACATTCAATTATCTTCTCTTATATGAAAAGTAACTTGATTATATTTATACACCACAATTATGTAACTTTCATCTGTTATCTTTAACTACCTAAATTGTTACAATTTAGCCATTATATATTTAAGCCAAAGGATGGTATTTGTCAGGCCAAATTAGTGACTGCATGTTAATATTTCGATCTTCAATTAGCCAATTATGTGAGAGGTTGGTGACATTTGTCAGTTTATTTCTTATCTTCAGTTTAAGTCATTTCTACAATTTAGTGCAATAGGGAATTCAATCAACTTTCATATTACGAATTGTGTATTTTATAAATAAGTTGTAATTTTTAGTATAACTTAAATATGGTTACATGTTATATTGCATATATTGTTCATATTACCTTTCATTCTTGCAGAAACATCTTTTCTGTAAGTTCACTTTACGTAGTTTATTCATCTTAGTTAAATTAATATTTTTTCTTTACATTATGTTTCTCTTTTTTGCTGCGATGTATTTTAATAAAACGATTACATATTTATTCTTAAGTCGATTGTCGTTTATGTGATAAATTATTTTTATGCGCAAACATCTATTTGTATATCTTAATCATCTCAATGCCTTGCATAACTATAAATTGTACTTATTGCTTTTAAAATAAAAAAAATATGTTAGTAACTTCGCGTAATAAATAATTACACTGTGTGAAGAAACCACTATTCAAATTTCAAACCTTTATGTAACTTAAAGTTGACTGCTTTAACGTCACAATTTTTTTAGTACAACGTAATTAAAAACAAATGAGGAATAAAACTGTTTTAAATATAGTAAACAGACAAAGATGAAGAATATAATATTTTATTTTGATAGTTATTAAGAATAAAGTCTTCTATTTTTGGTCATTATTGGTAATGTGTCTATCTAATTCATTTATATAATAAAGTATATTTATAACATGTAAATCTGCTTTTGAATGAATTCACCATTCTGTTTAAATTGCATGAACCAGTGTCCCAAGTGAGTAAATACCTTAAAACTAGAAAAATCTATACAAAATTAAAAATTGGTGTAATACATTAGCGTTCAACCAGTGGCTTTGGTTGCAGTATTGGTAACGCTCCTAGCTATTTCTGTTTTTTAACAAAATAATATTACCACACACAAAATTTAAATTTTTTTAGTTCAAAATCAAACTACATTTTTTCCTTTTGATTAATTTAAATGTTTGATATAGAATCTAGGCTGTTTAGCTCAAAAGGGTAATGTGAATAGGTAGAAACCGTTTAGAATCTATTTTGTCGGAAACCGTATTTAAAGGAAAGTAAATATAAATGCGCCTTTAATCTATTCTCAAAAATACAAAATTCACAATTGGCGTTTAAAACGGAATTGTTTGGTATTAAAAACAAGCTATCTATTTTTCTTACTAATTATACAATAGACTTGTGTAATTTATAATATATAATTATTGTAATATTGTCGCCCGTTGAGCAATTTAATATTTGCATATCTCGTTTTTTAATGTTTGTAAATATATCTACTATGCATCGTCACAAAGAGGTAATACAAGTTCCACCTTATCAGAGTTACTATTGTGGACCACTTTTGCCAGTTAACAATACTACCTTTTCAAATTAGCGCAACGCAACAACCGTCCTTGTTATTTATAAATCTTCGGTTACGATCGTGAATGTGATACTTTGGTTGCCTATGTGTCTGATGGACATTACATTTGTCAAAGACTGTACGTCACATACTAATAGGTGACTAACGTAGGGTTAAAGTATTGTTGAGAATAACTCAAGCATTTTTTTAAATTGAGACATAAATACATAAAATTTCTTATTACTCATGAAGAAATGTAAGCTGTCCAACGAGGGGTTCTATAAGATTGCAAGATTTTCCACGGTTTGATTCCTCAGTATCTATGACCTTATTTTTTTTAAATGTAGGTGACGATAATGTTAAAATTTTGAGATTCATAATCGAGACATTTTAACGCAGTGAGCGAACGTGTTAATATTGTCAAGATTATTTGTCGCCGATTGAAAAACGAGTTAGTTTTAAAGTTTTTCTGTTGACCGTACGTTAGTAAAACCTGTGAAGTTATAAGAAAACTAAAGTATACGTAACCCGTTGTTATATCTAGTAGTCGCGCAATATCGTTAAATCAGTGGTTGATAATGATTCTATAGGTTGCTATACAAAATCGTTCATTAATAGAAATTGAATCATTGGTTCAAAATCGTTCTATATAGGGGTCATTAACGATATATTTCTGATACATTATTATACGTTGATATTGCTATTAAACGACGTGAGCGAGTGTAGCGAGCGAACGCGTTAATATTGTTGAGATTATTTGTCGACGATTAACAAAGGAGTTTATTTTAAAATTATTCTGTTGATTGTACGTTAGTAAAACGTGTGAAGTTATAAGAAAACTAAAGTATACGTAACCCGTTCTTATATGTAGTAGTCGCGCAATATGGTTAAATCAGTGGTTGCTAATGATTTCATTGGTTGCTATACAAAATCTTTCATTAATAGAAATTCATTCTTTGGTTCAAAATCGTTCATTAATAGGGGTCATTAACGATCTATTTCTGATACATAGGTTTATATTGCTGTTAACAGACGATAGACAGAAAAATTGATTTAATAACTCAACTTTTCAATCGTGATACCAAAGCAGGAAAATTTTATAATGAAGCCTAAATAAATTGTAGAAATTCTGTTGAAAGAAGTTAGCATGGAAAAGAAGGTTCCGTATTTTATCAAATAGAATATTGCTAGAATTACATATATAAAATATTGTGATAATAATGAAGAAAAACCTATTAGATATTGAAGCAAAAAGTCAAGCCAATATCTCTTTTAATGACGTTTTTTCAGAAGAAAATCTACCACGTGTTACACAAAAATGTTTTTTAAAACTGCTGATGGATTTTTAAATATTTCTTTAATATTACTTCACTTTGAAACGCCAATATCAGCATTAAATTGTTGATTTTAAGCCAAGCTCGTTGTTAAATAGCTAGAAAAAATACTCCTATTATTTTGAAAAAACAAGCTTTAATAAAATTAAAATAAGGAAATGCAACTTCTTATATGTAAAGAATTCGGTATTCAACAAGTAATTTTCTGCATTCTGAGCTTTGTATTACAGAGCCTTTAACGTATGTACAAGAAACATTTTTTTCATATTAGTATAAAATAATGCTACATTTTATGTAAGTATGTTAAGCCATTAGTATAATTTCTATACATAATTAGCAATTTGTTAGGCAACCCATCTATACCAAACAATTAGAAAAGTTAGACTATACCCGGTGCCATAGTTCTTAGGATCGTTTCTTAATCTGCCTGTTTTATAGGATAATCAACAGGTAGAAGTAACCGGTAAAGTTAACTCACAAATTCCTTTACGAATCCGGTATTTACATCTTTATACCAAAAATAAAGTGTTACCTGGAAGTTACCACGTGATTGCAATATGCAGTGCTGTGTACGTAAACCTACAAACTATGACATTCGAAGAATCGAGTTAAGTATACTTGAATAGGTGCCTATACATTTTTAATTTTTTTCAATAGGTTACGGTTACTTATTTAGTAGTTTACTATTATGTATACTTAGGATAACAATTTCGTATTGCAAAGAATTATTTTTAACGTTTACGTTTTGTTTATTTTATTTTTCTGTCGGCATTTGCAGTGTCGCCATAAAAAAAACTTTTAAATAAAGAAATATCATATAAATAAGTTAAAACTTAGTTATGTTTTACAATGGTTTTACTTAATTTTTATAATTATAAACCTTATATAATAAGATTTACCAAATCGATCAAAACTTTTATAAAATTTAAGTACAATTAGGCCAATTTAACTTTTTTAAACCAAAAAAACATTAAGTATTGTTGTTAAACTTTCGTTTTAGTAATTTTTACATAATATACAATATTTTCAAAGAAATTTGCAGTTGATATAGTTGATACATTTAATGAGAGAAAATCTTTAAGAACATAATTATGATCGTCAAAACATACAATGGATAATTACATAGCTAATAACTGATTTATATTTTCTATAGATGTCACATAAACAAGTCCTTTCTTATATTCCTTAATTACAATTAAATGTATTAGAATTAGTATAAATAGATATAAGAATTTGTGGATCAATAACATTATAACACTTATAGTTAAGCTAGGTGTTCAATAAATATTTTATCAAGATTCATACTTCTGAATTATAATTGGCGCTGCGAACAGGATCTCGCAACAGTTTGGTGATCAGAATCCGAACAATCATACAAAAGTATATACCCCAAGTTTCAAATCAACAACATGCTACCATTAGAATGTCTTCCGGGTTTGGACCGTGTTATTGTTGTAACCGAAGTTGCCAACGTTTCGCCCACTTTCGTAAGGGGCTTCATCTAAAATTCCTAAATCCAAGTCGGAAGAGTCAGCTCTAAAAAGTTTTCGTAAGAACCCTGATATTATTGTTCTTCCAACCGACAAAAGCAACGCTTCTGTAGTTTTGAATCAAATTGATTATGTTACGAAAATCAATTCTATTTTGTCTGAGGAAACTTAGGCTCTTCTAACTCACAACTCCACTTCGAGGATTGAACGTGAGGTCAGCCAAATCATCAAATCTTCCAATCTACCTCCTGAAACTAAACGTCGACTTACCCCATCAGATTCTAAACCACCTCGTCTATACGGACTTCCCAAAATTCACAAACAAGGTATTCCTTTTCGACCTATCGTCATTACTATCCAATCTTCTGCCTACAAGCTAGTCTAGTTCTTGTCCAACATTCTTTGCGAGTTTACAGGTAAAACCTCTTCTCACATCCTCAACTTTCAGCATTTTATTCAACGTCTAGAAACTATAAAACTTGAACCCCAAGATTTTTTCGTAAGCTTTGCAGTTACTTCACTTTTTACTAAAGTTCCTATTAAGGATTCGTTTATTATCATCAAACAGATTCTGTCTCAACATGGCAAGGATTTGAATTTGGTTCCACTTATTGATAAGTGTCTATCCTCTACTTACTTCCAATTTGATAACAAGTTTTACGAACAAGTTTTTAGTGCTGCTATGGGTTCTCCTCTATCACCTGTTGTAGCTAACATTTTTATGGAATCCTTTGAAACGGTTGCTTTGGAATGATCAATATTAAAACCTAAAGTGTGGTTTAGGTATGTGGACAACACGTTTATTGTTTGGTCTCATGGTCATCGTCAATTGTCTAAATTTCTTGATCATCTTAACAATCAACACTTAGATATCAAATTTACTATGGAAATCGAAAGTAATGGTTCTCTTCCATTTCTTGACGTTTTTGTGACTCGTAAGCCCGACGGACTTCTGAGCCATTCTGTCTATCGCAAATTCACCCATACAGACAGATACCTTCATGCCTCGTCTTATCATCATCCTGCACAAAAACGTTCTGTAATTGAATCTTTGGTTCATCGTGCCTTTTCTATTTGCCAACCTGAGAATCTAGACTCGGAATTTCGTTATCTTACTAGAACCTTGTTGTTCGGATTATGGAATGTTTTCGAAAAAATCTAAAAAAAGACAACTATACATACATATTACGTATGTATTTTATTATTAACATACAATATGTTACCACTTTGAAAGATAAATTAAAGAAAATAAGAAATCCACTCTCTTATTTGTTTTTTTATTTTCAAATGAATTTAAATGTTTACATATAGGAAACATATTTTAAAAAAATTATTTTGGAATTAAACTACATATTTTAGCCGGTCACATAAATAAATTTGTATGTGTGTCAATATTTACTTATTTATGACGTTGATAGGCATTTATTATTCTTTTATAAATACATATATCTTACCAAATAACTTTACAAAAAAAGTAAAAAAATTGTACTTTTGTCTATTGGTCGTTACACTGTGGGCCAGTTCGGATTACGGAAGTTCGGATTATGGATATTGCACTGTGCATACTTCTCTATATTAAAATTTAAATTTTGTATTATTGTTAAAGTGGAACCAGTGAATTTTTACACATGACAGTCAAATCTACGTAGAGATAAAACGCATAACAAATTGTTATTATTATTCGTTGTGTAATATTTTATTTTAACATTTTTTGTCATGTTACTTTTAAATTTACTTAAAGTTCCATCATATCAAAACCTTAAGTAACATTCATAACATTGCCCTTCTCACATTGATTTATAATGGCTGTACGCCTATGCCTGCCATAAAATCTAAGACTATACGATTTAAATTTGACTTTGACTTTTTATTATACAGCTGCTGGATTTTATGTCTTATTTAAATAGATTAATTTTGCCCACAGATGACTGCTGCCATGTCCGAATCTAAAAAAAAATGTAGACAGTACAGTGTTGATTATTTAAAATTTGGTTTCATTCCATCATTGTCGGACAAACAATTGCCTATGTGCCTTTTATGCAACAAAGTTTTGGGCAATAACGCTATGAAACCATCTAAGCTGCAGGATCATTTGAGAAGTTGTCACCCTGATAAAATAGATAAAGATTTCAAATATTTTCAAACACTCAAAGATAAACTTTAGAAGAGACCTACGCTGGACCGAATGTTCGCTTCGACGTCACAAAGAAACAATGATGGTTTGCGGGCGTCTTATAATATGTCGCTACTTATATAGCAAAATCCGGAAAACCGCATACTATCGGAGAGAAGTTGATTTTGCCAGCCGTTGGAGAGGTTTTAAAAACTGTTTTACACAAACCTGCATCTGATATCATTAAAAGAATTTCCTTAAGCAACAATACTGTTGAAAGACGTATTGATGAAATGAGTTCTGATATTGAAAGATTCTTGTGTAATTATTTGCAAACGACCCATTTCTCTATACAACTGGACGAGTTAACTTAACTTGGTAATGCAACATTATTAGGCATATGTTTGTTTTATTATGAATCAAGAAATCTACGAAGAACTGCTCTTCGCAAGAACTTTGACAACCGACACTAAAAGTGAATCAATATTTCATGTTTTTAGGATTACTTCATTGAAAAAGCAATCCTTTTATCAAATATAATATCAGTAGCTAAAGATAGAACACCTGTCATGGTTTGACGTTATCGTGGATTTATAAGCTATTTAAAACAAAATGTGTCAGGGGTGTTAGCAATACAATGCGTCATTCATCTACATTTAGTTGCTAAAAATTTGAGTGATGCAGTAAACCGAATCCAAAGCAACGCGTTGAATACGCGGTTATTTGCGCAGTTGTGTGAAGAAAATAACGAACACTTTAATCAATTACTCCTTCACACTGAAGTACGCTGGCTGTCGAAAAGCTTATGTTTGACAAGATTTTTTTCAATTTTTGAGACTATTTTAGAATTTCTGGATACTAAAGATAAAATTTAATGAAGTGGGAAGCAGACATCGCCTATTTAACAGATTTGTTTACAAAATTTAATACGGTTAACTTGCAGTTACAAGGGGACAGTCTAAATTTGATTAAAACAAAGTCCATCTTATCAGCGTTTCTTGCCAGAGTTAAACTAATGAAGCAAAATATTGGACGTGGCGAATTTTCCCAGTTCCCCAATTTGTCACAGACAAACTGACAGGAAAACGACGTTTCAACCTACGTTCAACATTTGAATCTCCTCTATTCAGATTTTGAAACTAGGTTTGAGGATGTTTTGGCTATGGTAATACCACTGTAGATAATTAACCTATATGGTGACATAAAATAAACGAATGTCATAATACAAGAGGAACTGACTGAACTAAGTACAAACGAAGAACTTAAGGTTTAGTTTAAAAACGGATATCAGCAATTCTGGCTGCAAAACAACATACCCGTTACTTTTCCCGTATTATGGAATACAGCGAGGAAATTTTTAATTTCCTTTCCATCGTCATACCTAGTAGAAAGGGGATTCAGCGCTATTATCAATCTTCTAACGAAAAAAAAAAGAAACAGACTGGACATCATTAGCCGAGGAGATTTAAGATTAAACTTTACAAAAGTGACGCCAAATGTTGATAATTTATTATTAAAGCATCAGGTTCATCCTTCTCACTAAAAACATTTAGTTATTGCTTAGTTTATTTTATGTTACGTATATTTTATATAACAGATATAAAAGTTTATTTTGAGTTTTAATTTAAACTGAATTAATAAATATATAAAACTTAACATGTGTTTTTCCTTTAAATTTTAACACAAAATTTCACTATAGTTAGAAATTTACAAAAAATCAATATCAGGTAAGTAGAGGGTCTACCCAAAACCGAAAAACATGGCAAGGGGTCTACGACACAAAAAAGTTTGGGAACCTCAGGTTTATACATTCCCCTGTTTATAGAGTTAGATACAGATAATTCAATACACATTCACGTGATCTAATGGCATTCAAAATTTACGCTCTTAATGATTTCATTAAACTTCCAGCAAAAATTGGTTATTCCAATAGTGCTTTAGAAATTAATTCCAATAAAGTTTGTTTTTACACTGAGTATGTATTAAAAGGAGTAGAAATTCAAAACATTGTTGCAAACAATGTAATAAAAATCCTAATCTCAGTCAAAAACGGAGACATTTTACTACCACCTTTAAATTTAACGGACAATAATGTTACCCCAGAAACAATAGTTACAACTCAAAATGGTTATTGCTCATTACCACTCACAGAACCTATCCCATCTAAAATTAATTTCACCGAAAGAATAGATGTAGTCCTTTTAACACAGCAAGAAATAATTAATCCGCCCAATGAAAATATTAAACTTTTAAATATTGTAAATATTCTAAGAACAAACCACCTAAATATTGAAGAAAAAAAGATTAATCTTTTGTAAACAATATCAAGATGTGTTTTACAACGAAGATTGTGATTCAACCTTTACAAATGCAGTCAAACACGAGATTACAACCAAAGATAAAGAACCAGTTTATATTAAATCATTTAGACACACACATAGTTTGAAAATCGAAATTCAAAATCAAATAAAGAAATTATTGGACAACAAAATCATACAACCCTCAATATCTCCCTACAGTGCACCAATTTGGATTGTACCAAAAAAGGCAGATGCCTTAGGTAAAAAAAAATCAGAACGGTAATAGACTATAGAAGACTTAACGAAAAAACATAGAAGATAAATGTCTACTTCTAAAGTTAGAGGAAATACTAGAACCTAAAAAAATTTGCAACCATTGACTTGGCACAAGGGTTTCGCTAAACCGAGTTGGACGAAAACTCCATTCAAAATACGACTTTTACGGCAAATAACGGACATTATGAATAAAGACAAATGCCTTTTAGGCTAAAGAATACTCCCAGTACGTTCCAGAGAGCAATGGACAACATCCTAAAAGAATACCTACACAAGTTTTGTTTCGTCTACAGGGAAGACGTTGTTATATTTTACCGATAGTTGCAAAAATAAGATGGATAGATATCTACATAAAAAAGGTTTTTATTAAGATAATAAAATACAAATTAAAAATCCATTTAGACAAATCGGAATTTCTGTGTAAAGAAGTTGGATTCTTAGAACACATAATAACTCCAGAAGGTATAAAACCAAATCCCACAAAAACAGAAGCGATTAAAAAACATCGAAATCCAGGTACTCAGAAAGAAATTAAGTCTTTTGTAAGTCTTGTCGGATATTACCGTAGATTTATCTCCAATTTTGCTCAAATAGTTTCTCCCTTGACAAAGTGTCTTCAGAAAAATACTCGAATTGATATTCAAGATCCAGAATATATATCAGCATTTAACCTTTGCAAAGAACTTATTACTAACGCCCTATTAGCATATCTCGAATTTGATAAACAATTTAAGTTAACAACAGACGCCTCAAACGTAGCAATAGAAAGTGTATAATCTCAATCAAACCGGCCAATCACATATTATTCAAGAACTTTAAACTCTGCAGAAGGAAATTATTCCACAATTGAAAAAGAACTTCTATCAATCCTTGATTCTACTAAACATTTTAGACCCTATTTGTTTGAACAAAATATTCTAACTGAAACTGACAACAATCCATTAGTATGGTTATACAAAATCAATGAACCAAACTCCCGTTTAATTCAATGAAAATTAAAACTAAATGAATTTAGTTTCACTATCCAATACAAGAAAGGAAAGGAAAATTACGTTGCAGATACATTATCCAGAGTAGAAATCAATAACATAGAAACGGAAGAAGACGATAAGAGTTCATTAATTCCAATTATTGAAGAAATTCAGGAATTAACGGATGAAGATCTAAACACAATAATTCAATCTTGAATCATTGACCAACAAGAATCGAAGAATTCAGTCAAAACAATACATTCAACAGTAAAAGATCACGGAAAAGTTATCTTAATCACGGAACAAGCAGTTAACGTTTACCTCAACCGAATAATACTTAGTACACACGAGAACTATGACTGCAAAATGTCAATACTTTTTGGGAAAAAGAAACATTATTGCATTAAAATTAGTGACACAGCAATTGAAGAAGACATCCTAAAGTTTACAAAAAAGATTTTTCATCAAAATAATACATATTGTCTTTATTTTATAGATAAAAGGCTACAACAACCTTTTACAGAAATATGTAAGAAAATGTTTAATTAATCTACTAACATCATCATCAGCAACATAATCTTGACAGATGTTACTAATAAACAACAACAAAAAAAATAAATGCGGAATATTATGAAAAAAACACAACACAACGGTATTTCAAAAACATACAACCAATTGAAGTCACAATTTTACTGGCCAAGTATGAAACAATAATAAATGTACATAGTGCTTCAATCTAAATATGGGAGACATCCTTATAAAACTTAAGCTCAAGAACCCTTATTAGCTAAAAGACCATTTAAAGTTGTACACATGGATACATTTTGATTTCAAAATGCCAAATTTCTCACACTTATCGATTTATTTTCAAGATACGGTCAAATCTATCTATTAAAAGATGGAACAGGTAGGTATTATCCGATTTAACAAATTGCGACATTTTTTAGCACATTTTATAAAACCAAAAAATTAGTTTGTTATGAAAGACACGAATTTCAAAATCAAACTGTCAAAGAATTTTGCAAAATTTTTACAAAAATTAATGTTTGTAGAATAAAACTCAGTTATCCTATACAGTGAGCGAAGTAACTGTCAATACGACTATGAAAGTGTAGATACTTCTGGGGCAACCTCTTCCGTCTTATCAAAATCAACGACAAATTCCGTCAATAAGCAATGTGGGGTATTGGATATAAATCAATTTTATTTAAATATAGGCAATAATGTTTTTTGTATATTAGCTTTGACTCAAGCAAATTGCATTTCGGGTAGGCTGTAATTATCATTAAGAAAAACTTCAGCAGTTGATATATGCTTTCCATGCTATATACAAATCGTTCACATAAATTTTATTACAGACATTTTGAAATGATAAATTGTAACGTTCAATTTCTTATGACAATATTCTATACATAATATGCTTTTCGTGTCAACTTTTAAGTTGGCAACGTTACTTATTATTTAGTAATTTTTAGAGGGGAACATCATTTCTTTTATTTCATATTTGAACTAGACATTGAAAACCTCGCGCGAGTGCTCGGCGAATTATTTGCAAACTTTTTAACCGACGCCCATCTTTGTTAATTGTTCCGGAAGGATTTCGGAATGAATCATTTTATAGGTCTATTCAGTACCTAACTAAAGCAAACAAATATAGATAATTTTAATTCTGTCCGGTGGGATTCCTTTAATGACTGAAACACATGACTAAAATATTCTTTGTTTGTTATAAATACCTGTGATATTGTCGCACTGTGATAGTCTATTGCTGCTGTGCTGTGAGTAAGTTTTTAAAAATGCCACCTAATAAACAATTAAAATTTGAAAATTATTACAAGTGGAGTAAATTGAACAATAATTTAACAAGCGACGGGAAAAACCTTTTTTGTCAAGTTTGTTCAAAATTAGTAAGTTTGTATTATCTTAATTTAAATGCTTATAATTACTAGTATATGTATTATTTTAGATCGGTGGTGCTACTAAAAAGTACCATGTAAGACAACACTTGAGTAGTGGTTTACATTTAAAAAATATTAAAAAAACTATGAAACAACCATTGTTAAAAAACGTTATAGAAGATCAACAGAATAAACCTGGCTAATCAAAAACAACTTTTGCTCTAGATTTGTGCGAAGCATTGGTGTCGGCTCAAATTCCTTGTAAAAAACTTGATAATATCAATTTTTGCAATTTCCTCGAAAAATACACCGAACAAGTTGTTCCAGACGAATCAACTTTGAGAAAAAATTATTTAGACATATGTTGCCAATCGGTAAGCAGTTTAATTAAAATATTAATAGTTTTCAAAATTACGGGGGTTCCTTTTATAGAAAATACAGACAATAAGGAATGACATTGGGGACCATTACATTTAGACTTCGGTTGATGTGACAACCGATTGCAGAGGTCGATATATAGCAAATTTTGTAGCTGGTAAATTGTCTGAACTAGAACCAGGAAAAGCTCATTTGCTAGCATCTAAAGAAATTTCACAGACTAATCACAAAACCGTTGCAAATTTTTTCGATGATTGTTTCCTTAAGTTTTTTTTTAATGATTGATTAATATAATCCAATCTATTAATTACAATGATATAATTTTATGTTCGTAGAACTTCTGTATCCCAATGGCGTAAAAAAAGAAAAGGTTCTTTTATTCGTAACCGATGCAGCATCTTATATGATCAAATCCGCTCAGGCATTAGAAATATTTTATCCGAATTTAAAACATTTAACTTGTCTAGCACATGGAATATATAGGGTGTGTGAATTCATTAGAGACGAGATTGCAATAGTAAACAAGTTAATTTCTGCCACCAAAAGGTAAAAATCTCTAACATATTAGATTCTCTTTTTGATTATTAGATCTTGTTTCAGGTTTTTGTGAAAGCACCATTACGGGTAAGGAGTGTAAGGACCTATAAAGAAAAACTTCCAGATGTTAAACTTCCACCGGAACTTATCATAACAAGATGGGGAATTTGGTTATCTGCTTGCATTTTTAATGCCACACATTTTGAAAAAATTAAAGAGGTACGTTTATACTATAATCTGACATTGTCTTATACATTAATTGAATTGTCTTACTTCAGGTGGTTGAATTATTTGACGAGACGGCTTCTGCAGCAATTGGTAAATTACAAAAAGCTTTAATGACGAAGCTGTTAAGAGAGGACTAGTTTTTATAAAAACACACTTTTCCGGCATTTCTGACAAATTAAAGAAGCTAGAAAAAAGCGAAACCGCAATGACCGAATCTTTCGCTTCATTCGAAAGAATAAGAGCAATTATAAAAGCATGTCCAGGGACTATAGGAAGAAAAATTAATCAAAAATTGGATTCCGTCACATCAAAAAACCCTTCCTTTGACCTCTTTAAGCAACTGACTGAAATTTAAAAAGGGGAGGTCATGAAGCATCAACAGAAAATACCTTTAACAATAATAGAAACATCGGCATTAAAATTTTGTCCACTAACATCTTGTGATGTCGAAAGAACTTTTTCCTTCTATAAAAATATTTTAAATGATAAAAGGCCTTCTTGGTCAAAATATTGAAAAATATTTGTGCTTGGAAAAATAATAGCACTTAATAAACATTGTAAAAGAAAAAAATAAACTGTAAATTTTAATAGGCATTTGTGCCTTTTTTATTACCTTTTTGGTAGGTTTAATATGCTTTTTATGTCACATTTTTTGGTATTGTTTCTTGCCTTACTATCCGCTTTTTACTTATTACAGTAAAAAACATTTTTTGTAATATATCTATTATATTGTGAACTTGTAAAAACTTTTTTGCTGCATTAATGTGTCAAGAGTAGATGTTTTAAAGGAAAAAGATTCAATTGAAAACAAAAAAAAATGTTCTATATAAAATAAAATTAAAACTAAGATCAAAAGATGAACTATTTTCTGATGTCGCTTTAAGCAATATGCGTTTAAACAAATAATTGTAAAATAGTTTTTTCTGTGTAACAACCTAAAATCTTTGGCACAATTAGATCACTACAATAATAAATCTTTCTAGTTAAGTAGTAAAATAAATATTAGTACATTATATATTTTATTTTATGTTGTGAAACTTTCGCTTTCTTTCTATTGTATTATTATTTATTGTTGTCTTAGAACATAATAATTTAGAAATGTTTTACCTAAAAAACTATTTTTATTTAAATTATTTAGGATAAGTACATACTTAAATAATCTTTTATGTTTATTGTCTAAATGTGAAACGGTGAAATACTATGCTAATTGTTAGATATGATCTTATTATAATCAATATTAATGATTAATTACTCCACTTTGTCAAGTTTATTTTTTAAATAAATGACAACTTTTTAAATTGAACATACAGAAAAGATGATCGTTTACTTTATTCTTTAACATCAATTAATGAATTAATAATATTAACATTTTACTTTACACACACATATAATGTTAAATAACATAAATAAATTAAAATGTTAGCCTGATTAAACTAATATTAGCTTAATAATTTTTGTTTATTAATTAAAGCAAAAAACAAGTAAACATCACATTTGAACTTCTGCATTAAGAATATTTAGTAATTTATGTAACCTTGTGTGGGTTTACATCAGTAAAATAATTAATAATGTCGTCAAATATTAAAGTTATAAAAAAAAACTTCAATCATATATATGTACTTCCAATGTATGTATTTAAGTTTAAATCAATGTGACTTGCTTATCTTTTACACGAAGTTGTACCGTTTTGGTGTTTTTGAGTTAATAACAATTGATTGACTATAGAAAATTGATAGGTTTTAAAATAATAATTTACAAAACGAGAGAAGTATTCGTTGATTTTCAAAAAAACTGCTATTAGAAAAAAAAAAACTCAATAAATTGTGACAAGTAGTTTATGTATCTGATCCATGCAGTGGCGTAGCTAAGGGATGAGCTCAAGAGGGCACGCCTCCCCTCAAAATATAACTTGTCTACCAACTACAAAACTAGTAAAAAACAAATTTAATATTTTGAGTTAACATAAGCTTACGATTGACTATTACTTATATTAGAAATAATTTTTCTGTTAGCGTAAATAAAGATTAGACAAAAAATGACATAATAAAACGCTTTTCGAAAAAACTTTTGAGGAAACATGAAACTGACAGAAAGCGATATTTTTGATTTCAAAAGATAGAATTTGATCTGGTTGTCAACCAGATAATTACTTTTTAGAGACTCTTGGTTCATTTTCGGTTGTTTATTTTCAAGCTTTTTATTGATTAATTTATAATGCTCTTTACAAAAATGAACAGAACGTTAGCAGCTTCGGCTTCAACATTGACAACTATTAACATCTATACTATGTACTATTTTATATTTGGCTTAAAATTAGTTCGCACATTGTTTATGTTTATAAGTTATGGTTTTAGTCCGCGGTTTTTTCAAAATTTATTTGAATTACGCGGGTATAAACTCAGCTTTTAGCGTTTCCATCTTTATAGCCATTTAGGCCATGTGCACTAACACGTGTCGGGTCGTGCTAACAAATTAACAAAGAAATTACTAAAAATTTTTAAAAACGAATAGTAAAAGCTTACCCTGTGTTGAATAAACTAATAGAAAAGGGTTTTCGATTTATATCATAGTTTCTATATACGCAGATAATGTTAGAAAATTAAAATTTAATCATCGCAAGCACGATTTTAAGTAATTGACGGTTTAATGTCTTGACAAAAGGTGAAGTGAAACAAAACTCGTTAGAGGGCGTCAAAAGTAAAAATCTAACTTTAAGGTATATACAGGGTATTACATTTTAAAATGTATGCACGTAATACAGAGAAAGGTAAATGTTTAGACAAGCGTCTAGGACTAAGTAACCCTAAAGTCCCCTTAAACCCCATTCCTTAGATACAAAACCACCCTGAAAACTATACCCAAAACAAGTAACCCAAAATTCCAAGTACTAATAATCTCAAAACTATAACTCGAAGAGAAGAAAAGAAATAAGACGAAAGAAGAAAACGCAAGAACTATCAATTGCTAAACGAACACTTGTTAATCATCGCTGAACTGTAACAATGAAACTTATAAGCCAATAAACGGAATAGAATATCTCAAAAAAAAAGAGTAAAGTAGCAAAAGAGATATCCTAATAATGACTAACAACATCCAAAAAAGCCGGTTAAGCGGAAGTACATAAAGTACAGAAAACGGAGTTGTAGTATGTCTCAAGTCTTCAGACTTACATAGCAAAACGAATAATTCACTAAGCTCAATGTAGCAAAAAAAAAAGAATCAACTAAAAAGGAAAAAAAGAAAAAGGAATATAGTTGCAGTGAATCCAAGAAAAAATACAAGGCTTAAGCAGAGAACAAAACTATCAAAGCAACCAACCCAATTCAAAAGATAGAAGAATTCAGAAGAAATAAGATATAGGAAAGTACCGTAAAGGTAGAAAGAAGAGAAAGACATAGCACAAGTCAGAAAAAAGAAAAGGCCAGATGTTATACTCTGTTCAGGTCTCACTTTGTAAAGAGAGGGAGATAGTCAGAGATTACAGACCAAGCAACCGCTCAAAAAGCAAACCAAAAGGAGAAAGAAAATGTGGCATGTTGATGAGAAACTAGTCAAAAACAAGTAGAAAAAAAAATTAAAACTGAGAAAGACAGAAAGGAAGAAAAGGAAGAGACGGAGAAAAATAAGACAAGATGTAGACATCTGATTCGTTCTTCTCTCCGTAGGAGAAACGAAAGGGAGTGACCAACTCTTCAATGCTCAACCATCCAACCTAGAGGCGAACCATAAAGACAAAAAAAGCATGGTTGGCACATAGAAAAGAAAGATAGGCCCAAAAAGAAAAAAATAAAAAATAGAAAAGATCAGAGATAGAGAAAGACGAAGAAAGATCAGGCTTGATGTTAATGCCTGATTCGTTCTTCACCCCGTAAAAGAACAAAAAGATAGACTACCCTACGGTGCCCATCTAATCGCTTAAAGCAACTAGAAAAAGAGAAAAGGAAAGATACGTAGTTAGCTATAAAACAAATGGGTACCAAATGCTGTTCCCAACGTAAAAAGTTTACTGCAAGACTTTAAAAAAATCAAAGTTTAAAAGAGAAACAGAGAATCCTATAAGTGACATACTAATCCAAAAAAATGCCAACTAAGCGGGTATAACTATATACATATGGAAGGGTAGTCTGTCTCGAAATAAGATGGTGAAGAAATAAAACCCAAAAAAATTGTTAAACAACTTAATCAAAAGAACAGCAAAGCAGTGATAGCAAATTGGAAGTAAG